>JARHVA010001373.1:1780000-2980000 GCA_037957365.1 Torreya grandis
AAAAGAGGATGATTACATTTGTTTACCAAAGTGATTACTCCAACTTTCCATCATAGGGATGTGCTACAATTGAAGGATGTGGGTGCTCCATATGCCATGCATAAACATTCAAGCAACATGTACCCTTGTTGGATGTCTTGATGCAATGATGAATTGATAATGAAGCTCCCTCTCCAAATGGATAGAACTTCATCATGCAAGAAAGGCTTGTTGAGAATGGAGGGATGACGCTCCATCTATAGATTTTGTGGATAGATATGGACCATTGGATTAGATTCAAGATAAATGGATGAGAAGAGGTCAAATATGGGAAGTTAAGTGATGAATTAATTTGGTTTGGATGTGCAAGGATTTTCATTTATGAATTGTGGAGGTGATTTTATTTTTAAGAAGTGTTTTTTGCACAGGGAATTGGAAAATGAATTTAGATTTCATTTTATTGGTTTATGTGTGATTGCATTATGATTTGGTGGAGATTAAGTGATGTGAATTTTATTTAATTTTCATATTAATTAAAATCGACATATAGTATCTAATTTTAGGTGTCTGCATATTTACTAAAAGGGCATTGCAAGACATAATGGGTGGCGTAACAAATTCTCAAAGAAAAATGAAGCTGAAAAAAGATGGGAGGATGAAGGTTTGATGATGATGATGATGAAATAATATGATGGCTAGGGATGATTTCCCCTTGAGAGGGCATGTGAGGATGAAGGATAGGTATGGGCTCTAAAAATGAGAGGAAGAAATGAAGAGTAAAGGATCAAGGGGTGGGTGATAAAGAAAGAGGGGTCAGGCTATAGTAGGATGTGATGATCGTATAGTAGGATGATGGTGGATATGGAAGCATGATGTTAGTACAAATGTTGTGGATATATGGCATTAACCCACTTGAGTTAATATTTTCATGCTTTGATTTTTTATCACGATGGATTGATTTTCCCCAAGCAAGGATACATGTAGGGAGCAAATTGGGAATGATATATCTTGAGACAAGTTGCACACTTGATTTTCCCCAAGTAATGATACATGAAAGGGAGTGGATTTAGGAAGGATACATATTGGAAATGCTATGAACTTGGATTGGAAACAATTTATCGCATGTAAAAGTGCATACTTGATTTTCCCCAAATAGGGATACATACAAGGGAGTAAAATTTGTAAGCTTATATTGGATGGATAATTAATTGATTGATATATTTTCAAGCATTTATCAAGGATTTAATTGATTACATGGATTAAGGATGAGATGACCACATTGATGGGGAGCATAGATTTGATAGGGTGATGATGGTATAACATATTTTTGAATCATGAAGAAGCTTATAAAAATTGGACACATGAGGATGCCCCAAGATTGAATGGATCAATCTAGATTGAATAAGGTTATATTGGGTTATATATATTCTTGATGAGGAAAGTATTAGATTGGATTGGATAAAGGATGTGTTAAATTAATGTCTACACACATGGGATGGGATGATAATTGTTAGATATGGATAGTTAGCTAGAATAAATGGATGTTGAGAGATGGGTGATGTTGTTAATGGGGGAATGATTATGGATGTGGAAGATGAGTAAGGAAAATGTTTCCATTATTTCATGTGATTCTGATTATTTTATCAACATTATTATTTATTATGGCATGTGATAGGATGCATCATGATATGAAAATACCACGATGACATTGTTGTTGCATGTCGAATGACTGACTCAAATACAATTTCATGATATGAAAAACCATGATGACACTATTTTAATAGGCATATGCACTGAGTTAAGACAAACACAAAAAAAAGTAAACAAACAAGCAAACACACATCAAAACATAAAATCAAATGCATGTCCTACATCAAGTTAAAAACATGTTACTTAGTGATTGATGGTTGGAGACACCTCAATTCCTCCACTTTGGTGTCATCATTGTTCAATAAATCACTATTTTGCATTATTGCATAATCAAACCCTAATTTTTTATATCAATCAAAATCATCAAATTTAATTACCATTTTCATCTTAAAAGATGACAATATGTCCTTAATCATAATTTTACATCACATCATATCACTAATTTTGTCAAATGCATCTTGAATCAAATCTTTGCTTTGAAAATGCCACCCTGGATCAATTAATTAGATGTATTATTCAATCTATAACCCTACAAAAAACATCACAAATAAAATCAAGGATTATTAGTTAATGAGATCATGAAAAATTAGTTAATTTAATCCTAATAAAAAAATCCATGTAAGTGGCTAATTCCATATTTATTGAAAATCAAAAAATATATTTTATTTACCTCAAGTGGGTGACATCATCCAAATCTACTCAAACCCCCATGTGACTACACAAACTACAATCAAAATGGACAAGGTTAAAAGTCAAATAAATAAGATCAAAATTTAACTCTTTTCCCAATGCGATCACCCCTTATTCCAAGTCAAGTTAAACCAATGATTCATAGCTCCACTTCCTTACAAATACCAACCCTTCATATTTAAACCTCAACTCCCCTCATTCAATGAGGAGGAGAACCAATTATCCACCATTGATCTTCATACAATATCAATGGCTCATAATCACGTTGCAATCCTATAAATGGAAGCTCACCCCTCCATTTTGAACAAGCTATAATCAAATAAAAAAGTGTTGTTAAAAGCATAAACCAAGCTTCAATCAAGTCACCTAATCATCAATCCAAACATCAATCTAGTAAAGCGGAGGTGTTGCCCAAGTTTGTCTATGAGGTCTTCTCAAAGCATTACAACTGCATCACATTGAATCTAAGAAAATCTCTAGAACAAAAGGAGGAGCAAATCACCTTGGTAAGTGAAGGTGATAGTCAAATTTTTCCATTTTGAGCTCAATTTGAGGTATATTCTTCATTTTTTAGTTAGCATTTCAAATTTTTGTTTTGTTTATTATTTAAAAATTTGCATTTGTGTTAACTGAATCATGTTGTGTGTATACAAAGGTGATTGGTGGATTTTCCCAAGGAAAGGATACATGCAAGGGTGTTTGACAGAAAAATATATACCCTGATGATTTGTGTTGATTTAATTAAGAATTTTAATATGATTTATGAAAAAGATAAATGATTTTGAGATTTTATGGCTATATATCTCTTATTTGGATTTCTAATTTTTTATGATTTAATAAGGAAATTATTATGTTTTCTAAATTTTTGAGTTTTTATGATGTTTTTGTATGGTTTTTATTATTTCATTTTTAGGTTATTTGGGATATTTAAGGAGGAAAGGAGCCAAGAAGAAACTAGTTCTAACATCATATATGGATGTCGTAACAAATGGAATGGATTCAAGATGATGACTAGGCATGAATATAGATAGATTAGGGATGACTAGAGATGGATATGAGAGAATTTAGGGGTGGATGAATGGACTAGGGATGATTTGGGATGATTAAGAATGGAAATTAATGGATTAGGGATGATAAGCGATAGTTGGGAATGGATTAGGGATGATTAGGATGGGAAATGTAGATGAAATGGATTAAGGATGGGGATTCCAATGACTATGTAATGTGGGAACCAAGAATGAAAGTCTCCAAACATTGAAGCACAATATTGAGGATATACCAAGACCTTTCCTAAAATTATGCTAAAATTTTATTCCACTTCTGTATGAAGGTCAAACAGGAAGAGAGATAGCCAATATAGGCTAATGATGGTTATGATGGGTATGATGGTATGGTTAAAGGGATGGTATGACTTGAGATATATCTTAGGATGTCAATAGTTGGATGGAGTGGATTTGGTATTTTGACCCAAATGTTGGGTACTTGTAGATAATGACTCATTTAAGCATGATGTTACAAACCATTTTTCATCATGGTACTTGCCCAAGGTGTCATAGGAATGGTTTTCATCATTGGACAAAAATTAATTATTTATCTTTCTATTTTGATTTTTGATATTTTTATTTTTTTATGACTTTATTGTAGCTACATTAGATCCTTCTTGTATGCTCGAGAGATGTTGACGTGAACTTCATTGATTTTTAGATTGGCTTATTCTAAATTTATTAGGATGTAATCATAACCCCTATGATAGAGGGTGTTACCATGAAGGGTGAAGTGAAATGTGTAAACATCTAAATTTCACCATTTAGTGTCAAAATTAACTTTGACACACTAACACTTTCTCTTCTGTAATTTGAATCCAAATTAACATCATTTCCCTCCAAAACTCAAATAATTAAGTAATCCTTAAATTAATCATTTATGCACACCTTTTTCTCCAAAAATAACTAATAATTCAATTTTTCCACCTTACCCAGACATTTCCACATTTATCTCAACCATGTGTGGACTCATCTAACCACCCTCCTCAACATCCTCAACCACCTTGTGAGTCACCTTGGAACATTTAAACCTCCTTAATGACTCAACCAACTAACTTGACCCATTCTTGTTATCTCACCTAACCAACTCCCCTTTCTTCTCAACCCATGGAATTGGTTATCATCCTCATGGATGAGGACTAGTTATCCATCATTGATTATTTGAATAATTTGAAATATTTAAATAATCCTCCACCATTTGATCAACCTCTTGTATTCCTATAAATTAATGTGCAATCTATCAATTTAATCATCCTCATTTATGCTAACAAAGTCCTATCAAATTTTTAAGTGAATCTAAGACATCAAAAGTCCATTTGCATACCAAAACATTGACCAATTATCCTTTGCATTGGACAAGGATTGATCAACCACATTCAAATATAAATTCACTTTTAATCACAATGGAGAAGGTACATGGTAATTTAGTTTTGTAAGTGTGTGTTATTGTTTTCTTTCATTTGTTGCTCTATCTTGAGGATGAATTAAGTTTAAAATAGGATCATTTGTGTTTATGTTCCTTAGCTTAGTTTCATTCTAGATTTAACTTCACACAAAATGTGTATTGTATGGAGGATGTGTGTTGGTTATGTGGAGGATTTAGGGGGATGGTGCGATTGTGATGTGAAGGGGGATTGGGATCGATAGTCTCCCATTATTTGAGAATGAGAGTAGCTACAATTAGATGATTAAGAGATTTTATTGATTGAGCACTTCATTCAATAGTGCCTCATAAAGGTTTTCACAAAGGGATTGATCTTCTTGATTTTATGGACTTTGATTTTGATTTGATTCAAATAGTGCGTAAAAGAGGTTTTCATTAAAGAACATTGTTTTTTATTTAAATTATTGCATAGTACCTCATAAAGGTTTGCTCTAGCGGATGTTGATTTTAAATTTTGATTTACTGGATTGTTGGATATATTTTGATTGAGGAACTCTTTATGTTCCTTGGGAAATGTTGATGTTGCTTTATGCTCTTCTGGCTAGATGTCAGTCATGAACTCTATAATTTTTGGTTGTTATTAAAAAATGCTGATGGTAAGTGATTTTATCGATCCCAATTGATAGGTGTGGTAGATTAAATTTTAATATGGTAGAAAAGATATATGGCATTGATAAGAGGATGGGTTACACCATGATCCTCAGAGACTACAATATAAATACATCTTGATTATGGATGAAGCTTCCTTGGAAACCATGAAAGTGTCACTAACATTTTTTCCTTGGTTTGTAGATGATGTCATGATATCCTTTGTGTGCACATACATGGATTGGGTCAACTATTCCTTGATCATGGAGGTTTAGGCCTATCTCATTATTGTTCATATTTTTTAGGATTATGCTTGCTATAAGATATTTGCCACTTTGGAAATAATATGCAAGGTCATCTTTGTGTAACTAAGAGTGATTGTTGTTATTGAATTCTTAATCTATGAGGAAGCTGAATCTAATAAAATATGTTTTTTTGAACTTATATGATGTTGATTTATTATTTAAGATGGGCATGTCCAAATGGAATGCATTTTGATGTTGATGTTTATTTTCTACAAGTACCATTGCCTAGGAGGCATGTGATGTTGGGTGATGGAAGTTTTGATATATGATGAGAGATGGGGCGATATGCCAAGGACAATGTCATCAAATATGGTTTCATCAAATATTGGTGGTTTATTTAAGATGGGTGTTAGATCAAAGATAAGTTCATCAAAGATGGGTGGATGGTCAAATATGGGCTGACCAAGGATGGGTGGTTGGTCAAGTGATGGCTCACTAAAGATTGGCATGTAAAATATGGGTGCTTCATCAAATATGGGTGGACTAGTGATGGTTTGTGATTGGTCAAAGATGGGTGATTTGACAAAAATAGGTTCATCAGAGATAAGTTGGTCTCGAATGGAGCGGTTGTATTGACCTTGAATCAAAACTGGAAGAGTTTGATCATGATTTATAAAGGGATCCTAGAATATACCTAATGGTTGATTCTCTAATTTTGATGTACCTAATTCTTACATAGATGATGATCTTTAGAGGGGTGATGGTAGGACATAGTTTGATCATTGGATTTATTGTGGCTTTGGTGCTAGATTGGTGTTGGATAGCTGGTAGTTTGATTAGTTTAGATTAGTGTTCAAATTGATAGTGGATACCAAGTCATCCACATGTTGACTAAGCTAATGGTGGTCATGTATGGTTTGAATTTGAGATAGGGTTGTTAGAATGATTTTCCATTTGCAATTGATTAAGGGGATATCGTGATTGAGATGGTAGCTAGAGGATGGGAGGCTAGTGTGATCACTATAAGTAAGCTATTTTTAATGTGGAAAGGTTTGAATTTTCCTACTTAGGTTGGTTGGATTGTAGTCTATAGGAAGTTAGGAACCTATTTTTATGAGTTATAAGCAGACATCATCCTTGTTTTCAAGTATGTATTGTTCAATTTGTGATCTACATGAATGTGTTTTATGTGTCATAGGTCTAAATGGGGTTTGATTGGTCTAGTTTGATGTTTGGATTTTAGATATAGATTTGGAAGGATATGTGTAGACACTATATCTAAACTATTTATTAGCTTAGTCTTGTACACTTAGAAAATATATATCATGGATCTACGTTCACCTTCTATATCTTTCCTACTGACAAAAGTCTTACATACACTATCTCTTAGTGTTATATTTATTATCTCTTAGTCTGACCAATGTTATTATAATGATTAAGACATTATATCATGTTCATAATGTTATAAACCTACTTATTTTCTATCTTTAAAACTTCTAAACATCTACATGTTTTCCAAATGCACAGACACTTAAGTCGCAATCATATACCTACATCGATGTAAGTGTCCTACCCACACACAAGTGTTTAGTGCCCTAAAAGTCATTCAATTTACAAATGTAATGTATACCTATGGTCAGCCTAAGTGCTTTAATGTGAGATGTTTCCCAAATGGATACACACACACAAGATCAACCATCACCCAATCCTTACCTAACATAGATCAAACAACTCACAAGGTAACTTACAAAAGGCAATCAAGTACTCAAGTGAGCAAAGTTTTCTTCTTTTCTCTTATTTCCATATTATTCATAAGGAATATAAATCTACAAGTTTGAAGTACTGAAGTAACATCCCATGATTCACATTTAACAAGTTACAAGTCATGCCACTTTATGTACTTGTTTATCACACATTACATCCTTGTGCACACACAAGCCAACACGTAGGGGATAACTACATTAGTCTGAGGCCCTATTTAAAGTATTGGCTATATAGGTAGTGCTCATTAAAAAAGGGGTCTTTGGGGTATCTTGACACCATGTGCCCACTAACCCATTTTTCTCACAACCATTATGAATATGAAAAACTAAGATTTTGATATTTGACAAGGAGAGACAAACCATTATCTAGATCTAATTACACCTAAGTGAAGCTAACAAAAAACTCAAAATATTCTAGGTGGTTACATCTTGATCTAACAGGTATTATGTATAAGACACATGCATCCAAATAAGACAAAAGAATCGATACAACCATTTGAGGTCGACACAAGTGTTTGAAGTCACATAAGTGCTTAATCCAAAATCTAATGACTAATCCATAATCCACTTCCAGTCTTATTATTTCTTGTCCCAAATCTAGATTTATATGAGCATTAGAACCAATTAAGTATCTTATTTTCGTTATCATTATAATATATAACATAACTATACTTTCAATTTTCATCATATATCAGCATAATAAATTTAGTATATGTTTATTTGAGTTTGTAAATTAATTGGCTTGCTATAGAGCCAGTTTATCACCGTTGTACCTTAGACTATCTCTATCCCCTTTAACCTTAGATCCCCCAATCTAGATTTTAGGGTTAAACATTTGTGAACCCGATCTATATGAATGAACTTTTTTTTATCTAGGGTTTTTTCTTGATTTATTATTTTATAAACTACTAATTTCAAAGTGTTCAAAATTTAAAAATCATAATTTCCACTTTTTTATAAACATGTTTAATATGTATATATCTCTTATATACTTCATTTTATAGTACATCATGGTAGTTGTTACTTGGTATGTTTCATGTTTGGTCAATTCAATAAGATCTCTACGCAGTTCAAAACCTAGTCATTACAAATCCAATGCATTATTGCATAATTCCTACTACCATAATGTTTACAATGAAATTCTACCTGTTATCACAAAACTCCAAAGAGAATATATGAAATTGTTTTGCTTCTCCCACCATATTATAACCTCTTCAAATGATATTACCAATATAACTTCATTCTTAGACTTATTACACCATTCTTCACATTACAAGGATATTCTTTTGGATGCTACACATGACCTTTTTACCAAGTAATGTGGAGCCTCTATGTTAAAATATATCAAATGGACTGAATATAATATTTATTTTAAAAAATAAGACTTAACACATCCATACCTCATAAATTCTTGTTTACCACTATACATTCAGGGATGTGTGGGAAATAAATTAGTTAAAATATTATCATGGATAATGGTTTGGGACTCAACATTTTCAATGTATCCTTTCTTTATTTACTTGACACTGGCCCTAAGGACTTAGAACCCTTCAACATGAACATCAAAATATTTGATAACATTTCATGATGTGTATTCAGGAAAATATTCTTGAACATCGCAGTAGAACCTCGTACATTGCCCACTTTATGCCAAGTGATTTAACTATTTTAGGAATTAATGCAAAACCCTAAGTAGATAAAAGAGTTGAGTATGTAAATCAAATAATAAAAATATTATAGTATCAATAGCCATTTATTTGCACAATAATTGATTTGTTTACTTAGCCTATAAATAGAAATGAATTGCAAAGGGTGTACTTAGTTTGAAAATATGACTGAGACAGATAAGTGGTAGGTTAAAAAGTGATGCAAGAACAAGTCAGAGCATCATTAATAGAAAAAAGGTGTCAAAACCCTCTTTCAATAGTAGCACAACCCTCTCTACCAATAATGCACTATGTTATTGACCTTTTATGTAGTATTATTCACCCTATGTAGATGACAGTGAAATTTGGGATAGACTTTTGTTTTGTTTTGGGAAGCCTATACCTATATGACTAAAACCTGGATCATTGTATGTGTTTAGTTTTAACTGATTTCACTATAAAACCTTATGCCTCTATGATTTCTAAGGTTTTAGTAAACATAAGTGTAAGAAGAGTGGTATTAATAGGGTAGGTTGGATGTGAACTCAACACACCATGTGTTGAGTGTTGCCTATATACCAATACCTCAGAAGGGGGTCAATCCTGATGTAGTTATCCCAATATAAGTGTTGGTGCAAGTGAGAGTGATGATACTATGCCTGAGTATGAATGCCAATTTGAATGCTTTGAGTGTGACTTGAAACTAAAAATATGAGTAAAACTAAGCTCTGGGTTATTATAGATGGATGTATGCATAAATATGGGTAAATAGGGATCAATAACCTTAATTTTTATAACTTTTTATGGTTTGTTCATGAGAATTTTCCATCTATGGGATAAATGAATGAGAGTGGTATTTATATAGTGTTTTAATACTAGTCTATAAATGAAATGAGTCTAGACTAACCCTAAGATGCTTTGGGGAGTGGAAATATATTTGTTGGGGTGAAAGAAGCTAAGGTTCAATAGCATTTCCCCCTTTGTCAATCATGCACTACACTATAGACCAAAGGGGTTACATTATTTTTCAGGGGTTGACACATGTGAGAAAGGATCCAGGATGCCTAGGTGATGGTTTAACATGACTTTTGATATATTTGATCCAGGGCTAGATGTGCATAGAAGCTATAAATGGATCAAAAGAGGCCCCAGTATAAGTCTAGGGATAAGCTAAGGATAGGGTGGTCTCAAGTGACACTCATTGCATTAAATGACATTTTAGATGACTACATTTGCTCCCCCCTTTATAATAGAAATGTTGAAAAGTGAAATAACTAGGATAAACGAAAGAGAGATGTAACTAAACTTACCTAAGAGGTGAAGCTTGTGAATCTAGGTCTGAGTCTACTAAATGTCATCCATTGCATGTCCTAAAAAAAAACATATATGAATCAATCCTTATTTAAGAAATATCAAAGCAAAGACAAACTGAGTAAAGAGAGATGTGAGAGAGAGGAAAGGAATAAATACAACTCTTTAGGTAGTGAACCAATGTAAAAACTTGGTAACATCTTGTGTGTATATGCAGATGGTGATCAAATAATGAATAGCTTGGACTAGGTTGATGGCTTTCCCAATCCCTATGTGTGGGTGGCTCAAAAACTCAAGCTGGCCTTAACTCCATCATTGCCCACCCCTATTTGGTGGATTATAATTTGTGAATAACTTAGATTGGATTGATGACTTGTCTAACCTTATTATGTAGGTGGCTCAAGAACTCAAGTAGGTTATGACTCCATCATTGCCTATCCATGAGTAATAGATGTGCTTGAAATTGAAACTATGTGATGTCATAGGACTGTATAAGATGGTTCTAGGTCACTTGAAAACACTAAAATATAAAATAGCTCAGGGGCCACTCAAGAATGTAAAATGAATTGAGGCCACCTAAAAAAGCCAACCACTACATATGAAATGAGGAATCAATATGGGGTGATCCTAATGAAAATTTGGTGCATATGGTGTCTAGAGTATATAATGTGGAGAATGACATGGATTTGTCATTCCATTTGAGAGAACTAGTGCAAAACTGAACATATAGGAATAATGTGCCATACACATGCCCCCCTATTCTAATATATGTGCATATGGATTATGGATTAAAACACAATAATATATGTCTGTGCACATATAAAACTAAAATAAGAGTGATTGTGCCATGCACGATGCCCCCAATCTGAGCAAACCTATGTAATTCTATGCAAAAACTAAGTATATATTGGACATATTTGATAATCTATGACTGAGACTATGTAAATATAAACTATAACTATTATACCTTTCTGACAATTCCAAAATCTTCTATTTTTGAGGCTATCGGTCAATAGTGTGAAGGGTGGAATATGACACACTATGATTCTAGTATTGTATTATGTTATTGTCCAAAAGTGTTGTTTCTAAGAGAAACTAAAATTGATCTATGTGTTATTATATTTCACTATATTTTCCTAAGTATGAGCTCTATAATCCTTCTGCATGTTGAAAATTGTGTTCTGAGTGCACTAGGATGGCTTTATCTCTGTGAAAAACCGTTGTGAATGTAACCTCTTTTTAGGGGAGTTATTGAACCTCTGTAATAACTATCCTCAAAATAAAAGTTATGCATCATGTGAGTTAAGATAAAAATATATGATATATGCGTGATAAACCAAGATAATGTGTATATATGGCATCAGAATGTAAAAAATTTGAGCATAAGTTGACAATGTATGATGTATGTTATATCTAGCATTCACAAGGTTGTCAAGATATATATAACAATGTAAGCATGCATATGAAAAATAAAAATAAATATAATTTGAGTAAACTACTTAAGGTGGATGGGGCATGATGTCCATCAAGGCACCCAAGGAGGAAGGGGAGATGCATGAGGTTCCTCATGGCATCACAAGCTATATGTGAAAGCAACAAGCAAGAGACAAGTTTCATGACCATAACACATACACAAAAGCATACATACAAACACAAAAGGCATGCAAAGTAGGCCAAGGGGCTACAATACAAAAGACATAGGCACATGTCACTAAGTCCAATAAAGTAACACATACAAGGGCATGTTTAAATGTCCACATGCACAAAGAGCAAGAATGGGTGGCTTAGATCCACATGGAAGGATATGTTCAAATGTCTGCATATATAATCAAGAAGCACACACAAGGACATGGGCATATGTCCAAAGCATACACACAAGGAAATGAAATTGGTTTAGATCCATAAAATAATGGCATATTCAAATGCCCTCGAGTAGATCCAAAACCAAAAGGAAACAATCAAATCTAAACTAGTAAATCTACAAATGAACATATGCATAAGGATGTGGTACAAATATGTATAAGATCAAAGACGTACATATGTTGAGTTTATAATAGTAAGAGTTGATAAAAAAAAAATAGTGTAGTAAAGGATGAACAGTATCAAGATATAATCAATGTTAAATATGTGATATAGAGTGTATACAGATATAACCTAGAAAATCAGAAGTTGTGTGTATGATTCCCCCAAATGGGCTAATATAGCAATGTTGAATATGTGTATATGTGTATGTGCCCCCAATGGGTATAAAGTAGCAAATCTAAATCTGTGTAGAGGACCTGAGTCTTGTAGTAATATGTGAACACTTTAAGGGACCAAGTGAGCATGTATCTATGATAAAATTGACTATACTAACATAGATAACATGTGTAGTGTCTGGCAACTAGAAGGAATGTAAACATGAAAATGCATATAATATAAAATTTGTATTTTTTGAGCAATATTTTAATGTTTTTATATTTTTTGAGTATAAGTTATATAAAAGCAAAATGAAAATGAAACTATATACAAGAAGGCTAGAAATGAATGAAACTATGTAGAAGTAGAGTGTTAGGGATAACAATCTTTGTACTAGTGAGGAAGAGTGTTAGAAACCCAACATGTCATCAATGGGATGCCTTTGTGTAACATATGTGGCATCTTCATTTTTTGAATGTTCTGTACCATAATAATTTGTGTTGTTCCAATCATCTTTTTCATTTTGATTAGTAATGTTTGGATTATTGATTGGGATCTTGCCATTTGAAATTGTATCCACTGTAAGTAAATCTTGCTTTTGTAGCTCTTGTTGGTAAGAAACTATATTATTTCCAGAAACTTTAATCATTGCACTCTCATGCTAAAAGGATATAAAACCTTTCTTTTTTTCAGGTGTTACTCTTATAGTTATTAACCATGAACTTCCAAACAAAACATTGTAAGCACTTGAACTTCCAATAACATGAAAAGTGAGAGAACATTCTTTTGAGGCATATAAAATTTTTAATTAAAATGACCCCAAGTATTCAATAGAAGCATGTGTTGTATCTAGATGTGTATATTCCTTTCCAAGCGAGATAAGAAATGACAGTGAATAAAAATTAATTTGTTAATAATCCATTATTTTGACATTTATGCATTGCTTGCCATCTATATAAGTTGTGATAGTGAAAGGATTATAATAGGAGGTAGGGCTTGTAGTTTCCCCCTTTACATTGAGCTTTGAAGACATATATTTTATATGTGTTTTTTGCTTTGAAGACTCTGTCATTAGAAACCCTCTTTCGAGAATGGGTGTTTGCTTACCGTGATTCTTAATGTGCAACTTAAGTTCTTGCTCTTTTTGTAACATTGCATTTGCACGTGTATCTCTTGCCTTGATAAATTAAATATGTAAATGATTTGCCTTAGTATGTTTCATAAATCCCAAACCTCGTTGACCAACATTATCAACTTCTAGAATAGGAGTAATGATGCCTTGGACAAGTTTGCATAATCCTTGACCTTGATAATCAAATTGGTGTAGATGTTTTTGACCAAACCCATCCTATTTTGAAAGTGGGACCTCATTTTGGAGAGGTATATTTGTATCTTTCACTTAATTTATATGTGTTTTATATATTGTTTCTTGCTCTGATTTTGATTTGTGAAGCTTTTGTTATTTTGAGTTATGCTTTGGTAACCACTTTTGTATTGTTTTTGAATTTGACCCTTTTTTAATATGTTCTTGTATCATTGTGGATTGATTAATTGATTTATCTTGTATAGGGTCCTCATTAGCAATTATATGTTGTATAAGATTTTTCAATGCCAAACATGAATTTTTGTGATGACCATGCATTCTATGGTGTGCATAATAGTATATAGATCTCCTCATTAGATGTACAGGAGTTTGGTTGATCAACTTAACTTTAATCATTCGTTTTAAAATCTCACTTGAAATTCTATTTGATATTTGAGTACTTTTCAAATCATTAGTTGTAGATGCACTTTTTTGTGATTTCTTGTTTTGATATGTAACATTATTTTGCATAGATTAATTGGGTGAAGATGCATATACATGATTGACACTAGTCTGCCATAGAGGATTTTGTCTTGTAATCAGATTTCCAATACTGTAATCTTTTCATGTAATAGCTGATTTTGATTTTGTAATTCTGAAATTAACTTGCTCATACTAATAATTTGATCCCTTAGAGTCTCACAAGTGCAAACCCTAGTTGCTTCTGATTGAACATGTAAGCACACATCTTGAATGGTGGATATGGGAAGGAAAGGGTTTTATGTATGGATATTTTGAGTATAGACATTTGAAATAGTGGTATAGGTCGTCTCACCTCTTAGAGGAGTGATATCACAGACCTAGTTAGAGGGAAAGTAGCTATCACCCTCTTCGAGATGAGGAGGAGGAAAAGAGTATTCTTTATCCATGAAAGTTGGCAATGCAACTTAGAAGAGGGCTACTAGGGTAGAATATATCACATCTAAAAACCCTAACACAACCCCTAAAAATATGAAATAAAAGGATAGAAACCCTAATAGTATTTAGGGTTAGGTTTTTTACACTATTCAAAGTAAGTCGAGTTCACTGAATGATTTAACTATGTTGGGAATTAATGTAAAGATAAAATAGTTGACTATGTAAATCAAGGAATAAAAATACTATAGTATCAACAACCATGGATTTGTATAATAATTGATTCATTTGCTTAGCCTATAATAGTAATGAATTAAAAAGGGTGTACTTAGATGGAAAGTATGAAAGAGACAAACAAGTGGGAGACTAAAAAGTGATGTAGGAGTAGGGTAGAGCATCCTTAACCAGAAATAGGTGTCAAAACCATCTTTAGATAGCAGTAAACCACTCTTTGCTAATAGTGCACTATGTTATTGACCTTCTATGTAGTGTTATTAACCCTATGTAGATGAAATAGTGAAATCTGGGGCAGACCTTCACTCTATTCGAGGAATCCTATACTTGCATGACTGAGACCTGGATTGTTGTTTGTGCTTCATTTTGACTGATTTCACTATAGAACCCTAAACCTCCAAGCTTTCTAGGGTTTTGACAAACATAAGTGTAAGAGGAGTGCCATTAGTAGGGTAGGTTGGACATGACCTCAACACCGCATGTGTTAAGCATTGCCTACATACCAAGACCTTGAAAGGGAATCAAGCCCGGCATAGTTATCCCAATCTAGTGTTGGTGAAAGTGAGAGTGATGTTAGTGTACATGAGTATCAATTCTAATTTGAATGCTTTGAGTGTGATTTAAAACTAGAAATCTTAGTAAAATTGAGCTCTGGGATGTTGTAGATGGATGTACACAGAAATAGGAGTAAATAACGATCAATAACCTTAATTTGCATAATTGTTTTTGAGCTTGTTCATGAGAATTTTCCATCTAAGGGATAAATGAATGAGAGTGGTCTTTGTATAATATTTTGATGCTAGTCTAGACATGAAATGAGTCTAGGCTGACATTAAGATGCTTTAGGGAGTGGAAATATATTCATTGGGTGAAAGAAGCTAAGGGTCAATAGCATTGTCCCTTTTCCAATAATGCACTACATTATAGACCAAAGGGGTTGCGTTATTGTCCAGGTGGTTAGCACATGTGAGAAAGGATCTAAGATGCATAGGTGATGGCTTAATGAGGCTTTTGGTATATTTGTTCTTGAGCTAGATTCACATAGAAATTATAAAAGGATCAAAAGAGGCCCTAAGATAGGTTTAGGGATGAGCTGAGGTTAGGGTGGTCTCAAGTGACACTCATTGCATTGAATGACCTTTTAGATGACTAGGCCAAGTTATGCCAAATGATTTGAATTATAACATACTTTTGGGATGACCTTGGATATTTTAGATGTATGTAGTTCCCTCTACTTTGCACATGTGTTTAAAATTTATCCATGGAGGATTTATTTACACATGTCTAATGGACACTTTTCCCTTCACACATTATGCAATGATCTAATAAATAGATAGTCCTACACCACAATCAAATAATCCTAATTTGGGTTCTCAATATTTACTTAAATATGGGTACAAAAAAAAAGTGTTGGTAAAACATGAGCAAGTTATAACTCAACCTATATCTCCAATAAATAATACAATTTGGTATTCACATGGACTAGGTTTCTTAGGATAATTTGTAAGTCATAAGCCATATACTCATACTGAGCCTCATTTCCAAAAAGGCCAAATTAGAATGTATGCATACCTCTATAATTGGTCTATAATTAGTTAACTCTCATCTGATAGATGAGAGTAATTCATCAGAAATTTTGACATAAGATGAGTTCTCAATGATGAGTCTTTTCTTGAGTACTTGGGAGCACATGAGTATATCTCATCCGTCTATCATAATATAGGTTTCCTCATGCCACCTTTGCTAACACTTACTATGGAGAGAGCAATGATATAAATGTCCAACATGATGCACATAATGTTATTCCTATTGTGCCATTTATCGTTGAATGGTCCACCATGTTGAATGAAAAAATAATGCAATATAACCATGACACATATAAATATCCTCAACTGGTATTATTGTCCGTAATGATATAGGATGATGAAGTCAAGGCATATCAATAATTACTACATGATTACCCATAACTATTCTCTTGGAACTTACTTAGATATGCCTATAATTGATTGATCAATGGTAATGCATAATATATTACTGTATCCGAGTGCAAACCCTGTTAAATAAAAGATTTATAAAATGCATCCTAAAGTGGCATTACTAGTAAAAGATGAGATTCAAAATATCTTAGATGCAAGATTCATAAGATCCATTACACATTCTGATTGGGTTTCTAACATTGTACCTATTACTAAGCCTAATGGTGGCATTTTATGTTACACCAATTACCATGATTTAAACAAGGCTTATCTCAAAGACAAATTTTTATTACATAATATCGACATGATCATCGATTCCACAGCTCAATATGAGACATTTTCACTTATGGATGGTTTAATTGAATATAAACAGATAAAAAATGACCCAAAAAATCTAGAAAAGACAACATTTACTACTTTATGGGGCACATTTTTTTATACGGTCATGCCTTTTGAACTAAAAAATGTAGGAGCAACATATCAAAGGGCCATGACTCATATATTTCATGATTTCATTCACAAAACTATTGAATATTATGTTGATAATTTATTCACAAAATCCAAATGTCACCAAGACCATGCTACTATTTTATGAAAAATATTTGAATGCTTGTGAAAGTTTAATATATGGTTAAACCCCCAAAAATGTGTTTTTGAAGTGTCTTCTATAAAGCTTCTCAGGTACATTATTTCTCGGTGATGCATTGAAGTTGAACCAAAAAAGGTAAAATCTATTGTTGAGATGCCAATACCAATTAACCTAAAATAGTTAAGATTTTACAAGGCATAATTCAAGCTATCAGATGCTTTATTGTTGAGTTGGCTGATGAAACAATCCATTTCACATGTTTGCTAAAAAAAGACACAAAATTTATATGGGATGATATTTTCCAACAAAGTTTTGATAAAATCAAAGAATATATAGAAAACTCACCAATGTTAATTCCTCTTATTTTGGATAGACCATTGCTTCTCTATATCTCAACCGCTCATGAGGCCCTTGGAGCCCTATTAGCCCAATATGATGATAATCACAAAGAACGGGCAATCTATTATATCAGTTACCAATTGGTAGATTATGAATGCAAATATATAAAAATGAAAAAATTGTGTTTAGCTTTGGTTTTTTCCACACAAAAATCATGACATTATTTACTTGACAATCAGGTCCATGTTATAATTAAAGAAGATCCATTGAAGTTCATTATGAACAAACCACATCTCATTGGCCACATTGTATAATGGGTGATGCAACCTACAAAGTTTGATCTCAAGTTTATATTCTAAAAATAAATAAAAGGACAAGTTGTAATTGATCAATTATTTATAGTTCCATTACCTGATCCCTTTCTAATCACTAAAACTTTTCATGATGAATTTGAATATATCTTCAAATCAATGGACAATGTTTTTTGACGGATCCAAATGTAGAACAAGAGCAAATGTAGGTATTATATTATTCATCATCGAGGGAGAGTACATGTCATTCACTTACAGGTTAGCATTGTCTTGTGTAGAGAATATCATAAAATACGAAGCCTTGATATTTGGGTTATCAATAACATAAAAGCTTCATATCAAGGACATTCAAGTTTTTGGTGACTCTCAGTTGGTTTTTAATCAAGTTACCAATCATTATCAAACCAAAGGAATATTCACAACCATATAAAGAAATCATGGATAAACTTAAGGAGATATTTGATACATAAAGATAACTATCATGTAAATGCAATGGCTAGTGTGACATTCTTGATGCCTTTTGATATTAATGATGATGATATAAACTTTACCATACACCAGCTACATGAAATTCTCATTTCTTCTAATAGAATGGATGTGTTAGTTATTCTCATGACTTATAGTTCTAAAACTACATAATGGTATAGTGATATTTATAATTTTTTCTACCAAGCTTACATACTAGATTAATTTACATGGAATGATAAACACAAATTATAATTAAAAACACTTTGTTATGTTATCATTAGAAATGATTTGCTTGTACAAGGTTTCGATGGACAACTATTTTGACGCTTAAACGCAAATGAGGCACACACTGCCCTATTAGAAATGCATGATAGTGAGTACAATAAAAATTTTAGTGGCAAGGCCATGTCCCAAAAATTATATGCCAAGGTTATTATTGGCCCACTATGGAACAAGAATGCATTGAACATACCAAAGTATGTTTATAATGCTATAAATAAAACAATTGGAACCATGCACCATATCACAAGTGACAACCAATTATTTCACCATGGTCATTCTCCTTGTGGGGCTTTGATTTGATTGGAAGGATAAATCATGTGTCTACTGGTAGACACAAATTCATAGTCACTGCTAAAAAGTATTTTAAAAACTAGGTGGAGTTAATTTCACTTGAATTTACTAACAGATATGACATATGTAGGTTTTTTATGACCAATATTATCTCTCATTTCGGCATACCTTCAACTATCATTACTGACAATGGATCATCTTTCAAAAACAAGATAATAAATCACTTTTGCGATAAGTATAAAATCCAACATACCTCTATACACCTTACTACCCACAGGGTAATCGACAAGCAAAGGCAACAAATAAAACTGTTATTAAAATACTTGGTAAAATAGTTGAATGATAACATGATTGGAATAAAAAATGCGTATGTGATTTATGGGCATATTGTACTAGTGTTGGCACACCCACCGAGGCTACACCTTATTCTTTAGTTTATGGTATAGAGGCAGTGTTATCGATTGAACTTGAGATACCTTCCCTATGTGTTTCTCTCAAATATATTATAGAGGATAATGAATATTGTGAAAAGAAATTGCACCAATTAGAACAATTGAGTGAAAAATACAAATTGGTTGATGAACACTTATAGGTTTATCAAGATCATGTTAAGTGCACATATAACAAAAAGGTTCAACCGAACAAATTTATTATGGGTGACCTAGTACTAAAATAAAATAAAAAGAATACCAATGCAAAAAAATACAAGAAAGGAAATTTCAAACCAAATTGGTTAGGACCATTTACAGTTATAGAAAAATTGGGAAAAGGTGCGTACTGCCTAGCTACACTTGATATAAAACCTCTCAAAAGCCCAATGAATATTATGCACTTGTGTAATAATCTTACTTGAAATATCTAGCATATTCAAAAAATACCAAAAAAAATAAAAAAAATAGTTTTAGCATTTACATATTCTATTAACTTCTTAGCATATATGTTGTTAGTTTTATGTTGGTAGATAGTATATCTTTTATTTCTATATACACATGTTTCATGCATCTTTTGAGTGTGACTCAGGCATACACATATACATGATCTATGCACTTTGGATGTTGGGCCTTCCTTATATTCATGTCATGTGGATTGGGGGCATATGCTTCTTTGATCACAATACACCCAGGACGTATCATTTTATGATCATTTTCCATTATCATGTTTGAGCTAATATACTTACACATGTCTTTATCCATGTTTATATATTTCATAGTTTACTTGATATGATATGTTATGTTGGTTATTTATCATCTATGTTCTCTTTTATGCACTTCCTTAAGTGACTTGTCTAGTTTTTTCGAGCATATGAATATGATCCATTGATTGTGGGCTTTGTGCCTATGTTTTCCTATTGTGGCATTTGTATATGTCATGATTTTTTGTATGTTGACATTTGAATATGTCATTTCTTGCTTTGTATACATTTGACTAATTCACATCCCTTCAATTATGTGGTAATTGAACATGCTCCTTGTTCCAGTTCTCCTTGGACTATTGCATTTTGATTTGATTTTGAGTGCCTTTGTGTGTGTGCTTGATTACTTGTTGAGCTCCTATTGTTGCTATTTAGACATTTCCATGATATATATCATTCATCTTAGGACTTTATGTGATCACATATTATGTACTTCAATGATATATCTACCTAGACATGTTTCTGTTATATGTTACATGGTTCATACACATATTATATAGCTATCTTATCCTTTTGAGGTAAGGTAACTACTAGTTGCCACTTCCCCTCACCTCAAAGTGGGGGGGATATGATAGGAGGTATGTCATAGAGGCATGGATTCCACATTTTCATAGATACAGATCACAATGGGGGCATGTTTTGGAAACATGTTCTCCACACACCAGTTTCAGTTTTAGATATATAGTGGGGGCATGTTATGGAAACATGCTCTTCACACTTAGATAGTTTGTAAATTATCCAAATTGCATGATTATATGATTTAAATATACATTTATGACATAATTATATACATTGGTACCATTACTATACCTATTTTTCAACATGATACATATATGAGGTACATATGTTATGCAAAAGGGCACCTAAATTGTAAAATCAAAATTAGTTTAAGATTTCAAAACACTTCTATGGACTGTCACCACCCACCAGGTTGGACTTTTATGGATTGTATTGAGCCAATCTGCTATAGTAGTTGGTTCATTTTTGGTATGGTTGAGGTGATTAAATCACTCAGTCTTTCCAACTTTATAGGTTGGAGTTGATTACATCATGTAACTTCACCAGATTTATAGTGTGAGTTAACTTGGTTTACTCACACTCACTAGGTTATAAGTATGATTAGGTTACACGACTGAGCTAATCTCAACTATCAGGTGGTAAATCAAATTTAGATCTAAAGTTGGGGACATGTTTTATCCTTCAATAATTTTAGATTTATGCACTTTCAATGTTTATATTTGTCCTAATATCAATTTTAATCATTCAAATTACTAAAAGGTAAGGCAGTTACATCAATACACAGGGGTACTCCTAAACCTTACTCTCTATATTTTCAATCATTTTAAATGCTTTCAATTTTATATTATATGCACTGATTATAAATTATAGCATGTTCTTAGTTGTAGGTAATTCAATAGCAAAACAATCAAATTGGATTCATGCAAAGACAAGGTGTGTTATACACACCCAATGACAAATTTATTTTATTTTAAACTAGCAGTTTTATTACTATATTAGAAGGTGGGGGGGAATGTAGACACTATTTCTAAATTATACAACACCTCAATCTTGTACACTTGGTAAATACATATCATGAATGTAACATCAACTTATAGACCTTTGTCGCTACCAAAAGGCTTACATATATTATCTCCCAATGTCAAATTTCTTATCTCCTAGTCTGACCAGTGTTATCCTGATGAATTAAACCATTTTTCCTAAGAAAAATTTGAATTTTTATTCAAATTTAGAATTAAAACACATTCCTCAGGTGCACGTAGCACAATACAAAGAACATAGCCCATAATATAACAAGGTAATGTAAAAAAGGATATATTAAAATATCCTTGTGCTCTACAAGAGTGAAGTTCAAACTAATGTATTACAATATTGACCTCCTTCTCTTAGGACAAAATAGGTAGTCCTACATCAAATATCATATTCCTCCATCTGACCTTTTTTCCCTTTCTTCTTTTTTACTCAATCCAACCCCCTGATGGAGTAAGTGCAACCACTATTTATAGGTCCTAAAATCATGTTTTTAAATTTTTTGCCATGGACAGTTCCTTATCAAAATCTAAATTATCTGATTCATATGATCTCTTTATTCTTCCTGAAGTAATTTCATTTGTGTTGAATTCTCATGTGGATGATTCCCCCACCTTCATATCATCCACTAAATTCTTTGTTGACTAATTCAATTTTGCATTTTTTCCTTCAATACCTATATTGGTATCTTCCTCTTCCTCTGAAAGATGTGATTTTGCTATGATCCTATCATCTCTTTCCACTAAGAGATGTTAATCATAAGGTTGCCAAATCTTTGGTTTAATGGTATTTCCTTTTTTCCCTTTTGGATGTCCTCTTGCTTGTGATCAAGATTCCAATGATTGTCTTATTTGGTGATAAAAATGACACCTAAACGCAGTGTTTTTATAGTCCAATATTTGGTTCCATGTTCAAGCACCATGTTTGAATAATATGATTTTAGGTAATCCTTTGCTCAGATTAATCTCCACACAGATGTGAGCAAAATTTAAAAGGCCTTGGTAGGTTCGATCAAATTTAGCTTTTAAAAATTTACCCAAAACATTCCCAATATATATGAAAACTGACAGATGCCAAAAAGGAAGTGGCATATTTAGAAGATGAACCCAAACATGCATTTCGAAGACAACCAGAGTGTTGGGATCAATTTAGGAAAATAAGGAATAATGGAGAGCCTCCTCTTCCCCAAAACCATGTTCCCTCATTAAAAATCTTCAAATAATCCTCAACATTAGTAAACTCAACAACAAAACAACCTTTTGAGTGTAGAATAATTTCACGTTGTTTGGACCAGTATGTATATATCCAATGATGTGGCTCTTTAGATCACCACCAAAAACCATTGAAGCAATAAATAATGGTGTCAAATTGGAGAGATTCAAAGAGGCCATTTATCTTTATATGTTTAACCTCCAATGTTGGTACTTTGTTCATTTTCTCTACAATGTATGGACAAGGATTATCAATAGATGATCTGATTGTGTGGGTACCTTAGTACATGTTACATCCTTATAAGATATTGACTTTGAATTAGATGGCCTTCTTGATCCCAAACCTCTTCCTCATATCCACAATGACAAAAAAGGTAGGGAGTCTTTGTAAATTTTGTATTCATTCAACAACGCAGTGCCCACAAGTTATTTGACCTCATATATACGATAAAGTTTATCCTTAGGGATCCCCACTTTGTTTTGAATCTTAACTTTGAGTATTCTAATAGTATTCAAAGAATTAGTTTGTGGTGCAATTGTCTACCCCTCTATAGTTTTCACCAAAATTTGTAAATTGTTGGTGTTACAGAACTCCATCTTAGAGTTGACTAGTTAGCCCATGAGGTCAGCTTGATTTGTTATTGATCCATATTTAACTGATGAGGAAGGTTCTAACATTTTGTCAAACACATTTCAGTCTTTCTCTTCTTTTGTCACTTTCCTAAGAGCATTTGATGATGGAAATAGCTATACATTTTGATTGGTCGTCGATAGGTATTTTAATGTAAACAATGAATTTTGGTTCACTGACTCCCTTTCGTAATACTCATTTAGAACTATGTAATAAGTAAGAAAGCCAAAATCAATCTGAGACATTTTATCAAATAGTTTGTGCACATATTTTTAAGTGGTTTTATATGCACCTCTAATGGTAGCAACTATCCACTCTAATGTTCATGTTGCTTTTATGATCTATTCGTATAAATGCCAAAATCCATTTTTCATATCTATAACAAAGAAAAGTTCCCCTTGTAGTGACCACTTTGATTCATTTGAGGACTCTATCAAATTTGGATCATTCCCAAAAATGAATATTCATTTCTCAATAGTGACATCTGCAAAGAGGTAGCCTACCCAGAGTTTTGATTTGTCCCTAGGCATGTTTGGATGACTCCTTTCAAACCATGTCATATTTTTTCCATCTAGTGTCAAATGAGGAAAAGCATAAAGAACTGACTATCTAGCTTTGACAAGATAACTCTCAAGCATAAAGAGGTGGCATTCTCCAATGATGGTAACATCATCAAGGCACTTACCTACTCCAAACATGATATTTATTTTAAGCGACGACTTCCATGACCCATAAGGTGCAGTAATTTTCCCTGATTGCCCCTCAAATATTTTCACCAAGGAAGACATTTTTTAACCTAATGACTCAAACCTTCTATCATGCTTAGAATATTGTAAATTTGTTTATCTTCTATCTCTACACATCTATAATTATGCTTAATTTTCAGCTACTTGGACATTTACATCCCAGTCAAACGCCTACATCAATGCAAGTGTCCTACCCCAACACAACTATCTAGTGCCCTAAAAGTCATTCAATGTATAAATGTAACATATACCTAGGGTCAACCTAAGTGATTTAATGTGATATATACTTCAAAGGAACTAATATATATACAATATCAACCTTCATTCATTCCTTACCTAACATAAACCAAATAACTCACAAGGTAACTTATAAAAGGCATTCAATCAACACTCAAGTAAAAAAAACTTCCATATTTTCTCATATTTCTATATCAATCATAAGGAGAACACATCTATAGGTCTGAAGTACTGAAGGAGCATCCTATCAACTGCATTTGCTAAGTTACAAGCTAGGTCACTCAATGTACTTTTTTTATCACAAATTACATTATTATACAAACACAAGACAACACGTATGGAAGAACTACATAAGTCTGAGGCCCTCTTCAGAGTATTGGATATGTAGGCAATGCTTATTGATAGAGGGGTCTATGGCATAATTTGACACTGTGTGTCCACTAACCCATTTTTCCATAGCCACTATGAAGATGAAGAATTAGGGTTTTATTATTTGACAAGGAACAACAACCCATAATCCATATTTGAGTATACCAAAGTGAAAGCAACATAGAACCCAAAATATTCTAGGTGGTCACATTTAGATCCAGTAGGTATTCTATATAGAACAACTAGGTCTAGATTAGATAAAATCATTGATACAATTATCTGAGGTCAACATAAGTGTTTGAAGTCACAAAAGTGCCTAATCTAGAATTTGACGATTGATCTAGAATCCACTTATAGTTTTATTCTTCCCTGTCTCGAATCTAGATATGTATTAGCATCAAAATTAGTTAAGTATCTTGTTTTCATTATCATTACAATATTTAGTATAGCTATACTTCTTATTTTTAACATATCTTAGTATAATAAATTCAACATATGTTTATATATGAGTTTTTAAATTAATTGATCTGCTATAGAGATAGTTTATCATCCTTGTGCCCTAGACTATCTCTATCCCCTTTAACCCTAGATTCCCCCTATCTAGCTTTTAGGGTTAAACAATATGATGTTTGGGCTTTGGTTTAAATCTATATTTAAACTTAGTTTAGTAATTGGATTTTTTTTTTATTAAGTTTGATTCGGATTAAGCTCATATTAGGATTTTACTTTTGACTTTGATAGATTGGACTAACCTACCTTTGGATTTAACCTTGAGTTTAGTTTTATGATAATAGTTGATGTAACCTAACTAAGTCACACGATTTGATCTCATTTTGGACATTGGATTTGCTTTGACTCAATCAAGAGGGTTTGGACTAGATGTTTGACTTGGATAATGTTTGAAGTTTATTTTGACCTTGGTTTTTGAAATTGTTTGATTATTGACTTAGATGTGTTTGACTTGATTCAACTCAACTTAATGGGTTTGAATTAAGATTATTGATTTGGTTTGACTTTAGAATCTAATTTGATTGAATTTAGAATGTTTGACTTAGGATTATTTGAATTTTAGGTATTTGATTTGAGTTGATTTTTTAATCTAACTTGGTTAACTTTGGAATGTCTGATTTGTTTTGATTTTAGAATATTTGACTTACTTCGACTTAGGACATTTGACTTCATTTAAATTGATTTTCCTTGGTTTATTTTTGGATTTTTGACTTAGTTTGGACATTTTATTTTCATTTGGTTTGGATGTTTGACTTGATGTATAATGATGTTTAGGGTTATAAATAATATTGGTCTCGACAAGGATCAATCAAGAACACACATGCAACATAAGACTATACTAGTGGTGATGGGTGTGCAATTGATATGTAGCCCACATATCTACCTTACAAGAAGAGTGACTAGGTTAATATATTAACCCTCACTTCAAGTAATATGTCATAAGTATCTCTCGAAATTATGTTTTCCCTACACTACAAACCATTTGCGGCTGAAAGGTTTTAAGCTAGGTTATACAAGGCTTTTTACGTGCATCTTCTATATAGTTCAAAATATAGTGGGGTCCTATTATTTGGAAGATGAATATTAATGGGATACATAAAAGGGTCTAGTCCCCTGTTTCCACTCCATCTGTAAGATTTCAATAGAGTGTCATCAAAAAATCTAACCTCAAGAGTGATGTCTAATGCTTAGGTATTGGAGGATGAAACCCCCTCACTTTATGGTGTCAATAAAGTAAAAGACAGCTTAGCCAATAATGGCATGTTCCATCTTGATTTATATACCCTGTTGGAATAAAGGGTTGGTCCTAATGCTAGGTGATGAAATCCCAATCGTTCAACACTACCAAAATGAAAAATAAAAGGAACTAGCCATTTATGGACCTCAAGATTTCCATATCAGTGTAAGAGGAGACCATACATAAACTACTTTGAGATGTGGGATAAATAAAAAAGGCAATAAAGTCATTTTTGATCCACTTGTCAGCTCAAGAGGAGAGCATACATGACCTAAATACCACAAACACTCACACAATCAAGCATAAAGTAAAATAAAATTCTTTTTAAGCACCAAATTGAAATGTGTGTGTTTGTCTATTTTGATGTATTTTAAAAGCATAAAACTACAAAATATGGATTAGTAATTGGATTTGATTATCTTTAGCAAGCCAAAAACTTGGAAAACCTTGTTGTAATCACATAATATCAAAACACCATTATTTTTTCATGGTTACATGTGTCTTTGTGATATCTTCATTTTGGCAAAACGATAGGTTAAACAAACACCCAAGTTAAAAGTTATGGCTTCTGAAAGGTAGGCAATACAAATAAATTGCTTAGCACAAAACCACAAGTATTTAGATCAAATATGACATTTGATAGGGGAATCTCACCATTTGATGGTGCAATCCCACCATTTAATAGGGTAATCCTACCAAACATTTTAAAAAACTCAAATTTTAATGTGAATTCATCATTTTCGTGTGCGAAACCACTATTCTACAAGGTGAACCCACCAAACAATTAGAAACTATTAGTGTAGGTTTTTATTCCATTTAATGGTTTTTTCCTCCACATGTTTAGTTTAGCTTGCTTAAGTGTCTTTCAGGTCATTGTGAAAGTTAATCCCACATTCACGAGGAACTAATGACAAGTTTATCTTTCACCTATATAATGTACCTTCTTCAAGCTTTTATGGCTAATGATTTTAATGTTAATATTTCAATCTTTCAATAATTAAAAAATTCCTTCTTCTTGGCTCATGTTTAATTTTACTACTATACACAAGTAATCACATTGTGCATTTGATTATATCTAATAGATCCTCAATTGTGGTTCACCCAATATAGGCTACATCCATAGAGAAACTGCTAGTCCTTCTTATTATTCAGTCCAACAAATGAAGAGAAAAACTTACAATACATCCACTACAATATCCTCTTCACTCTCCCACTTTTTATCACCTAATTACAATGCCCTCAAATCAAAAGAGGGTTATAAATTAGGGGGGAAATGCACTAACTTAATTTATACAGTTAGATCTAAAACCTAATAGTAAACGGTATAGATTAACTATGAAATTAAAATATTTTATAATGATTTTTTCAAAAAAAAATTGCTTTAGGGGTGCTACCCCCGAACTCCCGCCAGGGGGGTACCGTTGTTGGACCCCCCTGGCGACCCTAGTGGGGGGGCATTACCCCCCACACCCCCTATTGGGCATTGGGCACTAAAATAAGATAAAGCTCTACCATCCAACAAACATGATATCAAAGCTTTTCTGGTAGATGAATGTCATTGTTCCTTTTTTGAAATATTGAGTTCCAACTTGCTTGACATAGATATACCATTCATTTACCTAGCATATTATAGATTCACTACCTCTTAGATTTTGCTCTTCTTTTGGGTTCCTCTATGGATGTAAATTCAAAAAAAAAAAAAAAAGGCAAAAGGTATCTTTCACTGGTCACATAACATTTGGTGACTTTTAATGTAACTAGATTTATAAGGTGTCAAAACTTTAGGATCGACTGTAAACATGACCTAGTTTTGTGACAGTTAATTTTTGTCATTTTTGGAGGGTTTCAAGCCTTTTCTATTAATTTTGCTCAAATTTGTACTATCTATTGTCTTCAAAGTTTTTTTTTGGGGGGTTTTATAGGTTTTTGGAGATCCTTAGTGGGTCATTGATCAATTTTAAAGAGGTCGAGTAAATATGATGTTTTCAAGAAAATCAAGGTTTTCATACCTATATGCACTACAAAAAACTCCAAAATTCTCAACACTGCATGAACCATCGACCTCTATAAAACCTACAAGGATGCCTTTGAACCTTGACATGCCAAAATCTTGACAACTAAAAATATAGGTCGCATCCCCAATGAAAAAGCCTGACATTGGGACTTTTAACTATGGGCACAGTCAACTTCCTCAACATCGAGAGTTGTGACTGGGGGAGCAGTCATTAACTCCATCATCAAGATTTTTAACTATAAAATCAATCCACTTCCCATGCATCATCACTCTAGACTACAGGATCATTCGAAAACCCTGACATGTACACAGAGATGGTGTAACCTTGATATATTTCTACACTCTAAGAATCATCTAACATCTTAACATTGGGACTTTGTGGGGTGTGTGTAGTTTCAAACCCTACTATAACAAGGTCCTAAAACCCTGACATAAAACCTCAACATCAAAAATTTTAACCATGAGAGTATTCTAAAACCTCTAAAAGTGTGCAGGTTCCTCTAAACTCTGGCATTAGTCTAGAATATGTCATATTTAATCCAATGAAGTGTGAAACTATTCAATTTCAAAAATGGGTATTTTTTCCCCTGGTCATTGAGAGTTAAGCCTTTGGTCACGACTAACCCAAAATTGATTAACTTTTGCTTCAAGGAGACATAAGTATTTTTGTGGAAAAGTTGCCACCAAAAATATTTCAAACTATTTGCACACCCAATTTTTTTATGCAAAGTGGAAAACATTATTTTTTTCTAGCAAGACACATTCAAACCCACATAACTTTCAGCATGCTTCTCCTTTTGAGGTGACATTTTCTTGAAAGTACAAGTTTTTTTGAGCTCTACACACTGGTGATATTATTGTGCCTTGTAAATTTGAATCTTTGTGGAATTTAGGGGGTATCACATTCCTAGTCTACAACACATACAATTTAGCACATACTTTCTTTTTGCATCATGGATCTCAGTGTCATTTCAATTTTTACACCATTCAACTATCACGAGTGTAAAGTCAAAGTGAAAATCCTTTTGAGGAACAAAGGATTATATTGAATCACGATGGGTACAAAAATAGAAATGATACCTCAGGTAGAGAATGTGAAGTGGTACAATCAAAGAGATGAAGCCTGTGGTTTTGTTGTGCCTATCTATGTTTCTCAACTTACTCTTTCATATCAAATATACAACATATCCAAATCAAGTATGGTACATATTGGATAAACTCTTTAGAAAGTAAGATGAAATGAGCGGTCATGAATTGGAGAATGAGCTCATCAGTTTATGTCCGAGTGACTTTAATATGATTCAATATTTTTTCACGAAGTTAAAAACACTTAGGTTATAATTGAAACTTTGTGGCATTGCTAAAAAGATGATCAATTGATTTTTTCCATACTTGCCAAATTGGGTTTTGATTGTTCTATCTTTGTTTCTACATTTCATGCCACCAAGTGAACGATTAGAGATACATAGACCATATTGTCCTTAGATGATTTTGTTGTTGACTTGACTTGGGAGTAAGACAATATTATTCAAATGGGTACACTAAATTCATCTAAATTGCATGCCTTATTTGTGAGTCATGACAAACAAAAGTTTTCTATAGCAATGAAAAGAAACATAACAAGAAGGAACTAGGGAAAAGAAAGGATCTATAATCTGATGCTGAGCCAAAATCATCAAAAGAGTCAACCTCTTCAGACAAAAAATCCAAAAAAGAGTGACTCACATGCAACTACTGTAAGAAACCTAGACATTATAAATCGAAATGCATGAAGAAGTAGATTGACCAACTGACAAAAATTCTCAAGAAGCACAATATTAGTGTCCTTGAGTCTTTTAATCAAATTTCATCAACACAGGAGTCTTCTAAGGCCAAAGACATTAAGAAGGGAAATAAAAGGCTAAAGCACTTTTTATAGATACATCCTAGCCTTCCACATGGTTTATTAATTCTGGTGCATCATACCACATGACTTTAGCACAAGAAATGTTTTCATCCTTGGATCCTTGTTATGTGCCTTCCATTTTATTAGGTGATGATGCTTCTACAGAAGTTAGTGGGAGTGGATCAATTGAAGTGAATAATGGGAAATTACATGACATTTTATGTGTTCCCTCGTTATCCACCAATATATTATCTATTTAATAGATCACTGACATCAATTCGGGTGAGAGTTGAGTTCACACCCAATTTTATAGTTATTAGGGAAGCTACTAGTGACTCAATTATTGCATTTGGGAAAGTAGGTCACCAATCTAGGTTTTACACTTTCTCACATTTTGCTCTTGATCAACCCTCTACTTCACCACTCACTCATTCAGATGAGGTGATTAAATTATGGTATGAGCGATTTGACCATATCAACTATCATTACTTAGAGAAACTTACTTATCAAAACATGGTTTTAGGGTTGCAATGAGTTAAGTTTTCTGATAGAGTTTGTTAGGCTTGCATTATTGGTAAGTATCTGAAGAAGTATGACAAGGGCAAGTCATAAAGAGTTAAATATATATTGGAGATTGTCCATAGTGACATTATTGTCCATTTCCAAAACCTTCATTCTATAGGAGAAAGTACATGCTTACTTTCATCAATGACTTTTTGAGGTACATTTGGGTGCATTTTTTAAAGCCAAAAACATAGGTCTTTAACCATTTTTAGGACTTCAAGGTGCTTGTAAAGAAGCAATCAAGTAAAGCCATAAATTTTTTACACACCTATAATGATGGTGAGTATGTCAGTAACTGTTTTGATTAATTATCTACATCAGAGTGGATTGAACTACAATATATATGTATATATAGTCCTCAACATAACGGTCTTTTAGAGCATAATAATAAGTCCTTGAAGGAAATGACTCACATTTTGAAGAAGAAACGTAAGGCAATGTAACCTCAAAGTCAGCCTTGCATCTTTAGTGAATATACCAAGGGTGTTAAGGGATACATGTTTCTCTATCCCATCGCATTAACAGGATTATTCATTTTATAGAGGGTCCTTTAGACTCCACACTCAACACCTCTCACCCTTCTTTAGATTCACTTGGATTTGATGATAATTCTGACGATTCATATCTACCTAATCAACCTCCTAATGATCCTAATTTTTCTTATAGTTATAACAATGAGAGTAGTGATGAGGATTCCCCTCCTTTTTATAGACTATGTTCATATGATGAGGAATTTCCTACTAAATCTTTGAGCACTGGTCCTCTTTAGGCTAGATAAACACTACAAAGTATTAGCCAATGGGTTAGATATCCATCATATAACAAGCAAACCTATTCACAATTATAGGATGCCCCAAATGCTTTCATTGCATCTAATTCTGATTTGAAATCATTTCACAAGGCATCAGACACTCATAAGTGGGATACTACAATGGAAGATGACTATATTTCCTTGTAGAGGAACAATTCTTGGAAGTTAGTTCCACTTCCCAAGGGAAGAAAACTTGTTCGATGTAGGTGAATCTACTAAACAAAATTTATAGTAGATCAGTCTATAAACAAGTAATGGGTGTCGTTAATCCCTTCATTTAATCAACTTGATTTATTGATGTCATTCAAACTAGGGGTAGTGTCTAAATCTATTTGTAGTAAGGCTTATGGTTGTAGGTCTTATAGATATGATTGGGGGCTTTGTTGTCTTTCTAAATATCTAATCTAATCTATCTTATAAAGTGTTTGCTTATGTAGTAGAAAACTCATTTGTAGAATTAAAAACACTTTGTAATTTAATATACTAAAATAAACATACTGACTGGGGTAAACACACATGCTGAAAGTAAACAAACTTGATGAAATAAACACACTTATTGAAATAAACACACTTACTAAATTATGAAATCAACTTTTAGAAGATAACTTTCTATAAGTTTTTAAGTATATTTATAATTACTGCCACAAACATGAAATGAATTACTAAAATTGTAAATACATAAAATACCATATAAAATAGGTTCTTCATTCCTGAGGAGAGTGGGCCCTTGCTTGCCTTGGGAACAAGAATGAAAGAAGACTCAGTACTTAAAAATAAGAGCTTTCTTCATTAATCAAAATAGATTACATAAATGGAACAATAACTACATTGGAATATTAACTTAATATATTATCTATTTCTCAATTTATTTGTCTCTTTCTTCATCAAAATATGAAGATATACTCATATAAAGTTGTAACAGAAGATCCCTAGATCTTAGTAGTCAATCTCTTCTTATCAAGATAAATCTCCAAATTCCAGTGGTTCTTCAAAATAGACATTTCATGTTCTATAATAGGAAGATCCATCGGTTACAAAATACACTAAATATCTACTAAGAATGGCTACATATATTTACTAGATCAATTTACTTATTCAAGACTATGGACATATTTACATAGACACACACACACATATATAGAGAGAGAAAGTTTATCTATAGATATACTATTTATAGTAGTTCTATAAATAGTAAGTGACCAAAAAAGTCTTCCAAGAGTATATCTTTAGTTTTACATGCTTAAAATTTGGACAAGAAGAGTTTAGAGGGATTTTGGTGAAGTCTAAAGCATTCTGGTAGAGTCCTAAGCAATCTGGTGGATTTTGAATCAACATCATAGCAACTTGTTTCAAGAAACCTAAATGGTTGAAGAAGTCCATAATGAAGCTACTAAACTAGGTGGAATGCTTTGACGAATGAAATTGGTTCTTCGAATGAGTCCATAGCTATGAACTAGGTGAGTCTGAAGTAATAAACTGTGACAATTTGTAGCTTCTGAACAAGTCCAAAGCTTGGTTCAGAACAGACTATAGGTCACCAAAAGATCAACAAAAAGGTATTTATTCCTTATAAACATATATTCATATGTATATACATAAAATAGAGAGACTAAACATGCAAAGAGTTAGAATTAAACACCAGAGTTAGTCATTTAAACTTTAGTTACATTGAGAAAGATAAATCACCATATTTATTACACTAAGATTAGATACAAGTCTAAGATCCTCACATTGCTTAGTCTAGAGGAGAGATAATGGAAGAAAAATTATAATAATTGATAGTAATTATAAGCAATCAATAATATATCATGTCTATAAATCAATCCTGGCTTGGAGAAGATAGAGCATACCTACACTTCTGATTAGGAATACATTTGTTAAGCAAGAGTATGACCAATATGGGGATCTGCTACACCCGATTATGGGATCGCTTGTGATAATACACTATGATAAAAAGGGTTCCAAAGCCTAAAGTCTAACACAATCACTCAATAACCCTAAAAGAGTCCTAGGTTTAATGTTCACTCTATTCTAATAAATAATAAAGTTAATCTAATCTAGTGCACATCAAAGTTTTTGGCATAAAGTGGGGGTTAGAAACAAAACAAACTTAATTAAACATGCATAAAAGACATATACTCACATCAATGTATATGAAATCCTTATACATGGAAGAGAAGCATAATTGCATTATTTATCTACTCTTATAAAGGAGAAATAAAGTTAAGAATACTTACCTTTGAAGATGAACTCATCGAGCCTCGATCTCTCCCTTGGCCAAGGCGATTAACAAGAGATTGTTGTGGTATGTAAGGATAACAAAGACATCATCTTTAGGCTATACAACCTATCAATGCATCCAAAAGATTTCTCCACAAGACAAGATCTGTATCTCAAAAGAAAGTATGGAACCCCAAGCTTTATTCCTCAAGTAAAATGGTCAATAAGTAGATGTTCGATTACAATTATTGTTCTTTGCTTCTCTATCCTCAAATGCTTGGAAATGAACTTGTATATATAGGTGGATCTCACCCTAAATCCTTCTGAATATGTTAGTTATATAGGGTCAACCTTGTATGTTTTTAGGAGATAAATCACTAGGTCTTGAGCTAGGTTAGTCGAAGGGACAACAAAACTCTTAAGTGAAAAATATCCCTAAACAGTACAAGGTTGACCTTGTACAATAATCAAAGGCTGAAAATTATATAGGGTCAACATAGTATAATCAATCAGTGAAAGAGGGTCAAGGCAAGAACACATAAGGTAAAGCATGACAATAGACTGGAATGGGTATAACAGAGAAGAATAAGCTTAGGGTAAATGGTTTTAGGAGACAAGTGTGTAGATGGCAAGTGGGGAAAGGTACAACAATATTATGAAGCATCGATGGTATGCCTACCCCTTTCCTAATGCATCCCTTAAGGCATGCACTCAGAGATATTAAGACTTAATACAAGATACAAAGTATCAGTAATCAATAAAATTTTGAAAATATTATGTGTATACATCAATAATGAGCCATATTTTAGAATCATCATTTCCCCAATGATTTAATTTTTACAAGTCCCTTTTTCAAAATCAGTCGCTATATATTCCCTCACAGTTTTGAATTTTGACTTGTAAACATTGGTTGAGATCATAAATGTCAAATTCATCAACCCATTGATTATCTTAGGGACTAGTGAAGCCTTAGTATATTTGCACCATATGTTGCTAATTTTGAAATTATTCCTCTATTTGAAGACCCCATATGTGTCATGGTGGAATGAGAGTCAAAAGAAGTGGTGGTTGGAATCTCATGCCAACCCAAATTAATTCTACTCTTGAATTCAAAACATCCACAGTCATATCATTGATCGCATGTGCCCGTCTTAAGCTCCATCTTAGATTAGTTGGAGACATCACTCTCTTATTTTTAATGAAACTATCAAGGTGTCCCAATGTCTGATATTGGATGTAAAGACATTATCAAAATGTCATTGGGTATACAAACCAAAGGAGGCACTGTTGTTATACAAAGCTTGTAAGTAATGATCCTTAATGTTTGGAATCATCAAATAGGCAGTTTTGAAATTTATCAATAAATTATTGGCACTAGCAAAAAATAGGTCTAATACATGGCCCTGTAATTGTGAATTTTTCCATATATTCTTTATGTCTAGCTTTTTAGATTGTATGATTTTTAAAAGTAGAAAGAAGAGATCTTAACTGAACTTCCCATACACATAGATTGACCATGAATTTATTGTAATCTTCCAAAATCATATTACATAAATAAAACTCGCATAGCAAATCTTGTTGTTCTAGAGTGGAGTCCTGAAAGATGTTCAAAACATATGAGGATCTTCAATGTTGTGGGGTAAACCACATGCAATTCTCAATAACTACCATCTATAAAACTATTCATTTAAAGACAAGCTATAACAAGGATAAGGAGCTCTACAAGCTAGGAGAATTTCACCATCTGACATGCATTATGTATATTTGCTTCAAGCTTTTTAATTTGTTGTTTTCTTGTTCCAAATTTTCTTGCAGGGTATGTTTTTCTTTTTTTTAAACTATGTTTTATTCTTTGAGTTCCCAGAACTCACAACATATTTGATTCCATTTATATTGATAATCCACATGAGAAATAATGGTTTGACAAGATTTATCTACTGAAAGGTTAGAAGAAGATGGAGTTTGCATCTGAGAATTTTAAAGTTGATGTTTTAATAGCAAATTTTCTTCCACTAATTTAGTAATGTAAATCCAAGAATTGACCATTTATTCATCAAAATGAGTTATTTGTTTCTCAAGCTCTTTATTCCTAGTCATATGATTCAAAGTTTTGTCTTTAAAATCATCTAATCCTTGAACTAGATAAAATTTGAGAGAATCCTTATGTTGTAACTGAGCTAGAAGATCAACAATATCTATCACTTGTTGCTTGATGGTGACCTCAGCTTTTGGCAATGCAAAGATAAGCTACAACTCTAGGTCTTTAGTTGAGTTGGATGGTTGTTCTTCTCCAGAGACCATTATACCTTTTCCTTTATCTAATATTGGTCTTACTTCAGGGTTTGAAGGGGATGAAAAATATTATATTTCCTATATTGTAATATCTTCAATGAGTATGTTTTCTCTTTGATCAACTACTTCAATAGTAATATCTAATGGGATAGATTTTTCATAAGGGATTGTTGTTGATGACTCATAAATCCTTGGTATAATGAATTCTTCTTCAAGAATTTCTAGTGGCTTAGGGATTTTTATTATGACAGTTTCTTCAACAGGAACTGTTGCTATTACCTCAAGGATCTCTGTTGTGATGACTTCTTTATTAGGGAATATTATTGTTGTTTCTACTGATGTTAGAGAAGAAAACATTGGTGAATGGTTGAGGTTAGCAAGAGTAGAATTTGTTTCTATTTATTCATGATTCTATGCTAAAATTAGTCTTCTACATCTTCTTTTGGTTTTTATAGGGGAACTAGGTTCCGTTACAGAAATATCCTCATTAGCTTATGAAGGAAGATCTAGAGATTCAGGGTTTGCACAAGACTATGAAACCCTTGGTCTCATTTTTTATTTTACGATAGTCTACTGAGAAGTATACAAAACCACCTATGTGGTTTATGATCTAGTTTTGCACCTCTCACTAGGTAAAACCTTGACAGTAGATGAGGAAGTTGCTTCTTTTGTCTTGGGCCTGGGTGGTTTCCTAAAGGACTTTGAAATTGATGCTGAAAGCTGACTAAACCCGTTACTCCAAAAAGTATTCCTTGTAATTTTGATGTCTATAAAAATGATGTTGAATGATTAAATGGATAAGAACATTATGTCAGAGAGGGGTTGATCTATTAGTACCTAGAATCTGAATGGTTCCATACAAGAATAAGGAAAGGTTAACCTTATGTTGATTTTGTTGTTACCCATATTTAAGGTAAAGAATGATACACATTGATTCACACATCAAAACCCTATGCTGCCTATCACACATGAAATATTTCATTACCAAAAAATAAATAGACTTTTAGGGTTTAGATAGGGTTTTTCTACTAATCCCTTTTGTTTTTCCTTGATGGTTTTGAACACATGCAACAGACAATAGTTCATTTACATTGAATTGGGTAATTAACTCAGAAAAAGGAGTTCTTCCAAGTATTCTCTTACCTTATTCAATAATTTTAGAAATTTCAATAATGACTATGCTGAAGAATAGAATGTAAATACCTCACACTATAGTGGAGTCTTCTTTTAAATTAGCAATGAATTCTTGTACCTGAGCTTCATCGTATCCCTCAAATTTTTACAAAAATGATAACCAATAAACCTCTTCAAAAATTTCCACATATATATCATCTACCATTAATCAAGATACATTCACAGGTTCATAATGTTTATTTTGTCCCAAGGTGATTCTAGCAAATTATAAAAAACTAGGGGGTTATGAGGTGTAGCAATCAATGCCAATGAAAAGAATAGTGTGCAAGTGAAAATGGAAAAGAGTGATTTAAATATATATTTGGATTGATGGTTGCTAACATAATCTGAAGCAATCATCACATAATGTGGAAGTTAAATGAATATATCTTTGGAAAATATTTGATCTACTTCCATACTCATGAGACTTGTGCACCATCGATTTTGGTGGCTCATTCAAAATACTTCAGAGTGAGTCAGTAGACAGTTACATCCATGAATAAAGATGATATGACATTCCATTTCCTTGAATGTAATTTCACTCAAGATTTCTTTGTATCATCAAATGTCATTTCTTTTTCTTACTTGTCTCCTTACTTATGACTTTTTGATGTCAGTAAATGATTTTGGTTTGTATTTAATTTGACAGTCAGAAAGATGTTTTCTTTCCAAATCTCTTCTTAAACATAAACATATAGGGATCAAAATACTCATATTAACCTAATGCAATAAATAAAATTCTTTATTCACCAAATCATACTCTTGACCTTCATTCATTTTCTACCACCTGATTCCAACACAAAGCAAATGCATGAATTAGTCTTTATATAAAAATATATAAACAAATGCTGCAATTATTTACTTATCTGGAACAAATGATCAACTTTTAATATTTTTCCTAATTTTTTTTATTATTTTGTATTTTTCCTTTGAACAACCTTTTTTGGTTTTCAAGCCAAGGCTCATTATTCAATGCATGACCAATCGACAAGCTGGTTTTCTTATCACCATTGTCAATAGTGTCCTAAAAGGATTTTCACCATTGATATTTTTTACTGTAATATTTTACATATTTTTGGAAGAAGGAAGACTAAGAAAGGATCCCCTTATTATTTTTTATATAATATATATTCATAGAGTTATTGGTATGGAATAATTAGGTTCTTCCATGAAAACTATCTAATGTCTAATGTTTTGAACAAATTCTTCTTTTTTGACAGGTTTCTTGTAAAATTTAAGTATATGTCCATTAAAAAAAAAAGTTTTCTTATTAGCATCTATTGGTAATAATTACACTGATTCATTCTAAAATATTCTTTCTATTTGATATGGAACTAACCATCTTGTCCTCAACTTGCCTTTGAATTGTTCAAATTTGGAATCAAACAAAAGTGTCCAATCTCCTTTTTGAAATCTTCTTGCTTTGATGTGGGAAACATGCCATATTTTATTTGATGTTTTATCATCTCTTTTTGTTGCAAGGGTTCTATCCTCATCTCATCAAGTTCATTTAATTGAAGAATTCTTTCTTGATGTGCCTTATCTAAATCAATACCTATTTCCATTACCATTTTCAAAGTTTATAGTTCAAATTCAATAAAAAGTAAAGGCTTCTTACCATATACTAACTCATAGGGTGAGAATATAGTGGTTGTATTCCAAGTAGTTTTGTAGGCCCATATTGCTTCTAGTATTTTAGCTACCCAAGATTTTCTACTACTACTAATTATCTTGGTCAGAATATTCTCTAGCTCTTTGTTAGTAACTTCTACTTGGCCATTGGACTGTGGATGGTAAGGAGAGGATTTTTTATGATTGACTTGGTAGACTTCCATAAAATGTTTAATCATATAAGACATTAATTGTGGTCCTTTATTTGAAACTATATCTCTAAGTGCACCAAACTGTTGCATGATATTAAAATACATAAAATCTACCACTATTTCTTCTCTATCAAAGGTCAAGGTCTAAACTTCAACCCATTTAGTGACATAATCTATACGTACTAAAAAATATTCTTTTCCTTGAGATGGAGGATCTATAAGACTAATAAAATATATTCCCCATTTTTAAAATAGTTTCAATACTACTTGTGGATAAACAAACATCTCTAATGATAGTGTAGGCTATCCCATCCTTTGGTATGGATCACATTGTCTGATATACTTCTTTACTTGTCTACGAAGGGAAGAATAATAATATCTTGCTCATAAGATCTTGTGCATGATTCATTTTATTGAATAATGCCCCCCCCCTTATTCATCATGGCATGCTCTACTGATATCATATATTTCATTATCTACTATACACCTACAAAATACATGATCAGGTCCACATTTAAATATCATGTCATTAATTTATTTGAAAGGATAACTTTATTTGATTAAACATTTTCTTTCTGAGTAAAATGAGAAGCAAACTTACCTATTGCTAAGTAATTGGCTATGTCAGCAAACCATGAAGATTATACTGAAACAACAAATAGTTGTTCATCTAGAAAGTTGTTCTCAACTGGTTCTTCATCACCTGCATTATGTATTATAGACAAAAAGATTGAAACCACCTTAAATTTCCCTGATTTATCAATAATAGTTATATCAATTTCCAACAAAAGTAACAACCATCTTATGATTCTTCCTCATATTATAGGTTTATTCATAAGATACCTTATGGATGAATGATATGTATATATGAACACCTTATAACCTGTAATATAGTGTCTAAAATTGTTGATGGCATAAATTACAGCAAGAATTTCTTTTTTTGTAGTTGTATGATTCCTATTAGTTGGTGTGAGATCCTTGATGAGATAATAAATGGCATACATATGATCATTCTCATTTTTTTGTCTTAAGACTGCTCCCATTGCAAAATTAGAAGCATCAGTGTAAATGTGAAAGGGTTTATCCCAATTAGGTCCTCTTAGTACTAGTGCATAACTTAATTTTTCTTTGATGGCTTTAAAAGCTTTTTGACAATCCTTACTCCATACAAATTCATTGTCCTTTGTTAACAAAGTGAACATAGGATAAACAATTTTACTGAAGTCTTTTATAAAGAATATGTAAAAATCAGCATGACCTAAAAATCTCTTTATATTAGTTTGATTATGTGGGATAGGTAGATTGGAAATTATTTTGATCTTCTTAGAATTCACTTAGATTCCTTTGGTAGAGATGTGGTGTCCTAATACTATGCCTTGATCCATCATCATTAGGCATTTCTCATGGCTTAATGACAATTGTTGTTCTTCACATCTGGTTAAGACCTTGACAAGATTGTGTAGGGCCTTGTCAAATGTATCTCAATGAGTGGTGAAGACATCTATATATACTTTCACATAATTATTAGTCAAAACATAAAATATAGCTATAACTGCTCATTGGAAAGTAGTTGGGGCATTACAAAGACCAAATGGTAAGACTTTATAAGAAAATGTACCCCATAGACAAGGGAAAGTGGTTTTGTCTTGATCTTCAGCTACCATAGTTATATGATTGACCCACTAAATCCATCCAAGAAGGAAAAGTATTTCTTTCATGCTAGATTATCAAACACTTAATCAATAAAATGAAGAGGAAAATAATCTTTCATAGTGGCTTTGTTTAGCTCTCGATAATCCACACACACACACTCCATTTCCCATTTTTCTTTGGCAAAATTACCAGTAGGGAAACCCAATGGCTATCTGAAATAGTATAAATCAATCCAACATCCAACAATTTTTCAATTTTAGTTTTTGATATGTCCATTAATGTTGGATTTATTCATCTTTGTGGTTATCTAATTGGTTTATCCTGACTTGTGTAAATGTGATGGGTACACACACTCGGATAAATTCCTTTCATATTTGTATAGTCCTAAGCAAATGCTTTGGTATGTTTTTCAAAGACATAAAAAACTTTAATTTTTTGATCATGGGTTAACCAACTATTGATGCTCAATGTTTTTCTTGGTAGTACCATAATCTGTTTAGTGTCAGGATGGACAGATTCTACTTGTTTAAATTCACTCATCAAAGAATTAAGATGACATAGATGTGGTAATAATAGATGAAATATAGTTACATGTTTTACAAATCCATCTCCTGGAGGAATGATTATAGCTAATGGATAATGGAATGCAGGTAAAAAATTAGTTGGTGTGTTTTCTGCCCAACTCAAAATATTTTCTTGCAATGTTTGGTGATCATGTGTTGAATGTTTAAGGATTGAGTCTGTGGTAACAAGTCTAGTAGAGTTTGTAGCTAAGATACTGATAGAATTGATAGCTAAGGATTGAATAGAGATCAAAGTTGATCGATTGACAGAGTTTGAAGCTAGGCTCTTGAGGTCAGTGGTTTCTTTTAGATATTGAACAAACTCAACAGTTAATTATTGCATGTGCTACTATATAGTTATCATAACCAAGGATGAGAGATTGTTCTTATTTTATTTTGGTCCATCTAGCCAAAGTGTTTCATTATAATCTAGTGACAGTTTTCCAGGAGGATATAAAGATATTTGTTTTGCTTTTAGACCATTTGAAATAGTCATGTCTCTTGATTTGTAATCAATTAGTGCTACAACAATATTTAACCGATATCTTTCCAAAATGAGGGGGTATCCTAATTTATTGGTTTTAGGTTACAACATCATAAAATATATTGAATATTCTTATAATTCAATCATAACAACCACATCTTCTATAGTACCTTTTGGTTTAGCAATTGATTGATCAACCATTTGAAGAATGGTGGATGTAAGTTGTATTCCCATAATAGAGAGTGTCTGGAGGGTTTAATTTATCATCATATTGATTGCAACACTCAAATCTACCAGAACATTGAGTATTTATTTATTTCCTATGGGAACTGTTATGACCATACTTCTTGGGTCTACATATTTAGGTTAAAATAATTTTATTGCTAAAATATCAATAAGTTTACCATCTATATGTATGGTTTTGGGGTATTATTTCTTTCTTCTAGATGTTTTGATACACAGGGTTTTAATGACTCTGTTTAATTCTAAAATATCCCTGATGGTATGTAATAAGGGTACTTCAATGTTCAATTTTCATAATTCTTGAATCAAATTAGATTCTTGCTTGGTTTCAATATCCTTTAGCATATTAAGAAAAGGAATAGGTGGAGGAACAGTAATATGTTCCTCTAGTTTTTCTGACACTTTTTCAGATTCATGTGTTCTAACTATGGATTGATGTGTATTTATTTTTGGTTTTTCATTGGGCAATTCAAAAATGGTGATAAGAGGTTCTTGAATTGTTCTTTATAATCTCAAATGAATGTTTGCAAGTTCAATAGCTTCTACATTCAAGGTTTCTCCTTGTTTATTTACATAGATAGGGGTTGGTGGTTTATTCTTGGGGTTAGCTAGTGGTTGAGCAGGCAATTGAGGTTGATTAACTTGTTATGCAGGTTTAGCTGCAAGAGATGCCACCAAAGCTTGTTGTGGTGGAAACCTTCTGTGGGGGTTAAATTGTGGATTAACATTCCACTATGTATTTCCCTAATGTTTTGATTGTGGCTGGGTTATCTATGATTATTGAGGCATTATCCATTCTTGATTAACCCATTAAGATTGTACTTGTCACCACATAGGTTGAGGTGCCTGAGTAATCTAAGGTGTCATCCATAGATTAATGGAATTTCATGGACTGAACTGACCTTGAATCTGATTTTGTGGAAATAGATTTTGTCTTTGAACATAATTTAGTTCTTCTATGGGTTGTGTATTTTGTTTCAATTGATTTTTTAAAATATAAAGATGACTACAATAATTTGTGTCATATTCTTTACTATCACATATCCCACATATTTCGGTTTTATATAAAGGACAATCTCTAAGAGCATGTTTCAATTTACATTTTGGATAATAAATGGCTAAAGCTTTGGTGGTGGAGTTAACTTTTGTTTGAAGGCCATCTAATGCAGTATTTAAATGGACCAAAATCTCAGTTTTTAGATTGGAAAATTATTCCATTAGTTGACCTACTCCATTGGATTTGCCAAATTTTCGTTTCTTGATGTTTGGTTTTATTTTGGAATAATTAGTAAATAGATCTAAACTTTGATAGAATGTTAATTTGACAATATCTCCTTTTCCCATCAAATTAAAGGCATCCCTATATTCATCATCTAATACCTTAAGAAAAATCATTTTTACTACCTCTTATGTCAATGGATAACCACTACATTTAAGGGAAAATGTAAATCTATCCAAATAATCTTCCAAATTTTCTACTTCATATTGTTTGATCTTGAAGAAATCTTCTTTTTTATCCCTTACTATACAAAAATCTTGGTATTTATCAAGAAATGTAGTTTCCATGTCTCTACATGTATTGATAGAGTCACTTGGAAGGCCCATGAACCATCTCATGGCTGCCTCCTTAAGTGTAGAAGGGAACAATTTGAGTTTCTTACCATCAGTTGTGTAATCATAAGTTTGGCATAGGACTTTGAATTCAAATAGGAATTAATCTGGATCTTCTGAAGATTTACCCCTAAAAGTTGGTAAAATTGTTGGTGAGATGTTTTTCATTAAACTTTGATCTGTTGGATCTATGATTATAGGAAAATAAAAGGTTTTGTCCTATTGTAATTGCATTTTGTTTTCTTCAAGATTTTCTAAATTGCCTTAGTTATCAGCCATGGTTTCTACTTCTTCCCAACAGGTATTAGAGATCCAATTTGATATGTCTTCTTGATCTTGAAAATATTGAGGTACAAGACCTACTGTTCTAGAGAAAGGATCCTCAAGATCAATTATTTTTATAGGACATCTCCCAAATGCGAGTCTTATTATAGGAGTTTGTTGTGAAGATGATCATAATTCTGGTGATGATTCTAAATGTGATTCAAGTATTTTTCTTATAATTTTAGATCTCTTAGTCAAAAAAATTATTATTTCCTCCTCTGGTCCTAATTCAAAACCTTTGGAGATGAACCTTCCTTTAGCATTGGTCGATTCATAAATTATTTTTGTGAGTTTTGATTGGTTTTTCAATATTTTTGGCTTTTTTATTATAGACTAATAAGGATTACCTTACTAACACCTACAGTTCCCTGAAAACGATGTCAGAAATGATGGGTATCATTAATCATTTCATTTAATTAACTTGATCTATTGATGTCATTCAAACTAGGGAAGGTGTCTAAATCTATTTGTAATAAGACTTATGATTGTAGGTCTTATAGATATGATTGGGGGTTTGTTATATTTTTAAATATCTAATCTAATCTATCCTAGAATGTGTTTGCTTATGTAGTAAAGCAATTCATTTATAGAATTAAAAACACTCTATAATCTAATCTATTAAAATAAACATAATGACTACAATAAACACACTTGTTGAAAATCAACACGCTTGCTGGAAGTAAACACACTAAAATCTAAAATCAACTTTTAAAAGATAACTTCTTACATGTTTTATAGTCTATTTATAATTTCTATTGTAAACATGAAATGAATTATTAAAATTATAAATAAATAAAATACCATATAAAATAGGTTCTTGGTTCTTGAGGAAAGTGGGCCCTTGTTTGCCTTGGGAACATGAATGAAAGAAGACTCAGTAATGAAAATTAGAGCTTTCTTCATTAATTAAAATAGATTACATAAATGGAATAGTGACTGCACTAGAATATTAAATGAATATATTATTTATTTCTCAATTTCTTTATATCTCTCTCTCTTCATAAAAAATGAAGATTTACTTATATAATGTTGTAACATAAGATCCCTAAATCTTAGTATTCAATCTCCTCTTATCAAGATAAATCTCCTAATTCCAGTGGTTATTAAAAATAGACATTTGATGTTCTACAATAGGAAGATTCATCGATTACAAAATACACTACATATTTATTAAGATTGGCTACATAGATCTACTATATCGATTTACTTATTTATGACTATGGACATATTTACATAGATGGATATATATAGAAAGTATATTTATAGATCTACTATTTATAGCAATTTTATAAATAATAAGTGACCAAAATAGTCTCTAAGTGTAGATATTTAGTTTTACAAGCTCAAAAGCTGGACTGGAGGAGTCCAGAGTGATTATGGCAAAGTTTAAAGCAATCTGGTGGAGTCTGAAGTAATTTGGTGGAGTCTAAAGCAACTTTGTAGCAACTTGTTTCAAGAAGTTTAAATGATTGAAGAAGTCCATGATGAAGCTACTAAGCTGGGTGGAATGCTTTAACAAATGAAATTGGTTCTTCAAATGAGTTTGTAGCTATGGACTAGGTAAGTCTAAAGCTACTAAATGAGTCTGAAGCAAAAAGCTGTGAGAGTTGGTAGCTTTTGAATAAGTCTGAGATTGGTCTAGAAAAGATTATAGGTCATCAGAAGATCAACAAAAAGGTCTATAATCCTTGTATACATTTGTACAGCTTTATATACACAAAATGGAGAGACTAAACATGCAAAAATTTAGCCATTTAGGCTTTAGTTATATTGAGTAAAATAAAACACCTTATTTACTACACTAAGATTAGATACAAGCCTAAGATTCTTGCATTGCTTAGTCTAGAGGAGAGATAATAGAAGAAGAACAAATATAATTGATAGTAATAATGAGCCATATTTTTGACTCATCAACAAGTTCAACACATGTTTGGTATCAAAGGGTTTTTCTTAAGTACCTGGCATTGACTATACTAAGACATTTACCCTAGTTGCCAAAATGAAATCAATTTGATTCACTCTCACTATTGTCATAGCACATCACTTGGATGTTCAACAGATGGATGTGAAGATTTTTCTTCATGGTGACCTCAAAGAGGAAATATACATAGATCAACTATGAGGATTTGTGGAAGATTATTCTTTAGTTTTTAAACTTCAGAAATCTATCTATGGCATCAAACAAGCTCTTTGAGCTTGGTATGCCAAGATGGATTCTTTTATTATTTTGATTGGGTTCACTAGATGCCATTCTGATCTGAATGTTTAAATCTTATAATAGAATGATTTGCTATTGATTTTAGTTCTGCATGTGGATGACCTATTGATCACAGGGAGTTATTCATCCCCCATCGTAATAGCGAAAATTGCATTGTCTAACAGCTTCTCAATGATTGACTTGGGCTTGTTGCATTACTTCCTCAAGATTGAAATTTATTAGTCTAACTATGGGATCACTATTGCACAATCCAAGTATGCTCTTGATTTGCTTGCATGGTTTAGCATATCTAACTATAATCTAGTTCTGACTACTTTTCTATTTGGAGTGAAGTTTGAGGTTGATTGTCCATCTTCATTGGTTGATGCTACCTCATATCAATAACTTGTTGGCATTCTCATCTACCTTACACACACTAGACCTAGGATTTCATATGCCATGGGCATGGTCTCCAAATTCATGTAGGAAACACATGAATTGCATTAAAAAGTAATCAAGCAGTTCTTCCATTGCACTTAGGGTACTCGTAGTTTTAGGATTCACTATAGAACAAGCATCGACATCAAGTTAATTAGTTCTACATATTCAGATTGGGCTAGTGATATTCATAATCATAAGTATACTTTAGGCTATAGTTTATCCCTCATTTCAGGTATGATTAGTTGGTTAAACAAGAAGTAGAATGTTATTGCTTAATCTTCAACAAAGGTAAAATACAAAGGAGTTGTTAATGCTACCACTGGGGCTATTTGGCTTCAGGGGATTCTCACTAAGTTTGACATCCAATTTTGATGACCAACAATCATCTTTTATGACAATCAAAGCACAATCTAGATATGTATGAATTTAGTCTTATATTAACAGACCAAGCATATCGACATTCACATGCATTTAATTTAGGAGCTCATCCATGAACAAGTCATTGATCTTCACTACATCCAGACAATGAAGCAAATTATTGGTATATTCACCGAACATTTCACTAAGAACAAGTATCTTCATTTGCATGCTCTTATTAGGGTTTGGGTAGCTTTGACATCCTCTTCTAGGGGGCATTTTATTGTACTTGGGTACCTCATCGTGCTTTTATTCCATGACCCAATTCTATTACCCACCTAAGCTACGCTTGGGGGGCATATTAGTGTAGGTTTTTATTCCATTTAATGGTTTTTCCCTACACATGTTTAGTTTAGCTTGTTTAGGTGTATTTTAGGTCATTGTAAAAAATAATCCCACATTCATGAGGAAGTGAGGACATGTTTATCTTTCACTATATAATATACCTTTCTAAAGCTTTTATGGCTAATGATGTTAGTACTCTTCCTGGCTCATATTTTATTTGGATACTACATATAGGTAATCACATTCTGCATTTGACTCTATCCAATAGATCCTCAATTTGGCCCACTTCAATAAAAACATAGTTTTTTTAAATTAATTTTTAAATAATTTTGACTCAAATCAGCTCAGATTTGTCTTAAATATACTAGCACACTTTGATCAATGAAATTTACAATGGATTTATGGGTTGTGAATCCCATGAGGCATGCCAAATGTATACCATGGAAAGATTAGTGGTTACTGGAAATTCAAATCAAATAAAACTCGCACCTAATCAAAATAAGATACCTTAAGTTGAGCTTAAAAAATGGAATAATGAGATAATTACCTTTGTTTACCAAATCGATTGCTCCTCCTTTTCATCATAGGGATGTGGTTCGATTGAAGGATGTGGTTGCTCAATATTCTACTCACAAAAATTTGGTCAACATGTCCCTTCATTGGATGTCTTGATGTCTTGATGCAATGATGAATTGATAATGAAATTCCTTCTCTAAATGGACTGAATTTTGTTGTGTAAGAAAGGCTTGTTGAGAATGGAGGTATGAGGATCCATTTATATATTTTGTGGATAGCTATGGATCATTAGATTGGATTGGATATCAATGGATAAGAAGAGGTCAATCATGGGAGATTGAGTGATAAATGAAGTTGGTTGGGATGTCAAACATGGGAGGTCAAGCATGGACGTGATTTGCTTTGGAAGGAGGGTTGATTACATGGGGATTTGGAGAATGAATTTAAATTTCATTTTATTGGTTTATGTGTGATTGCATTGGGATTTGATGGAGATTGAATGATGAGAGGATTGTTTGATTTTTATATTTTATAAATTGTGGATAGTTAAAATCCATATAATTTATTATCATGTGATGACTAGTTAATTAATTAGGATTAATTGACTAATGGGATAGGAGGTGAATTTTTTGGGATTGGGTACGATTGTGAAAGAAGGAATTAATTGGATGGGGGGTGATGAATAGTGGTTAGGTTAGGGATGTTAGTTTAGATAGAAGACTAATTTATTATTTCGGGATGATGTTAGTGTGAATTAGTTAGAAGATTAAATTGACACAAAGTGTCCAATTTCAGGTGTCTATAGGGGGTTTGTTTAAAGTTAGTGAACAATGTGAATTAACTAGCTGTCTAATCGTCATAACCCTTAATCACAACAAAGATGTCAATAAATAAAAATTACATAACATGAATAACTTCATCAAGGGATCCAATATTACTCCATAATAGAATGCTAACTCATACAATGATAAATGATTTAATGATTGTTTGGTGATCAAATGGAACATAATGTATAAGTCTATATTTTTTAGTTACTGAAAGTTTATTTTGTAGGACTCGTCGACACATCTTTATCCCCAAGTGCACCTCCTAAGGAGTACATCGAGATCAATGGTGGGCCATATAGTGGTACTGTAGACACATAAATTATATATAGTGTCAAAATGCACCTAAAACCTATTAATTATTCTTCTTAATATAATTCTTAACATCTCCCTTTAATTTTAAACACTTAAATAAATCAAATTAAGCAATTGTGTGCACTTTTAAATCCTAATTTTACACCTCATCCAATATCTTACACCTTATTCTCCCTCACATGCTGACTCATCCCAACGAAACCCATAATTTTCTCAACCCCCTTTGAGTCATCTCCTGAGTTATCAAAAAGTTTGACTCATTTCTGGTGGCTCAGTTAATCACTCTCATACTTCTCTCAACCATTTGAAATGGTTGTATTCTTAATGGGTGAGGACTCATTAGCCACCATAGGTTATTTGTATCATTTAAAATATCCAAATAATCCTACACCATTGGATCTTCCACTAAAAAAACTTTAAATAAATATGAAAACCATCATTTTCATCCATCCTGACTTATGCTAACGAAGTGCTAACCAATTTACAAACGAATCCAAGCATTCAAAAGCCATTTTACCCCAAAACAATGCCCATTTATTCTTTGCATTAGAAGAGTGAGCAACCACATTTTTGAAAACCAAATCAAGTTTACATCATAATGGAGGAAACTTGCATCTTTAAAGTATAAGTTCGTGTTTACTGTTTTCTTTATTTGTTGCTCTATCTTATGTTGAATTTAGCTTAGACTAAGATTGCATTATTAGTTGATATCTTAGTATTTCTAGATTTAATAAATGCATTTTGGCACGCCCGATGGGACAATTCCCTCATCTTTTTCATCATAATTGCATTTAAAAAGTATTTTTCATTTGATTCATTGTTATTTGTATTTGGATATGCATATAAACTTGGCTTTGTGAGTGCTAGTGTAAGCTCTAGGTCATTATTTGACATTTTTTGCTTGACTGTGTATGTTCATTGTATAACTACAGATTTGGAAATATTAGTTACAAAATTGTACCCCGTAACAATGAAATCTTTTTTTGTCCCATTTATAGCGTCTTTTCCTAGATTTATTTACACCATCATCTTTCTATTCACATTTTGCTTATGTCTATATTTTATGTTTTTGCTAACCCACTCTTAAAGGAAAATAATGAATTCAACAATCTTTTTAGCGAAATCATTGTTCCAAACTACAAATTTGTCCTAATTGACTGTGAAATTGTTAACCTTAACAATGAAATTGTCACAAAATCATGAATTTGTCCCTCCATATTGTCTGTGTTTTCTATTTCTGTCTTTGTAGGTCTAGCAATGAAATAATTTTATAATTGCAAAATTATCATTCCTAGTAGCGAAATTGTCATTATGTGTAGTGAAATCACAATTCTTGTTAGTGAAATCATTTTTACAGGTTGTGAATTCATGATTTTGACTAGTGAAATCATTTATATATTTGAAAAATTGTCATACAAGCCAGAAAAATTATTATGTAAGTGTGAATTTGTTTATTTTGTGTTTTTCGTATTATGTTTATTTCTTGTGTTAAATTTTTACAATTTCGCTTTTTTGTCTTTTACATAATTATGAATATGTCATAGAGAAATAATTTTTGTGGTTTTTCTTTACTCCATTTTAGGTTGGCTTCTACCAAGCCTAAACAAACACTCTGACCATTTGTTTGCATAATGATTGTCAAAGATAATCTGCAAAAAAATAAATATAAAACCAAATTCATTTTTTTATTAACGCTTTCAATTTTATTTTTTGAAGTTTTTAGTAATTACATCACATTTCATCTGGATTTCTTTATTTTACTTTTAACATTCTATTTGTAATTGTGTAAATTGTGTATGTTCTTCTCTTGATGTCACATCGGTGATGATACTCAAAAATTATAAACAATTTCATAATTATCTGTGTTATCCAAGTGGTGTTCACATTTCCTCTTTCCTTCACATCACATTGGTGACGATACTAAAAAATAAAAAATAAACACTTGCTTTTTATTTCTTTTTATAGGGGATCTATTGATTGTGGGTTTTCACCACCATGTAGTAGGCTAAACCCCATTTACTGATGAGGTATATAAATCGAGATCTAGCTATTTAAATTACCTAAGTAGTTGTGTGTTTTAAGCATACCGTGACATGAGGAGTTTTCATGCTCCAATACCCAAGGTTTCAATAATTGCTTTGAAATATGGTATCATCGATTATCAACATAGTGAGACCCCTATGGCTGTGTTGGGTATTTTAAAATAAGACCCAATAGTGGACATCCATTTTATCTATTTATTCCATAGTTTTATACCCTAAGATAATCTTGTTTAAAACTTAAGTCTAGGAAATCCTCTTTTATCATTCAACTTTGGTGCATCGATTAGTGGTTAACATTGAGAAGTTACCTTCCACACTCCCTCAAAATCAAATTTAGCAGGCCATGAGAACAGAAGCATCTTAAATGGTTGGTGCCTTGAAATATTAGGTTATAGTTGAGAGTATGAATGAGTAAGTGACATTAGAAGGCCTAAATGTTGTTCAAAACCTTAATCCTATATTTTCACCTTTTTGTGATTGTGTGTTTGTTTAAAGTGGGACTTTATTTGTTGTTTCCTTGTGTTTTACCATGTGTTCCATTATCTTTGATTGAAAATGGAGTTCTTTTGAATCTTAAAGATATCAAACATCTTAAAGCCAAGCTTGCCTAAAAACTCAAAAGCATTTAGTTAGGAATTAAGCTATTAGTCACTTTGGTATTTTGCTTTACTATAATCTAGTTTCAAGTCTTTTTTTGTTTATTGAGTCGAGTCTTTCCCTTAGAAACTTTACCCATTACAAGGCACATGGATATGTTGAACAAACATTTGATCAATTCGATCACAAATCCAAATCCAAATAATCCTTATTTTAACCTAGGGTTCTATCCAACCAATTTTTATTCATGTGTATTTAAATCAACATCAAATCAATCATCCAACAAATCTAAATCAAAATTTCAATGTCATTACAAACTCATTGATCAATCACCCAATCAATCCAACACTGAGTTTGAATATGCATTCAACTTCACCCATCAATCAATCAAATCCAAACTTGAATAGTCATTCAAGTTTACCAATCGACCAATCCAATCCAAACATCAATCAAAGAATTTTAAACTTGAATACTCATTCATGTTTACCCATAGATCAACATCCAAATTTTACTTTAGGGATGACATCGAATAAGTTTTTAGGCTTTAGGGACAACATCGGATAAGTTTGAAGGTCATTCTACAAACTGTTGTACAAGACTAAAACACTATATCTAAAATTTATTGACAAAGGGTACATCAAGGTAGAGCCAAATGTATCCACATCTAAAAATCATAGCTTGGGGGTATAACTAGATGTTTTTCTCAAGCTTAATCAAGCCACTGCACTTCCAAGTCAAGGCCATAACCTTCCATCCATTTCTCACAAACCTCTTTTTGACACATCCATTTTCAACCAATCTATATTCAACCAACACACCTTTGACAACCATGGTCTACCATCCATTTTTTAGGAGCCTATCTTTGTTTAAGAGCCTATCTTCGACCAAAAACCTATCTTTGATCAAAATCCCATTTTTGACAAAGATCCCATTTTTTCCAAAGATCCCATTTCTGACCAAGATCCTATCTTGGACAAAACCTCCTTAAACCAATGCAACCTATCACCCATTGGCCAAACACCCAACCCGTTGTCACATGTTGAATCCCTCATCACTCCACAACATATACCCCGAGTGATAGAGGTACTTGTAGACAACCAAATCCATGAGCAAGGAATTATCAAATCCATCTATTTCAAAGTAAACATTAGATCTTATAGCATCAAATAAAAACCAATTCAAATTCAATATAAAGATGTTAGTGATACTTTTATAGTTTTTAAAGGAACTTCATCTATTATTAAAACATTATCCATTCATAGTCTCTACAAGGATCGTGCTTCCACCACTCCTTTCCTCAACATCACCAATCCTACCTTCCATATTGTAAGGCAATATCCTACACCCATTGATTGGGACCAACCATCTTACCTATAGTTAATTTACTTCCATGATAATTAAATAACTATAGAATTTCTAGCTAATCTCCTGCCAAAAGAGCAACGAGAAACATCTGCATATTCTGAGGAACAACAAGTGTACCTCAATCAAAATGAATCCTATTATCCAAATCTAAAGTTGACATCTCATAGTGAAAACCTCTTCGAGGCTCTATCGTATGATCAAAATGTAAATTGCAATCAAAATCCAAATAAAAATATAGAAAATAAAAAATGTGAGTCCTTTAGTGAAAACCTCTTTGAGGCACTATTGGACAATCCACATCTAAATCCTAATCAAAACACTCAAGAAGAGTGCCTTAGTGAAAAATTGTTTATGGCATCAATGGATGAGAAAATTAATACATCTTCTACATGTGCATAGTTGTAAGATGGATCCCTATTACAAAATGAAGATATCATTGATGCAACATTAAATTCTCAAATCATCCAACTTGTAGTTACTACCAGTCTTGTTGAACATGAGATTGTTGGTTCTATTCACCCTTTACATCATGACACATATATTTATCCTAGATATAATTCCATCCCTCCAAAATCTTCACGCACTCAACACACATCCTTCATCTAACATACCTTTTGCTTTACCATCCTTGGCAACACCCTTTATTTTAGGGGTTGTGATGGTATCATGGTACATTTAGAAGAAGCCAACTTGGAAATCAATGAAGTTACTGAGGATATCTCTGGAGCATATACTTGAAACATTCATGGGAGTCAACATCATGCATCTCAAATGCTTCCATATTTGAGATGACAAAAGCCCCGCCCAAAAAAATAAAAAAAAATAAAAATCAAATGAAAAAGAAAAGGAAAAAGAAAAAAAAAAGTGAAATAAATTCGTCCAAAGGTGAAAACCATTTCTATGGCACCTTGGATAAGCACCATGATGAAAACCTGTATTTGGCATAATGTGTAAGATAATCAGTTGTCAAAATGTACCCTAGACATGGGGGCGAACTCATTCCATCTTAATCTTAAAGTATCCTTAACCATCCTAAGCCTATCCTTCACCTATCCTGAAACATCCTTCATTGCCCTTACCTATCCAAACCCATCCTTATCCATTTAATCCCAAACACATTGAAACCCATGCTTATTAATCCAATCTTTGCCATCATAAAACCACCCTTTTCCCCTTTTGTTGACCTTGATAAGGAAGTGGAAACATATTGAGACACGTTCTTATAAATATCTTCATGTATCCTTACAAAGCTACTTTGATGACTAGACACTTGGTTCCTAACTCACATGTTCCTTGCAGTTATCATTTTAATTACCATCCATTTTTATTCATTCATACTCCATCCATAATGTACCCCTTACATCCACTACTGCTCCCTTCCTTGGTGCTAGAATAAGGTTATCCCTTTGATGATATTCCCTGTGTATAAATCTAAAAAAAATATTAAAAAATCCAACAAAAACCCATAAACATTAGAAGACGTAAAAAATACCTAAAAATCTAAAAACAATAAAAAATATATTGTGTCTTTAATTACATACCCTAGTCCTCCATCATGCAAATTACTCATTAGATGATTCAATATTGTCAAAAAATCTCATATGCCAAAGGGTTATACTCTAGCCAAGGACATCAAAAAGTCATTTTCTTACTTGTTTGCTAGTCATTTGTTTACACGTCACTTACTTTTCTTGTTTGTACATTCGTTTACTTTCTTGTACATATTGAATGTTTACTTACATCCGTAATGTTTACTTGCTTTCATTATTGCAAACGTTTATTTTTATCTTGTTTTTATTGTTAATTTTTGCATCTAGATCATTGTGAACGTCACAAAAGGTGTTATTATGATATTCCATATCATGGTGCACTAAGTTTTACACTTGTGACTCTATCAATCCTTATAGGTATAACATAATAGTCATCATGGTTTTTCCATACCATTCGTGCATATTGTCATGAGCAATATCAAAAATAAAGTTGCTCGACTCTTACTTGATTGACATTATTGTTGGAAATTCAAAGTAAAATAAATAAATATTGGCAACTATCAACTCATCTCACATCCTTAGAAGAAGTATTTGTATGACATCTCAGACAAAGTTGTTGTGGTGTACTCCTTAGAGGACTTATGACAAAATGAGAAGAGTAATCCATAAAGGCTATCATCAAATTTGTCTCTTCCATGTACATTTCAAATAGACACTACATTAATCATTTCATGTTCATTCTCCATTTCAAATAAACTCATTAACATTCACAGTCACATCAACAAGCACTTCAAACTATCAAACACCATTCTTCTTATCCAACCTAATGTTTCCAATTAATTTTTCATTTCTTCAATGACTTATCCTAAACCAAACTATAATTGTATTAATGGTTGGATTTTCCTTTCCAAGACCTTTGTTTTGGCAAAAATGAGAGCTCAAATAGAGTCCTGAGTCAAAAACTATGCCCTCTGGAAGATGGTCACTTCTAGTGTAAAGCAAATTCATAACTAGCTTGAATGAATTTGCAATTATACATGCCAAATTCATAATTATGAGAACTGAAAAATCATTTTATTAAACAATTTGCCACTGTGTTCAACGAATTCACCAATATACATGCCAATTTCATAATTATGTTAATTACGAAATCATTTTCCTCTCTTTTTCCAAGCATTTAACTGCATAACAACTAAATTTGTTATCTCATACAACCCCTAATCACCTCTCTCTTCCATCCATAAATTGAATCCATGCTGTTAAATCATCTAATCCATCATCATTAATCCATGCAGTCGCTTCACTTCCTTGTTTATGCTTGCACATCAATCATCCATGCTCATTTCTTACTCTTCCCATTTAATTTCTCACACCTGTTGATTAGAACTGACAACATCACAATATCCATCTTTTTTCCATCCATCCATCACTCACTCAATCAATCAATTAGACAACTCATTAAATCTCTCACATCCTCTCTCAGCTTTATGACTGGATATATCATTCCCACGTTTGTTCTTATGAACCTTGATTCATAGGGAACATTAAAACATGCAACTCATCTAAAGATGTATCACTTCCCAATCCACTCTTTGCATATATAATTGCTTGGGGGAAATTCAATCCATCATCACATCTAATCACAATGTGCAATCATTAGCTTAAGGGGGTTAATAACATCAATGAGTCAATCATACATTATATCATCACTTCTCTTCTCGCATTGGAAGAACTACATCTGGCCTGATATCCCTACTCGAACTTTGTCCATAGTGAATCATGTAAGCGACACTTAGAGACACATAGTCTTTAGGGTCAGTTGGGCCACCATCATCCATCCAAGTCATTTCATCCATATTTTATACTATAATTTAATCAAAGTGCTATATCTCCTTATCAATGTTTGCAATTTTTTTTACAAATCTTTGTCACAAATCGGATAATCTGTATTTTTCATTTTATGGCCTATGGCTTACCATCGTTGGGATATATCATTCCCACTACTACTCATGAGACCCTGAGTCTGAGCACAATCTAAGCGTGCAGTCTAGAAAATGGGAAATGTGCTTTTTCCAATATCTTCTCTAGCATTTAACAATTATGCGTAAATAGTTTTACACGTACCCTCTACAATATTGCAAACTTTAGTATTAAGACAAGTATTTATATTATTGATGATAATTTTATAATTTCCATCTCTCAGTCTCTTCTTTTCATTCATTTTGAGCATTTATCTATTTTCTCACACAAACCCTTGAGGGGGCATCATCACACTCATTCTCATTCATTTGGGGCAACTTTTTTCTCCTTAATCATCAACGATCTACTTCTTCTACTATTCTTTGAAATAGTATTGCTCCATAACACTTTTTCAAAACAAGGCAAATGTAGACACCTAAATTACATTTAATGTTAAAATGCACCTAAAACCTATTAATTATTTTTTTTAACATAATTCATGGCATCTCCCTCCAAATTCAAACAATTAAATAAATCAAACTAAGCAATTGTGCACACTTTTAAATCCTTGTTTAAATATTAAATTTAGATTTTACACCTCACCCAACATCTTTCACCTTATTCTCCCTCGCATGTTGACTCATTCCAACTAGACCCATAACTTCCTCAACCTCCTTTGAATCATCCTCTGGGTTGTCAAATTTTTTGACTCATTCCTGGTGACTCAGTTAACCATTCCCATACTTCTCTCAACCATTTGAAATGGTCATCATCCTCATGGGTGAGGACTCATTAGCCATCATAGATTAATTAGATCATTTAAAATATCCAAATAATCCTCCACCATTGGATCTTCCTCCAAAAAACTATAAATAAACACAAAAACCATCATTTTCATCCATACTAACTTGTGTTAACGAAGTGATATCTAATTCACAAATAAAGCTAAGTGAATCAAAGCATTTAAAAGCCATTTTTACACCAAGACTCTGCCCATTTCTCCTTTGTATTGGAAGAGTGAGCAACCATATTTTTGAAGAGCAAATCAAGTTTACATTACAATGGAGAAAACTTGCATATTTAAGGTATAAGTTTGTGTTGTTTTCTTTGTTTGTTGATTTATCTTAGGTTGAATTTAGTTTCGATTAAGATTGCATTATTAGTTGATTTCTTAGCATTTACATATTTAGTTCATATAGGTACTATGCATGATGTTTTTATCATATGTTTGCCTATTATACCTATTTACCCTCATTATCGTGCTTTTCCCCTTGAATTCCACCTCTTATGTTGAGTTTCAAGCTTTCAACTGACTAAATCGATCAAGATTGTGTTAGTTATGTTTACAAATAAATTAACAATGATCAACATAGTTTATGTCCATACCTATGTCCTTTTCTAACTATATCGACCTTGTTGGATATAATTATTTGACTTTTTGTACTAACATGACATGGTCGACATGGTACTATTTTCTATCAAGATATTTATATTATATCAATTCATATCAAGTCCATCAACCTAATTGATAAACCACTTTTAGAAGTTGGATTTATATATATAGAGCTCCCAAATCTCATTTTTATAGAAAACACCCACCCTTATGTTATGCTTGTGCATGAAAACCTACTTTTAGTAGAAGAACAAGAACAAGAGAATATGAGCTTATTCTTATGGAGGTCTAGTCTTGCTCAAGGTCTTTAAAGTTCAATTAAGAGAAAAATGAACTAGAGAGGCACACATTAGTCTTTGAAGTCCCCAATTAAGGATACTTAGGTCTTCATCCTTACTATTTGAGTCTTCGCCTACAACACATCTCATAAAGTGCCACTTGAGCTAAAGGGGAGATTGATGCACTGACAAATCAACCCAATATAAGCATCCCTATCTCTAAACTCTTTATTTTATTTGATTTATATGTTTTTACTAGCATAATATGTTGTTGTTTTCTTTTTTATGCTTAACTTATGTTATCTTTGTATATCAATATATCTCTAGTTAGATGCCTCTTGGTTATAACCCTTAGTTTAGATACCACTTGGTTATCTCCTAATGATATTTGTAAATCTCTAACTTACTTATTTACATCTTAGATATAGGTTGTTTTTGTTCACCAATTCCTTGCATGGGCTTCCTAAGTATATCTTGGATCCCCCTTTTTATAAATAGTTCTTGCTTATAGCCTCCACCCCACTTTGTGAGATGACCGATTGTATGTATGTTGGATCTAATATGGTCTTATCCCATTTCCTATATTAGAGCATATTTATATTATTGATCGTATTTGCCTTTCATACATATAACACTTATCTATTTTTAGGTAAAGTTTGAATTCAAATCAAGCCTTACCAACGCACACACTAACCTACAATGGCTAGGAGCAGGAATTGCAAATAAAGGGGAACAAGAGGGCCCAACCTTAAAGATGACCACACAAGGGGACAAGGACTATCATGGGTCCTTTTGACAAGTATTGGGAACACCGAGAGCGTGCTTGACAAGTATAAAGAGTGCAAAAGATGCTCCTAATAAGATTCAGGGGAACCATGGATGGTCTTGGCATGAGACCAAACATGGACAAGAATTAGGGGGAACTGAACTAAAATGTGAAAAAATTGAAAATAAGTTGTTGGGGGTTGTCAATTCACTCTGATAACATCTAATTTAGATTGATAATCAGTATATAAGGAAGTGGACCAAACATAAGTAAAACAACACTAAATATATTATAAGGGACCATTTTTAGGTGTACATTTTGTTCCACTTATAGAACTTGAGGGGACAATTACTTAAGATACTGTAATGCATAAATTTTAAAAGTATTTTCCCTTTTTGTTTCGGTGCAGTTGGATTTCCCACCATTCAATCCAAATCTTGCTATGCATCATTTAATCCATATCCAAATGCATGTATAAAGTTATACTATATTTTCCTTTTTTGTTCTGACACATTTGGATTTCCCACCAATCTATCCAAATCTTGTTATGCATCATTCAATACATATCCAAATGCAAAAAGCAAACTTTAATGGTATTCTTTTGTATAAATCGATTAATCTTTACCTTTGATTCTTTGCTTGAAAACAATTAACAATTAACCATTACTGATGTTGTTGAATCTATTTAAATCAGGAAGCATGACTATAAAACTATAACCATTTTAAATTATAATAGAATAAATACTACATAATTACCCAAAAAATAATTATATATATATATATATATATATATATATATATATATATATATATACACACCCAAAAAATATATATATACCTATACCTATATACCTATACATCTCTCTCTCTCTCTCTATATATACCTATACCTATACCTATACCTATATATACCTATATCTATACCCCTCTCTCTCTCTCTCTATATATATATATATACACCTATACCTCTAGGTGGTTAACCTCTAAGAATAATTTATAGTATGCATACAATTATAAAACTCCATAGATGAATATTTTGGACTATATGTTAGGAATTGAGGGGGCAACGAAATTCATTATCCTTATTGAAAATTTAAGCTTGACAAAAAAAATAATGATAAATCTCATTCGACGACAATCTATCTTATAAATAACACTAAGTTTTTTTTAAATTTTAACAGACCATCTAGTTTTCATTTAAAAAATTTCATACATTTTATGAATGTATTTAGAATGATTTAGGATTGTAGATAAGAAGGAAGATAAGGGCAACTTTTCAATAGAGAGAGGAAGTCGGAAATTCGATCGGTATTGGTGTCACCAATGACTCATCAATCGAGTGGGAATGGTACTAGAATGGGATTGGTTATCTTCAAGTGAGATTCACTCTTATTGATTGGGATCAATTGTGATTGATTAACATCTCAAACATAAATATTGTTAGCGAAGTGCATAAACACCCTCAACATATAAATTTGTAAATCCTTGTCAATACATTCGTAACATGTATGGAATTTTTTAAATAGATGGTGTGTAAGAAAAATTGATTGTTTTGGTATTAATTTGCAAGATAATTCACTGTTTTGCATGTTTAATTTGTTACCAAATAAAAGGAGAAGATGATTTTGGCCGAGGTAGAGGAAGAAGAGGAGAGGGGACAATAAAAGAAAGGAAACATAGAAAAGCTAAAAAATATTGCGAAGAAGAGAAGAGTGGGACAACAAAGAAAATGGAACATAGAAAAGCAAAAGAATGTTATTGAGAATTAGATATAGAAAATGTAATCACCATAAAAACCTAATGATTGATCGAAACCTAAATTTGAAGATTGACCCTACCTATCATAAATAATTATTCATTTAACATTTCTTTTCAAATATTAATATAATTTATAATAAAAAAAATATTAAAAATAAAAAATATATTTATTATAAATCTTTATAATTTTTGATGATATCTTATATCTAATACGGTCTCCTAAGTAAATTGATTGTATCTTGCGGCGTAAAAACATAAATACGGCCGTACAAATTTAAGCTTCGCGGCTGATCATTTATTATTATTTAGTTTGGAGCGCATGCGTGAAGGGAACGGTAGTGGACATAATAAATACCACACCAGTATATTTAATGATACGCTTCACACTCACCCTCACCCTCACCGCTGTGAGTGGATTTATTTTTACTGCTTGCAATGTAGGACAAGGACAACATTCGCATTCCCGAATCCCCGCCCATGTCTTGGTTCAATTCAAAGTAAAGCAGGGTTTAAGTTCCCGATACCCGTACTGCTCTCATTCTCTAAGGTATTTTGCTGTTTGCGGAAGAATTGCCTTATTTGTAGCTTGGCCTGCAAATAATGTGCATGTTCGTATCTTACATTTGAAAGATTTAAGAAGGAACCTGTGCAGTTTGTATCTATGGTGCAGTCGGGGGGGGACTGTCTGGTAAGGTGTGCACGTTGCAAGACGACGCTGACAGTGGGAGGTGGAGTGGAGACGTTCCAGTGCCCCAATTGTGAACTGCAGCAAATGCTTCCTCATCAATTGCACGGAGGAGGAGGAGGAGGGGGGGGGCTTCCTTTGCCACTGCCACTGCCACTGCCATTGCCCCTGCCACTGCCACCGCCTCTTCCTCTTCCGCTTCCTCAGGGTATCGATCCGACAAAGCGCCAACTTCGTTGTGCTAGTTGCAAGTCAGTTCTGAATGTCCCGCATACATTGAGTAGATTCATGTGCCCTCAGTGTGGAACATCTCTGGAAGTTCCCCCACTTGATGTATCATTCCCCTATCCGCTACATGAACTAAATGAGGTCACTAAAATTACCGTCTTGCATTTAATTAGTTGAATTCTTTTTTTGAAATTGAGATTGCATAGTGTGGATTGTAAAACTAAGTGGTGCATGATGAACTCACAAATCTGGATACAATTTCCCACATTTAATTGCCCTGAATTTGGTTACAATTACGAGTTTCATTCTATTTATCATATTGTTTTGGGCCTAGTAGCATAATACATTAAATTTACAAATTCTTGACTATGTCATAAGTTACCAAATAAATATACAAGGGGAATTGACCGTTTCTTTTAGGGCTGTTAAACAATCAAGGCACTCTGCTGAGCTATTATGCCATCTTCTGAGCTGTAATGTATATTATTTTTTGTTTGGCAAACCTTGGGTCACGGAATGGATTGAGTTTGAACCACATTCTGAAGATTTTAAACCTAGCTCACGAGGAAACATATCCTATTTAAGCTGGTTATGCTCCAATTACGAGGTCTAGTATTTGTAAGTGTTTTTGACATTATTTTTTTGGGGTGTCCTGATTGTTAAGTTCACAGTTGTTTTTATTGCTTATGAGCATTGTGAAAAAACTTATATAGGGGCTGAAATTAAATGGAGGGAAATAATCCTCATTGCTCAATTAAGGACCAGCTTCTATAGGCTCAGATGCAAAATATGCAGATGGATGTCACTTAAGGAACAATGAGATGAGAGGGTTTGTGTTTTATGTACCACAGGGGCAGTCGAAATGGAGAAGCATTTCATCCTGAAACGTCACCTGAGGAACAATGGGAAGAGAGGGTTTGTGTTTTATGTACCACAGGGGCAGTCAAAACAGAGAAACATTTTATTTTTAAATGTTCAAAATATGTGGGCATTCGAGCCAAATATGTGGAAACTTTAAGAGTTGGCTCCATGGTAGAGCTATTTGAAGAAAACAGAATAAAAGTGCTGGGGAAGATGTTAACTCAAATCAGCAAAAGGAGGAACAGCCTTCTAAAGAACATAGTTGTGCTCACAAGTCTTTGAGTGGTTGGGGAAATCAATGTATTAGGTGGTCCCATAGACCGTTTGGTCTCATGGATATTATTAAAACCATTTCATTTCATATATAAACATATACAAGTCCTCTACTTATGGAGTCAGATTTAATGATTATTAAAAATATTTGGATATTGTTGTTAATATGAGGTTTTGCCTTGCATATTTTATAGTGCCCATTGTGTTAGTCAAGTGTTAAACCTTCTAATCATTTACATTGGCGCTGTTTTTCTTGAACTTAGGTGGCTGTAGATGTAGATGCAGAAGATGATGAAGGTGGAATTATTGGAGAAACTTTTACAGACTACGTAAGTGTTTGCTCTTTATAAGCTCCTTTTTTTGGTCTATTTCATATAATTGGGATTTTGATATATGTAGAAGACATATAGCTAGCAACCGAAAACATGTATAATTCCTTTACCATTTTGATTTTGCTTTGTTTACTATTTGTTTGTGGCAATTTACAAATATTATGTTTGCTTTTTTAGCGCCCTTCAAAACTGTCGATAGGGCCACCTCATCCTGATCCAGTTGTGGAGACATCATCCCTATCTTCCGTACAACCTCCAGAGCCCATTTATGATCTAAAAATTGGAGAGGAAATGGAGAAATCAGGAGCATTATCATGTTTGCAATTAGAGACAATCATCTATGCATGCCAGGTTAGAAATATTCTACGGTGGTGTTTCATGTTCTGTTTACTAAAGTTAAATGGTTTGTGAGTTTTGCTCCTTTCCTTTGACATTAAATAATGGCAGAGACATCTTCAACACCTTGAAGATAGGACGAGGGCAGGTTTCTTTCTTGGTGATGGAGCAGGAGTAGGAAAGGGCCGTACAGTTGCAGGACTGATATGGGAGAATTGGAAACATGGAAGACGTAAAGCATTGTAAGTATGCAGGATGAACTTTAAGTCTTGGAATAATTTCAATGCAATTTATGTTATAACATCAAAGTCATTCGTTTAATATTTAAATTTGAGTTGCATTTTGGAGCTATTTATATATCAACTGATTATATTTCAATTTTAGGTGGATCTCTGTTTCATCTGACTTGAAGTTTGATGCACAAAGGGATTTAGAAGATGCAGGTGCCACATGTGTTGAAGGTATAAAACTAAAGCTTCAGAGATTTATTGTTCTTTACAGAAACTTTGTTTTTAATCTTCTTTTTATTAAGAACACTAAAAAATTATTTATTACCGGGCAGTCTGGACAGATCTATAACAGGGCATAGAACATGAAACCCACCACCACTAAACACTTAGATCACCAGCCTCTGGGCCAAAACCAGAGCAAAAAAAACAAACAAGATTGGCATGCATACCAGTCTCCTTATAATTGAACAGGGAATTATAACCATACCGTGATAGAAACTGAGACCAACAAGAAAGCAAAGAGACAAGAGATAACAAAGTATGACATGGACAGGACTTACAATCTATCTTTCGTACCTTGTGATATTTTTCTGCAACCTTGCCAGTATTTCTCCTGCTTCCTTTGAGGTGTTGGGGGTGTTGCTGTAGCCCATCACCCTGTCCTTTTCCTGAAGTGGTGAGCCATAGCAAGGTGAGATTATCCAAGTCATAATCTCACATGAATCCTGATAGTTTAGTGGAAGGCTTTAGCATCATCAACGGAGTCCTGCAGCAACTTCTGCAAGTTAGAGTATTTTCTACCATTGTATGCTAGAAGCTTTAAGACTACACCTTTTTCTATTCTGTGTACAATCTGGCGTGATCTCGTTGTACCAGAACAGAGCATAATGCCATCCACATTGCCAGGGTCACTGTTGCCTTTATAATTTTGAGTTCTTGCATCCAATTTTGTTTAGGTACTGTGTTGCAGGGGTACGCCCCCCAGCCCGACGCCTCCTGTTCGGAGGCGCCTCCGGCACGGGGACGCCCCGGGGACGCTCGGAGGCGTCTCGGAGGCGAACGTCCGGCACGCCGGCGGGCGCCTCCGGGACGACTCCGGGTGCCTCTGGGGCGTCCCCGAAATTTTCCGGCGACTGTCGCGGAAAACTTAAAAAAAATAAATACAAAATGCGCGAAAAAGCAGCTGGAGTCTAGGACGATCGACGGAGCAGGGTGAGGTAGGTGGTGTAAAATTTTAGGTTAATGTTTATTAAAATACAAAATGATTTCGTTTCGTTTTTTTTTAAAATTATTTTATTTAAATTTTATATATTATAAAATATAAATATTAAATGTAGTTTAATAGTTATTAAAATTATTTTATTAAATAAAATAAAATTCAATATAATAATATTTTTTTTTTTAAAAATATAAAAATAATTTGAATAAATATTATAAAATTTAATTTATAATTCAAATATTAATTATTTTATTAAATAAAATATTAAAATCTATTAATAATTTAATTTTTTTATTTATATTTTGCATTGAACCGGATTTTTACGGATTTTTTTTGAACTTTTTCAAGAAGTCCGGATTCCGCATTTTTTTGCCCTTATGCATTCGGATTTCCGAACCTTGTGACTATGCTAAAAACTTAATCGATTTGAGCTTTGCCCTGAGGCCATTGTTAGGATTGTCGATACCTGAATCCCAACTCACCCACCCAGTAACAGACTTGATTACATGTATTTTGGCTTTTTCTGATTGTTCTTGGAGTTGTTCTCCGAAACTATTGGATCTAGCCGCCCTTTGCCAGTTCGGTTTACGCTTTTGCGGATGGTTTCGGGAGTGGACCTTCGGAACGCTGTCGGAGTTGCCATTTCAGTGCGATTTGCACAACTTGAGCCCGAGCTGGGTCGATCTAACGAGTTGCACTTGGAACAACGAGCTTGATCGTAATCGGATACTCGAGTTGGGAAAGAAATATTGAAAGGATGAGGGAAACCATGTTTCCTTCTCCTTAAAGCGGGATCAAATTAATTAATTTTAAATTTTTCATTTAATATAATATAACTATTAAAAATAAAATAAAATATAATATTAAAAATTTAAACTAAATACTATTTAGTTTTTACATTTTTCATATTATAATTTATATTTTATTTTAAATTTACAGTTTACTATATCTTTAGGTAGTATTTAAATTTTATTTTTAATATTTTTAATTTTAAAATTCTTTTAAATATATATATATATATATATATATATTTTAAATATATATATATATATATATATATATTTTAAATATATATATAGAGACGTACCCACGACGTATCCAAATCAAGGTTTTTGAAAAATGACGTACCCGCATACCCGAATCGTACCCGTACCTGTACCCGTACCCGTATCCAAACAACATAGTTTAGGTATGAAAGGAATTTCTTGCCTATTCAAGGACCAAAGGAATGCCCGTCAGTTCTGGATCAAATAATTAGCATATATGTAATGGTCATACATGGTTATAAGTTAGTGGACAGTTAGGAGGTAGTTAGATGGTTACAAAAGTCAATTGATGAACACTCTAAATGCGTTGCAGAGCTGAGCATAGTTTGAAGAAGTATTTTTCCGTTTTTATCTCTCTATGCTGTCTAGTATTATTTTGTATTCTTCTTTGTTGTTGAAGTGAAACGTTGAAGTCAGAGTCCAAGTGATATCTGAGGAGGCATAAACAAGCAATGATAAAACCTAGGGCATAGGCATCTGTGTGGGGAGAGAGATCCGTAAGGGCTCCAAGACTAAGTTGAGTCGTTGGAGTTTCGAACAAGAAGTTTAGTGAAACAGTTCTAAATAACAATTAGAAACAAGACAGAAAAGGAGGAAAGTTCTGTGACTGTCTGAAACCCTGTTTTATGTGAGGATCTGTGTTTGAACCACTGTTTTAGGGACCACATATATTATGGGCACCATGCAAACACAGATATTTTTGGTGTTGTCGTTTAATCAGCTCCGATGTGGAAGAGAGTTTAGATCTGAAAAATATGACACACAAGCAGAGAAAAAGATGAGAAACTGCTCAGGATAACACAAGTCTAGATGGTGTGATCGAGGATGGGAAAACCTTAAACAGAGGCAGTTCTGCTTTCTGGGTGGTAAGAGAAAATCAAATCATGTCATCAAAATATTTCTGCTTTTTACCAGAAGTTGAAGTTTGTTATTCAGAAGTGAAAATTTGCTTCCGAGAGGGAGGGGGAAAAAAAATCCCCTTCCATAAAATTTCAAATTAAAGCTTTCAGAAATATTTCTGTTTTTTATTTTGTGGAAAAAAAATAAAAAAAATGTAAACTTAAACAGTTCGTTTCTCAGACGAATCACATCAATCTAATGCTCAAAAGAGTAGAATGACTGCAATATTTGAGTACAGGGATATTATGGAATTTGTAGAAAGAAAATCTTCTGAAGGTGAAGGAGAGTTAAGACAATCTTGAAGAAGATGGGAATCTCCAAAGTAAAAATAGAGATCGTGATGGTCTTGAAAGTTGAATCTCTTGGTGATTGATGAAATGTTTCCCAATATTCCAGGGTCAGTAGTTGTACTTGTATCACACGTCTGCTGCATATTTAAAAAAATTAACAGACTATGGATAGAAAGAGGGCCTTTTATTTGAAGATGCTTCTCATCTCTCACAAATTAGAAGAGGGAGATTTTCTTCAATGGCACTTGAACATAAAAGATGTCAGGGATTGCCATCGATGGGAAGGTTGAAGAAGAACATCTGATTGGGATCACTCTTAGGCATTTGGATCCTTCCTTTGAAAACTTTGTTGAAACATTTAGTCAGACCTCTAAGGAGCTTACTTTACTTTAGACAAGTTATGTAATAAACTTAGAAGAATGGTAAATCTTTGGAAAGTTCCTTTGCTGCCAAAGTCAAAGGAAAAGAGAAGATGTGATTACAGCCTCAAATGAAAACGACCAGTTGAGCAATCTACCACAGGGAATTCTACATACAAAAGTGTAGTCTATTAGTTTTTTGGTAAGCTGAAGACTTTAGGAAGAGAATATGGTTAGAACACAAGAAGAAATGTTCCCAAACCTCAGGAACAATCGGGCTAATATTGCTGAACAAGATGATGAAGATATATGATCTGTGTACAGCTATGGAGGTTCGTGTACTCTTCTTAAGGACTTGGAGCACCCTGCCTTTGCGGCATTCCGTCCCATTCAAACACTAGAGCTGCACAACGTCTTTTGAAATCCACTCTTGCACGTCACTTGTATAGCCTTGCGGTACCTCTGTGCACTATTGCAGTGCCAGGCCGCACAACTTATTTCGTAGGTCCCTAGTGCCACACAAGTTCATCAACACTTATTAGCCATGTGTTAACTCCCTGTTGTTGCGCGGCATGCTAGGTGGCACTTTCTATGTCCACACAAGGTCAAAGAGCCTGTCAACATACTGCAAAATTGGAAGTCCAACTGTCACATTTGCAGGAAGGTGAACTGACATTTGCGTAGCAGGTGAACAGTTTTGTAGCCGTTCCCTTCTGTAATTGTCTTCTTGTAATGATGTATATATTGTAACTGTCCAACCCCTAAGGGGCCAGAGACACATCTAGATAGGATAATGTTAGCATGCCCTGAGTATCTAGTATTGTATACACATTTGTAGTCACGTTCTATTCTAGAAAAATCAGTTGGAAGTGTTTCCCCTCTTCTGATCACAGGAACCTGCATTCCTAGTCTTACCGAACATCATACATCTCTATACTTTTTCCTGTTGTTCACATTGATTAGAAGTTGCACCGGTTTTCAAATGCTTCCACATTTGAATGTGATTTGGTTTATTGTTGTTATAGTTTTCCTTTTGTGCATTCTATACCCAGTAGCTTGTTGCCAAGTACAAGGTTATCCACCGCACCAACAACCTAGGCCCCTTGGGGCGGATCAATATATGTGTTTTGTGTGTTCGAAATATGCGAACAAGAATATAATTTTGGAATAATGATCCATGTAATTTTGATTTTGGTGCCAGTAAGCCTATGGCTAGTAGGAAAGGCTGTTTTGTGACCTCAGTAGAAGATAATACAATGTCATGAATTGTGATTGTTGGCAATAGTAAGATACATTATGTGGATGTCGCTAGAAATGTACAAATCAATCTTTCAAGAGTTAAGGAAATGATATTTCAGAATGTCTTGTATATCCATGGCATTAAGATTTTTTTGTTCAATTTTCATATCACTTGAAAGAGACATTTGCATATTACATTTGATGCAGATAAATGTTTTGCAGTGTTACCAAGATATGAGGGCAGATACTGGTACGAGAGACTGGGATGGGTACTTGTATGCCAGTTTTGGAAAAAATGAGAGACTTGTACTTGGAGATGCTAGAATTCAGAATATATTTTTGTAAAATTTGGAGTTTTAGTATATTGTGTTAAACAACTCTAAAAAGACATTTTATGCATTAAATATTAAAATATTTAAAGTACATAAATGAGATTAGGGCACATGGGTGAGTCAAGTAGGGTTAGGTAGTGATAGAGGCTACTTTGCTGTATTTTTAATCATTTTTTAATTTTATTTTACATTTTTAATAGGAGGGTGCAGCTCAAGTCAAGAGTCTGCAACTCAAGTTAGGAGACTGCACATGAACTGCAAAGAAACTCAGAATGAAGGTAGTAAGAGACATCTCATTACTGGTCTATGGTATTGGAGACACGTTTGCGGGATATTTACCAAATCTTGATGGATATGCACAAAATTTGGCCAGATCTAGAATTTAAGTTTGGTCAGTGTCAGCCCCTTTTTTTATTTTAAATTTTTTAAAGTTTTTTGCCAAAAAAATATACTTAACAACCATTTATATTACATAATATTAAATATATTAACGTCTTATATTACGTTATTGAAGTTTTCATTTTTTTGTTGTTAAAATTATGCTTGTATATATGTATATGTTCCGGAATGTAGTGTTTTGAACTTTTTAAAAAATTCTGGATTTTCAATTTTTTTATACCCTCCCGGACAGATTTGGATTTCTGGACTTGGTAACTATGGTCTCAATTGCCCAAATACATATTTCTTGGTAACATTGATGTTTTGTGAAGGACAAAATGAGTAATAAGATTATAGCCTTAGGTGTTGGACAGTCATAGTCTCTATAGGTTTTAGGAGGCTAATTCTTCACAGACACATGCTTTAGTTATCATTGCTAATCTAGTGCTCTTTGGCACTGAATCTATGGACATCTGAATTTGGTTATCATTGCCAATCTAGTGCTCTTTGGTGCTGAAACTATGGACATCTGGATTTGGTTATCATTGCCAATCTAGTACTCAATGTTTGGAAAAGAATGCAGGAAGCCTAATGAAGAAGGCAATGTGTGGAGGGCAAAACAATATTTGGAATTGATGCATGGTGATATTTTTGGACTGTTGAAGGTAAAATTTATTTTTTGTGCCATATTCATTCGTTTGTTTGCTGATCGTTACAGTAGAAAGATGTGGGTGCATGTCCCCCAAGAATATTGATGTCATTGAAGAATTTAAGCATTTTAAGGCTACTGTAGACAGTCAAACTAGTAAACAGATTAAGGCTTTCAGATCTTACAATGGGGTGAATTTACTTCTTAGTTTACTGATTTCTGCAAGGAAGGGACTCACATGCATCTATTAGCACCATATAAGCCTCAGGGAAGTAGCATGGTGGAGAGGAGAAATATGATGTTATGGGCAACTTGAGAAGCATGTTGAAAGGAAAAAAGAGTTCTGAAACAATATTGGGCTGGAGCAGTATGTGTTTTTGTTTATCTGCTCAACATGAGTTATTCAGAGGCTCTCCAAGGCATGACTGTTGAAGAAGCTTCGACAGATAGGAACTCAAAGATATGTCATTATCCAATCTCTGGTTCACTTGCCTATGTACTAATTCTATAATAGAAAAGAAGTTAAGACAAAAAATGTAAAGAACTAATGACTGTTGGTTATAGCAAGCACTCAAAGCGTATGGGTTAATTTTTACCCTCACCATTAAGATCACAAGTGATAGAGATGTCTTGATCAAAGAAAATGCTAGTCTTTTAATTTACATCAAATTACATATGCTTGTTGGAGGTTTAACAACCAACAAAAGGAACATAAAAGAAGGTTCATGGTTATGTGCAAGAGATTTAGGGTGATGTGCAAGTATTGTAGGATGATAGGTCTGATTTTGATCTGAATTGAATCATGATATGAAGTATTTTTAAACATGCTCACACTTGCCCATTTGAAGCAAAATTGCACAAACAAAATTAGGGTGTAATGTCCCCAAATGGGACAAATTAGGGCAAAAGGGGTTTTACCTAAAATTCTTAAATTTGAAATGAAATCAGCAAGCCCTAAATTGAGATTTTAATTCTCTAAACTCTTATTTAATTCCCAAAACTCTAGGCGCCAAAAAGAGAGGGTTTTATGATGAATTTTTGCCAATAAAATGCCATGAAATAATTTGAAAATATGTAGTAAAATTCCAGATTTAAATCCACAAATAAATACTTTTTTTCTCCTTTTTTTTGTACCTTCCACGCCAAAAATAAATGAATGAAAAATTAGATTTAATATCTCATTTTCTGCTGCTGTTCAGAAAAAAAAGATCTTCAAACCCTTGCTGAAAATCACTGCCAACCTCTGAAAATTATAGGGAAAATATCAATGTCTTATTTTGGCATGAAAATTGTCAATTTGACCCTCCTAGGTCAATCGCCCCACTTTCAAGAAGCTTGGAAAAATAGCATAAAAATAGAGGGATTATTCTTGCCTTCCACAAGGAAGAAAATATTTGAAAACCCGTTAGAAAAATTAATAATAATTTTGCAAATTATTTATTAATTTTTCGTTTTCAAAACTGTTCAAAATTAAACAACAATAATAAAAAAATATTAAATAATTTCAGATAATTATTTTGTTGAGTATTTTGATCAAAGAGCCTTCAAACCCTAGCGCCAACCTTCCCAAGTGGTTCACTTCACTAGCAAAATTAGTATAATAATTTAACAAAACCAAAATGCAAGAAGAATATCACAAAACCCTCAAGAACAAACATCCAAACCCTCAAAAGTAGTTCGCCCCACTCCTTAGGGCATAAATAAGTTTTCTTTTCGCAAGACGGTGTCGAAAGTCACCTTTGTAAGATTGATCACTAAAGTAGAGAACTCTATTGGGCATGCATCCCAATAGTCTTCTTCACGGAAGAAGCACAAGAATATCAAAATCAACATGTCCTCCATTGTAGTGTTTGTTGTGTATTTATAACTTTCCAAAAGTTTTGAACCCCTTTGGGAAGATAAAACACATTTCCTTATTTTCACTTTAGTTTCCATGCCAAAATCTCTTTTTTTGAATGCTATATTAAATATTGGCCTTAATTAAAATAACAATTAAAATTACTTCTAAGACAAATATATTAATATTTAATTCATTTAAGCATTTTAGTGGTGAAAACCACTTTTAAAATATTTCATTTATTAATTAATAACTGCTTTGTGATAAAAATCATTATTTCGACAATTAATAAATAACCAATAAAATAACATTCCTCCAAAAAGGGCTCGTTTAGTCTTATGGGGAGATAGACTAAAGGTCTTCATACCTGTTTATTTAAGAGGGAAAAATGGGAACGTTACAGTCCTTCCTTCCAAAAATTGTTTGTCCTCAAGCAATTGCAAAATCCAAGTGGGTGTCCCAACACTCTTTTATAAATAATATCCACATTTTCTTGTTTCTTAATGAAGAAAATCCTCACGTCTTCTTCATACTACTGTTCCTATACTTTGGGGTTGCCCCCAAATGCTAGATGTGTCCTCATGGCCTTCCTAAGGCTCCACATATTCCCAGCCAAACACCCCTTTCAATATCAAGTGGTGGATGATGACGCTCCTTTCCCTTATATCCTCCAAGGAAGTGATATGTGACCAAAAGTTAGAATAAAAAACATAATGGAATTTGATTACCATGTTGTCCCGATGGTAATGACTCCCCAAATGCCATGTTATAACTCTCCAATCATGCAAAAAAAAATCAGCTAGGTACTATCTTGTAAACTTACCATGATGTGAGGTCTCAAAGTAGTACAATTCAACATATAGGGGCATTCTTGTGCACGCCATGTGCCCTACCAAAGGCTGCCCCCTATCAACATTCCCATGTATGTATTTAACACTCCATAAGCTCATCAAGAGTTCCCAAATGCTTATCAATGAGAGCTATACACTCTTCGTGCGTGTGCTACTTCTATTACTTGCAAATGGAACCCAAACATGCATGTTTTCAAAACCTTGCAAAAGATGGAATGTACTCCAAAAATCAGTTTTTCTTCCTTCATGATACTGCTATAAGTACATGCTTAATTCTGATTTTTCATGATGATAAAATTCAGAATTAATACTTGTGCTTTCTCCTCTTCCGAAGATCTGGGGGATGCCGTCATAACTTCTTAACTTGCCATACCTGTATCTCGTATGCTGCTCAAGAGAATTCAACGTGTTATGCAACTCAAAATAGTAGCTCTCATACCTCTTATCATGCTTTGACTTATCCACAAGGTCCCCTTATGAGTTGAAACCTCTCCCCATAAATTGTGCATGCAAATATGTGGGTTGTCATAGTAAAAACACAGTGATGTCTTTACTCAGAAATTTTAATTTATTCATTACCAAGATGATCCTTAATGGGCTCTCTAACTCCATGCTTCTCCAACAACCCATCATGGACTTATTCTCTATATGAAAAATATTAAGATTGCAAAACTGAACCAATGTAATATGCTTAGCAAGTTTGCTCATAATTAAATTCATCTCATGGAAAAACATTAGAGGAGGTGTGCTCCCATAGTGTGCATTCCAAGGTGTGCTAAGACCTTTATACCATATCAATCTTTCTTCTTCCATTTGTAAAAAGAACACAAGCTTAATTGAATTGGAAAACATACCTTGCAAGTGCATAACAAATCATCTTAACCCATTGGTAGGGATCCCCTTATGTAAGAAGTATGCCCTTCTCGTAGCTGCCTTTTGTTAGCTTCTTCACACATGTACGCATCATCAAACAAACCCCACCAATACTGAATTTTATCTCCTTTTATATATTGTTGCTCTGTGTCCTTATACTTCCCCTTTTTCTTATGCAAACTGTGACCTCTGTCATTGATATTTCCAGAATTTATGGACAGCTGAAAGTACATAACAAAATCAGACCTATTGCTTGTGTGAAAGGGCTGTAATAGAGATGTAGAAATTAAGTTTTTTGATTGTACCAAATCAGAATTACACTTAGCAACATTTTCATTTGTCACAAGTGTTAGAATGCTTCCAAAATCAGATTTATAATGCATAAGAGGTGGCTGCCATAGGTTGCTCAACTCATAATTTTTTGGAGTAAAGTTTCCATACCTTTCAACAACAACTTTTGACCTCTTAGTTGGTTGCTCTGTATCAATTGTGCTTCTCTTTATGGGGTTCCAAGGCCCAAAATGTTGCCAATAATTTTTTGATTCTTTTTTCATTTCCACGGAAATAGTCATAAAGAATTTAAAATCATGATTGAGAACTTTTGTAAAATAAAATAAAATTACCAGGGTTCCATACCTCTTGGTGTCAACAATTGTGAACTTGAATCAAAGAATCCCCATGCCTCAATTTGCAATTCATATCCTTATTGATAGTATGCAAGTCAATCATAGTGTTTTGTTCCTTCAAGCAGTCCCTCAATTCATTGTGCATTGATCTATCGAGAGGCCTCTTTGTGCCATCCAACTTTGTCAAGGCTTGCACTCTTTTTTTATTTGTGATTGAGAATTTTTCCTTCCAAACTCTTTCATTAAATCTAGAGTCATGCAATAAATTTGAACAATTATTAGATACCAAACAAAAATCATTATTCAACTCATACTTTTCTATGAATATCTCAGTTTCTTTGGCTTCTTCAAAATCATCTTTTGGAATACCAAAGTTTGGGGTACTTGGTTGCCCCAAAGCACCTATAGCATCTCCTCATTTTCATCCATCATTTGCAGCGTTTTTTGTTGCTTCAAAAACTCAGATTTTCAGTTTTCACAATTTCCCATTCTAGGTTGCCCCAAAGTGTTATTTTTTTGTAGCTCATCTTCTTCCTTCAAATCTGATTTTTCTATTTCATTGGTCTCTTCATGAAAGGTTGTCCCTTCATTCTTTTCGTCCAACTCTCCATTTAGTTTAGTCCTTTCTTCCTTGATGACTCCTTGCCTTTCCCCTTGATGCAAGTGTCTACGGGGTTGCCTGTTTGGTACTCCATCCTTCATCTCACAATAATTCTGAAAAGACAATAATGCTTGTGTGGCAAGGCTTAGGGCTTCATACTTTTTTTGATGAATTTTCAAAGTATCATCCCTTGGCATTTTTTTCTCTATCACAGGTTCTTTCTGCAAAAAGGTGGCCTTGAAGAATTTTTGAGGGGGGTTAATAGAAACCCTCTCATCATTATTTGAATGTCCTCCATTGAAGAAGTGATCTTTCCTTGAAATAGCATCTTTCAACATAGCTGCGATTTGCCCACTCAAATTTTGCTGAAGTTCTTTTTGGCTTTCCTTGATTAAGTCATGCATAAGCTTAAATTGTCTTGGAGAGAACCCTTGCTCTTGGTCCTTCAAAGTCTTTTTCTTTTTTTGTATTTTTTACCTGTTTGCATCCAACAACCAACACACAGGTAGACAAGACTGGTGCTCTGATACCATTGCAATGTCTCCAAATGGAATGAATTAGGGCAAAAGGGGTTTTCCCTAAAATCCTTAAATCTAAAATGAAAATCAGCAAGCCCTAAATTGAGATTTTAATTTTCTAAACCCTTATTAAATATCAAAACTCTAGGCGCCAAAAAGAGAGGGTTTTATGATGAAAATTTCCCAATAAAATGTCTTGAAATAATCTGAAAATGTGTAGTAAAATTCCAGATTTAAATCCATATAAATAAATACATTTTTTCTTCTTTTTTTGGTACCTTATACGTAAAAAATAAATGAATGAAAAATCAGAGTTAATAACTAATTTTCTATTGCTGTTTGGAAATAAAAAGATCTTCAAACCCTTGTTGAAAATCGTTGCCAACCTTCAAAAATTATAGGAAAAATACTAGCGCTTTATTTTGGCATGAAATTGCCAATTTGACCTTCTTAGGTCAATTGCCCCACTTTCAAGAAGCTTGGAAAAATAGTAGAAAAAGAGTGACTATTCTTGCCTTCCACAAGCAAGAAATATTCGAAACCCTATCATAAAAATTAATAATAATTCTGTAAATTATTTATTAATTTTTCATCTTCAAAATCTTTCATAACCCTCCAAAATTTCATAATAATAATTAGAAAAATATTAAATAATTTCAGATAATTATTTTGTGAGTATTTTGATCAAATAGAGCTTTCAAACCCTAGCGCCAACCTTTCTAAGTGGTTCGCTCCACTAGCAAAATTAGTATAATAATTTAGCAAAGCCAAAATACAAGTAGAATATCACAAAACCTTCAAGAACAAGCATCCAAACCCTCCAAAGTAGTTCGCCCCACTCTTTAGGGCATAAACAAGCTTTTCTTTTGCAAGGTGGTGTTGATCGACGCCTTTGTAAGATTGATCACCAAAGTAGAGAACCTCTAGTGGGCATGCATCCGAATAGTCTTCTTCATGCAGGAAGAAGAATATCAAAATCAACATGTTCTCCATTGTAGCTTTTGCCATGTATTTATAACTTTCCAAAAGGTTTGAACTCTTTTGGGAAGATAAAAGAACTTTCCTTATCTTCACTTTAGCTCCTATGCCAAAATCTCTTTTTTGAATAATATATTGAATATTGGTCTTAATTAAAATAGTAATTAAAATTACTTTAAGACATATATTAATATTTAATTCATTTAAGCATTTTAGTGGTAAAAACCACTTTTAAAATATTTTATTAATTAATTAATAACTGCCTTGTGATAAAAATCACTATTTCGACAATTAATAAATAATCAATAATTTAACATTCCCCCAAAAGGGCTCCTTTAGTCTATGGGGAGATAGACTAAAGGTCTTCATACCTGTTTATTTAAGAGGAAAAAATGGGGACATTACATAGGGGCTACACAGAAAAGGAAAACAGATGCAAAAAGGTTTGAGGGTGATCCAAACATCTTGGGGCCCACGACAAAGGAAAAAAAAGGTTTTGTATGTATTTAATAGGTGTGGGATTTATTTTGTTTTAGCAGAGTTTATGCAAAAACATTCGACGCATGATGAATTTGCCCCATATAAGACAAAATTACAAATCAAAGCATCCCAAGAATAAGGCAAAACATGCCCCCATTTGTCTTTTCGGTAGTTTTGTAGATTTGGTGCTTATGTTTGATTCAATTACTCATATATGTATTATTTTGATGAAGTTGTATGATTTGTGTGCAACTGAGTATTATAGTGAAGCTTGTTGTCTGAGCACTTTTTATGGAGGAAGGCAAGATTTAAAAGCATTGCACCAGTGTTGCAAAAGACCCGCAATGTTCTTGGAGGCCTCATTGGAGCAATTGGCTTGTAAATCTTGCATGATGATAGTAGAAACGAGGAGACACAACCCCATTCTTCCATCATTTTCTCCAAGGTAAATTTCAGTCATTTACTTGTTTAGTTTCATTTTATGCAACTACTTCATCAATTATCAACACTTCTCGCGTTACAATTTTAAGGATAATTATGTTTCAACTACTTCATCAATTATAAGCACTTCAAGGCATTAAAATATTAGGGATAATTATGTTTCTAAGCAAAAATCTTAAGAGATGACAATATAATTTAGTTATATAAAAAAATATAGCATGTTAAGAGTCAACAGGGGAAGGATTCATTTTGTTTCAGTTGGGGTAATGGAGAAACATTTGATGCACGGTGAATTTACCGCATATAAGACAAAATTATAGATCAAAGCATACCAAGTGGAAGGCAAAACATGTATCCTTCGGGCTCTTAGGTGGTTTTGTTGATTGGAGCTTTTGTTTGATTCGATTGCTCATATATTTGTATAAATATGCCCTTTGGGGTCATGTATTATTTTAATGGAATTGTATGATTCGTGTGCAACTGAGTACTATAGTGAAGCTTGTTGTATGAGCACTTTTTTGGAGGAAGGCAAGCTTTTAAAGCATTGCACTAGTGTTGCTAAAGTCATACAATGTTCTTAGAGGCCTCATTGGAGCAATTGGCTTGTAAATCTTGCGTTGTGATAGTAGAGATAAGGAAGCACAACCCCATTCTTCTATAGTTTTCCTACATTGGGTTTCTCCAGGGTAAATTTCGTTCATTTACTTGCTAATATCATTTTATGCAACTACTTCATCAATTATCAACACTACAAAAAATTGCAATTTTATGTTTTTAAGCAAAAAGCTTAAGGGACAACAATATAATTTAGTTGTATAAAAAATATAGCATGTTAAGATTCAACATGTGCAAGATTTTCTGTTTCCCTAGGGGTTATGTAGAAATATTCGACACATGGTGAATCTGCCCCATAGGAGACAAAGTTATAGATCAAAGCATTCCAAACGGAAGGCAAAACATGTCCCCTTCAATCTCTTTGGTGGTTTTGTTGATTGGAGCTTTTATTTGATTCAATTGATGATACATTTGTATAAATATACCCCTTGGGGTCACGTATTATTTTAATGGATTTGTATGATTCGTGTGCAATTGAGTACTATAGTGAAGCTTGTTGTTTGAGTACTTTTTTGGAGGAAGGCAAGCTTTTAAAGCATTGTACTAGTGTTGCTAAATTCCCTCAATGTTCTTGGCTTTTTGGTGCAATTGGCTTGTAAGTCTTACATGATGATAGTCGAGATGAGGAGGCACAACACCATTCTTTTATAGTTTTCCTCCATTGGGTTTCTCTAGGGTAAATTTTAGTTGTTTAATTGCTTAATTTCATGTTATGCAACAATTTCATCAATTATCAGTGCTTCAAGGCATTACAATTTTATGGATAATTATGTTTTTAAGCAAAAAGCATAAGGGACAACAATATGATTCAGTTATATAAAAAATATAGCATGTTAAGATTTGTATTGATGAATTAGGACTGTAATTACTATCCTAATTATGGATCAGATTTTGTTGTTGAAATGCCTCATGTCGAAGATGTTGACAAATCATATCATTAGGATGTTTCAAAGGCCCAAGTGGTATCTATATGTGAGCTAAATATGGTCAACAATATAAGGATCCTTTAATATAGGAAAAGGTAGAAGACCATAGTAGGTCCAACACACTTACAATACACCATTCCACAAAGCGGTATGGGGCTATAGACAAGGGCCGTGTACAATGAAGGTCACAAGGAATCTACTAGGAATCTTTACAAGGAACGAGTATAGACCTAACTAGATCAAAGATTGTAAGATGGGTGAAATAAAGTAAGTGAAGGAAAGATAATGCCATTAGGTGGTAACCAAGAAGTATCTAATCTAAGGGTTGTAAGGGTGGTGCTAATTATGGTAACCACAAGGTGTAAATGAAGGAACAAAGCATGCAAAGATAACAACTTACTACAAGCATAAGCTAATCTAAGCATGGAAGACAATAACATACCAATAAAATATATCCACCAAAGTAAAGAAATAAAGAGTGTAGGGTTAGGAATACTTACCTTGGGTTGAATTGTCAGCACATCAATTTTTTCCTTGGTTCAAGTGGTATTTTGTGAGGGATGTTGTCCGTGAGTGTGTTATTTTTTAATTCTGACCTTAAATTTGATGTCCATTTGACTGTCACTTATAATTTTTTCCTTTATTCTTGAAGAAGTGAATGGATAAATCATGATATCTTGGCCATAAGGTGGATTTTGGAGCCCCCTTTTTTTTCAAAAAGATTTTTTTGAGCTTGGCACGTTGGTGTATTTAGATCGATGCTATTTATCACCAGTCAAGGGGAAATTTGCAAAGAAGTTAATGAAGTTTTTAATAATTGTGGTATGTGAAAAATCTAAGATAAAGGTCTCGAGATTGATATCTCTCAGTGTTTTTCAGAATGATGTATTTAAGATATTTGTACTAGTCTAAATAACATTCATGTGGAATGTTACTACACAAGAAGGAATGCTATCTTGTTTGTTCATATTATTTAGTAGTTTTCCATTTTTAGTTTGATTGATGAAGCTATGCAACAGTACTATAATGTATCTATATCTAAAATCATATTTTACTATTGAAGTAAAATCCAAAATATATTTTCAGAACTTAGTTTAATAAAGATCAAAACTTCTTCCTTGCCAAAGGGAAAGATGGAAATACCATTATAAAGGTCAAAGAATTGGCTACTTACTCTTGAAGGTTACCTTAATGCAAATTTGATGAGTTTGACTATGAAATTGGTAGAGAAAACACAAATTCCCGTAAGTCTCGATGTGTTATGCTCTCTCTCTTGTGGATTGGTTTACAATTAGCTACTAGCTTTTAGTTTCAAAATGCCATTCATAAACCCTTCAATGTGATGGCTTGCTTACGACGATGGCAACAACTAGGGATATTGGCATGTAATGCATGTATGTTTTACCTTTAAGTCGTGTAGCATGCCTAGTTGCTACCTTTTCTTTGGTGTGTGTCTACATATACACTTTGCACTATAAAAATATGCCACTGTTGAAGATATCATCATTTCCTTCTTGTGATATATATATTGAATACCGAATCTTGATGAATTTTACGTACTTTTTGGCCTTCTTAAGTGTTATTGGAGTTGTTGCTTTTGAGACGAAATACTTTTTCAATACACATTTATTGGTGACAATTTACCCTCTAGTGCTTGCATATGAAAAATATTTCAGGCACTAAGTGGAGACACCGTTTCTCCTTAAATCTTGGAGACAACATTCACTTCTCATTTCTTATTTGCATTTGGAAATGAAAAGAGAAGTTTTTTGCTCGTTACTGGTATCGATTGATTTTATAAACATATCACTTTCAAGAGATATTATCAAAACATTTAAAAGGGCCCTTGGCTTTGAATTAGACCATCCATCACTTTTGTTTCCAATTTTTCTATTTCATCTAGCTCACCTCCTCTTCAAGAAGTCTAGTTCCTACTCTTTCATAACAAGGCAATTTGTAACCCTTTCCAAATTCAGTGGCTACTTGTAGAAAGGATTTGAAATGTGGAGAGCAAATAACATTTTAAAGGATGGCCTTTGCATAAAACAATCTAGCTGCCAATTTGTCTACATCATGTTTTTGTTGTGGCCTCCACATGGACTTCAATGAACCTTATGATTTTCAACTCCACTTCCATTTCCTTGGGCAAATGCTGATGGAGAGAAACTTGAATTGTTAAAGGAACCCATTTGCAAGATAGAGTGTTGGATTTTAGTCTTCTTCGCTTTTGAAGCTAATGATCTAGCACGATCCACATCAAATTTAGTTTGCATTAGATTTATGAAATCCACATATTTTGGTTCATTTGAATTTTTATTTGCTACCCCACAATGTTTCACATATGGGGATCCTTAAAGGTAATGGAACTGAACTCCAATTACACTACCTGTGATATGACCAATGCACAAGGTGGATCTCATATTTTCTTAATTTTTATCATCTCAGGGGACAATATTCCATCTCTAATGGACGACTAGACATGTTTGTGTTGACTAGGTGATTGTAGGAGAGTTGATGGTCTGAAACTTTTCTTTTTGCTGTTGGGATGAACAAAATCTTGCCCTTTGCTGTCCAATTGTTCCCTTAGCGCCCATTGCTCAACCTTGCATATTCTGAAACTATTTTGATTTTAGATTTGAAATTTAGTGGCTTTTTAGAGATCTTCTGGACCAGCAAATGTTACAATTTTTAATATTTTTGTATACTAAAAAGTTGTTAGGAATTAAAAACTTTAAACCAGATTTAAATGTGAAATCAGATCTAAATTATGCACAAACATGCATCACGGAAATAATTTCTCAAATCACAGTTAATATGAAGGCATAAATGAAGAGAACAAAATAACAATTACACATAACACAGATCTATCGTGGTTCACCCAATGTGGGTTACATCCACCAAGAAAGTCCTCAATAAAAACTGTAACAAAAAACAAGATTACAATGAACTCTCATCGAGATAGAATATCTTTTGTAAAAAATGCTGTACAAATGATATGCTGCACTTTCACTTACACCTGCACAATACTGTATCTCATACGCTATTATACCACACCCTGCAATAAACACCTGCACTTTGCAAAATATTTGCACTTTGATTTTGTCTCTCAAAAGCCACACCTGCAAATAAACTCATCACCCTATAAAGGTCACACCACCCCTATATATATAACAAACCAAGGGAAAATCCACCAAATGAGGAGAAACTCGCCATGCTTATCCAAGATAAGCATTATCCACTAAGACACCTCAATTCCACCTAAGCAAGCTTATCCAAAAGCTCCATCAAGAAAGAACTCGCCAAGTTTATCTCTCCTCCAAAGGCACATTTTTCAAGGACGTGATCACAACCAACTCCTTGAAACAGGGCATTTCTTTGTCCAATAAACAACTAACTCCCTAAGATCAAGGAAGTCGACATGAAAAATAGGCATCTAACAACTAACTCCACAAAATATGGAAACATATAAATTAGAAATACAAATAATATTCCACTTACATGTGGAGCAAGGTTCCACAAAAGGTGGAGTAGGGAAAACTGCGCTCCCCACATTTGTGAAGCTCTCTAGGTCTTCAAAATATATCCCCATGGTCATGTGATAGCCCCAAAGGGCTCCACACTCAACAATTTTCCACTTGGAGATCGTTTCTCCTGAACAGAATCTAGCACTACTCCATGACCACAAAAGCCAACCAAATCTGAACATATTCTCAACTTGTCCAATGTGACCACCTTGGTCATCATATTTGTAGGATTTTGGGTAGTATGAATCTTCTACAGCGTCACCAAGTTATCTTCCAAAGGTGACCTGATGAAGTGATAACGTAATTGAATGTGTTTCGTCCTCGAGTGGAAAGCGGAGTTCTTTGTCAAATGAATAGCACTCTGACTATCACCGTGTAGTCTCCCAACTCCCTGCGCATGCGCCAACACTTGAAACAACTCTTGTAACTAAATCATCTCCTTGCTAGCCTCTGTGGCAGCAACATACTCTGTCTCTGTGGTTGACAAAGCCACAACCTTCTGTATCTAGAAATCCAACTAACCGCTGTATCTTCAACAGTAAATATATATCTTGTTGTACTCTTTCTGCTATCAATATCCCCTACCATATCCAAGTCCACATAACCACACAAAGTGGTATTTGATCCACTATAACATAATGCAAAATCCATGGTTCCTCTCAAATATCGAAGAATCCATTTCACTGCGTACCAATGCTCATAACTTGGATCACTCATATACTTGCTCACAACTTTCACTGATTGGGCAATATTCGGCGTAGCACAAACCATGGCATACATCAAGCTATCTTGAACATCTTAAGTTTTTCAGCTTCCATCTTGGGACACTGCTCTTTGATAATCTGAAGTGGCCTGCCAAAAGAGTACCAACAGATTTAGCATTCAACATGTTAAACCTTTTCAAGACTTTCTTCACATACTTTGATTGGGATAAGATCAACTTTCTCTCCTTGTCACGAGTAATCCTCATACCAAGGATTTGCTTTGCAACACCCAAATTTTTCATACAAAAAGAGTCACTAAGTTGTTTCTTGAGCATATGAATATGTTGTATGTTCTTTCCTGCAACTAACATTTCATCCACATACAAGCATAATATAATAAAGAAACCATCATCAAAATGTTTGATGTACACGCAATGGTCAGAATTACACCTTTGATATTCTTGTTCCAACATAAAACAATCAAATTTTTTATACCATTGTTGTGGAGCTTGTTTCAGGGCATACAAGTTCTTTAGTTTGCACACATAGTTCTCCTTCCCTTTGACCTCATATCCCTGTGGTTGCTTCATATACAACTTTTCATCCAAATCACTATGAAGAAAAACAATTTTTACATCTAATTGTTCTAAGTACAAATCCTCAATTACAACTAAACCAAGAATAGTCCTAATAGAAGTCATTTTAACAACAAGAGAGAAAATCGCATCAAAATCAATAGTTGATTTTTGTGCAAACCCCTTGACCACCATCCTGGGCTTATACCTTTTTCTCCCTTCATCCTCTTCTTTTATTTTGAAGATCCACTTGTTTGGCAATGCACTTTTATCCTTGGGTAGCCTTACCAAATCCCATGTTTGGTTCTCCATGAGAGATCTATGCTCCTCATCCATGGCTTGCTCTCATTTCATCTTGGCATCTACCTGCATTGTTTCCTCATAACACTCTGGTTCTCCATTGTCATTGAGTAACAAATAATTCAAAAGAGAAAAACGTTTAGGTGCTCTTCTTACCTTAGAAGACCTTACCATAGGGGTTTGGGGTCTTTGTGTGGAAAGTCTCTGCACTGATTCATTAGGTACTTTGTCCTCTGCAATGTCATCCAATATTGTGTACTCTTTCTGTTTTTGTCTTTATTTCTGAAAATGATTCTTATACATGACTTTTTCATTAAAGGTTACATCTCTAGACCGAAAGATTTGCTTATCTTTAATGTTCCATAAACAGAAACCAAAGTCATCCTCATCATAACCAACAAATGTGCATTTCTCTGATTTAGCCTCTAACTTGGTCCTATCCTCTTCTTAATGAGAGCAAAAGCCTCACATCCAAAGACTAAGAAAAGAATAATCAACATTCTTACCAGACCAAGCTTGTTTAGGAATGCCTCCATCCAAAGGCATAGAAGGTCCTCTGTTAATCAAATAAATTGTCGTGCTAACTGCGTCTACCCAAAAATGTAAAAGCAACTCTGCATGTAACCTCATACTCCTAACACATTCCATTATTGTTCTGTTCATCTTTTCAAATGCCTAATTCTGATGTGGAGTTTTTGGTACCATTCTTTGCCTACAGATGTCATGTTAGAACAATAATCAAAGAAAACACTACTACAATACGTACCTCCATTATCTGCTCTGAGACATTTCAACTTGAGCCCTGTTTCATTCTCAACCAAGACTTTTCACTTCTTAAAAGTGTTAAATATACCAATTTTTTTAATGAAATAAACCCAAACTTTCGTAGTTGCATCATCAATAAAAGTGACATAATAATTGGAACGACCAATAGAAGATATTTGAGTTGGTCCTCATACATCTGAATGTATGAACTCTAACTTGTGCTCTTTTTTTGTGGGTCCAATTTTCAAGAACTTAACCCGCTTCTATTTCTCATACACAAAATTCTCACAGAAGTCTAGATCTGTCTTTTAATCCAGACAACTTGTCTTTGAAGATCTCTATGCCATTATGGTTCATATGATTGACCTTGTAGTGCCACATAGTTGTATTTCCATCGACAACAACTAAATCAAAAGAATCAACATTACTAGTCAAATATAAAGTACCGACTTTCTTACCTCTCGAAATCACAAGAGCACCTTTGGTAACTTTTCAAGAATCTGCAGTAAACATTATCGAACAACCCTCATTGTCCAATTGCCCCATTGAAACCAAATTTCGTCTCAACATAGGCACGTGTTTGACATCTTTAAGTAGCCATGTGTTCTCATTCTGCATTTTTACCTGAACACAACTTTCCCTACTATCTCACATGGTTCATCATCACAAAGATAAACATGTCCTAAATTCTCTTGAACTTAATTAAAAAAATAATCCCTATGTGGGGTGGCATGAAAAGAAGCTTCTGAATCTAATATCCAAGACTCAAAAAAACTATCCATAGAAAAAATTAAGACAACCTGACATGATTTACTTGATGTCACATTTACCTCATTTGTTTCTTCCTTGTTGGCATTCTTATCCCTAATTGATCAACAATCCTTCTTTGAGTGTCCACTCTTCCCACAATGTTAGCGTATCATCTTAGATCTAGATCTGGATTCAGATCTACCCTTTGACTTTTCACGGTTGTTTTTGTTTGTCTTTTTGCCTCTCTAGTATCAACAGACAAAACATTACTTGAAGATGATTCACCAGTGCTTTTCCTTCGCATTTTCTCGTTAAAAATCACACCTACATCATCCTCAAAATTTAAGCTTTTCTTGACAGGGACTGCATTACTCACAATCATAACCAAACTATCACGGAAAAAATACAAAATCAACAAAGCTCTAACTTCATTATCAAACTTAATTGCAATTGAAGTGAGCATACTTACAACCACATTAAAATCATTTAGATGATTAGCAATAGAACCATTCTCAGACATTTTTATGTTAAACAATCTTTTCATATATATTTTTTTAATTAGAAGCAGAGGGTTTTTCATACAACTTTTCAAGTTTATCCATGAGATCTTTTGTGGTTTTCTCATCAGAAATGTTAAATGCGACAAAAGATTTCAGGGATAACTGTATGACTCCGAATGCTTTTCTGTCAAGCAATGACCAATCTGCATCACTTATACTTACAGGTTGTTCTGCGTTCCCCTCCAAGGGGAGATGAAACTCTTTTTGATACAGGTAATCTTTCATCTGCGTTTTTCACAAACCAAAATTCTTACCATCAAATTTCTCCACTCTGAAATTGATCTCTTCTCCCATAGCTCCCACTCAAGTTAATAGCCTTTCTTGTGATTTACCACTTCAACAAAACACAATCAATGCTCTGATACCAATTATGAATTAAAAACTTTAAACCAGATTTAAATGTGAAATCAGAGTTAAATTATGCACAAACATGCATCACGAAAACAATTCCTCAAATCACAGTTAATATGAAAGCATAAATTGAGAGAACAAAATAGCAATCACACATAACATAGATCTACCGTAGTTCACCCAATGTGGGCTATATCCACCAAGAAAGTCTTCAATAAAAACTGTAATAAAAAACAAAATTACAATGAACTCTCGCAGAGATAAAATATCTCCTATAAAAAATGCTGCACAAATTATATTTTGCATTTTCACTTGCACCTGCACAATATTGTATTTCACACGCTGTTATACTACACTCTGCAATAAACACCTGCACTTTGCAAAATATTTGTATTTTGACTTTGTCTCTCAAAAGCCACACTTGCAAATAAACTCATCAACCTCTAAAGGTCACAACACACTTGTATATATAACAAACCAAGGAAAAATCCATCAAATGAGGAGAAACTTGCCATGTTTATCCAAGATAAGCATTATTCACTAATAGACATCTCAATTCCAGCTATAAACAAGCTTATCCAAAAGCTCCATCAAGAAGGAACTCGCTAAGTTTATCTCTCCTCCTCCAAAGGCACATTTGCCAAGGACATGTGATCACAACCAACTCTTTGAAACAAGGAAGACATTCCCTTTTCCAATAAACAACCAACTCCCTAAGATCAAGGAAGTCGACATGGAAAATAGGCATCTAACAATTAACTCCACAAAATATGAAAACATATAAATTAGGAATACAAAGAGTATTCCACTCACATGTGGAGCAAGGTTCCACAAAAGGTGGAGTAGGGAGAACTGTGCTCCCCATATTTGTGGAGCTCTCTAGGCCCCCAAAATATATCCCCATGGTCATGTGATAGCCCCAAAGGGCTCCACACTCTACAAAAGTAACATTTTAAAAGTTAAATTATCATTTATTTAGCAATATACTTTGTAAGTTTATAACGTAGGTTTGAAATGAGACAAAATCTTTTCTTAAGTTCTAATTATAAGTTCATAACTTACAAGAAATATGTTAATATAGATTTTAAGCTTAGTAAAAATAAACTACATACAAACTATTAACTAGATATAAAGTCAAACTAAAAAAACTTAAACTAATTAAGTTACTAAATATAATAATAGAGTTTTAAACTAAATACAAACTAAAAAAACTTATCCGATATAAAATTTCGTCCATGTTCCCAGCCCTAGCACAAACAGCTGCCACTAAATGATGCAGGCTTGTAACAATGAATGATGCACTTGCAAGCTTGCAGCTCAAACAGGGATTTGATGTTGGAAGTTTTAACGGTGTGGATTAGAGTGATGCAGCTCAAACAACCTGAAAAGCCCAGAAAACGTCCTTAAAATGGAAAAATGCAGCTCGAACACAATCACGACTCACTACTTAGCGGCTTTGCGAGTTTGCACTGCTCAAATGGCTCAGTATACAGTCATTAGTTTCATTCGCCATTCTGCACAGCACAGGATTTGCTTGCATTCGCTGTTCTGCATAGCTCGAATATAGTTTATCGTTTCCCTGTTGGCGGTGCGTTGGTTGTTTTTGTTTCTAAGGTTTCTTAGTTTCTTATTTCTTCTTTTTATCAAAAAAATAAAAATAAAAATTTGAACTTATCGATCAAGTTCATAACTTACAAGAAATATGATAATATAGATTTTAAGCTTAGTGAAAATAAGCTACATACAAACTATTAATTAGATATAAAGTCAAACTAAAAAAACTTAAACTAATTAAGTTACTAAAAGTTTTGAACTAAATACAAACTAAAAAAACTTACCTGATATAAAATTTCGTCCATGTTCCCAGCCCTAGCAGAAACGGCTGCCACTAAATGATGCAGGCTTGTAACAATGAATGATGCACTTGCAAGCTTGCAGCTCAAACAGGGATTTGATGTTTGAAGTTTTAATGGTGTGAATTAGAGTGATGCAGCTCAAACAACCTGAAAAGCCCAGAAAATGTCCTTAAAATGGAAAAATGCAGCTCGAACACAATCACGACTCACTGCTCAGCGGCTTTACAAGTTTGCACTGCTCAAATGGCTCAGTATACGGTCATTAGTTTCATTCGCCATTCTGCACAGCACAGGATTTGCTTGCATCGCTGTTCTGCATAGCTTGAATATAGTTTATTGTTTCCTTGTTGGCGGTGCGTTGGTTGTTTTTGTTTCTAAGGTTTGTTATCTCTTCTTTTTATAAAAATATATATATATTTTTTATTTGAACTTATCAATCAAGTTTGACCGCCCTTCAAAATTTGGTTCGACTCAAATATCCACTAAGTTCGTACGAACATGGTAACTATGCATCCAATACAATAGTTAAACCTAATTTATTTTTGGCTATTGAAAATACTAATGCAATAATCATAATAACCTCAAATTGTTATATGGATATATGTTATAGCCATGTGTCAAGGATACATATGACAAGCTAGGAAAATGTATACAATGATCAAAATCATCAACATTCTGTAATGAGTGCAAAGAAGCAACTACATGTTCTATCCAGAAGCAAGGACATGTATAATGAAACAGAAAATAAGTTACTGATGATTCAACGAGTCTTTAAACAAATAAGTCCTACCAGTTCTCTCAACTTGGATGAAAGATGACAAAACTTATTCAAATTCTCAATTATAAGTTATTGGTATCAATCATTTTTTAATTCCAATCCAAGTGAAGTTACGTCATTGTATGTTTTTTGGGGATAATTTTTAAACTATTATCATTGTTGAAAATGTGTCTTACAAGCCTTAGAAATTGACCCAAGTTGAGTTTAAGACACTGAATTTCCCATTTTGCTTATAGAATATGCCCTAATTGTTGTTTTTATAGGAGTAAAAATGCGTGTTTTTGAGGGTTTATAATGGTCATTATTGTTGAGTTTTTTTATGGGAGTATATCTGCAAGAGTTGGTGGTGCCACAAATCGGCAAGGCTGACTTGAAAGGGGAAAACTCAGATGAATGCTAAGTGGAGGTGACCTTAGGGGTTAATCCTTAATGGGAGGCTGGTTGTCGAGAATACTCGATCACCCTATTCAAGTCAATCCCTTTCTGACTTAAACATGAATTGCGTATAGTGCTTGAGCAGTATTTCATCCCAGGTAATTGCATATAGTGCTCAAGTAGTATTTCATCCCAGGTAACAGTTTTAACAAGAATTCGCTGGCTACATGTGTGTATGCAGATACAGTGGAGGCCCTCTGTAAATAGTTTCCTCTTCCACTTGTTTACACTTTTTGTATTGGTGCAATAAACAGTACAACTGGCTAATCCTCATAGTTTATTTATATTATGACATGTAAACTTTTGTCTTTCTCATATTGAAGGATAGGGTAAGGAAGAATAGGATTCTTATACTTTTGTAAACTGGGTGATTTTTTTATTTTTATCAGACGATGACAATTGTAGACTTGATTCAAGGGGAGAATTATATGCTTTAAAGTTGCTCCAACTTTTTGTTCTCAGTCTCAAATGTAAGGGCCCCTTTCCTAGAACCTGAAATTCCTTACCTAAAATATTTGTAAAGAATGATAATTACATCTAATAAATAACTTGAGGTTCACGTTTCTTGTAATAATAAGGTGCTATCATAACTGCACATAATCACAGACTAAATATTTGACAAGGTTTTCCTCCCTAATGCTGAAATTTTTGGGGTACTTAAAACTGATGTCAAGACTACATAAGCGGCCAAGCCTTATGGTATTTAGTCAAACTTTGTTTTTTCTTGTAGCTGAGTTATTGGGATTAAAATCTATCAGTTCTAAGTTCTAATCCAGGGATCAGATATTGTCACTTTGGATTGACATGTTATATGATATACTTTGGACATATAGCCATAAGATTATAACTTTCCAAAGTTTCTTCTGTAAATGGAGAACGAAACCTCCTAACAAAAACTATGTTAGGGGTGAGAACTTCGTTAAAATGCTAGATGTTTTCTTTGATGCTATGGAGGTGATATGGATTTGTAAAATCTCGTGCCTAACTTCACATTGGAATTTCGTCATCCTCGAAACCATTTAACCTATATCTTAATATCTGCGAATAGGGAGCTTTCGACTTGGATTTAGTATAATTAGTGGGAACCTACTTCCCTCACCAGAAGTAGTTTTATAGGGCTGTAGGAAGTTGAATAAAAAATTACGCATCTCTAGTTTACTTTTATGTCTTTGTGTTGTAAGGTCACATTCCTTGCCTTTTTTGTAAAATCTGAATCTTGAATCTTCTTTTAATATCCTTCCTACGTATTTGAGCAACATGAATATCTGACTTTGTTAGGTTCTGTATACAGTCCACGCTTTGAACAAATTGTCATATGCAAAACTTGACTCGAAGGCTGTGGGCATAAGGGAAGGAGTTATATTTTTAACATACAGTAGCCTTATAGCATCCTCAGAGAGAGGGCGTTCTCGGTTACAGCAACTGGTGCAATGGTGTGGGACAGAATATGAAGGGCTTCTGGTGTTTGACGAGGTTATATGCTCTGCGTTAAAGATTAAAATTTTAATTTGGTTATCATAAATGCCAATTCTTGTAGGAGATTAATGTGGTTTTGATATACTTCACCTTCTTTGAATTTTCGCAAAGACTCTTTTCAGACTTTCAAACACTTATGTCACGTAGCGTAACTCGTGCAGTGTCACAAGGCTAAGAATTTGGTTCCTGAGACTGGAGGTCAAGCTACTCGGACCGGTGAGGCTGTTCTTGAAATTCAGGTACTGTACATCAGTCAGTTTCCTTGCATTCTGCCTTGTGTATTAGTTTTGACTGGAAGTATACAAAGCCATCTTTACAAACAAGAATTGTAAGGAACTCCTTGTTTTGAAGCCTTCTCAGAATACACATGTATTATTCTGGCAGTTACGTTTGCCAGAAGCTCGAGTGGTTTATTGTTCAGCTACAGGAGCTTCAGAACCTCGTAATATGGGATACATGGTGCGGCTTGGACTTTGGGGACGGGGAACAAGTTTTCCTGATTTCCAATATTTCCTAGGTTTGTGTATACTTTTTCGTTGTATGTGTGCAGTGACAGAATTTTAATTGAAGTTTTGTTCTCTTGAGCTATTACAAATTTTGATATTTTGTCTACTTTCATATTTTATTGTTCTTACACCTTGTGTCTTTTGCAAACTATTAGATTCAGCAAGCAAGCAACTTTTTGTTTCATGAATACGTTCCCAAGAAAGCGATTCCATCGCAGTTTTGCACCAATTCTTCTTTTTTCATTGCTGCTCAAGAAAAGTATGAAGTGACGTCTGATAGGAAAAAACCCCAAAGCCATTTACATTGGCATACCAAATAATATCCTTCCTATACAAAGAATTGCTATCAAATTGAACATTGAAAAACTACATGCCAGATAGTATGGTACGAAAAAGTTATGGCTGTTTGCGTAAAACCCAGACTACACAACAAATTACTGGGAATAAGAGAATCAGAGAAACGAAACTTCAGCAAGAAAAAAAAATGTGCTGAAAGGCTCAAAGACCATCAATACTTCATCATTAAGACTGACGTATAATTATGAACCATATACTGATAACCTGGATAAAACCAGATTCCTGAACAGAGAACAAGGTAGACATGAAACATATTATGATGTCAATAGTAGAAGCAAGTTAAATGATCAGGTTTGTTATGCATGGCTTCCAGTGCCATGCGCTTCCTATGCATCTCAGCTTCCAACTGGCACATTAATTCTGATAATCTTCAAGGAAGGTTGTGTGACATTCCTTGAGAATTGCAGTGGGGTAAGGATCATCAATGCACTGAGAATGATCAAGAAATCTAGCTGGAGCAGGAACAGGGTGGGAGTTCTGGGTGAGAACAACTGCCCACATCTCTGCTGAAATGGGTGTTCCATGAGAGGTTTTTATATCCTTTGTGCCTATATTATGAATTTATCCTCCTGATTGTTTTTGATAGAAGAAAGTCTCTGCTTCAATCTTTCCATCTTTGTCGTTGCCGATTTCAACACTGATGTTGACATGCTCTTCAATGTCACTGACCAACTTGTAGATAGCCAGAAAGCATGACTTTGTAATAAAGAAAATGGTAAAATGGAAGCGGTTTGGTATTTTGGGTCATTAGTTAATGGTGTAGCAGTCAGACTAGCTGGTTGAAGAAAATATGTTATCATAGGGGTCTTGGCTGGCTTTTCGAATGCAGTTCATCATAGTTACCAGTTTGGCTGGATCTGGGCCAAATCCAGTATGATGCAATTTTGTCACAGGTTTTGGATTAATCTGTCCAGTTTGGACTGTTTTTAATATTAAAAAAAACTGAACCCCCCCCTAAAAAATGTGATTAGCAGTGGCACGAAACCTTAAAAACATGTTCAGAAGTGATGGGAACCCTAAAAAATGCGGCGTGAACCCTAGAAAGTAGTCTCGCTGCTCCCAGATGTCAACAGCAAACAACAAACAGCAATATCACTGTTGAACAAGCCAGAAAACGTGTAGGGTGAGAGTAGAGGGGAGGTCTTGTGGAAATTCAAAGAGGTGTCCGGGGTAAAACACAGGCGTGTCTGCAGGGTGCGCACATGGCTAGCTGCGAGTGGAGGGAATAGTTGGTAGTGAGAGAGTGCAAAAGGAAGGGAAGCCATGGAGGGATGACGATGGCGGTGGGAAGGAGTGGTGGGGTGGATAGGGGTTGGCAGGACAATCATGGCATTACTAAGAGGTAGGGAAATGTAAGGATAAGGGGAGTGGGTGGGAATGGAAGGGGAGGTCCGAGGAGATAAAGGCCCTTGTGCCTTTTTTTTTAAATTTATTTTGATTTTTAAATTTTTGATATATAAACAAAAATCCTAAACTTTGTAAAAAACGTTTTATAATTTAAATAATAAAAAAATAACATTTAAAAAATAAAATAGAAAACATTAGTATTTAATTTAATCAATAAAAAAATAAGATATAAAAATAAAATAGAAAACATTAATATTTAATTTAATTAATAAAGAATAACTTTTAAAAATAAAATAGAAAACATTAGTAGATGTAATAAATAGAAGTTTTGTAAGGCAATGGAGTTGGATATTTTTCTCTAAAATAGGAATATTTTTCTATCTTTTAATGTGATTCAAATCTGAAACTCTTATGCATTTCTCAATTTTGCAAATGTCAAATTAATGCTCATTATTTAGTAGATTCAAATATTTTTGCATATATATATATAAATTTCGAACTGGGATTTTCTGAATATTTTTTGAACTTTTTCAAGAATTCCGGATTCCGCATTTTTTTCCCTCCCGAACGGATTCAGATTTCGGAACTTGGTAACTATGCAGTTCATATGGAATAATTTTTTTGACAATATATTACCTTGTAAAATCAAAGTCAAATTACATTTAATACCGACATTTATTAGTGAATGATAAGCATGACTAAGGCAAAATGTTTCCGAAATGTGGAAACGTGGATTTTCAAAAACCCTTGATTTGGAAACGTCATGGAAATGAGTAGTATGCATTGTTTATATATATATATATATAGAAACAATGTGTGATACTCGTTTTTAGTCTATAAAAGATAAAACACTTAACAATAAAATTCATTAATTACTTCAAAGACGTGTACATTCAAATCTAGAATAAATCATCTAGAATGTCTTCTTAAAATCATGAATGCCACTCCCACTATTTTTTAACTTTATCATTTGTTGAATATAAATCATCTAGTTTGTAGGGGCTCGTTGATGCATTGAGTCTTCCCAAGTGCACGCCTTAAAGGGTGTATTGGGAATGGGGTGGGATTGGCTCTTGGCACTTTGCAAGAGATGTTCTCATACTATTCTATCATACCTACATCCTTTCATGCAGCATTCGTGCCTCCTATTCTGTCTCCTTGAAATCTTGAAACCTTGAAATATGGCTAAGTCGGAAATCTTGAAACCCTGAAATCTGACTAAGTTTGAAATATTATAGGATCCTCCAAAACCTAGAATTTGCATTATAGCTCTTAGAGGACCGAAACCACTCTCAAACACTCTAAAATTAAATATATAAAATATAACTTAAAGTTATACGCAAACATTTATTTTATATATGTATTGTCTGGTACAAACTCCTTCGGTCCTTGGCAAGTATGTATGCTATGGTTTTACCTTTTTTAAGATTTCTTTTTTGCCCACAGAAACACCTAGAAGTGTCTTTGAAATCCCTGGACACGAGCTGGAAATGTCCAGCTGTCTCAAACACGTGTCTGGGTGTTTCCGGGACACTTCTGGGCGTTTCCGTGGACAAAAAAAATCAAGACATACAACACAGGAATAAATAATAGAATCGAAGAATATGAATGGCAAAGCTAAGACAGTAGTCGGACCCGGTATTTCATTCTATGTTAACATCATCTGTGTATGACGAAATCCCTCTAGAGAAATCTAGGATGTTTATATAAGTTATTTGTATAAAATATTTACATACAATTTTTTTAATTTAAAACAACAATCTTTAAGGTTCAAGATGGCTAATAAGGTTGCAATGTCAAATCACATATATAATTTGAGGTCATTAATGAAATAATTAGCTGATATCGGTTTAAGGTTGGAAGAAGATACAAACACTGCTATATTAAATAGTCTATCCTCAAGAATTTTAATGGGATATTAACATTTAACCATCCTCAGTCTTGGAAAATGTAAGTTTGGTGCTTATTTCAGAAGAAAAAAGGTCAAATTGAAGAAGTAACCCATGGAAATTTTTTTTGTAGAATGTTAGTATCATGGAAAATCATGCCATAATCATGTACACAAAGACCAAAGGCATTTGATGGGACTGTAATCTACCATCAAGTAATATACCACATGTAAGAGGGTGTCTAAATAAAAGATGAGGATCAACTACACAATACCAAAACTAAAAGGGAAGTTACCAGAAAAAGGTTAGTCCAATAACCCTATCAAAGAAATTATTAACTAGTGTCTAAAACATTCTTCATAAAAGATGAGGATCAACTACACCATACCAAAACTAAAAGGGAGGTTACTAGAAAAAGGTTAGTTCAATAATCCTATCAAATAAATTACGCTAATATTTGGTCAAAGACAAAATGTAAATTCAAATCTAGAATAAGTCATTTAGATTGTCCTCAAAATCATGAATGCTGCTCCCACTATTTCAACTTTATCATTTATTGACTATAAATCATCTAGTTTGTAGGTGCTTGCTGGTGCATCAAATCTTCCCGAGTGCATGCCTTAAAGGGTGCACCAGGTATGGGGTGGAATCGGCTCGTGGCACTTTGCGAGAGATGTTCTCATACTGTTCTATCATAGATACATCCCATGCAGCATTCATACCTCCTATTATGTCTCCTTGAATTCTTGAAACCCTGAAATATGGCAAGTCTGAAATCCTGAATTCTTGAAATCTGACCAAGTCTGAAATATTATAGGATTCCTAAAACCTAGAATTTGCATTATATCTCCTAGAGTTTATATATATAACATAAAGCTGTAGGTAAACATTTATTTTATTTTTATACTGTCTAGTTCAGGCTCCTCTGGTCCTTGGCAAGTATGTATACTATGGTTTTACATTTTTTAAGTTATTTTTTCGCCTACAGAAACACCCAGAAACGTCTCGGAAATGCCTGGACATGTGCTGGAAATGTTCTACGAGATGCTTCTGGGCATTTCCGTGGGCAAGAAACAAATCAAGTCAATTTAAAAAAAGAGGAGGTAAAACCATAGTATACATACAACACAAGAATAGATAGTAGAATCGAAGAATATGAATAGCAAAAGCAAAACAGTAGTTGGACCTGGTATTTCATTGTATGTGACATCAATTGTATATGATGCAATCCATCTAAAGAAATCTAGGATGATTTATATAAGCCATTTGTACAAAATTTTTACATACAATTTTTTTATTTAAAACAACAATCTTTAAGGTTCAAGATGGCTAATGAGGTTGCAATGTCAAATCACATATACAATTCAAGGTTATTAATGAAATAATTAGCTGATATGGGTCTAAGGTTGGAAGAAGACATAGACACTTTTATGTTAAATAGTCTATCCTCGAGATATTTTAATGTCATCTTTACTTTTAAATATCCTCAGTCTTGGAAAATGTAAGTTTTGTGCTTATTATCTCAGAAGAAAAACGGTCAAATTGAAGAAGTAACCCATGGATATGCTTTTTGTACGATGTTACTATCATGGAAAGCCATGCCATGATCATGTACACAAAGGCATTCAATGGGACTGTAAACTACCAACAGGTAATATACCACATGTAAGAGGGTGTCCAAACATTCTTCATAAAAGGTGAGGATTTAACTACAAAATACCAAAGCTGAAGGGGAAGTTACCAGAAAAAGATTAGTCCAATAACCCTATCAAAGAAATTACACTAATATTTGGTGCAAGCTACATAGCCACCACAATCGGTACATAGAAGGCCCTAGTCTTGAGTCTGCACAACATGATAATTTATAGAATCATCAGACATTGATTAGTCTCCAATGCAGACTTTAATAATTCCAACAAAGAAATTACTTGGGTTCTGTGTGGCTGGTGGAACTATGAATTGCCTTACTTGCTGCCTTCCATCTACATTGATGTTGTCTAAGGCCACGTGATGCTTTATAACTCCATTGGATGAGATTGAGTGAAAGAAAGATGCAATGGTGGAGGAGGTCTAGGAGACTTGTGTAGTTTGACACATGAAAATCATTACCTCTAGAGGAGTAGACAACCTCTTATTGGGATATTGGAAGAAAGTAGATAAGCTACTCTTAGAGTCTTTGAATTAATTATAATTAGTACTTGTTCTTTTATCATTATTAATTGAGCATTTGAACATGAAGTTGTCGTCAATTCTTGTTTACGAAAGAGGGCAAAAAATGTATGTTGTATCTGAAGAGAAAATTACTAATGAACTTATGTAGTAGAAACAATGCTAACATAATCTTAAACTATATCGGAATGGAAAATTGGTACACACTCATTACACGAGTTTTTTCACTTGGAAAAATTCCGGGAAAAAGCCCAACATAGCAACCTTTGCTAATTGCATTAACTCAATCGTTTAAAATACATAACATATTCCGTAGTTCTGCTTTACCCTAATGCACGTGTGAGTATTTGTAGGCACATGAATAGGAAACCATCAAAGCGGTATTACAATACAATGGGTACAAAACCATGGGCCAAGAAAAAAATTGGGGGCGCTGCCTTTGAACTCCCAAACGAGGGCGTAATTGCCACCCCCTTAGTCGCCTATGGCCTAGGGTTTCTGGCCGATCTTGCATGTATGGTCTAGACGTGTTCAAATCATGTGAAGTATACAACACATATCCAGCTCTTGAGGGTTTTGTTTATTGCTTCTAGTAGAAAGTTTTTATTATCGCACTCTCATTTGGACAAGAGGGAAACTGATACTGTTTCTTTGATGTTGCATTAGATAATTGAGTCCTTTAGAAATCCATAGAAAACACTCCACACCAAAGGTAAGCTTGGGGTTGAGATGCTGAAGATGATATATACCATAGTTACCATAATCGTGATTAATCGCCAATTGCCACGGAAAATGATTTTTTCGGTCCAAAAATCGTGATTTTTACCGAGTCAACTCTCACCAAGCAATAAATTGTTGACTTTTTCAAAAAATTGAGAAAAAATTGTGGTTTTTAAAAAAGCACGATTTAGTCGTGATTAAATTGTGATTTTTTCTTGAAATCGTGAGTTTTTCATTTATAAGTGAAAAAAAATGAAAAAAAGTCATTTTTCAAGATTTTTTTTCAATATTAATTTTTTTTAATAAATTTTTATAGTTTGTAATTAATAAAAAATAAAATCTATAAAAAATACTAAAAAATATTAAATAACAATATTTCATTGTAAGGAATTATTGTTAATAAACTTCGATAAATAAAAATTGGATTAAATAAAAACTACAAAAAACCACTGTTTCCTAAACCTAACCCTAACCCTAATCGTACGACAAGGTTAGGGTTTTTTATTATTATTAAAATTTAAACATTACAATTTTGTTTTAAATAATGATTTTTTAAATATTTTTTTATAGTTTGTAATTATTAAAAATCAAAATCTATAAAAAATATTATTATTATTATTTTTTTGCAATGAATTAATGTTAATTAACTTTGATTAATAAAAATTAAAAACTACAAAAAAAAACTTGTTCTTAGCCCCATCATACAAGGCTTTGCAAACAGATTTGTTAAAGGACGTACGTTGGGATCGACACCCAGGTCGTCTCTCAAATTAGGAGAGGAAAGAACCCTGGAAATATGAAGTGTAGACGCACTGAACCGTAGTCTACATGCTACCATTTGCTCCCCTCCCATTTTTTGTTCTCTGACAACAATAGTATGCATTTTGAAATGCAAATGTAATGAAATTTGAATATTTTAGAAAATTATTGAAAGAAAACAATTAACTGATTTGGATGGCGTACAATCTCATTTATCTTCCTTGCATACTCTGTATTATGTAATTGCATCTATTTTTTATGCAATTGAAATGCCTAATATGTATTTCAATGCAATGAAAATGCATTTAATTAAAAAAAAAAAAAAACAGTGTTTTCTTTTTTTTCCGTATTTTCCTGGCGGTTTTAATTTTTTTGATTTTTTTCTGAATAATCATGATTTTTTGAAAAACACTTGCACTTTAAAAAAAAATGATATTTTCCTCAGAGGATTAATGCTACTATGATATATACCAGGTTGTCTATAAATATCATCTGTAATTGTCTTATCGATCTCCCCTTTTGAAAAGAGAAGGTGAAGGGGGTCCAATGGAGTACGTGTACAAGGAGAGATTGGTAATGGAAATATTCACGGATTACAGAAGTTGTAAGGCCTTGTCATATTGACTCTGCTTTCTATTTGTTCAAGGGGTGTGTGAAGCAAGCTCCTCAAAATAACAGAGGTATGAAAGAATATCTTCTGCGACAGGCAGCTGGATCACCTAAATGCTGGAGTCTGTGAAGATATATAATGAGATGGAAGATATCTTCTAGATAGAGAATAATAAGCATTAGAGCGGTAAAAATTGTTGGTTTGTGGCAATAGATTGAAAGGTGTAATTGAAAATACTGATTCTTGAATCAAGATAGACAAGTAGACCCTTTGATAAAGAGAATACCATTCACTTCATTTTTGCAGTTTAACATTAAAATATGCTGTAGCTTCCATTAAATTCTTAAAAATCCATAAATTGAATGCTAAGGTCAACCTTCGTACTTTGCTATCACATAAAATAGCAATTGAACTAATTATGGATGCAATTAGATAGAATTGAAGAGAGAGGATAACACTGTAAAGGTACTGGAGGCTGCCTACTGACCATGTTAGCTCATTCGTATGCTGCTTCAAATTGTAATCCAAATTGGGTGTGCAATAACAAACATTTTTATCTTATACCAAACCTTTTAGCTAATAAACTAATTAATCTGAGTGGAGGTACAAACTCAGCCTTGTTCTTATAGAGAACAAGCCACTTTTTCTGTAATAGTTATTTTTAGAGTCCCAAAGAAATGTTGGCTTTTTTAAATAATAAATCAACGAATTGCAACAACGTACACATGAAAATCGAGGAAACAACACTATATTTAAAATTGTACATGTTGGGCCTCAATGCCATCCCTCATTCTTTAAAATGCAATCGTGTTCTACACATTTTGGTCAAAGAATATCTATCTATTCTGACTCTAGATGTTCTTGTAGTTGTAGGTGGCATAAGAAAAATGGCACCTGTTATTTGTGTTCAAAATAATCAGTGGTCTGCTTTAATGAAAGTAATAATAGAACAAAACGTATATAGCAAGGTTTCCATTATGCTTGCCTAAACCTGGGAATACCATTGGTATTTGTCATATGCTTGGATGTTGAATGGGATAAATCTTAGAGCCTGGTCCCATGAAAAAAAATTCAGTGGGTGCCGCTGAGATTATTTAGGAGGAGATCTGCACTGAAGTGGTCCCATGGATTTAAAAATGTGATAGTACTTAACCCACAGGGAAAATTTAGGAGGTTTGTATGAGAGAATTAAATGATATTCATAAAACAATTTTTGATTGGTTGTAAAGTCTTTTTAAGTGCCTAAATTTTCTTTGCAGGTGCTGCTAATCCTAGCCCCCAGCCTCTACCCATTTCTGAAATCTTTCTCCTTAGCAGCTGCTGCTCCTATTTTTTAGGTATAGATATTATTTTTTGCTATCCCTTGAAGTTTACAGTTGCATGGCTATCCCTTCAAGTTTGCAGTTGCATGGGACTCTTTGCAACACAAAAAGAGTCACAGTTGCCCCTTCCATGCGACCGCCCTTTATAACCCTTCATAAGGAGGAAAAGTATCAGCAGTGGGAGCTGAATGCCTTACAAAAGAGATATTGCACCTTTTTTAATTGGAAACTAATACACATATATGACTTCAAATAGGAGTTGTACAAGAGCCTTATGGATGAGGGTCTTGCACAAGCATTTGCAAGCATGTGTGTCTGTCTTTTAGAGAGAACAAATTATATCATTTATTTCTCAAGGATTAGTGCCTCTTTGAAACATGATTAGTATGACGTGATGAACATCTTACAGGCCATGATAAACATGTTTAATGCATTGACATTCTCTTGCCATCTCTTAATTAAGTTTATATAAGAAAAGACACATGCTAGGTATTGAACTGAGGCGAGAAAATGATCTTATCAACACATTTTTATTATCTGAATTGGTCCTCAATTGGACATACAGGGGCGCTTGAGAAAAGAGGAGTTGGAGCTCTTGAGCTTGTGGCAATGGATATGAAGGCCAGGTAAGCAATGTTTTTAGTTTTGTAGTTATATATCTTTTATTTCTTTATAATCTAAAGTAATATTACTACTCCTGTAGGGGCATGTATGTTTGTCGGACACTCAGCTTCCAAGGGGCAGAGTTTGAAGTGGTGGAAGTACCTTTGGACCTTGGCATGATGGTAAGTCACAACGTAAATGATCACATGATGTTAGCTAAGAAAATAAATATTGTGTGATTTTTTTGTGCTATGATTAAGTTTTTTAAATTAAGAATTTTCTAGAAATAGAAAATTTAATGTTTGTACATTTGAAAATTGTATTGAAGATTAAGAAACGACACTTGGAAAGTTGAATCTATAGTGTTCGTATGATAATGTATTATTAAGAGTGACCGAATGACTGAAGGTATTGTTGTTTAGCTAATTTTGGTTAAGTGACTATGCATTAAAAGAGGAATGTTTGATTCCAAGTGTTCATGCCTTTTGAGCCTTGTATTTTTGTTCGACTAATATGTGTGACAAATTGTTTAGAACTTGAGAACAAGCCTATTTACCAAATGATATAATTGTACGAGTGTGATGTACCAAGCAGAATATGATATTGGGACATGTTGGCCCGTTGAGTGGGCCTACCCAATAATTATTGCAATGTATATAGGTAATGGTAACTACACACACCACAAGTGATGGGTATTCAACACCCTGTCGTTTTAGGTCTCAACTAAATTGATTCCAAGCATGATTTGAAAATAATTAAATCAAAGATGCACAGGATTATAGATGGAACCTAGTTCAAAACTACTTAAGTGTAAAAGAAATTGTGTATCTTGTTTTTCGAAAGAAATTTCAAAAGAGTAAGGTAGGGCAGAAAAGGAGTTAGACTGAAAATGATAGTCTATAACTTGTCCAAGATACCCACTGAAACTTAACAGCAATCTTTGCAATACTAAAATTTAATTGGATTAGTAGCACTCAACCGTAATTAAACATAATGTGATACTCCAGGGAATTTACTTAACATGAATCATATATTTAAAAATGAGTTAAAAATTAATTCCTAAAAATTGAGTTGACTAACACATTCATCCCTTCAGGGTATTTAGACATTAAATATTCAGATTCAAATATCAATTTAGAATAGCAAAGCACAAACTAACCTCCCTTCAGAAGAAAGAATGCAAAGCATCAGTAGATCTTTAAAACAATAAACAATATATTATCTAACTATTCATGAGATAATGAGATTCTTGAACACAATTATCATTAAGCATAAAGTCTTCAAAATCATCATCCACTAAAAATGGTAACAATCAAATACTTAAATAGTAGGATTGCGGTGGGACACAGTGTCACCAATTTCTGAATTTCAACTGTGACCATCTCAACAAGCAATTGACTTCTAAAGACAACACCCGACACATTTTAACAAACCACTAGGAAACTCAAATAAAACCATTACAAAATCCTTTTATGCAACCTTGAGACCACAACCATAGCTATACAAACACCATAAAAGATGAGATTTTCAAGTTTGAATCATTCGGATTTATTTGGGAAGCTGTTAACAACAGCGACTGGGAGCGAGCAGCATAAGGTGTTAGGGCATGGCTTAACATACTAAGCAGCTCAGGCACAAAGGGTCAGGGCAGTGGCTGCCATTGCAGGCAGTTGTTGCTGTCAGCACTATCCTTTCGTGCAACCTTAAGACCACAATTATAGCTGTACAAACATCATAAAAGATGACAATTTGAAATTTGAATTGGCTGGTTTTATTTTGGAAGCGGTTAACAACCGCAACTGGGAGCGAGCAGCGTCAGGTGTTAGGGCACGGTTCAGCATACGCAGCAGCTCAGGCACGAAGGGTTAGAGCAGCGGCCACCATTGCAGGTGGTTGTTACTATCAGAACTATCCTTGCTGAGTCTGCCGTGCAGAACTGCTCCCCACTGCAAACCAGATCCTTTGCCCAGCCTTCATGGACTTTAAAGATCATATTCCTTGGCCTTTTGTTCAAAGATCCAGAATTCTAATGGATTTAAATGCCCATCCAAATAATGTCAAAAATGGAAGCCTATGGATGTCATTCGGATGCATCCAAGCCTTTGAGGGGGAGCCAATTGTAACCTATGATAAAAGTGAAATATAGCAAGAAATTGCTGCCCTAGGAAAACTTGCACTAATTTGCAAGTTTGTGGGTAGGGTCTGTTTTATCAAATTTGGGAAAACCTAGCAATATGTAGATTACCCCGTGCAAAACTACTGCAAGTATTAAGCTAAACCAGGGATAATAATACTGCAAATATCAAGCATTCACTGATTTGGAACTTGCTAAATCGGAAAACTTACTAAATAAGGAAAGTGCAATAAAAAAGCAAGACTTAGTTGGAAAACAGTGCTGCGGGATGAATCAAACGCTAAAATTCGCAGGGTGGTTGGGTCTAGTGATTGTGAAACTAGATCTTTCGCTGAAATGAGCCCAGCAACAGTGCCCTAAACTAGGCAAGAGAGGGGGGCACTCTTGTCTTCTATGAGGCCAGTCCTATCCAACATACACTAAAGATCTAGGATTTTTGGGTTTTGTTTGTCTTTTTTTGTATGTTCTGTATTTCGTATGGGAGCTTTCGATCAGTTGCAGAGACCACTGCATGATTGTTTTTTATTCAAAATCTTAGGTCATTGACATGTGAAGACTAATGCAAATCAATGGAAGAAAAATCGATTAGCAGTTGAAGTTGGGCGTGACCTCAACACTCTATGTGTTGAGTGCTGCCTACATACCAATACTCCGAAGAGGGATCAAACTTCATATAGTTCTCCCATGCTACGGTGGTGTGTGAATAACTGGGGGAACGTGTTAGATGTTGGTGGAATATCAATGTAATTAAATGCCTTAATCGTGACTTGTGACCTTAGAGATGTATTCAAATTTTAGCTCTGGGCTACAAGGGTTGTATTCAATCAAAATTGAGAGAAATAGGGAATTTGCTCTCAATGTGCAATTAGAATTCTGGTGCTTTTTAGTGTGGAAGCCTCTTATCTGCAAAATGATTTGAAATGTGTTTATATAGTTATATCCTTGAAATTCCTTAAAATGGGGCTTATTAGGGACATAGGTCAATCTTTTTATAACTTTGAATTTTGCAAATTAGTTGTTATTTGACGAGATGACAAGAAGGGGATTGGACACAGAGCGGGGCACTTATGTGCAATGGGGCATTGTTGTCCAATGGGGACAAACAATGAGGATAAGGGTCTAGCATGGCGTGGATGATGGCTGACACTGATAACATGATGGATAGGTGTATTCTAACGTCGTCAATCAACTTAGAAGAGAGAGTCCACTGCGCGCAAGGAGGTCGAAAATGATCAAAAGGGCCCTAGGATGTCTAAAGCTAAGACTGTAAAGGAGTGGTCACAAGTGCATTGTTTTAACTTAAATGTTAATTTGTGTCTATATTTGCTCTCTTTTTGTTTTATTAATATATCAAAGCGAAAGTACTAGAGTAAAAAGAAAAATGCGTACCTGAACTTGTGAAGTGTAGTCTTGAATGCAGGCCACAATGTTGAAATGTGTTCCATGCAACCCTACAATGAAACATATGTAATATCAGTCTTCACTTAAGATGAATATCAAAAAGCAAAAGACAATAATTTAGAGAATAACGAGCGAATACACCTAATTGGATATGCGAACCGTTGCATTTTCTTGGTGCAAAACTGGTGACTGTAGAGGGTAGGACTCTTGGAGATTTCATTTGCGTTGAATAGCTTGGATTGGACTATGCATTTCCCAATCCTCATTAGTAGGTGAGTGTGCTTAAGAACTCAAGTTGTGTTTGACTCCATCATCGCATGCTCATAGTAGTGAAATAGTATGGAATCCTTGTATGAATCCCAATAGATTGTTCTGGTGCAAAATTGATGTGAATATTGGTGCAAATAGAGAATCAACTGTTGCAGACGGAATAAAGCTTACTGACTCAAAACTAGTGTGAAAACTGAGTATAATCTAGGTTTGGTGTATACAACGTGGAGAATGATATGGATTTGCCATTCTATCTGTGAAATTGGTGCAAAAACAAAATAATGAAAAAGCCATGCGCCATGCACATGCCCCTAAATTGATATCTGGTGTATATAGATTTTGAAATTGAGTAATAACAATTGTGATGCTGAGCAAACATGTATGTTAACTCGGAACAACATGCTGCGCATGATGCCCCCAAATTGAGCAATTCTGGGAACTAAGTTTGTAAACTACTTGCATATTGTCTTGGGTAAATCGAGATTCTGAGAAATTCTGGAAAACCCTATTTTTTAGGTATTTAACCAATGGTGGGAAGGACAAATAAATGAGCAATGTTCTCTTGTCCAACAGGGCACTCTTGTCCAAAATCACTTTCTGTGCATTTTTTGAGATTGAAACTGTGCTAACTATGCAATAGCTATCAAATTTTGTCTGTGTGCTAATTTGGGAGGTCTAGTCTCTAAGACAAACCTCTTTGAATGCCCCCTCTCTTGAGGTGAGTTGTTGAGCTTGCACAACCACTTAACTCAAGAAAAAAAGTTATGCAATAGATTTTATGACTTAAAGATGTAAATTTGAGTAATAGTGATAACATGGATAAACATGGTGTTGTCATATAGATAAATTGAGCATAGTAGTAATGTGAAATGTGTGTAGGAACAAACATTCATAACAAGAGTGTCTAGATAGATGTTAGCAGTTAGGCATGCAAATAAGTGATCAAACTGAGAATGTAGTGCTAAATAGAACTACTTAGAGAGGAAAGCATGATATCCACTATGGCATTAAAATTTGAGCAAAGAAGTAAGCAAGGTGTCATGGCCATGATGCACACAATCTAGAGTACACACAAAACATCCAAAGCATGAAATAAAAAGTCAAGGGCCACATACAAGGGACATGTTCAGGGGGCACTCACTCGAATAAAAGCACACACAAGGACACGTTCAAATGTCTTCACATGCATAGAAACAAAGAACGAAGGTTCAAAGTCACACACAAAATACACATTCAAATGTCCTTAATGGTAAAGAGAGTGCATACAAGCCACAAAGCTAGGAAAACAACATGAAAAGTGTGCATGATAATATGTGATTGATCAACAAGAGCTAAGTTGTAACTTGAATAGATTCAGTAATTGAGATAACTAGTAATATATCAAGATGTTAGTGAGTGAACAATATCGAAAGATGCAATGCTATGCAAATAACTGATCTATGAGCAAGATAAGGTAGCCAAAGAAGGATAAAACTTGTATATAGTATGCCCTTAGTGAGCTAGCTGATGAATGTACATGCTGTAGAAAACCTGTGTGGCTTGGAATTGAATGATGACACTTTAATCTCACTGGGACAACAACGGGGTGATGGAAACTAGAGTAGGGTGCTCCTGTCCAATAGAGCGTTGTCCAATTGCAATTTCTGAATGTGTAACAATCATATTACTTGCAAGCGAGTCTAGAAATGGTATTTTGTGTAATTTGCAGTCATTCACATACACTGGTGAAGCATATATGATATAAAATTGGTTAAAACAAATATTGAATAATTGTGCACCAATGCACTGATGTACGACAAAGTACATATAAGCACGCATAGATCTTGATTTTGGTATTTTCTAGAATATCGTACTGTTTTTGTATTTTTGCATATATATGAATTGAGAAATAGAGAGAAAGATACTAACCGATGACTCCTTGAAGAGTCTTACCATCTATTGATCCTATATTGAACAAATGAACGGTGATTTTTGGTCAACATAGAGGATCATGCAACTGTGTAGGTTATGTGTCATTGCCATATTCATATTTTGTATAATCAATATCATTAGGATCTTACCAATCTGTATTGTTATAATCATCATCATTTGAATTTGGAACTTGTGAAATGCCACTCTTTTCTTTTGTTGTATTTGGATACGCAAAACCAAATGCTCCATATTATGATATTGACTTTATCAATTTCTCTTTTGCAATATGTACTGTGTCATGTGCCTTTACTGATATGCCATTACTTGTATCTATCTGTATGACCTGAAAGTATGCTTTCTCTCTAGAGATGATCTTTATTTGGAAAAGGATGTGACTTTGCCTTCATGATCAAATGATATGCAACCTTTGCTTTTATCAATCAATGCTCCTATTGATTTTAACCATGATTCTCTAAGCACAATATTATAGACACTTCAATTTTAAATAACACGAATAGTAAGATAGCACTCTTTTGAAGCAAAAGAAACTCCTAATTTGATTGATCCCCAACATGTTGTAGATGCACTAGTTTTATCAAAGTTTTGATGCTTATTTCTAAGAGATGTAAGAAACGATATAAAACAAAAATTGTTTTCTAGATATTCCTTAACCTTGATACCTATAAATTGCTTGCCATCTCTATGAGCAGTGATAGTGAAAGGGTCTTGATATGAGGAAAAGCTTGTAGTTGCTCTCTTTGTAACCACATTTGAAACTGTATATTTTCTAGGTATGTCATGATTTTGACTTACTTTTGTTAGAAACCCTATTTTTAAGAATGCTTTTTTATTTACCTTGATTTTGATTTTGCAAACTATGTGCTTGCTCTTTGTGTAACATAGCCTTTGCGATACATTCCTTGCGTAATTGTTCCTTTTCATTTTGTGCCTTTTATACATTTGTTTGCTCTAACTTAGTTTGTTGAATCTTTTCTTGTTGTAATTGTGCATTTTGAACCTTTTTTTGCTTTGAATTGTCCTTTGGCATCCATTGTTGTGCTGATTCTGATTTTGTCACTTGTGTTTTAGGAGATGCACCCATAAGGTGAGTGGGTTGTTTAAGTGTTGTATCAATGATATGATCACCATTGTCAATTATCTTTTGATTTTGTGCTTCAAAGCCAAATAATGATATGTATGATGTCTATGCATTATGTCATATGCACAATAATATTTTGATCTCCTTAGAGGATGTAGAGGAAGTAGTTTGATCAACTTGTTTATAAGTATTTTGCTAAGAATCTCACTTGAACTCTTATTAACCATTTGCATGCTTTTTGTATCACTTAGTATATATGTATTTTGCTATAGTTTGCCATTTTGATATGAACTTGATTTGGCACAACATTGTTAGATGGAGATGCAAATACATAATTAACATTAATATGCTTTGGATTTTGTGCATATATAATCTGATTTTGTAGGGATGTGATCTTTGCATTGAAAATCAAATTTTGCTTTTGTAACTCTTCTATTAACTTGCCCATAATGATGATTTAATCCTTTAGAGCTTGACAAGCACAAACCTTGGGTGCTTCGGATTAAATATGCATACATACACCATCAAGGGGAGATGTGGGAGGTGGAGGGTTTTGAGGAATGATAGGTTGATTACCTTTTTTTGGCACTACAAGATGGGCTACCTTACCTCTTGGGATAGTGATTGCATGGCCCTGGTTAGAGGGAAAGAAGCTATCACAACCTTGGACATTAGGAGGAAAAGATTCTTTAGTTATGATTAATTTTATCTGTGCCATTAAATGATGCATCCATGGAATTTTATGCAACTTAAAAGTATGACATATTATAGGGAAACATGTAAATGAAAGAAAAAAAAACTTTGAATCAAGAAACGATAAATAGGTTCATTTGTTATAATAATCATGATGAATATATAAATAAGAAAATAGAATATCTGAAACCCTAATATAAGAGCAAAAAGAGAAGGAAACTCTAATGGCAAGCTAGGGTTTGTAAATTGAAGAATAACTGATTTGAAAATTAGGAAAATTGAGATTTCAAACCCTAATGACAGGATAAAAATAGAAGGAAAGCCCTAATGGCAGGTGAAGGTTTGCAATATTCGATAAATAAAACGGGTTCACCAATATCTTTTATCAAATTTGGGGAAACCTAGCAATATGTGGATCACCCTAAGTGACAAACTACTGTGCAAAATGAGGAATAATATATCTGCAAATATCAAACATTCATTGATTTGAAACTTGTAAAATTTGGAAGCTTACTAAATAAGAAAATTGCAATATAAAACTAAGACTTAGCTGAAAAACAATGTCATGGGATGAATAAAAAACCCAAATTGGTAGGGTCGCTGGGTTTGGTAACTGTGAAACTGTATCCGGAGTTGAAATGAGATGTGGACAACAATGCCCTAAATTGGACAAGAGAGGGGGCACTTGTGTTCTGTGTGAAGCTGGCCCTGTTCAATAGACAATAAAGATCTGGGGTTGCTGGGTTCTGTTTGCTTTTGTCTGTATGTTTTGTGTTTTGTGTGGGAACTTCCAATTCGCTGTAGAGACCGTTGTATGATTGTTTTTCCTTCAAAACCATAGCTCCTTGACATGTGAAGACCAATGCAAATCAATGTGAGAAAAAGTTGTAAACGATTGAGGTTGGGCGTGACCTCAACACCCCATGTGCTAAGCGCTGCCTACATACCAATATTTCGAAGAGGGATCAAACTTCATGTAGTTCTGCCATGCTACGGTTGTGTGTGAATAATTGGTGCAAAGTGCTAGATGTTGGTGTAATGCTGGTGGGATTAAATGCCTTAACCATGCCTTATGACCTAGGAGATGTATTTAGACCTTAGCTCTGGGCTACTAGGGCTATATGTAATCAAAATTGGGAGAAATACAGAATTTGTTCTTAATGTGCAATTAAAATTTTGGTGCTTTTTCATTGTGGAAGCCTCTTTCCTACAAAATGGTTTGAAATGTGTTTATAGAATCATATCTTTGAATTTCCTTAGAATGAGGCTTTTTAGGGACATAGGGTGACCTTTCCATAACTTTAAATTTTAAAAATTAGCTGTTATTTGGAGGGAGGACAAGAGAGGGGGATTTGACAACAAAGTGGTGCGTTGATGTCCAATAGGGCGTTGTTGTCCAATGGGGACAAACATAGGTGCTAAGGGTCTAGCATGGCTTGGATGATAGTTGAGGCTGATAACATGATGGATGGGTGCTTCTGGTGTCGTCAATCAACTTAGAAGAGTGAGTTCTGTGCGCAAGGTAGTCGAAAGTGATCAAAAGGGCCCTGGGATAGGTCCAAAGCTAAGTGTGTAAAGGATTGGTCACAAATGTATTGTTTTAGCTTAAATGTTAATTTATGTATCTCCAAGGGCCTTGTGAGTAGGAGCTATGAACTTGTGCATCAATGCATTGGAAAGTGAAGGGACAAGTGGACATTTGCTTTGCAACAAGAGGCTTTTTTATTGTTGTTTTTGCTTCTGAAGAAGACTGAGCTCATGTATTTGAACAAGGACCTTGGTTTTTCGCTAGGCCATGGCTTTTCATGGATTCATGGATCCTTTGTTTTGACTTTTGACAAAAAGATACAGAGGTTGCACCAATTTGGGTAAGATTATTCATAATTTTTAACCTCTCTACACATGTTTGGGTAGTTTCCATTCTTGCAAAACTTGGGAACTCCCTTGGTGAAATGATATGTATTTATTCATAAACTTATAAGAAGGAACATATTGGTTATGCTAAGATCTTTACAAAAATGAATGTAAGTAAACCTTTGCCTAAAAAGGCGTGGTTAAAATCCCTTCTTGTTTGAGCAACCTGTGTACAATGAAAGTCTAACCGTCATTTGTCCTGGGATTGTCCCCTAAAAGCGATGGCTGAAAAAAAGGTTGAGAAAGAGGGCTTCTAGATAGTTGGCAAGAAGGGGAAGAGATACCCTAAACCTATATCGAAAGGAAAGGAGAAAATCCTTGCTCGAGTTGGGTTAAACCTTAATCCTTTTGCAGCTTTGAGCACCAAAGAAAATGAAGGAAACCCTGAGGTAATGGTTGCTTTAGATACCCTTATAGTTACTAAAATAATTGATGAAGGCCCCAAGTCAATCATTGTTTTAAATCCTCTAAAGGAGTCCAACTAAAGTCGAGCTGAAATCAGTCCTAGAAAGGTGCAAAGAGAAGCAGGACAACAAAAAATAGGTAAAATAGATTTAGAGGCGGCTGTTTTGGCCCATGTCAATCCAACTAAAAGTTGAATGGAGCCTTTGAGTATGGTTTCATCAGAGAGACCTGTTGGCAATAGCCAGGATCCTTGGTTTGCAACTTTGCACTTGGGTAAATGATATGTATTTCTTCATAAACTTATAAGAAGGAACATATTGGTTATGCTAAGATCTTTACCCAAATGAATGTAAGTAAACCTTTGCCTAAAAGGGCATGGTTAAAATCCCTTCTTGTTTGAGGACCCTGTGTACAATGTAAGTCTAATCTTTTGGTGTTTGATGTGTCATTTCCATGGTAATTTGTCTCGGGATTGTCCCCTAAAAGTGATGGGTGAAAAAAAGGTTGAGAAAGAGGACTTCTAGGTAGTTGGCAAGAAGGGGAAGAGATACCCTAAACCTATATCGAAAGGAAAGGAGAAAACCTTGCTCAAGTTGGGTTAAACCTTAATCCTTTTGCAGCTTTGAGCACCAAATAAAATGAAGGAAAACTTGAGGTAATGGTTGCTTTAGATACCCTTATAGTTACTAAAATAATTGATGAAGGCCCTAAGTCAATCATTGTTTTAAATCCTCTAAAGGAGTCCAACTAAAGTCGAGCTGAAATCAGTCCTAGAAAGGTGCAAAGAGAGGCAGGACAACAAAAAATAGGTAAAATAGATTTAGAGGCAGTTGTTTTGGCCCATGTCAATCCAACTAAAAGTTGAATGGAGCCTTTGAGCATGGTTTCATCAGAGAGACCTGTTGGCAATAACTAGGATCCTTGGTTTGCAACTTTGCACTTAGGGGTTGATCACTGTGCGCCAAAGGAGTAGCAACCCAACTGCTAAGCAGTGACGTGGTCCTCCAAAAAATAAGGTGTTTGTATGACGTTTGGCCTTTGGGGCTTGATTCTTTTACTTTCTCAGGTTGATGAACCTTTTTTGATATCTGCAGTGCTTTTTTTATTGGAGTATACTTTCATACCATCCACCTTTTTGATTGAGTATTTATTATGTTTTTTATCTATTGAAATATATCGCAATGTTTCAATCAAAAAAAGTTGAATTGGTCCTTTTCCTTTTAAAGTGGCCGACACTACAAGAAATCTTGATCAATTTGCGTCGTGCTAATGATGATATGGTGTTTCAGCTATGATCAGATCAAATCTAACTCCTTGTGGATTGCTTTGAGCAAATTTGTTATGAACTTACACAACACGTGTCCTCTTGGTCCTCTTAATTGCCTTGATGATAAAATCCTATGACTTTTGGTATCCCACGTCTTATGGTTCTCTAGCTTGCTTCTTAAAAGATATCATAAATACATTTGCAATCCTTTCAAACTCACCCTTTGACACCTAGTTGCCATCATTCATTTTTATATGATTCAATCTTGAGGTATAAAACATAGTGTCTATTTTCTATATGAACGATTTTAGCATAACCGTTGACTATGTTTGATTAGCCTTGTTGTTTGTTACGTGGTTTCTAAAGTTTTTGATGAATCCCCTTGCCAATTCAACATCCAAATTTAATACGTGTCACAATGGCCAACAAACCTTGCCCACTGACTTGACTTTTAATGTCAATTTTGTCACTCAATTGAATGGCTTCCAAGATTTGGCTCTCGACTGCCCCTTATAACTCTTGATTACTTCTACACACTATTGCACTTGAAACAACAAATCATATAGAGTTCCCAAAGTTGAATCAACATTACTAATCATAGAAGGTGGATTCACAACTCGGGTTTTAACTCGAAGTTCCTTGACTTTGTTCCTTATGTTTTGGACTTGGTGTTGGGCATATTTTCTCAAAGACTCGATGATTGACTCTAGCTTTGGTTCTTCTTCTATAGTAGGTCTAGAGTCTTTTTTTGTTTTCTTCAAATTCTAGAACAAGTCCTCTTCTGTTTTCCTAACGATTGGTTGTGCTCCTGCGTTTTTTTTTCATGTAGTGATCCTCTTAAACTTCCTAGTCTTCTTCTCATACTTCATTTTTACCTCTTTCTCCCTAATGATTGTCATCTCGATGTTTTTAGGCCTTAGAGATTCTACTTTGATTCTTTCCTTCCAAGTGGATGCCTTGGGTCCCTGTGTACTAGATGTGGGAGGAGAGACTTTTGGGAGACCTCTAGGGACCTTTATTTCAGGCACGGTGATGTTCGGGGAAACCCTTATTCATGAAGTGGGAGGGATGGGATCAACTATTATTTTTTAGAAATTGGTTAGAGATGCACACAAAAAACCGCGTTAACTTTATTCAATGATAGATAATTACATAAATAGGCTAGTTAACTCCTACTTTCGTGGAGTTTAGCCTTATCATGAACAACTAATACAATCCCCAAAATCTTTCTCAAGACTCTATAATGAGCTGTTATTACAACTCATTACTTACACACAATAATGTAATATGAATTATATACCTAAGTATGTACTAACCTTGATTATTCCAACATTACAACCCTTAGTAGGAACATGGGGAGAAAACACCACTCAAGAACTGAAATGAACATGGACTTAGACACATTCTGATGGATGGGTACACATCGACCATAGACGGGGACCCATCAACCAATTCATGGGAGCTTATCAACCGAACCAACAGAAGTAGTGGGAATGCCCTGACTACAACTCTGGTCAAGAACATATTCTGCTACTGTAATTGTGGTATGCACCTTATCTCCTCTTACTTTCACAGTAGGGGAATACATTGACCTATTCCAAACAATAAAATATAAGAATTAAGGACTACGTTCACGCTGTTATGTATACAACCTCTATTCATAATCACTGCTACTTGATTACAAATAACATAAACAGTAGCTACTGCCACTTGATTACAAATGACATAAACAGTAGCAACTGCCACTGAATACTGTTCTCGGCATTAATCAATTTGACATAATTTGTGTTGCAACTACAGCACTGTGCAACCCCGTGTGATTTCTAAATATATCACATGCCATTTTTATGAGACAAAACTCTCCTCCGCAGGACTGTGATCTCTATATATATCATTCATTTGTATGTACCTTTCACGCTTCACATGATCAACACACTTTCTTTAGAAAATTAAGTTCTTCCTACTCTTTTCTATGCTTTGACAGTGATATGGTAGGATTTGGCAAATGTGAACACGTCAATACATGGGACAAAAATCTGCATAAAAGCACGATGGATAAAATAACACGAATCTGTGGAGCATGAGGACTATAAATGCATGAGTGCAGGCTAAGAATGTCTTGGTTCAATGGACGAAGTGCCCAAAGTTCCCCAACCGCACCTGCCACCGACTTTGGCAATGGGTTCATCAAACATATGAACCAGGCCGTTAATTTCGGATGGATCATAATGGGTGAGTTAAGCTGCACAATGATATGCATTTTAGAATACTAAAAGCCACATACTTTGCATGTGCCAATGATATAAAACAGCTGCATGAAACTACACACATGCTAACAGAATGTTGATCAAGCTGCCACAGATTCACACTTCGTGTGTAATATACATACAAAATTATGGCATATCAGACTTTGATAGCACACAGACACGGATCAAAAGACACATGAGCAGCAGAGAATTCAAACGATTTAGATCTCGCTGAGGTGATAACGGATGGTGGAAGATAGAGCTGATATGACTGCACACTGCTAATAATCAAAGACTTTAAAAACAATACACACACACAACTATGGATTCATAGGGGCAAAGAACTAAATGAATGCCCCTAATAAATATTATGTCTTCCATGACAGCGACAGATGCTGCTCTAATACCAAATCTAGAAAATGGTCAGAGATACACAAAAAACTTAGTTAACTTTATTCAATGATAGATGATTACATTTATAGGCTAGTTAACTCTTTACTTTTGTGAAGGTTAGCCTTATCATGAACAAATAATAGAATCCTTAAAATCTTTTTCTCAAACCTGTCTATAATGAGTTGTTATTACAACTCATTACTTACACACAATAATGTAATGTGAATTATATTCTTGAGTACGTACTAACCTAGATTAATCCAACATATTTGAATAGCAAGGGTGGAAAGAGTAGTTATAACCAACGTACTATAATCAACAATAGTACCATCTTCATCACTTTGAATTGTGTTCACTGGGGACACACGTACAGTTGTTTGCGTGGGAGTGAGAGTGATATCTGCAATGGATGGAGTGGGAATGTGGGCAGTTTGGTAAAATGGTAGAAATATCTCAATTTGGCGAAACAAATGTAGGAAAAGGAGGAACATGTATAACCAATGAACTAGGAGAAGTGGTAAAAAACACCCACATTTGCTGTAACAACAATAGTAGTAGAAACTTTACTAGAATCCAAAACTATTGGTGGTATGATAGAAAGAGTAGTATTAAACTTACATTTGATGTAGTGGCAATAGGAGAGGAAGGGGCACTTACACCTTGTGATCTTATACCATCATGATTGGGCAGTCCTTCAACAAACGTCTATGAGACATTGATTTCTGGTGAGTTTGGAGGCTCACCAGTGCCAACCTGTCTTATGTCTCCTTTATCTTATATATCAGTCACTTGGGGATGAACTTCAGCTTAGTTCTTTATAACTTATTTGTCACATGTGGTGAAAAGATGATAATTGTCACCTTGCTCTGTGGTGTGTAGATACTGCAAGTCTATTCTCCTTGCTTGTGACTTAAGAAACAAAGCCATTTTACCCTTCGGATCCTATCTTCTAAAATCTTGTGAATGGGTTGGGCCATAGTTTGTATTGTGGGGAAATTCATCATTGTATGCTCACCTATGGTGTAAGGCAATGTGGGATACAATCCCTTATTTTTAGCTTTGAGGGTACCTGGTACTCTAGTCATGTATTGGAAACATAGTTCCAAAACTATCAATTTTTCAAGGATATAGTATGGCCTGATAGAATATGGAAGAGCTTATTAGAGATTTATCTCATACACACTAGCATCAAGACATACACACTAGCATACAAAGAGTAATAATAAACACACACTATAACATAATTGTATTCATCACACTTAATCATTCGGGCATAGTACATATAGATAGGAAAAGTCTTTCCTAAAAATAGGGAGATTCATATCTCCACAAATAACTCACCATATCCCTATGATTATGCAATCTCTTATATGCGTAATATTGTTGTAATATACAACAATATATATAACAAACAATATATTCTAATGACTAACCAAATATAACTTCGGTGAATTATGACTCGCGTAATAATGCATATTACAATATTCACAAATAAATGCGACTAACATTTCCGAAAATTTCCCCCCTTAGGCCTTACATGATAGTTTGTGTTTTCACAGGACTTAGTGAAAATAGAGAAGGAACACATCAACTTCTCATCATACACTGTCGAGAACACATCAATCAAATCAATGTGAGAACTCTGAATAGAAACCATCTGCTAGCAATTATTTACTGAGGGAACCTCGTCAACCTTTACAGTGTGGGAACTACAAGTAGGATTAAGTGCGGTGAATACAGAGGAGATTCATTTTCATTTCTTAAAATTTTCATATATTTCACACATATTGTTCTCTTCAATCAACGCTTTATTGTATAAATCTTGAAACTTTTAATCCAACTCTATGCGATCCTTCTTAACTTGGGCCTTATAGGGCTTTAATTCAACTATCTTGGCTTGCATAGCCATCATATCTTTCTCATTCATTAACAATGTGCGCAACTCCTTGCCTCTTCTCTTTATCAAATTTAAATGGCGCCTTGATATACTCTGGTGTGTTCCCTAACTCCTTGAATACATACTCTGCGACTTCTGCTATTTTTGCTGCTTCTTTGAGCAGCGCCTTCAACTCCTTGATCTGCTTTTCCCACATTTTTGTGGCTGCTTCGAACTTCTTTTTCAGATCTTCCTTGAAAGGTTGTGCAATCTTAACCAAAGGATTCTCATGTAGCAACCTTTGGATCATTGTGTTGAGCTTTTCAATATATTCAAATCCTTCAGTAGTTGAATCTCCTCATAGTTGTGGTCTCTCCTCAATGTTATCATTCTCTTAATTGGATGTATCATCTACACATTCCCTATCTTCATTAGCTCTTCATTTTCTTCCTCCAAATCTAAGTTGTGTTGTCCCTTGTCTTTAACCCGCTGTACCAACCCTAAACTTGATTGTTTGGTATTTATCTTGGGTGGATTTCAAGTGTTACCTGCAATGGTATTTTCAGGTTTTCCTTCCACAATTATGCCCGTCAGTGGCATTTGAAATGTTGGATCCTCATTATGCGCAAAACTCCCTCTTAGTTTCTCCCATGTTGGCGCATCACCCATCTATTGGGGTTTGATGTATAATGGTTTTAAGACGCACCTCAAAGAACATTTCATGTATGTGCATCAAAGAACATTTCACGTAATTCACCACAATTTATTGCTTGGGGTCCAAATACATATTGTCATCTTCAAAGTCCTCTTCCTCATCTGTGAGCGTTTGCTCGACAACAACAAAACTTGTCCTTAGGCGGATCTTCTCCTTGTCCACCTCATCCACCATTATTGTTGCTTGTTGGATTCCATGTAATCTGTCCAACATTATTTCCAAGTAATGTGCAAGTATTGCATAAGGAAACTTAATGTAGGAGATTTCCTTCTCGTCTTGTTTCTTTATTTTCACTAATGCGAACAAACCTTTCCCCCTTTTCGAATTGAATAAGTTAGAAGACCTCGAGTCTATTCTACATTTCTAGAAGGCTAAGTGGGTGATGCAAGGGAAATAAATTTAAAATTTAACTTAAGTTGGCCAAAAATAAATTTATGTTATAAAAAGGCAACTTATGCCTTTTTATTAAAAAGGTTATGCCTTTTTATTAAAAAGGTTATACCTTTTTAATAAAGCAAGTCAACAACAAAATAGAAGTGGGATATCACTTTATGGGTGTTTAAAAGGGGTGTTGGGTTCCTTCGTAGAATATATCTTTTATCATTCAACCTTCCCAACTTATTTGTGAGTTTGAGCATTCCGCCCTAGCTTTCAGCGTCAGAGGACGAAAACTCTTCTAGTGTAAAAGACTTGGGGACGAAAATGCTCAAGTTTTGTATGGTGGTTCCATCTTGGGACTACATTTGCGTTTCAGATCTGGTTTATATCAGAGTTCAGGTAAATCAAATAATCAGAGGAGCATGGAAGTTCTAGATGTACATTAGAGCATCAATATTAGGGCTGACGTAACACTTCTAGAAGTATTTCTAGGGCTGACGACATATGTCCAGGGTTGACATCGTCATTGTGGGCGCTGATGTCACTATTAGGAGCTATTTCCGGGTTAAATCCTCCACTTTAATGTTGAGTTGTGTTATAAATAATTTTTGCGTTTTGTTGTGACTGAACATTGCCGTTATTTCAAGAAAATCTCTATTTTCAGTTGTTTATCGTAAAAAAATTAGAGTTTTATATTTTCAGATTTAAGGGTTTGTTGCACAAATCAGAATTTGTTGTAAACATGAGAATATTTCAGAATTTTGTAATTTCATCTACAAAGGTTTTGATATAAAAATAAGAATTAAATATTTTTACTATAAGGGTTTGCTGTAAATTCTAGATTGTTCTTATTTTTCCAAAAAAGGGACTTTCCATCTGTCCAACACTCTTCCCAAGTAATGTGTAGAAACCGCATAAGGAAACTTAATGCAGGAGATTTCCTTCCCATTTTGCTTTTCACTAATGTGAACGAGCCATTACACAAAATGTGGCTCGTATGTTTCCACCATTTTCTTCGATAATTTGCTCTACGACCCGAATGCAGAGTACACATTGTTGAGCTAGTTCAACATTTTTGCGTCGTACGTTTCATTCATTCGCTCTGTTCATTGATGTGTGACATACTTCTCTGTTTATGACTTCATCTCCATTGGGATCTTAGATGCTCAACCTTCAGGGATGTGTCCTTTGAGTAGCATCAAAGTTAGATACATTCCCCAATGGAGTGTTTCTCCCTGGCATGTGGCTCCTCAATTGCCATGTTGATCTCTTCGGCTATATACTTGTCAATGTTAAAGTTTACCCCTCTATCAGTTATTCTCTCAGCTACCTAGATGATAGGCTTGGACGCACCCCATCATGATGGAATGATCAACTTTGCACTGATTAGACGTGCAACTACCCTTGTAGGCAACGTGGAGATCTCATCCAACTCTATTGTGTATTTTCCTTGTGGAACTTCAATTTTGTTGCAACCTCATCAATCTTATCATGTTATAACAATGCTGTGCGCATATCGCTTCCCTTATTCTTCAACCCTATAATTTTGGTGATCCGTGCCAGCGACAACTTCATACTTCTACCTGCAAATTAAGTTTTCCCTTGGAACATTCCAGATAATAGCCAATTTGTCAATTCATTTGTCTTCCCTAGATAGGGTAACTCTCACAACTTGAGGATCGCAACATCCCTTAAATGGGTTTTTGATAGTACTTTCAGTTTGCAACATCTTCAACACATCCAATTCTTTAGTGACTTCCTTTTCAAACTCTACCTTTCTGTATTTGAAGTCCTTAATCATTTATTCAACACACTTGGTGGTCAAATCTTCTCTCATGTGTATTCCATATGCAACCTTCATAGGTGGAGCCACAAATGCTTTAGGCTTCTTGCCCCTGTTCTTCTTGGTCGACTTTGTTTCGGTTTTGGAAAAAGACCTCTTGCAGGAAGAAACCTGTTTAAAAAATGTTGGAGTTTTTTTAATTTGTTTGAACAAAAATTCTCTCGTGTAGATTTTTTTTTGATTACTGTCTCAATTTTGTGTTGGGAAAGAAATTGTTAGTTTATATTAGTTTTTGTAGAATGGTTCATAAGGGAGTGTTTATGATTTTATTTAAAAACTCCAATATGTAGAGGATGGCTATTAGTAAACACTTGTGGAATGTTGGTCAATCTCTGTTTAAGGTGGTTCCACAAAACTCTGACATGGACTGCAATGACCTTGTATTCAAAACTGCTTTTAGATGGGTAGACATCGAAAATGTTTCTATTCAGCTATGGAATTTTTTACATCAAGCTTTGAAGCCCTTTGGTGAAGTCCTTTGAATTGAGGACACTAGAAGGTCCTTGGCACATATGAATGCTAGGGTTTTGATCTCCTTAGAGCCTCTTGATGTATTCCCTGAATCCCTTAATTTTAAAACTGAAGGGGCCTCTCATATTTGTGCCGTCAAAGAGCTGGGAGGTTTAAATACCTGTTTTTTCTGTAAAAAAGGCGGACATCTTAGAAAAAACTGCTCACCGTTGGTTAACAAAGAGGATTACCTTAATAAACAAAAAGTCCAGGGGACATAGAAGGATGAGTGTGTGATGTGTCCTCTTCCAACAAAAGATCAATTTTTTTTGAAAACCCCCTCTTTAGCAATGAACGCCTCAAAATTTGTGCCTCCCTTGAGTCTTTAGGGAAAAATGCTCCAATAATTGTTGAAGAGAGAGGCAAGCATATGCCTAAGTGCTCTTCCCAGCTCTGTAGTTCCTTTGTGCCTTCTGTTGACATGGTGACGTCCATGTCTGATTTGCATAATTGTCTACTCGATGATTTAGATGAGGCTTTCTTGGATTTGCAGGATAATTTGCACTTATTACAAAAACTAAACAAATCTACTAATGTAAGCAAACTACAAAAAGCAAGAAATAATTGTGTTATATTTTCTCAAGGCAAGTGGCCTTATACAATCCACCTCATGCACAATCATCTAAAGTAGGGTTTGCACCTACCTCCATTGAAGTGTCCTTGCAACAATTCACCATCCAACGTGCATAGCTTACATGTGTCTATTTCCAAAATATGGTTAATAATATATGGTCCTATCCATTTGATATGGAGCTTTCCTAGGTGCATTGCATATTTGGAATTTGACAATATTACCTTGGCAACTACACAAACTTATTACTCTTTATGTGCTTATTGTACCACACATTTTGACGGGTTTTCTCAACCCCTTGGATCCATCTTGCTAGTAAACTCTTCTCATCCAGTTTTAGTAATTCTACTAGCCTTTTGTCCAAGAATGCACGTTCTTCTAGCCATCGTGGGCATGTGGTCCTCATTGATGGAATTAAGGACTTTGTTGCAACATGACCTCTCTTCCATAGACCATTGGAAAGTTGGACACTAATTCAACTGTTTATATGTTGTTTGATAAGTCTACAACACAACTGAAGCACCGTCATCCCAATCTTTTAGTTGTGTTGTGGGCTTTTTGGACAACATATATATGGCTCTCTCTTCCATGGACTATCTAGAACAATGCATACTCGTTCATCTATGTATATGTTGTTTGATAAGCCCACAACACATCTAAAACACGACCATCCTAGTCTTACGTCACACATCATAAGTCTTTGTGATCATAGTTTCCAAAATCTTGTTAAATGCCGTCACTTTACTATTTGCTTGTGGATGATATAGTGTTGTCTTGTAGTGTGCAATCATAAATTCTTCCAACAAAATGTGCATCTATTTCACAAGACAATGAGTCACTGTGTCACTTGTCAAACTCAGAGGACACACATCTTGTTATGATATTCTTGCACAAGAACCTAGCTTTAGTCATTGTTATACAATTTTTTGTTGGCGCAACCTCAACCCATCTTTTCACATAGTCGACAACTGTTATGATTTAATGTGCACCACTACGTAGCACAATAGGGTTAATTGGACATGCAAAATCCACTACCCACTTAACAAATGGTTCTTGCGTAACAATCGAGATCAATGTCATTGCATCCCATCTATTAGGCTTTTTGACCTTTTGGCAGATATCATATTTCTGTGTGTACTCCTTTGTATCTTTGTACAATGTTGGCCACTAGTATCCAACCAACAAGATCTTCTACGTAGTAGTCTCCCATGCATAGTGTCCTCCAACAATGCCTTCATGGCATTCACACAATATTTTTGCACATTTATTTTCCAACACACACACAACATGTCATCACTTCCCACTTATATAATTCTCCCCAAGTTAATAGGTACGACGTAGTCCGTACTTCCAACTTCTTAATTTGTTTTGTCGTCCAGTTACTTGGGGCTCACACTGAAGTCAAGAATGTGATTATGTCCACCCATTTTTTTATGAATTCTTTGCACTCTAGAGTTGCACATCTGACATGTTATTTTCAGTAGGTTGTGCAATCACTGTAATATTATTTTATATAATATTTCCTAGTTCTTAGGAGGAGTTGCACATTTGCTTTTGTCTTCTAGTGTGTAGCTCAAGAGTCCCGTGGGTAGTTGAATGGATTTCTTCGTAGGTGAAATGATTAGTCATTTTTTGGGTTATAAAATGTATTGTTTGCTTCCATTTCAATTTGAATCGTGAAATATAATTTCATTGACTTTCCTTCAATATTATTTATGCCTTGTCATTGGTATCAAAACAGGGTGTATAATTCATTTCTCCATCCTTTTAGCCATACGACCTCCACACAATTTCTTAGTTTTTTTCTGATTTTCGGACTTCATGCATGACGAATCAGCTGGAACAGAGGGTGTGGTAGACCAGATGAAAGCATTTCACATTTGCAAAGGTGATTTTGTGCATTTTAAGAATTTTAGAGTACGTACTTCCATTTTGGCACAGCTCTCTTCTTATTTTGATAGGTTTTTGTTGGTCTATTATGCGTTACATTTGATTGGAAGGTGGAAGAAGGCGCTAAGACCCATAGACCTACGTGGAAGTTTTCTCTTTTGTGTACCTTGGAGGCGTGGTTTTTTTTGCATTGTGACCCATCTCCGGTTATCATTTGATTGTTTTGTTGTCAGCAATGAAGGCGTTATGATTGTAAAGCTGCAATTTTTTGTGAGCATGGTGATTTGATTTCGATTGCAGTTGGCAAATTATTCTATTGAGTGAAATTGTCCAAGGCGTCTTGGTGCTTTATTGTCCACAATTGCGTGGAGCTTGGTGTAGGGTTGTCTATTGTTTTTCTTTCCCAATATAGGAAAAATTTCCACATAAGGCCAAATTGGAAGAGAGAAGGTATACAATTTTTTATGCTTTTTCATTTAAAAAGCAAATTCCATTTGCAATTAAATGCCTTTTTCAAAATTTGAAAGCTTTTAAATTTGAAAGCATTTAAAACTTTGAGCAATTTTTCTTTGAAATCGCCTTGAGCAAGCTACTCTAAAAGCGAATTTGGGAAAACGACAAGCAATTTTCGCAAATAAAAGGAAAAATAATGAGAGCTACTCTTTTTACTCATTCGTGTATGTCAAAAAACGTAAATTCGAAAATCAAGAAAAATCGAGTATATTGATATATGAGGTTTTTTTTTAAGCTTGTGTTAATGAGAAAACGAATTCTTTTTAGTACCTTTGCATATATAGAAAATGGAATCATTTGGGAGTGATAAGGAACCAATTGGGGTAAAACAAAAACTCTAAACGTCCAAAAACTCAAACAAAAACGTGAAACCATGCATTCCATCAAATCTATTGTTGGCACTACTTTGACTAGCAAAGACAATTGAGTAGAATAGTCTCTACAAGTGGAGAACACACTCATCTTCAATGATTTATGGTTTGATAGTTGGGATGGGGCAAAACAACTAGTTGAACCAACAGGGAATGCAAACGACACTTAGACATGGAAGCAAAAAAATTAGAAGGCTTTGGCCTTGATGAGGGCATCAGTGGACGGAGATGTGTTTCGTCATATACAGAGGTGCAATACACTATGGGAAGCATTTCACAAACTGAAAGATCTATATGACTCCCATTCAGTGTTGGAATTCATTCAATTGCAATTGAAAGTATTCAACTTAGAGTTGAAATATGGTGATGTGATGAGATTGGCTTTAGAGATACGAGCTATCAAACAAGATGGTTAAGCAATAGGTGTCAAAATCGCCATATACATGACTGCATTCATAAAAGCCCTTCTTCCAAATTATTCAACTTATTTGGAGTCTCTACAAGCAAGCAATCAGTCGAAGATTCTCACATTTGACCACCTGGTTGAAAAGATGGCAGAAAGACAAAAGGCTTTTGAAAAAAAAACCAAAACCACAAAAGGGGAAAGTGTGTGCTATGTCAAATCAAATTCCTTCAAAACATCAAACAAAGACAACTTTCAAAAATGAAGGCAATAACAAGTACGAGAACAAGTACAAGGGAAATGTTGGCAAAAATGAAACTCGTGGTGGTCAAAATAAAAAACAGAATCAGCAAAACCTCTACTATGAAGGGTGTGACATAAAAGGTAGCCATGAGACTCACGAATGTAGTACTCCATGGGCGAAAATTGAAGCTTATCGTAAGAAGAAACAGGGAAATTCAAAAAAACAGTCAAAAAAGTCAACAAACTCAACCCAATTCACCAACGATTGTGTGTTTTCTAGTACAGATGATGAAGCAAATAGTGTCTCAATCAGTTCCTCATGGTTTGATGCTTGTGTTCTTGATACTAGCGCCACTCAACACGACTTTCCAAAAAGACTTCTTTGATTACAATGAAGAAAGTTGTGGCTTAGTATATCTCACAGATAGATCAAGTTTGCGACCACAAGGAAGAGGTACAATTTGACTCAAATGTTCAGGGTTTTCAGACTACAAACTTGAGAATGTTCTCTACTTTCCTCAATTGAAATGAAACTTGTCCCTAGTGCTCATAAGGCAACCATGCCATTCTATTCTGTTGGAGAATGGTGATGTCACAATCAGGAAGAAAAGTGACAATGTAGTCGTCTTGACTGGATATGAGGAAGGGAATCTTTTCAAACTCAAGGGCGAGCCATCAAATTCAAGGAATTATGCCGATCTCGAGGAAGACAAAATGTCTCCAAACATGTTGTGGCATGCTTGATTCGGGCACACTCACTATAACAACATTCGTGTATTACAAAAGAATGGTGGTGTTGGCATGTCTGCGAAATCAGATGAGAAGTGTGAAACCTGCATATTGGCTAAACACGTAAAAGAACCAATTTTGAAGTCACAATGGAAAGCAGACAAAAAGTTGTAGCTTGTTTATTCAAACTTATGTTCTCTTCCAATCCTCTCCGCTGGTGGTCATAAGTACTTCATGCTATTCATTGATCCTTATAGCCAAATGACATGGATATACTTTGTGAAAAGGAAATCAGAAGCCTTCGATACTTTCAAAAAGTTTCGAACAATGATTGAAAATGAAGCACAAACCCGCATCGAGACACTCAGGACATATAATGGTGGTGAATTCACATCAAAGAAGTTTGAATCCTATGTTGAGCAAAACGAGATCAAACACCATCTCACAGTTCCTCACACTCCACTACAAAATGGAGTAGTTGAAGGAATGAACATAACTATGATGAATATGGTTCATGAAATGTTGTACTTCAAAGTGGTAAATTTGCACCTCTGTGCTGAAGCAGCCAAAACAACAGTATACCTTTGCAATAGATCACCATCAACAACTTTTGAATCAAAGACTCTATATGAGATGTGGTGTGGTCATCTCCCATTAATGCGACATCTTCGGATTTTTCGATCCACTTGTTATGCATTGATTCCAAAGGAGAAGAGAAATAAATTGGATCAGAAGAGTCGAAAATACATCCACTTGGGATATTCTGATTCCTCCAAGGCATTCAGGGTATACGATGAGAAAGAGAAGAAGTTTCTTGTCACAAGAGAAGTTGTCTTTTGTAAGACTGCAAAGGACAAAGAGCATATTGATTGGCAGTGGAGTAGACTAGACAAATATGCAAAGTTTGATATCTACAAAGAGAGTGATTTGAATGTTCCCAACAATGATTGGGGGACAGAGTTGGGAATCTATTGGTTTTCTATTGTCTCCTATACATGAGCTTAAAACTCCTCTTGAAGGAGAGAGTAAAACTTCATCAGATATTGAACAGGGGCCAACAGAATAGAGGGCAGACAGTGAAGGAACTTCAGAAGATGAACTTGAAGCACCTACAACACAAAACAAGATGCCTAAGTGGGCCACTCAAACATTGAAAGATTTGAGCCCTGATGAAGTTGGAAAAACAGGCACTCAAAGTGCTCCTGCAACCTCCTCTAAATCAGAGAAGTCTATTGATGAAATTCAGGACATGATTGGAAAACTCACATTGGATGATTCTCAAGAGGAACTCAATGTTGTGTTTGATTCAAAACCAACAACTTTCAAACAAGCTGAGAAGCTTGACTCTTGGAGAAAAGCAATAAAAGATGAGTCCCATAGGTAGTTGAATGGATTTCTTGGTAGGTGAAGTGATTATCATCTTTTGGATTATAAAATGTATTGTTTGCTTCCATTTCAATTTGAATCGTGAAATATAATTTCATTGACATTCCTTCAATATTATTTCTGGGTTGTCAATCACAACTGTCTCAATGTGTTGTAGATGGTTTTGTCTTGCGTTTAAACTTTTAGGTGTCACCATCACTTAAAATTGAAACTCTTGGAACAACAATATCCATATGCAAATCTAGCCATGTAACACAGGATTATTCACAAATTATTTTAGTGTCTCATGATTTGTAAAAAACACAAATGGAGTTACAAGAAGATATTGTCCAAGCTTTTGCAACACATTGACCATCGCTAGCGCTTCCCTATCTGTTGTGGTATAATTTTGCGCACCTTTCGATGACTTCCTACTCACAAAGGAAGTAAGATAGTCAATCTTTCCTTCCGTTGGTTGAGCAATTATTGCCCCCACCTTTGTCCTAGATGCTTTAACATGCTTGTGAAATGGAATCTTCTAGTCCACAAACTGTAGAATTGGCGTGTTGGCCAGTTCCCCTTAAACACCTGGAACACCTTTGGCTATGTTTCTGTCCACCTCTATGGACCGTCTTTCTTTATTAACTCCTCGAAAGGTCCTATAGCATGGGCATAGTTACAGATAAACTTCTTGTAATATTTACATTAGCCCAAAAATATGCGCATTTACTTTTGCAAGTGCATCACTTACAATTACAATATCATTGTTATTATCACAAGGTCAACTAAGATGCCTTCCTTGCAGATGACATGTCTTAACAATGTACCAAATGGCACTGTGAATACACACTTCTTCATATTCAAAGAGATCTAAAGTTGTCTACATCTCTCAAACACTAGGGACAAATTAGCATAGTGATCCTTGAACAGGGCATGCACAATCCAATCATCAAAATATACTTGCAAAAACATGTGTATGAGAACCTTGAATGCCACCAAACCAATGTGTGAGAATGCAACAGGTCCATTCTTTAATCCAAATGGCATCACATTATATGCGAATAAACCCCATTCCATAGCAAATCTTCGACACGCGTCATTCAACACACGATAATCTACACACATCGTGATCCATCCATCCTTCTTTATGCTGATCACCATAAGACTCACCTAGTCAAATTCTTATACTATATAACACTAGTTTCGAGCATCGTGCCTATATTTTCATTCACCATTGTTCAAAGGTTATAGTTCATCCTATATGTCACCTTGTTAAGATGTTTTATACCTTCGCATAGTTTAATGGCCATTTTCTCCAAGTAGTCATGTACTCCTTTCATCTCATGATAATTCCTAGGGAGCTTGTCCTTGAACTATTTGATGAGTTTTATGATGCACAGAAACTCCCCATTGGTCCAATAGTCCCCAAATGTAGACATTTGTCGCTCCTCTTCTATTCCCACATTTGCTTCCTTTGTGTGCAATGGCTAATAATAACATTTATTGTCTTTTGGCACACCTTTGCCTACTCTCTCTTCAATAGTAGTCTCCACATTCAGATTATCAACCTCACCCTGATTCCCCATTGTTGCTTCGAGCATTCACCCTCTTCAAATAGTCTTGCACTCCCATAGTCTTCCTCTTGGTTCATTTCCTTGAACCTGTCTTCCATTTGCACATTGTTCTTGAACACTACAACATACATGACCTTAACGATGTTTTTAACTTCTCATCTTTTGACTCGAAGATGAAGATATCCATAAAATCCTCATTTACCTTCCCCTAGTATGTAGATGCCTCTTCATCTCATTGACAATATACCATGTAAGTGCCCATGACTTCATTGTGGCAAAGAACGCATGTATCCGCAAACATATTAGAAAAATATTGTCACATTTGGTCCACCCTTCACATATGTTCAATTGCTTAGTAGGATCTATCTCTTCTAAGAACAGCGGTAACACACTTTTTTCATTACCGAGTCCGAAATGTACGTAAGATGCTTCTTTGCTTGCAGATCAACTCAGTGAGGAAGGTCGTGTGTCGTCCATCATCGTGCAAGAGTACCATGCAAAGTGGATACGAATGTGACAACTTGATCTACATCCTTGGCCAAACATGCCGCCAAATCCTGCATATAAGTTTTTGTGCATGTTGTACCATCATATTGAGGTAATTTGTAATGAAATTAATTAAATAGATCAAGCCAAGTCACAACAATGGATGCAAATATAAATATCAAGAGTAGATCGACAACAATATATTGCAATAATAAGAGCAGAAAAGTGCACATTGACACCAATTGTTGACAACAAAGTAGAATAGTGGAAATAAGATTGAGCCACTTTGAAGGGGCAGCCTCCACAACAATGCAATAAGAACATAATTTGTAATACGATCCTCAAGTAATAACCACTACCTCTTATATATACCCTTCTTGGGTTATGGTTACTTCGTAGGCCGACCCTATTAACAATACGAGAGCATAGAGGATTGTGAAATGATAAGATCAATGGTTATGTTAGCTAAAAATCGGCCACGCATATCCCTATACATGTTATAGGTCAAGGGCGTGGCATGCCCCTTCCCTTCAAAACAATATTGAATAAATTTGGATGCTTTTGTAGGAATGCTTCACCCTCCCTTGTTGTATCTTTGCTAGTTGGATGCTTCCACTTGATCATGTACTCCTTAATCCCCCTTGTTCGTAGCTACTTGGTGCGTGTTTGAAGTCCTCAAGTTCTGGATGACTCTGCCCTCCTCATCAAGCTCTGGGAACTCAAGTCTTTGTGGGTACTATTTATCCAATTACCTTCGTCAAACAAAAGACATGAAATATTGGATGTATATGTGTAACATAGTCCAAAATTTCGTTCTTGGCAAATTCTCGGCAGGGCAAAATTTGAAATGGGACTCAGATCTCGACAATTTCTCGGCAAGTTCATTGCTACTTTAAAAAACATATAAATTCATAAAATAAACTAAATTTAAATGTAAAACTTTTGATAAAACCTTGTATTAGTTTTTTGACCGACGTTTCGGTTCATACTCCATGACCCATCATTAAGGTGAGAGAATGAATTGGTAGTTTTGCAGTCTAAGCTCTTCTTTTATAGATATAACAATGAAGCCCAATGATGTCATTGTGAGTTAAAGAAGTGGGAATCCCCATGAGGAGCAAGAAATTACCTCACTACCAAAATGAAAAATATTATTGAGGTAATGGATTAGACATTTAGTATAAAGTATAAGTTGTAATTTTAAATCATAAAATAAGAGATTAAAATTATGAATTATAGATTGGAAATTATAATTGAATATTAGATTTTAAGAGTTGAAATTATGATTATAAACTCTCAATACAAATTTTGATTATAATTATGGATTTTATAAAATTTTAATTTTAAATTCAAAAAGGATGAGTTGTCAATTGTAAAAATTATAAGGTACCTATTACGAATATATAAATTATAAACACATGCTTGCAAGTCATAAATTGTAAAAAATTGAATTATCAAATAGTAAATTATGAAAGATAAATTAAATATAAAATCAACTTTTTAATATAAATTATCAATTGTAATTTTTAATTGTAAAGTTGTAAATAATAATTAAAATTACCAATTGTAATTTTTTACAATTTATGACTTACAAGTATGTGTTTATAATTTATGTATTCATAATAGGTAACTTATAATTTTTACAATTGACAATTCATACTTTCGAATTTATAATTAAAAAATTAAAAAATCAATAATTATAATCAAAATTCGAGTTGAGGGTTTGTAATCATAATTTCAACTCTTAAAATCTAACATTCAATTATAATTTTGAATCTATAATTCGTAATTTTAATCTCTTATTTTATAATTAAAAATTATAACTTATACTTTATAATAAATGTATAATCCATTACCTCAAGAATATTTTACATTTTGGTAGTGAGGTAATTTCTTGCTTCCCATGGGGGTCCCCACTTCTTTGACTCACAATGACATAACTGGGCTTCATTGTTATATCTATAAAGGAAGAGCTTAGTCTACAAAACTACCAATTTATTCTATTACCCTGATAATGGTTAATAGAGTATGAACCGAAAAGTCAGTAAAAAAAACTAATACATGGTTTTATCCAGAAACTCTATCAAATCAAAGGCCTGTGAAAATACTCTCTTTAATGTTAAACATTTCTAAATGACATGAGAAATGAATGTAGAGAATGCCATAAGTATGTTTTCTTTTAATTTTTGACCAAAAAAGAGTTCAAATTTACGAACTACAAGTACAAAGTTACAATGAGCATTGAGTATTAATGACAAATGCTACGAAACTGTGTTTTCATTTCTTAGCCTCTGCAAAGCTTAAAAAAATCTTGAAAACACACCAAATGCTCATTAATCAAACTCCATCCGCCTACAGTTGTTCAAAATCTTGGCAATATCTTAGCCTCAGGCACCTGAAAGGCTAAATATCAAGCCCCTGAATTGTTATTTGCAATTTGGCACGACTATGTATTCACTATATAGTGTTCACTATTCACATAATCACAAATCTTTGCAGGGAAAAATACTTAACAGTTAATACAAACAGTGAATACAATCAATAGTAACATTGTTGGGAATCACAAACCATCGCTGGGAAACTCAAAAAACCCTGTTAAATCTGTGTAATAACAGCCTTTAAGTTTATTTTTATAGCCGAGACAACAGGGATTTCTTGACGATTTTTGCTAAGTAATTGTCGAGATTACTTGGTGAAAATTGTGGAGAAATCGTGATTTGTTGTCTTGCAAGAAACAATCTATTTTCTCATTTTGTAGTGAACTTGTGAGAAATGCCAAGAAACAACGAGAAACCGCCAAGATTTTGAACAGTTGTGTGTAGATTGAGGTAACTCAAGATTATATGCGACACTACCAATTTTTTGTAAGATTTGATAAGATCTGTACTACTTAGGAGAGTTTTTGTAATACTTTTTCTGTTTCTTCAAGGACATTTGCTTGTATGGTTCTAGGTGCACAAAGACCCAATCACCCACTTCAAAATGCCTTTTTGCTACGGTGATGATATGCTTGCTACTTAATTTTGTTTGTTGTCATTGGTAAGTTCTTTCTTAGAATAGCTAGTACCTCTTGGTGGTGTTGAATGCATTCTTCAACAGCTTGAACCTTTGGATTTACCTCAAGGATGAAGTGATGGATGGGGGCTAGTACCCATATAGTGCCACAAATGGAGACATTTTAGATGAGGTATTGTAGAAAGTGTTGTACCACCATTCTATGAGTGGCAACCACAGAGCCCACATCTCCTATTTATCCGATGCAAAACAACGGAGATAATCCTCTAGGCATTTGTTGAGCACCTTTGTGTGTCCATTAGACTGAGGATGATATGATGAGCTATGAACCCACTGAGTGCCCAAACATGCAAATAAATTAGTCCAAAAATTACTGGTAAAAATAGGATCACAAACACTATGATGTCAGGGGTACCTTGGCGTTTTTGAATTTAATCCAGAAAATCAAGTGATATTATACTTGATTTAAATAGCTGTGACAAGGCACAAAAATGGGCATATTTGGCGAGCTTATTCACGATTACCATGATGACATTTCTATCGTCTGACCTGGGCAACCTTGTTATGAAATGCATGGAAACCTCCTCCCACCTTTGGCTAGGAATAGATCAAGGTTGTAGAAAACTTGAGGTCTTAATTGTCTCAGCGTTGTTTTGCTAACACCCCTTTCATTCGGCCACAAATTTTTTGATATACCCCTTTAGTCCTTCCCAAAAACAATCTTGCCTGATGTTATGCTTAGTTTTCAAGAACTTTGAATGCCCCCTAGTGGAGATGCATTGAGCTCTGTAAGGATCTTGTGGTTGAGGGCATTATTCTTGCAAAGGTACAAGCTATCTTTGTACCATAGGGCATTCCCTTTCCACACAAATTTGTCGAAGACAATAGAATCTTGTCGGAGCTTCTGAATTAGAACTTGTGTATCAGTGTCATTCTTTCATTTGAAGCTCTCCCCATCCATCCAATCTGCTTGTCATATGGACATTGCGCATAATATTGCCTTTGTGGACTCATCCTTCTTGGATAGTGTGTCTTCTACTACATTATCCTTTCCTTTTTTATCTATGATTTCAAAGTCGTACCCCAACATTTTGGTCGCCGATTTTTGTTGCGGACACATCATGATAGGTCTTTGCCTTAAAGTGCCTACCTATCAGATAAGGTCTTCGTTGTTTGACCACATGAAGTATAGCCATCATCTCCTTCTAAGAAGGCTTTAACAATTTCTTACTTTTGCACTGATGACTCTCAAATGCTCTGGGTTGTCCTTTTTGCATGAGTATTGCCCTATTCCATACCCTGATGCATCACATTCAACAATGAATATCTTTGAAAAATTTGGGTTAGCCAAAACTGGAGTGGTACGCATGTCCTACTTTAGCTTCTCAGAAGCCTTGGTGGCAGCTTTGTTCCAGTGGAAGTACTCCTTCAACAATGCTGTGAGTGGTGTTGCTTTGTTGTCATAATTTTTACAAAACAACAATAGTAACTTGTCTACCCTAAGAAGCTGTGAAGGTTCTTGAGTGTTTTTGGAACTTGCCATTCAATCATGGCCTCAATCATGTGAGGGTCTACTTTGATGCCTCCATGTGAAACCTTGTGACCCATCTACTCCACCTCTTTTACACTTAAAACATAGTTGGAAGGCCCTGCTTAAAATTGACACTGCACTAAAGTGATTAGTACTGTATTTGCAGGCTACAAAATAGAGTAGATCCACACCAATTGTTGACAATAGAGCAAAATATTGTAAATACAAGTCAGAGCCGCTTCAAGGGGACAACCTTGACAACCATGTAATAAGAATAACATTAGAAATATGTTCCTCAAGTACTAACCACTACCTCCTATATATACCCTACTTAGCCAATGGCTATCCATAGACCGACCCTCCTAAAATAATGAGAAAATAGAGAATTGTGACATGATAAGCTCAAAGGCTATGTTAGCCACAATTGAACCGCACATATCTCTATACACGTTATAGGTCAAGGTGTAGCATGATTTCTCCGATTTGCCCCTACTCAACCGGTACACTTTCCTTGGCTCTAGCATAACTTAAGAGCGTAATCCACTTCTTGGTCATCCTCTTGGCCACTCTAGGTCTTGCTGTTCTAACTCCACATTTTATCATTCTAGTTTTGACAAACCTCAAGCACCTTGTATTCACGTTTGTTCATGTCTATCCAGTCACTTTATATTCTTGTTGTACTCATCTTGTGCTTGCATGACTGGTTGTATCCAAAATCGACGTGACACTTTTCCAACTTTGCCCCCGATTACCCCTTGGGTCTAAGTTTTCTTTACCTTGCACAATCATGTTGTAGTTATGGTTAATCTCTTCCTTAAAATCTATGCTTAAAAGGATTACTACCCTTTCTGTGCCGTTTTCAAAACTCTTGTAGCACTACTTGAAGCATATATCTTGTTTTCATAGCACCACAACCTTCCCAACAAATTTGGGTTTTTGTTTGCTTCCTCCAATTTCATGACCTCAAAGAAGGCCTCCATTTGTGCTCCCTTAATGGTTAGCTCTGGATCCTTCAAGATTTGTAAAGGTATTGAGCGTGAGTTATTTGCCATGAATAACACATTTGTCGAAGGATGAAACGTAGGGTTCCTCATCTTTCGCCATGCATCTTGGGTTAGTGTATTCACCTTTGCACCCATGTCAATCAATATATTGCAGAATTCCAAGTCATTCACAAAAGCATTGATAGTCAGCTTCTAGTCATACTGCATATTCTTTGTAGCATGAACTTCCTTTATCCTACTTGGGACTCGCTCAAGTGCGCTCCCCATACGTGCCATCATCGAGGTCCTAAACAACGACAACATGCCCTATATTTTCAACACATATGCAATCTATGTAATCTTTGTTGTTTCCTTGTCATTTGAACTCTTATGTTGCTGACTTTCTTTTATCTAAGCGTGGATTTCCTTGGTAGTGCACAACTCTTCTTGAAGGTTCTACACTATCTCCCTTGCATCAACGAACAAATGTTTATCCATTGGTGCATCTGAGTAGTCCAATACAACTCCTAGTTTACATAGTCTCTCTTTCTGTGGAATTGAAATCGTCATGGCCAGAGTATCCATTGCACCTCTTGTGGTGATTTGACATTTGGGCTTGTGCTTCACTTTTGTGCAACTTCCTTTACAACCCAATTCACATAATTGTGCAACTCAGATCTTCCATGCGCCATTGGATGCCATGTCTTTTTTAAGATCTTTTGATGAAGATTCGGGCAATCCTCTAGCTTGTGTCCTTTATTGCAATGAGGACTAGTAGGGAACTTCGTAAATGCCAATTGATAGTGATCCGTGACACCATACCAGAAACAAGCTCCTCAAAGCCTATTTCCACCTCTTTTGTTGCCTCGTCTTCTATAATTCCTTCAACCATAAGCTCTTCCTTGATGAGGTTGTTTACTCTGCATGGAATTGATTTGTTGGTTTTGATTGAACCCTTTCCCTTGTGCACATCTTATCTCATCAACAATTTTGCACCACATCACTTTTACTTGGCCTTTTGAACCAATGTGCAACTCCTCATTTCATGCCCCTCCTAGCACACTTCACAACAAGCAAAAACAACCTGCATCCTTCTACACTTGTAATTGTTCTTCGTTTGTCTTCCAGTCTCACAATCCATGCACCACAATCCTCTCTATGATTCCTATGACTTCGAACTGAAATGCATCGTGCAATGCTTCCCTTGCATTGATGAATGACTTCATGGCCGATCCTCTTCTGAGTGCTTGCAACAGACACCCCGCAAACTACTGTGCATGTTGCAACAAATGAATCTGATAAGACAACTTAGATCGAAATGTCTGAAATTGAGTGCACATGCTCTTGGTTACAACCTACTTGATTTCCTTGAGTGCAAAAATGCTTTGTTTCTCAAAATCAAGAATGTGAAACTCCCTCAAGAACACAATCTTTAGCTAGTCAAAGTCCATTGCAATTTGATTCGGATCAAACATTTTATACCAAGTATGCACACGATCCAACAGTGTTGTGGCAAATTGACTTGACGTCCTCTTCGGCACAATCACTTCCTTTGTGCACCATGGTATCTAACATTTATGAATGTGATCAACATCATATTCTATCCCACAACGTTCCTGCAGTTTCATTGACATGTTGTAATATATTGTTCTACTTCCACTACCATCAAATATTTGGCCCAGTTTCCCTTGCATGACAACTTTTGGTTGTCCTCCAGAGACATTCCCCCTTACTAGTGGACCTTGCATTCTAGCCCCTCCTATTGGTATGTTCAACTACACACTCATCTTTTATAAAGTTCTAGTGTGTGGAAGCATGTAATCAATCACATTTCTTCAAACAATTTGCCAAGTTCACCTTAACTTGAAAAAACTTCATAACAACAATAACGCGCATGGAGATCGACTTTAGGTTAAAAAAGATATGAAATCTCCAAGACTTACACATCACCACCCACTTCTTTGTGGACTCACATCCATGTTCACAATTTGACTCTCCTCATAGAGGGATTCTCTTTTGCGCACTATCTCTTCATCATTGGAGCGATGATCTTTTTCATGCAAACTAATCATGTGACCTCCCCGTTTTGTGTGGGTCTTCATGACATTCAAATGATCCCTTTCCACAGAATCATCCATTCCCATTTTCCTTGTGCTAAGTCGATCTCATCTCCAATTCATCCATGCCTAACCTCTACGCAACGCAAGTCTTAGCCAACCATGGCTAAGGTTTCAAATGAAAAATTAGTTTTTCTTAATTGCAATTCTTTAAACATGCTCTATTGATCTCCACACTCCTTACAAATAGGGTCTTGGCAACATAACCAAAATGTTGTGTTTTTTAATGACCTTTAATTTGATCATGTGCAATCAGAGTACACACAACAATTGACGAATACTCATAGTGACAACATATCACTTAGACTTGAGTGCTCACTTGAGGTGCAACAAGAGAACACTCCCCATTGATATAAGAAGATATGTAGATATCACACATGTAATAACAACAGATTCAAACATTAACATTCACATAAAGAAAGTACATTAGGACACAACTAATTCTTTTACAATTCCTTTAATTCATTAGACATCACCCATACAATTTGTGATTTCTTGTACAAAACGTTCACTAACACACTTCTTATAAGCAATCAAGCTACAAAATATGTACAAAATGTTCAAATGCCTTCTAGGGCTCGTACCATTCATAAACCCTAATCTTGATCTTTGACTTGATTCTACTTGCAAAACATGTTGCTTCCTAAGATCTGAGCATCTAGAATGAGAGGTCAAGCGGTCTATTTATAGGTTTTTAGGACTACCTCGATCCTTACCAGCTAGCGTTGAATCAATCTCCACCTGTCCAACTAGGCCAATTGTCATTCCACTTGTCCACCACCTGCACATATTCCATAGGTTATGCTTCCATCTCAGATCAATCCCTTGATCATTAGCATAGTAGTTCCCTTGGTGTTCGCCACTTGTTGGATCTATCTTTTTTTTGATCCATTATTGCTTAATTCTAGCCTATCTTTGCTTCCCTAAAGTGTACGCTCTTGTGTGTAACCCTTTGTCTTGCGTATCATCATTATTAATGCATTAACGTTATTTTTTTTTTAGTATGAATGTGTCTTGCACACATCTTACACACAATCATTATTGGAGATGCCTAATGCATACAAAAACGAGCATCAACAAGACTCTGTTGGAGATATGGTTGATATTTTGTTTTCTGACCCAATGTTCAAGGTTAGTAGACTTGTCCTTCAATATGGAATGCACATCATTTTCATTGAGGCAAGTTTGTGGACATATATTGTCATATTTGAATTGTAGTTCAAGAAGGTTGTACATCTGCTTGAAAGCTATCCTTGTTACAATAACTATCCCATTTCCACTAGGAGATTGTATCATTCCCCATTTAAGAATGTAGTTTTACACCTATCCCCAATTAAGTCTTTCTAGGGAAACACCTTTGCGTTTTTTTCTTGTGTGCACATGGCAAATGCTCGTATCCTTTCCATATCATATGCATAGTCTAATTGTTGCTGGGTTGATTATTGTTCGTTGCACAGTCCTCTTGTTTCTTGATTGCATGCGATACTTGTAGATTTTCGTCTTTGCAATCCTATATTATATATATGTAGACAATATCCTTTAAACTCTTGTCAAATAGTTGAAAGTGTGGCTTGTTGCTTGGCCTTGGATGCCAATTCTCTGTACTCTGGAATTAGTCAATATCTTATAAATTCCCTTTGGCTTATGAGTTCTTGGTGAATTTCCCGTTCCTTGCCTTTTTTCATATGCCTATTCAAGGTTTGAGATGACATAAGCAATTAAGGCACTTTAATTACGCGAGCATATATCATTATGTTAATATCGAGTTACAACACACCAACTACCTTTGACACAATTTTTCATTGATCAGTGACTTTATTATGCAACAACCCAATTCAAATCTCCATACTTGCATGGTGTGGGCTTTCAATGAGCTTTTCTATACACGTTTTGGTGGATATGGGACCTAGCCCATCACATATTGTACCATCGCATGGTTGCAAGCGTTTTCTTAGCTTATTGCTCCCATTTGGTTCAAGTGTGGACACAATAGTTTGTAAACTTTGTTTAATTAGCATCTGTGTCTCCTCAGGGAATATTCTTGGTAACTCGCACTTTGCACAAGGGAAACAATGATCTTTGGATTGTTGAGTGTTGTGCGGACGCAATGGATTATAAAGTCCGTATAAGCTATATTGTCTACGAGTCCTCCTCTTTGCACATGGTTTAACACAAAACACTATATTAATATAACAAATTAGTTCAAATGGGGCCCACAATATATTCTCAGGAATCTTGCGCTTTGCAAATGGTAGAAAGTGAGCTAAAGACCTTGGAACTTTGCGTGAATGCGATTTGAAATTTTAAAATAGCATAGTCAATGCCCATGGAATATTGAAAGCATCTTGCAATCCACAAGGATTTTGAAAACAAACACAATGCTTGGGGTTTTGCGTGGAAGCGAGGATTTATATACAACAAACTATAAAAGGTGTGTTCTCAAAAGCATTGGATATTCGTAGGATCTCACATTATGCCTATTGCATATCTTACATCGCAAGTGGTGAGCATGAGACTCGTGAGTACATAATGCATGTGACAGATTGGGATTTTTTGTGGGACTTAGCTTTGTGAATTTAGTTGTCCAAACCAAATTGAAAACTTGGGCATTAAAAGGGTGCAAAATGAGATAATGATCTTTGGGGAATTAAAATTTAAGACTTTGTGGCAGATTTACGTGACCTTGAACATAATACATCAAGGGAAATTTAACTTTAACCTATATATACATATGCATAGATTGTTCAAATTTTTGTACTTCTTTAGCATCGACCTTATGACCATGTTAGGAATTAAGGCCTTGCCAATCCACCTACACCCTTGTGGCATGTCTCTCTCTCTATATATATACAGGAGAGATTTGGTCTGTTAAATGTCATTTGTATTTCTTAATTAGAATATTTCTAATTCAAAGGCTAATTGTCAAATATAGTGTAACTCATTCATTTCTTGGTAGTTGTGCTTCCTTCATTTGTTATAGCTGTTTTTCATTATTATAACTCTTGAATATAATCACCCATTTGAGTTAGTGTTTGGTTTAATTATTATTAGTGCAAAATTTCTAAGTGATGAAGCTTGTGGTTTATTACACTTGTATCATATCCTTAATGGTTTCTGAGGGAACAAAAATAATCCCAAGTTTGTAGATATCATCAGGAGAGCAGAAGACAGAAGTAATTGGATAAGAGACACAGTTAAAATGAGCAAATTATAGTAAGTGCATTCATAAGAAGATTCATTAGCCAAGCATGTATTGCATGGGTTCTTTGGAGAAAAACAAGCATACATAGCATCTGTTTTTATGACCTGGTTATTAATTTGACAAGCAAATCAACTATATGAAAAATAAACCAAAGAATAGGGCAAACCTCTAAGAGGTACTATGATAATTGGGCCATGGTATTTTTATAGATAGCCCTCACCATGCCCTATACTATACAATCTCTGACAGTGTTTTATTGAAGTGATAGCGGTTCCAAATGGAGGCAGTATTCTTAAATTACTAAATTATCCTCTATTGGATTAGGAAAATCCAAGAAGTGTATGTTGTGCGCTCAAACCCCTCTATTAATCGATAATTTTGTCCTTCGGCATTGGAATTTGACCTCATTGAGGCACTTGTCCAGATTGCAAAAGGGTTTTTGAACCTCAAAGATTTAGCCATGACAAAAAGAAAAAACATCATATAATGGTCATAAAGGTAAGTTGAAACACTTTAACCTTGAATAAATGCACAAAGGAATATGATAGAATCCCCATAGTTTGTATTAATTATCACAAAACAGTACACACTTGTCATATACCGCTTGGCCTCATAACTTTGACCAATGTAAAAGCAACAGAATACCAATGCGGTCTCTCTTCTTTCAATTCAATAACCAGATGAACAACCACAAACTAACTCTTCTTGATTAACTGAAAAAATGACTCAACCACCAGCCACTCACTATTTTTTCCTGACTAACTAAAACAAGGGTAAATATATACACACCCAAAGTATAATGATAGAATCCATTGACATGGTCAGGTGTTGACACCTACAAGTGTATGCGAATAGTCAGTAGCATCTTCCTCACTACCAGTTGTAGACTTGCTTGTGTTTGACACTTGTGAGTGTACACTAATAGTCAGTAGCATCTAGCTCACTATCAGTTGTAGACTTGCTTTGAACTGAATCCTATTTCTTGCATTGGTTATTGGTAAACCAACTGGTTATTTGGTCCTTGATCAACATTTCCCCATACTAGTTAAATATTTCATCCTCGGTGTGTGCTGGTTCACTAGTCATAGGTGGGTCAACTCCCAGCTCCAGCACAGAAATGTTCAGGGTCCTTGGTCATGAACTCTTTGAAGTTTCCAGTGTTGCACTTGCCTGGTCCGGGACCTGATAACATTTCACTTGATGTTCCATGGCATTACCCACATTGTTCTTAGCTACAATACTGCGCTACATACACTTCATGTTTTAGTCCAAAGATGCAGGTTTCTCCTCTGTTTTTGTCAATGTGTCCAAAGACTCCAACAAGCTACCTCATAGATTTGGTGGCCCAAGTAGTTTTCTTGTTGATCTCTTCTTGAATACACATTACCTCCTTCAGCTTTAGATGCATGGTTTTGTGTATTGAACCCATGGTGCTGTGTTGTGCCTGCTCTTCCAAATCTGGAACCTGCCCCTTGATAATTTTGTCCATGTTGACTGGGTAGAAATTGTACCACCAATAGTGTCTGTGTCCCGCATGTGGTCAACAGCATTCATTGTCCGGTCATGAAGTTTGTGACTTGGGCTTATGTTGGTGATACTTTGGCAATCTTCCAGATTCATCTAAGAGTGCTGTAGTCTTATTTTATGTGCTCGAATTACAAATTCATTCTCAGTTACTTAGATGGGATCATGCATACCGATTAATTATTTATTCTTTCATTATGCAAGTGCAAATACAAGGAAAATAGAGCATAACAATATTCACAAAGAACAAAGGCTTTGCAACAGATTGAAGTGAGCCAAATTCAGATTTCCATTGATTTCCTTGTGTAACCATGCAAGTACAGTGAAGTTTTCAACTTTGCATAATTTTCTATATTCTGTCATGTGACCAACCCTTTTCCTCAATACACAAATGCTTTAAATACAAATTCATCCGAACAGGTTGGCTGTAACTACCTATTAACTACCTTTTTCCCACATACATACTTTACTCTATTCTAATCATTCAAATTTACATTTCCTTATGATAAGTGCATATCTTACGCATATCCATACCTATAAGGTATACAAAAGGGTTAGATATTTAAATGCCTTATTACCCCTAACAATACTCGTGGACTTAAATTGTTGACTTGCCAAGAGGCAACTTGCATTGAAATTCACCCATTTCAACAATCGCGTGTTTCCTTTGTTTTCCACACATCCATGATAACATTCTCAAAATTTGCTTGTGAAGTGGGCAAGGCGTCTTTCGCTCTAGTGCCATTGCAGGTTTTCACCAGAACTCTCGTACTAGACTGCTATTACCTATTTTCTGGCTAGTGGGAAGTCAAGTAGCTGGCCTTGCAAGCTTGCAGTTTCTCAATCCATTGTGGGTTTTCAACTAGAATTTCTAGACCTGCTTAAGCCTCTCGTATCAAAATGTGGCTGTCTTCGTCTACCCTCTTGTAGATAAGAATCAAAATTTCAATAACAAAGCAAAAGCTTCTTATCTCCTCTCAAGCTTGTTGCTTTGAAGCATTGTCTAGGTACTTGTTCTAGTCATGGAAGACAACAAGCTTACATGCCTAGAAAGGAGTGTAGTAAAGAAGCTTCTAAATGGGTAAAGATAGGAGCCTTTTCTAGAGCCCAACGCCAAGGACAATATGCAAGGCAACAATTGAATGTGACAATACACAAGGCAACAAGTGAATGTGACAATATGCAAGTGAGTAAGTGCATATGTTAGGCAATATATAAAACAATGTTTATGTCACTAAGTGAATATTATTGAAGTTATTAATTAACCTCTAGCTATCTATTAACTAATGTTCGGTTATCAACTTCCTCAACTGATGTAACTTTTTGCTGGATAAAAGATGGACACACAAGAATGTGTTAGTGTGCCATATGCCTTCCAAAATGCACATAATGAACTCAAGATGTTAGTGGTCACTTCATTCTTACTAACAAATACGACAAAATGCAAGGAAATATGTATGATAGTATACTAGTAAATATGTAAGGCAATATGTAAGGAAATAAATTAGAAAATGTAAAGTAAACAATCAGACCATTATGCATCTATAAAATTAAAAGGGAGAGGTCAAAGGGATACTTACCTCGGGTCAAGTTGTTGGTGCGTTAAGTTTGCCCTTGGCTCAAACACTCTTTTAGAGAAAGAAGACTTGGTGTACTTTGCATGACGTGTATTCCCTTTTCTTGAATCTCCAAGACTTGTAGTGTGACTTATCTTACTTTGGTGGAGCTCCTTTAGCCTAGAATACTTAGTGTCCAAGTAATAATACTTATATTTGCTAGCATAATACTTATATTTGCCAGCATAAAGCAGAGGATAATTTGGTGATTATGTTGGAAATGGATAAGACAGTCTTTATATATTGGCATCAAATCTTAAGTTACAAACTCCTAATGGCTAATGGGATTGTCCATGGATGGTGTACTTAGCTTTGTTCAAGGAATTTGCAAATACAGGATGCCACTAGCCACTAAATAATGACATCATTGTCTGTTGTTGGTGGGTGTCACAAGGATGTAAATGGGACAAGATGGATCCATAGGGGAAAAGGAGAAGCTGAAGGTGGCATAGAGGAAGGCATAATGTGGGCAAATAGGATGCATAATGAGTCATGGAATGAGGACCTACAACACGTGTTGATGAGAATACTCAAGGCAACACACCCCATTCCCATTTTTGGAGGTTAATGTGCCAATAAGCCCTTCATAACACAAAGCATTAGCAAAGCAAATTTAGAGTGTATTTAACAACCACGCCTATCTTTTGTGTTCCCCATTCTTCCAGTGTGCCAATGACTTCTTCTTTCCTAATGCAAGTTGCTGAGATGCGTCTCCATTGGTAGGAGATGAGTCTTCGTACAACACTAATAAAACATCACCAATAGATGTCTTGAAACTTCCTCTCATCTTCATTTGCATTTTTGATGACCTCTACTTGGGCAAATTTCTTTGATGGATGCCAAATGAAGTTGCTTATTTGTTTGAAATTCCTTTACAATTCTTTCACCTCTTCATCCTTGATGTCATATGCATTTCCCAATATAACAGTAGGCTTCACATTTCATCCACCTGGGCATACACAACCGTTTGCTTCTCAGCCAAAGCCTCCATTTCTTGAATTGCCCCTGGCAACACTGCTTTCAATTGTGAATTCCATGCTCTTAACCTATCGACCACCTGGGAATAAAAATATGATTCCCATACCCTTGTTACCAAACCCTTGTTACCAATCTAGGAACTCAAATTGTTTTGGATTTTTTGCTACAAAAAACTACACTACCAAAGAATAAGTTTTACTAGTGTTCCGTGTGGCACTGATGGAGTGGTTTAGTTTTGGGGACAACAATTTTTTTCCCGTATTTTGGGAATGGCAGGGGGATGGCTATTAAAATAATAATTGAAATTAATATTCATATGTTTAAAATACAAATACATAAAAAACAACTCAAAAAACTAAAATAAGCTAAAATTTAAATCTTTCTCCTTGTTTTCTCTTCATCTCTTTGCAAGTTTTTTGAATGGTGTTTGACAGTGTAGTTTATCAGTTTTTTTGGAGTTTCTCAGGGTGCTTTTAGGGTTGGGATTTATTTTTTAATGTTTAAAAAACAACTTTTTTTTGGTCTGGTCTGTTTTTAAGTGAAGGTGTCAGGGATGCTGTGATGTCCTCAGAATGTCCCTCGGCTGTCCCATGGATGTCATGGTGTCACTGTTGTTTTAAAAAAAACCAAGGATGTCCCCCTTTTTTCAGGACATCTTGGGGACGTTCCCTTTTTTTTTTTTTTGGGTACACGCAGGGGAAATCTTGTCCCTGGGACATTCATGATGCCAATCAGATCCCTGGGGATGTGTTCCCATGTAACACTGCTATTTACTACAGAAAGCTATGCTACCAATAATAGTATTTACAGAATTATAAATACATACCATGAACATAACACAACTTAGATAAAATGGAAGGATCTCTAACAACTGCAATTCAAGTGGAGGGTAGCAAATTAAGTGGGTTGAGGCCATTTGCAGATGAATTGAAGGCCTTCTTCACCGAGTACATCAACCAGGAGATCTGTAATACATATATACAGCTGTGGGTTCATAGAACGTCGAAAGCACCAAAAAATGTGGAAATCATAGAAATAGGAGAATTAATGAAAAAAATGATGCGGGACAAAAGACAATCAATCAGGAAGAAGAATTTGTTTGATGTAGCCCAATCCCTGAGCTATGCTAACATGAGGTCCAATGTTGCTGGCACTTTCACATTACATGAAGACCATGCTATATTGAAACCTTGGTTCCGTGTGTTAGAGATGACTGATCTTAACATCAGCATATGATACTGCATGGCTTTAGATAAATTTTGAAAGTACAATTCATCATTGCTAAAAGACTGAAGATTGAGCTCCCAGAGGAGGCGGACATACGCTTGCCCCTTGTTGCTAGACTGTGAATGAGGAAGATGATAATTCTGGAAATCCTCTGAAAGAGGATGGGTTGATATATGAGGTTTGTCTGTGTAATTATTTTTGGCCCTCCTAAAGATTGGTATCGATAAAACGAAAATAAAACCCTGTCCCATGATAGCAGGAAAACTATGGTAAACCTGTACGGAAGAGTCTCCTTTTAAAATATGATAATAGATATTGTTTTATGGATAGTTTGTGTTCAATTTCCCAGGCCTTTCAGTTTTTTGAATCTATTCATGAAAGCCTCAGCTTATGTGATTTTTGCTAAGGAACAATAGATTTGTGTGAAAACAGAATAGAATTAGCTATATAGAGATCATTCTGGTATCTTGAAGAATTCAGTAAAATCGAGGAGTCATTTTAGAGTGAAGACAAAGAAATGAAGGAACTAACAAACTTATGGCCCCACTTCATAACTCCAACATATGATTGATAACTGGGTGATGATATTTTCATCTTGCACTTTTAGAGGAACGAGGTCTGGTAAGAATGGATCTTGATGCCCATGTGATGTATATTGTAGAGAGCTAAAATCTCTAATATTAGTTTTCTTCTCTGCACCATGTGGGTTTGAAAATGATGAAAGTGTTCACTGCTGATTAGTGGAAGGTTGATTAGGCAGATTATGGAGAATTCTCTCTTGCAAAAAAATTATGGAAACAATTCTCCCTAATTTTTTCAGTTTTTAATCAATCTGTAGGAAGGATGTGATTTATGAAGTTGTGGAAATATTGATGGAATGTGAATCTTCTGTGTATCTATCCTCTGTGTTCTTAGCACCGTAGAAACTGGGAGACACTGAATCTCCTGGTATAGGGGACATGTCGTAGGTACAGAAATGCGAGATGGGGACATCTTCAAAATCTTGGAGACTTTGTTTGAAGTTTCCCGTGTCTCCTGCGGGTGTCTTCTCCAAAACATCATGTCTCTTACCATCATATATATATATATATATACATTGAAAAAAAAAACTAAAAATTAAAACTTCAAATGTGAAGTTGAATGATAAAAAATCCTTTTGCAGCTCCATTCATCTCATTGTTCTCCATTTGCAACCAAAATTAAATAATATAGAGCAGGAGACAAATTACTATTCCTAATTTTATGTATTTTACTTTTTAGAAATTTCAATATATAAATATTATTTTTTTATTTCTTTTGCCATGCCCAATGTCTTAAAATTGGCATCCCCATCTGTGTCCTCTGGTGACCATGCTTATCACAATATCACTATGTATCTGCTGTTCAAATTCATGATGTGAAGTCTTTCTCAAGGGAAAGATAAATTGTAGAAATCATATGCACTTATGCCTCTGCACCGACAACCGTGATGGGATTTGTGGAATATAAACGAAGGGCAATGATGCTTGTATCCATGGTCAATATGGTTAAATTCACAACACCATGCTCCCTACGTTAATCTCAGAAAGCCATTTGGTTTCTTGGAGTTATTGCAGACAAGATTGAAGGTGTATATTGAGAGATGACTTAAGTATAAGGCCAAGACAGTCCAAGAAGCTACTTTTTGTAGTTGAAGTTTTATGTGGATGTGAATACAAGGAAGAGACGCTTTCCATAGTTTAGCTCTTTCACAACTCCCTAGTTTTTGGTCCATCCACGAGTCAAGGTGAAGAATGAACATAAAAAATGATAATGATTGTGTCAGTCTCAAGATGCTTGAAGTGGCCATGAATGACTGCTGAGTTGTAGGATGCATGTTAACACACATCTTTAATTTGAGGTCTCGATGAATTTTCACTATTGGAGACTGAATTTTCACTCAAATTTTTGCGGGTTTGGGGTTGCTAACCCCACCTTAGACCAGAAACAATTTCTGGCAAGATGTCAACTCCTAGTATGTGTTAACAAACCAAATTGGGAAAATAAAAATATTTTATGAATTTCAAAAATCAAATTTATGCATCTACTTTTCTGTGCATAGGGCAGTCTCCATTCTTCAGCTCCATGCATATTCCCACTGCTAGGAAGGCAGCAAAAATAAAAGCTGGTGGCTTTCATCATTTATCCATTGGATTCTTTCTTCTTTTTTCATTCACCTCTGTTTGATCCAATCATGTAAAGGCACTACTGAGTGCACATGAAGACAATTTTTTATGCACAAAAGACTTCCATTTGTTTGATCTTGAGTTTTGAAATTTTTAATGAAGAGCAAGCTCTTTGCTTTGGCGGAGTCTTTTGAGATTACCGTTAGTTCCATGTTGGAAGAAGGATGAGCATAAACCATCTTGCCCAACACAACACTCCTGGCCGTTCTTCACCCCCGCCCTCCACCAATTTGCTGCTAGAACTGCCACCATATTTCTTTTCCACCTGATATGTTGGTATACGATCTTCAAATCCTCAGTTAATTTTCTAGATGATATTGTTTGTTTGCCACTCCTTGCACTACCCCTTTTTGACTGCTTCAATAATTAGCATTGAGTTCCCTTCGACCTAAAGTTTTCACCATCCCTTTTCCTTATCCAGACTTATTCCTTCTATGAGAGCCATTGCTTCTGCCTTACTATTTTTATCTGGTCACAAGTGGACTGAAAACATTAACAGAGGTTGTCCATCATCATCTCTAAAGTTCCCTTCTCCTCCTACTAATCCCGGACTTACATTAATAGCTCCATCAAAATTGAGATTAACTCAATCTGTAGGAGGCTTTTACCTCTCATCCTTAGAATTTTTTAGCCTATTCCCACCAAACTCATTGTCGGGTGTTTTATTAAAATAGTTAATTACCCCATCTTTGAACAGATTATTTAATACTTTTAACTGTTGAACAGGATTCTTCTATCATATCATTCACGGCATCAAACTGGACTCCTTTTGCTCATATCATGTTGTCTATTCTGCCCTCTTGAAGTTGCCTGATTTCTACTTTATTAATTTCTCGTTGAAACTTTCATTAACTATACCTCCTGATATATGTAATGGATTATCTGAGTTTACCAATAATAACTTGATATATATATATATATGACCTAGGGACTAGCCTTTGTTATTTAAGTATGCACTCTGGGCCAATTGAACTATATATAAATGATCTCTCAAGAGTTCACCCTTTCTACTGGTATATGGTATTGAGCTCCGAATGAATTTCAAGCTACCCACATACAATTTCATGAAATAATATATGGAGGATGATGGGAAGGCAAACTCAAGGTTGTTGGATATTATTCAAATGGAAAACACATGAGAAGAAGCCTTGCAAAGCTTAAGTAGACATCAAGACACCATCAAAACATGGTTTGACATGAAGGCAAATGTGAAATACTTTTATATATTAGACCTGGTCCTACTATGGGATCAATCACATGATAGGAAATGGTATCACTCCATGATAGAACCACTATGGATTGGCCCTTACTATATTTATGAGTTACTTAGGCATAATGATTTCATATTGAAATACTTCCAAGGAAATGATCTTTCATTACCTATGAATGGATAGTTATTGAAGCATTTCTTCTTAACTATGGCATCCACTATGATATTATATTATTTATCTAGGTGATGGATATCAGATCCCCATAATTCCTAATCCAATAATATCCTATCTGCTCTTCTGATGATCTGTGCAATTCCCTTAACCTTATCAATTTGCATATTAAAACACATTCCTTCAGCTGCCATACATTTCTCCTGAATGTTTCCCTTATTGAAAATTTTAATTGTCTTCAGCAGCCTTCTTTAAGTGGCAACTTGTTCCATGTTTAATGGGGACCACCTTCACTCATTTTCGTTGCAAAAATGCTTTCAAATCCACCCTATATTTCCAGTTGTATCTAATGTATGGACGATTGCAGCAAAACATTTTCTGCTTCCTAGCTGTTTTTGTGATCCCAATTGTAGCTGCCTTTCGGGATTCACTTCAAACTATTATGAATCATTTGTCCTAAAGAATCCAATTTATTAGATCATTCGAGCTATGAATCTGATATCGATTTCTTCTCGTCTGTTGTTTGAAATTTATACTTTACTAGACATTGTTTATAAATTATTTCTAGAATTGGTCATTCAATGTACATCTGTGCTAGAAAGCTTCATGCAAAAATAATAATTTATGTAATGATGTACTTCACATATGAGTTTCTATCGCCAGTGATAATACTGTACAAGAGACAAGAAGCAATCTCATTTAGGTACTCTTTTAACACACTGGCTGTAAATATATTCAGGTTAGACGCTACATTCCTATCCCCTTTTCTTTGTTATCTCATGTCATTTTTTAATATGTTTCTTATGCATCTTTTTAATTCATTCTAGGTTCTCTCAGTGAGTAATTTGTGTGCCAACAGTACTAGATCCTACAAGTATTTGCAGTTATAGAAACTTGTTTGGCAAAAGTGTAGCTGTGCGAATTGCATTTTCTATTATTTCTTTATGTGCTACAAATTTAATGAAATTGCAGAAAATGTATACCGAGGCTACTCAATTTTGGATAGAGTTACGTCTTGATTTAATGACAGCAATAGCCAGCTTAACTGAAGACCGGCATAATCCAAGGCCTAATGCAAGTCAATTGTGGAGGCTCTATTGGGCAAGTCACCAGGTATTAAAAATTTATACATGATCTAGTTTTGCTAGTTGATTGCTTAAAACTAGTTGATTGCTTATGTCATATACGCAATGCATGACTCAACTCAGATGATTAACAACTGTTGTTTACTTGACTATTCTAGCGATTCTTTCGGCATATGTGTATGTCTGCGAAAGTACCAGCTGTCGTCAAATTAGCAAAACAAGCATTGTTGGAGAACAAGTGTGTTGTTATTGGCCTACAGAGTACAGGAGAAGCTAGGACAGAGGAGGCCGTGACAAAATATGTATGTTGAAATGTTAGATCTGTATGCATGTCACATTTAGAGGAGTTCTGTTGTTGTGGAATAAGTACATAAATTTTCTCTCCCAATCTAATAACTATAATTATATATTGCAAAGGACTAGTGAGGGTGGGCTGTGGCTTTTTGTGAAGTTGTTCCTCAGATAGGATGTTAAACAATTGATTCAATAATAAATTAAATAAAGAATGTCTGTGCGAACTTCTCATTTTACTTAGGGAGTTGAGCTTGATGACTTTGTTTCGGGACCTCGGGAGTTACTGCTAAAATTAGTTGAAGACAACTACCCTCTTCCTGAAAAGCCAATTCACATGCCAGGTGAACAAATGCATTGTCTATATCATGGCATTTTCATTGTCATTGATTAATTATGGAGGTAACTGCCATCTTTATTTTACATTTTACATCTTGCCAGTTTTAAGTTACATGGTGTTTGTTGTTTTTACTTGTGTCAATTTCCATGTATCTGGAAAATTGTATTTATAATAGTTTGGCAGTCTAATACTTTGTCTTGTCTGCAGAAGATGAAGGAACAAGTGAATGTAGCAGAAAGCGATATTCGACACCTACAGGGGGTGTCTATTCTAAAGGGAGAGCAAGGAAGTTTGCAAGGTGTAACAAGGCTGCAAATGATACTGAAAGTGATCCAGAGTCTGAAAGTGAGCTAATGGTCCTTTGATTATTGATACACAGAGTAAAAATAAGAGAGGCCTGTAAATAAATGATAGGCTTGGCAGTCGCCAAATGGGTTGTCAGGGAGGGTGTGTTTCGTGCGTTGAACTACAGTTATATGCTATATATTCACCTGATATGCATTTGCACATTGTAGGGTTTGTCAGCAGTTAGAGCCATCCAACTATCCATCAGCTTATTGATGTACATAAACATAATTTTTACAAATTCTTATCCTCGAAATTTGCCTTAGCCTACCTTGCTTGTGGTTTGCTGCTTACCTTGAACATGCAACGTTGTCGATTTCTCACAGATCTGTTAAGGCCGCGTCCCAGTTGGAATTCCTGTCATGCTGCCAACCATGCACCTTTTTCATCTTCTACCAGAGGTTAAGCACCTCTTTCAGTCTCTTAACATCCCGACTGTCATCTTGTGACCACTCCTAACCCTCTGGAACATCAAATCAATTGAGATACAAATAATCAAGAACCCTAATATCCAAAATGAGTTTGTTGACCTATATTTTGACACGGGCACAATATGGGGTTTTTGAGGAATGTTCCGTTTTGAAATTGATAGGTACAAGTAACAAAACACCTTGAACAGTCTTGAAAATATTTACAAACAAAAATCTAACTACAAGGAAAATTGTGTAAAGGGAGAAAATTTATGATTTTTTTTTTTTATAAGAGTTTTGTTCGGGACAAGCTAATTGAATTGCAGATTTCTAAAGTCTGTGATCGCAATGCTGTAGGTTGAATCCAGTTCCCACTGTGGTGGGTTACAATTATTTTATTGATTCAAAGTAAAAATGTACAAGAAGATGCGGTTATGCTGTTAACCCTTGACACGTAATAACAAGTGTATGTATAGGTTTTACTGGACTTGTAAACCTTGACAACCACCTATGTAACCTCCTTTTAACTTGCACCCCGGATGACCTATGAAGACTTCTAGTGCTAACTAATGTGCTAACACTAATGATTTATTAAAGGGGGTGTCTTTATGAAAGAAGCATGCCCCTTTTTACACTTATTATTTATCTAAGCTAACAACCTAAAGGAATTTGGCGCAAGTTGTAACAAACCCCCGTATGATCCAAAGTCAATTTTTCTGACACATACCAAGCTGCATTCTAAATATTTCAAATTTCACTTTGTCAAGGTTTTTTTTTTTTGAGAATATCAGCTGTTTGATTTGCAGTTGGGCAAAAGACTAGTTCCAGCGTTTTCTTTGACACCAACATTCATAGATAATTATACTTGATATACATGTACTTAGTCTTTGCATGGAATACTGGATTCATTGTCATCTTGATTGCACTTATGCATAAATGAGTGGGAGCAATCTGAGCTACTCGAAGATCTTCAAGGATGTGGCTTCGATATACAGTGCCTTTGGAAGCATCCCACATGCAATATATTCTGATTCTATTGCAGATTTTGCCACTGTGTCTTGCTTATTACAACACCACACAATTGCAGCTGAATCCATATGCATAGTGTAACCTATTGTGGATATTCTTTCATCGACACAACTACCATAATCTGCATCATAGCGTCCAACAAGTTTGAAATTCTTGTTCCAGCGGTACTCAAGTCCATATGCCTTTGTTCCATGTAAGTAACAAAGTACTCATTTAGCTACCGGCCAATGATTTTCTATGGGTTCATGCATAAGTTTGGATTACATACTCATCTCAAATGAAATATCTAGGCCGAATGTTATCAGATATATCAATCCTCCCACCAGCTACCTATATTTTGTGCCATGAAAAATGCACCTTCATTGTCCTTAGAAATTTCATGTGACTTTCCATCAAATTTAGCATAGGTTTGGAATCATTAATCTTGAACATTTCTAAAACTAAGAAATGTACTTAGTTTGAGCGATGAAAACACTTTTATTCTTTTGAGTTACCTCTATGCCTAAGTAGTAATGAAGACGACAAAGAACTCAACCCCATCTTTTAGTTCCTTCTTGATGGCCTTGTTGTGCTTGTCATCATTCTTTATGATAAACAAATCATCAACATAGAGGACAAGGATCATCAACGTAGTTCCCTGCACTCGAATATACAAAGTATCATCTGATTGACTGCACACAACCAATTTTTTGCAAGAAAGAATATGTTTATTCATACCAAGCCCTTAGTGTCTGTTTGAGCCCATATAATGCTTTAACTAATCAACACACCCCATGTTTGACATCGATGGCTATGTCATTTAAATCTCTGCCTCTAGATCACCATTCATAAAGGCACTCTTGATATCCATTTGATGTACTTTCCACCCATTCTGTGTTGTCAATTTAAGAATTATGTTCATAGCGTGCATAGCCTTTGGCAGTGGTAGTAAATGTATTTTCACAATCTATACCTTCTTGTTGTGCATAGCCTTTCACAACAATTCGTGCCTTGTGTTTATCAATGGAACCATCGGATTTATGCTTAACTCTATAAACACACTAGCATCCAACAGGTTGAATATCTGGAGCACGATAAATGAGAACCTAAGTATGATTGTTCATTATATTATCATAATCACCCTGCATGGTATTTTGCTGAACATTTTATGTAGATGCTTCTTCATATGTAGATGGTTCGGTTAAGGAAGTAGCAACTAGTACATATTTTACTTGTCTATGAGAACTTTTGGGACATGTTTTACCAACTTCATTTGCGTTAAAGTCGGCAAAAGTACCACGAGCCCACTTGGGATGATTTTGTAAATTGTCAAGATTGATATCACTAGAAATATCTGCTTGTGAGTTAATATGTGCGCCACTCTGACTATTCATTTGTGGAGAAGTTGTTAGTAATTTGGCTTGTCAAAGCCAAGTTATTACCTTTATTATTTTAAACTTTCCTACAACGGTCAAATTTCCTTTTCAGCTGGTCAATCTGTGGTCTAAAAGCATGAATGAAGGGTACTTACAACAAAGGTATTAAGAACAGTTGGGTGAAGACCTACAACCACCATATAAAGCATGCAGTCCGTTCGAGGGAAAGACACCTACAACAAGTTCAAACGCCACATCTCTTGTTCACTTTCATTGGAAGCACAGAGTTAAAGGCAACGTCATGCATATGTTTATTTTCTCAGGATTGTTTTAAGTCAAGGGATAGGGGATTTCAAAGGACTTACAAAAAACTCGGGTACTTTGCAAAAAAATTACAAAGGGAAAGGTCTTTCAAAGGCCGGAAAGGTAGGAGGTACATTTCAGGAATCCTGAAGGGTATGTACCCATTCGGGAAAGTTCACATTACCCTTCGAAAAAATGACATCTTCAAAGTTCGGAAAAGTCACTTGGCTATCCGAAGGATCAATTGCAGAAGTCCGAAGGGATTTTCTTAAGGAACAGGGGTCACATGCAAGATTTTCGAAGGGCACTTGCCCTTCGGAAGGGTCATTTCATAAATGGAAGTCTTTGTGACTTGACTAAGATAGGTTGTTCCTTCAGACTTTTTGTCCGAAGGAAAAAGTTGAAGGATAATTTCAAAAGCCATGAAGGGCAGTGCCCTTCGGGAAAGTCCACTTCAAGGTTGAAAAGGAAAAGTTTTTTTCGGGAATATCATTTACAATAAACCCGAAGGGCATGTGCCCTTCGGGAGGGTATCTTGGCAAAGTGAAGGGATGTTTTCAAAAGTCCTGAAGGGGACTTGTCTTTTGAGACAGTTGGAAGGACCATTTCAAGCGGACAAAGGACTCTTTCAAAAAATCCCGAAGGGTAGGTACCCTACGGAAAAAGTTCAAAGGCCATTTCAAAAATTTCGACAGGGTTCTCTCTCAAAGGAATGGTTCCCTTCAAAAAGCTCAGGGGCCCTACAAAAAGCCTGGGTGCCCTTCAAAAAGCTCGAAGAAATTATAAACAAGGCAAGGGAAAGAAAATAAAGAAGGGATTCCTTCGAGAAAATTGAAATCAAAAAGTCCGCGGAAAAGACAAGAATGGATAGGAAAATCCGAAGGATTCTTTTGGGAGACTTGGACAACACAAATGGGCTTACAATTTTTCTGAAAGAAATGGGCCATGTCAATTTTTCCAAAACAATTGGCCTTGACAAGACTCCGAAGGGATTCCTTTGGAAAAGATGAAAGACAAGATCAAAAGGAAGTCTTAGTCAATTCCCGCAGACTTTTTGTCCTCGGGAAAGTGGAGACCCGAATGGATAATTTCCTCGGACTTTTTGTTCAAGAGAAAGTCCGAGTAGAATAAATTCCGCAGGAAAGAAATCTGATGGAATTCCTAAGGAAATAGAACACTGAGGTAAATGGAAAAGTTGGCAGTCATAAAATTTGTAAAGCACGACATACATAGCTCGAAAAGATAGACCAAAGAAATAAAACCAAGGGGAAAATTACCAAAGAAATACACGGGAAAATCCGAGAGAATGAACAAGGAAAATCACAGACTTTTGTCTGGATAAACATGGAGCACACATAGTCGGAAAAGTCATAAATAGAGAAGTCCAAGATTATAAGGCAGGCAAGCAAGCAAGACAAAGAATATACATGCACAGGAATTAAACGCTGTAAATTGAAAAGGTCAAAAATAGATTCTTATCTATGCAAACGTTTTATTAAATTGGTCAAAACTGTTGTTGACTGTTTCACCGTGCCACATGCTTCTCTCATGCGTCCAAACGTTTCAAACGTTCCAGCAGTTCGTGTGGAGTTCATCTACTGGCTTTTGGCGTAACATTTCATGCAAAGGAGAAGTTGATTGGTCAAACTTGAGTTCCTTCGCCCACTTCCACGCCATCTTGGTCATGCATGTTTGGAGTTTTCCTTGAGAGTTTTGTTTATTTTAGGAATCATTTTCCAAACTTGGCTCCATTATTTATATTCTATGTCAAAGTTTGGAGAAGCATGCAGATTTTTTTGTAAAGGAGATTAATTTTATTGAATATTCAAAGCATTGTAAAAGATGTGAGGTCTTGAGTTAACTAACCAACACTGACCTTTTCTCTTTTTTGGACTACACTTAGACTGATTTAGACTATTTTACAAAGCTTATTTATTGGCTGAATCGAGCCATAGAGAAAGGAGCCTGAAGTTTGAAAAAAAAAATTCTAAGCTGGACCAGTGATCAATAAGGAGTTTATTTTTTTGAATCTGATTTTGACAGCAGCATAGTGTGTATTTGATTGTGCATCAGCATACAAGAGAGAATTTTTCTCCTTTTGCAGGTCCCTTCCTCAGCAATCTCTCTCTATCTCACCTTTTTTGAAGGTAATTTGAAGAGGTTTTCAACCCTTCCTCTGAAACACTTTTGCTTAGGGACAGAATATAAATTGCAATTTGGTTATGTGTGCATTGATTTTAGTAACTTCAGAGGATCTAATCAATTCAGGTGTATCACCCCTCTTAGATTTTCTTTCAAAGTTTTCCCTTACTCTTTTCACCCCAAAAATTATAGTTTCAAGTTTAATTGCAAAATCATAAAGGAACCAACGCTCTCTTGAGGTTCTTTTCAACACAGAGGCATGCACCCTCTGAGAAGTTCCCATTGTATCAGTTGGAGAGATGTACTTTGCACATCTTCAAGCAGGGTGCACTCCAGAGGAATATTAGAAGTGTTGGGAATAAAGCTTGTGAGTCGGATAAACAAACACAAAGGGGAGTTTAGGGAGAGAAAATGACAAGCACACACAAACACACGAGAAAATTTTCACCTAGGAAAGCTCTTTTGGGTAAAAAACCCTACTTTAATTATAACATAAATTGGACATCTTACAATGCTATGCTCAAGTCACAAGGCTCTGTAACCTACATACAACGCTTTATTGTTTATTTGAATGCACGCACAACCGTGTGTATTCAACATTCAATAACCGTTATTACACATATTCCATGTAACCAGACATTCAAAATATCGACTTCTTAAGAACTGTCTTATAATAGAGATTTCACTTGTCATGTCTGCAATGCAAAAGAATCTACATGCACGAACTATTGTGCCAAGTGAACAACATGTAACGATTCATAGCAAGTTTGTGTCAGAGTGCTACCATGGCATTGTTAAAATTGTTTCAATCTAGCAGATACAATTTGACAAGTGTTTAATGCCTTCAAATGATCTTTCATAGCTGTGCATGTTGCATAGCTCCTTGTAGCACTTTACTGCAACTCAACCTCTAAGCACCACTTAGCAGTCTTCCAGAGTGCGATAGAAACTACAAAAAGTGTCATGCGCAACTTTTACATCATTCTCGCATGTTGTCAAACTTGTGCAATCGATAAAGACAACCTCCACGAAAGACTGCACAACCATCCCATCTTGCACAACCAACATGCACAACATATTGGGCAACCAATTATTTGCGCAAAGCACCTTGCGCAATGCCAACCATGTGCACAATTGCTATTGCTCAGATTCATGCAAAGTTGAGACATTCCCCAACAAGATTAACAAGTAGCTTAGGAATTTAGAAAATTTTCACTATTCTCTAAGCTAGATTTTCCCAAAGAATTAAAAGATGTAGTAGCTTCTTGTGAAATATTAGTGACCGAAGAAACACTTGGTTGATTCATATCAACCTAAAGCCACAATTGATGAAATTTAGTTCCATTTCACATTCCTTAAGCGATTTGATGCCTTTGTATCTTTCTCTCCAAATCATCAAATTGTGAGTCAAGTCTTATAGTGTTAATATTCGAAAACTCATCATAAGTCACATCTCTTTTCACTATAAATTTACTTGTATCATGTGCAAGCAAATGATACTCCTTTTGGTTATTAGAATATCAAGGGAAGATGCATTTTCTACGTTGAGGTTCCAACTTAGTTTTATGCCGAGTAGGAGCTAGAGCATAACAAGTGCATCAAAAAAATCTTATATGTTTCGCCTTAAGCTTAAGCCCATTCAACGCCTCGTAATGTGTTTTGCCCAAAAGACAAACTATTGTGGTCTTGTTTGTAAAATACAGTGCAACAACAATTGCTTCGATTCAAAATTTGTCATCTAATTGTTTATAGTGCAACATGCTCGTGCTATGCCTTCAAAAGTTCTGTTTATCCTCTTAGAAACTCTATTATATTGTGGAGTATAGGAATTAATGTATTGGCATTTGTAAGAAAACTACTACACCACTAAAGTAGAATCACAACAATAAATCACAATATGATTGAAATAAGAGCAAAATAATGAAGAATATGACTAAGCCACTTCGTGGAGGCAACTTCCTCAACCTTACAATAAGAATATGATTCACAATATGATAATCATATACTAACCACAACTTCTTATATGTGCCATAATTATGCTATGGAAACACCATTGACCGACCCTACCAACATATGAAGCTCAAACGAGATCATACGAATTAATTAAAGGTTATGATAGACCCAAGTTGGCCACACATATTCTACTACATACTAAGGGCTAAGGGCGTAGCATGCCTCTCCCCTTCAAGCCAACATTGTCTTTAATGTTGACGATTATTGGATGCTTTTGAAGGAATGCTTCATCCTTCCATGTCACATCTTCATTGGACAAATTCTTATACTAGATCAGATACTTTGTAATCACCCTCTTCCTCAACCTTTTGGTGTTTGTATTATTCCCTCAAGTTCCAAAATGATTCTTCCCTCATCAAGCTTTGGCAAATTTGTCTGGGCTAAAACCATGTGTAGTGACCTTTTTCTAGAAGGAAACATGGATGTTTAGATGTATTTTCACTAAGGGAGGTATATCCATTTTGTATGCTACATTGCCATTCTTTTGCAAGACTTGATAAGGGCCATAATACTTAGGTGAAAACTTATTATCCTTTTCTTGTTGTTTCAAGGACATTTGCTTATATGGTTGTAAACACACAAAAACCCAATTTCTGATTTCAAAATGTCTTTCACTGCTTGCTTCTTCATATGGTTCTGTGCCATTACAAGCTCTCTATGAGATTAAAGAGTACCTCTTGCTAGTGTTGATTGTGTTCTTCGACTATTCAAAATTTTGGCTGGACCCTCAAAGATAAGGTGATGGATGGTACCCATACAATGCCAAAAATGGAGGCATTTTGGATGATGTATAGAAAGAAGTGTTATACCACCATTTTGCTAGTGTCAGCGATTGAACTCATATTCCCTATTTAATTAAAGCAAAACAACGAATATAACTCTCCAAGCACTTGTTGACCAACTCAGTTTGCCCATTAGATTTGGGATGATAAGACAAGCTAAGAGCCATCGGGGTACCAAAACATGAGAATAACTCAGTTCAAAAATTATTGGTAAAGATAGAGTCACAATCACTTACTATGATCTTTAGGGTCCCATGGAGCTTCTAAACTATATCCATAAATGATATTGCTACTGTAATTATTACAAACCAATGTGATATGTACAAAAATGCGCATATTTGGTGAATCTATCGACCACAATTATGATAACAATTTTTCCTTCCGATTTTGGCAGCCTTGTGATGAATTCCATGGAAACTTCCACCTCTGGTTAGGAATAGATAGAGGTTGTAACAGATCCATGGTCTTCTGTATCCCCCTTTGTTTTACTAACACATTACATTCTTCCACAAAATTATTGGCTCCCCCATCTAGACCTTCCTAAAAGAAATCTTGCATGGTTCTATGATAAATTTTAAAGAACCTGAGTGCCCACCTATTGGAGAAGCACAAAGTTTCGTAAGCATGTTATGCTTAATGGTTGAGTTTTTGCAATAGGAAAGACCTATCCTTGTATCAGAGAGTGAACCCTTTCCACACATTTATTTGACACACTTGGAACTTGTTGGAACTTTTGAATAAGATTCTTTGTAGCTGCATCATTCTCCCACTTTGATCTTCATCCACCCAATTGACTTATAATATGTTAATGGCACTCTATATTGCCTCTATGCATTCATCCTTTTTGGATGGTTCATCAACCACAACATTCTCCTTGTATAAAATTTCAAGGTCATATCTTGACATTTTAGTGACCTATTTTTGTTGTTATTCTAATGACAACCTCTATTCCAAGAAGTACATTAGACCATCAAGATCTGTATTCACTTTAAAGTGTCTTCCCAATAGATATGGTTGCTGTTGTTTTACTGCGTGAAGAATAAGCATCATTTCCTAATCATAAATAATTTTTAGCAAATTCTTACCTTGAGTTGGCGACTCTCAAAATTAATGGGTCATCCTTTTTGCATTAGTAACTTTTGCATGCTATACCTTGAAGCATCACATTCCACAAATGGTTAGAACTGGGGTAGTGCACATGGCCTCCTTTAGCCTTTCAAATGCCTCGATGGCCAATGGAAGGAGTCCTCTTTCAATAAGGCTATGAGTGGTGTTGTTATGCTACCATAATTCTCTTCCAAATGATGATAAAAATTGATGAGCCCCAAGAATCCTCTAAGGTTTTTTAGGGTTTTAAGTTATTTTCATTCTACCATAGCCTTGATCTTTTGAGGATCCACCTTGGCACCCTCATTTGAAACAATGTGGCCCAAATACTTGATCTTGTTGACTCCGAAAGCGCATTTGGAAGGCTTGGCATAATGTTGGTGTTCAAAAATATCCAAAACTTGATTTACATGATGCAAATGTTCCTATGATGTTTTGTTGTATATTAAAATGTCATCAAAGAACCAAGACAAAATTTTATAGAAATGGCCAAAAAAAGAGTTCATCAAATTTTGAAATGTAGATGGTGCATTAGTGAGGCCAAAAGACAACCAAACATGCATAATGGCCCTTATGGGTTCCGAAGGTTGTCTTACAAATATCTTTATCTTTGATTCTGATTTGTTGATACCTAAAACGAAGATCAAATTTTGTAAAATAAAAAATACCATGTAATTCACCTAGTGAAGAATCATCAATTATAGGAATAAGAAACTTATATTTGATATTGTACTTATGTTGCATGTAGTTAGGACACATGCGCTAGGTGTCATCCTTCTTATGCACCATCACTATTGAAGAGAAATAAGCGCTTTGATTATGATGCATAATACTTGCTTCCAACATCTTCTCAATATCACTATTCTGCATGTATGGGTTCCTGTAAGGCTTGATGTTGGGGTGGGGTTGGTACCTTAGCACTATTTGAATGACATGATCATGAGCCCTTTTAGGAGGAAGGCCTTTTGGCCTCTTTTTAAAAAAAAAAAAAAAATATTGAATGCTCCTCCGCAATAAATTGTAGATTTGGCAGTGTAGACCTCTTTGGTGGTTGTGCTTGAAATAAAACATTTGAGCCACAAACCCATCTGCTCTCTTTTTTAGAATTTTTTGAAGCTGATGAGAGCTCACAAAGTGGGAGCACTTTGCATGTAATCCATGCATTTCAAATTTCTTGCCCTCTAAATGGAAACACATGGATAGCTCTTGGAAACACATCTTAATCGTTCCCAAGGTAGATAACCATTGGACTCCCAACACAATGTCAGCGCCACCCATGGGAATGGAAAACATAGGGCTCTCTTGTAGATACTCCCCTGGAGAGTTTAATACTATGGCATTTCCCAAAACAATTGACTGTGGCACCATCTACAATCATGACTTGAAACTCTGGAGTTGGAAATACAAAACAATTCAGATGGATAAGTAATTGATTGTTGATGAAGTTGTGAGTACAACGTGAGTTAATCAATAGTGTCGCCTTTTTTTTTTTCAAAAAACCCACTACCTTGAGGGTTTGTCGAGTGGTAACACTTGAAAGTGCAAGGCAAGAAATAGCTGGGGCCTATAGAGCAAATTTAGAAAAAATCCATCATTGCAATAAATTGCTAAAAATGACCATAGAACCTTAATTCTTTTACTGTAGCATCCTTGAATGATTCTCCAACTTTAGCTGAAAGATTGCATAAAAATTTGAAATGGTTTGTGAGATATAGGCGAATCTTCAAAATTAGGGTTTAAACTATAGTTTGCCTAAATCAAAGCTCTGATACCACTTGTAAGGAAATTACTACACCACCAAAGCAAAATCGCAACAATAAATCACAATATGATTGAAATAAGAGAAGAATAATGACGATTATGATTAAGCTTTTTTGAGGGGGCAACGCCCAAAACCTTATAATAAGTATAAAATTTGCAATATGATGATCAAATACTAACCACTACCTTCTATATATTTACCCTAATTATAATTTGGAAACACCCTGGACTGTAATAACAATATGAAGCTATAAAAAAGATCATATAACTTAACTAAGATTATGATAGCCACAAGTAGTCCACACATATCCTAATACACCCAAAATTTATCATCTAATTGTTTATAGTACAACATGGCTTGTGCTAGACCTTCCAGAGTCTTGTTCATCCTCTTGGAAACTCGATTCTATTGTGGACTAAAGGAAGTAGTGTATTGCCATTTGATTCGACATTCCCTACAATAATCTGAAAAACCTTTTAAAATGTTCTCTCGTCCACTATTTGACTTAAGGCTAGTTTCAAACCTGTACCTTTTTGAACTGTGTTAGATTTCATCAAACTTAGTGCAAACCTTTGATTTGTTTTTTAGAAAATATACCCAAGTCATCCTTGAATAGTCATAAATGAAGAATACAAAATATTGGCACCATCCAATCGAATTTTTTTTCATATTACAAACATTATAACGAACCAACTGCAAACACTTGTTGGCCTTCCAAGTAGGCTCTTTGGGGAACTTTTTCCTATTTTTTTGGATGAAAACACAAGATTCACTCAAAACATTGTCTCTCCTGAACGTGGGCAAACCATAAACCCTACCATTCCATTACAAATCTACTAAAAAATGAACATTTAGATGCCTATATTGCAGATGCTTCAAACACTGTGGGACATTGTCCTTGTTACAACTACTCTTTCCAATTTTTGCAGACGAAGTATTTTACAATGTATTTTTATGAAGTTTCCATCCTCATACCTTGTATAGACATTTTTGTACCCATCATTGACTAAATTGAAGTAGATAAGCCCATTTTCTAACACAATTTGATAATATTTTTTTATAATGGGGACTAAAGACATGACATGCCTCTTTAGTGTAGGTGCATTCTACACATTTGTCAGAAACTCAATATAACTATTATGGATAAAAATCCTAATAAATACAACACCTTGAGGAATATGCATGAACTTGTCTGTGAAGGTAACTAGTGCTAGAGGTGCTTCTTTGTAATGCCAAAAAGATCTCAAGTCATGTTTGGTTGCACTTGTATATGAGAACCAAAAATCAGTGAACTCATCCCTATCCTTAGACTCCATATAGGCTATGTTAGCACACTCTAATATTGTGAAAGTTGATTCTTCTGCAATATTTCTCGACTCACTATATTCTTGCTCTATAACTCTGTTATAAAACTCACGTGAAACTACAACTAATTGCTGAGAAATTGACATTTTTGGGCCTGTCGAGTAATCGTGTAACTTATCGCGAGTTTGAGCTTACTACTCGACTGCTAGGCACTAATAACCTCCAGTGCATAAAAAATGTCATTTTAAACCATTTGTCTCGATTTTTTGTTGTTTTTCCTCTACTCAGGGATTATTTATCATTTACCAGTTGCTTCAACGTGGTTGTCTGTGGATTCCATCAGCATTGAAGAATTTTGATAGGGATTTGAGAGTTAAGAGTCTTCATTTTAGATTTTTTGTTTTTGATTATTTTTTCCATTTTAGATCTATAGACCTAGTGTTTGTTTTTTGTCTTTTGTTTTTCTCCTTTTTTCCTTGTTCTCTCTTTGATCGACACTAGCAGCTAGGGTTTTAATCTAAAACTCTTTTTTTTCCCTTTGTTTTATAGGGTTTCTACTTGTAGTTTATATTCTTTTCACAGTGGTATACAAGAATGCATCCAATTTAGGTAGCCATAGGATTAGGAATTTTGATGACCCTACTTGGAGGCATCAAGAAGAGGGTTCAAAGTACAATTATGTACTATGCAATTATTGTGAGTTTAAGATAAGTTGAGGTGTCAATCTTCTCAAATACCACCTTGCATGAATCATAGGTAAAGATGTGCAAGTGTGTCAAGAAGTGCAGCTTGATGTTCAATAAGAGATCGTTGTTGTCCTTGCTCTTTACAAGGAAAGGAGAAAAAAAGGACATTTAAAGCAGTTGCATTTGTAATGAATAGGGGACAACGAGCACTGATTTTGATGGCTTAGGAGCCTTTTCTATTTCCCAAGGGTTCGGGGATGAGACTCACCTACTCGAGACAGTTCAGGTTTTCGTTGACATGTTTTCTTTCTTCCACAAAATACTCTTAGGGCACAACCTTCAGTCGAAGGTATTGCTTGGAACTAGGAATTGCAGAATGAAAAAAGCAATGATAGATGTGGATTTTTTTTTTAATAAAAAAACTTATATTGATTCAAAGTTTAAATCAAAAATTTAATTTGTACTATGCCAGGGAGCAAAACTATTTGTCCAAACCCTGGCACAAAAAACAAGTGTAATCACTTCAACATTAATCTGAAGTCAGTGTAAATCTAAAATCTTGCATATATCCTCTTGGATCTTAGTAGGCCACTATAATGGTGGGGGACCATAACAAACAATGTATTTATTATCCAAAGCCAAGCCCAATTAGCTAAAGCATCTGCAACTCTGTTATTTTGCCGAGGAACATGGTTGAAATGGATCTCTTGAAATGTATCCTTTAGCTGATGGATTTTTTCCAACTCTCTCATGATTTGCCAATTTTTGCGCTACGTCAATGACAAGATGGATAAAAGGCTAATGATTAGTTGAGAATCCGATTCCACTTGAATCTTTATCCATCCAACTTTAACAACTTGTAATCCTCTAAAAATTGCCTTAATTTCAGCCAAATTTATTCGTTGCACAACCCAATCCTTCTGCAAAGAGGAAGACCACTGATCCATTTGAATGGCTGCCTTTTCCACCCATACTTGCTTTTCCTTGTGTTTCCTCTAGAGGCTTCGTTTGTATTCAACTTCCCAAATCCAAAAGGAGGGGTTGACCACTTACCTTCCCCCTTAGATTTCCTCCTTAGTTTAAAAACAAAGATTTGATGATTACTCAAATTAAGAGGTAAGTTTCTTGTAAGGTTAACCCATTGCACTGACATATTTTGAGGCATTTTATTTTTGTATTTGATTGATTCTGCAATATTTGACTTTATCTTTTCCCACACACATGAGATATCTTGGCTTTCCTGTTGAAAGATTCTCTTGTCTCGTTCCTTCCATACATTCCATAATAAAAGAGTTATTCCGTTCCATAAGATTGGTCCCAAATTTTGGCCAGTCTCTAAGTGTTTCCCCATTCTCTAAAAGGTTGCTTTATATCCTAATTTCCATTCCAAGGAAGCTGAAATAAATTAGCCAGGTTTTGCCACATTTGCATCACAGAAGGACATTGTATAAATAGATGAATAATGGTTTCTTCATTAGTCAAACACATTGTACACCTATAGGGTCTGTTGTACTCTTTCTTTTTAAGCCTATCCCTTGTTAGAACTCTTCTTAATTGTAACCAGACAAAGAAGCTAAATTTAGGACAACGTTCTTCTTGCCATAGCTGTTTAAAAATATCCCTTAAGGGGTGGGGATTTAGTTTGCATAATTATGCATATCCTTATGAAATAGAGTAACTTCTTGTAGCTTTTGTCCCCCATGCTATTATATCTGGTTCTTTATGACTCGAAGATCTTGATTGTAAAATGGAATCAATTCGCTGTTTTTGATCTTCATTCATATGAACTGGGCATTCCTCAAAACGAATCCATCGATTTCTAGCCTCTTAATGATACCTACAAGGCTAGCTATAATGATGATACCTACAAGGCTGGGCGTAATAAACAACTTTGTGGCAACCTTTGTTGTGAAGAGCTTTCATAAGAGGCTTGAGTTCAGGGAATTGAGCTATGATAGGAGGTTGTCCATCCCACGAATCAGTCCAAAAATTAGCCATTTGGCCATTTTGAACGATCCAAAAGAAGTATCTCTTAATTATAACTTTTCCTATTATAAAAACAGTCAAAATGGGAGATCCTCAGGAAGGAAGAGCCAATGTGATTATTCTTTCAGGGGGATGATTGCCAGCATATTTGGTTTGGATATTTACAAGCCAAAAATTATTTGAGTTTTCCAACAATCTCCAATAAAGTTTGGCGTCTAAGGCTTTGTTTTGTTTAATGCTGAAACGAAATCCCAAACCTCCTTATGATTTGGGTTGAAAATGAAGGTCACATTTGACTAAGGACCATTTTCTGTGTTACTAATCTCCACTCCAAATGAATTTTTGAAATGGAAAATCCATTTGTTTCCATACTCCAGTCGCGATATTAAGAATGGAGGAAGCATAAATAGGTATAACTTGAAGAACTGGTTTAACCAAAGTCATTCTTCCTCCTGAAGAGAGCCATCTATTTGTCCATTTTTGCAATTTCATCTTCCATTTGCTAAGCATCCATTTCCATTCTTTTATTTGTGTGGTTGCAAATTCTATCCCTAGATAAGTAATGGGAAGCGAGCCCTTTGTAAACTTAAAAATATCATGAACCTGAGCTTCTTGTCTATCAGAACAATGAAAAAATATTATTTTGGATTTGCCTTGATTTATGAGTTGTCCTGTGGCTTTGGTAAAAGTCTAAAGAATCTTTTGCATTTGTGAAGCCTCAAAACAAGTAGCTCCACCAAGAAGTGTGGAATCATCAACAAATTATAGATGAGTTAGAGGATTCACTCCTTTAGCCGATATGATACCTCCTATATTTTTATCTTTTCACGCCTTAGTCATTAAACGCCCCAAACATTCAGCCAAGATGATGAATAAGAAAGGAGATATGGGGTCCCCTTGCCTAATTCCTCGAGAAGCACCAAAAAGCTTTGAGGGATTATCATTAACAATGACAAAATACGATACTGATTCCAAGCAAGCTTGAACCCATATGATCTAGTCCTAAGAGAAGCCAAATTGATTCATAACTTTACATAAGAAGGCCCAGTGAACTCTATCATAAGATTTAGAAAGATCCAATCTGATAAACATGGAAGGAGATTTCTGCGTATTCATGGAATGTAAAGCTTCTTGGGCTATAACTATTTCACCATGAATTTGCCTCCCTTGAACAAATCCTCTTTGTTTTGGTGAAATGATCTTATGCATTAAAGATTTCAGCCCATCTGCCATTATTTTGGTAATGATTTTGTAGAAGCCATTGCATATAGCTATGGGCCTGAAACGTAATATCTCTTCCACCTCAGATGCCTTTGGGATTAGGGCTATAAAGGTTTTATTTAATTCTTTTAACATGGTTTTGGCCTTTCTCGCCTGTTCCACAACTTGAAGGTCATTTTAAAATGATGTCCCAAAACACTTGATAAAATTCAATCAGGGAACCATCTAGACTAGGTGTTTTGCCTTTTCTCATACTAAAAACATCATTTTTTTATCCCCCTTTAGTAACTTGAACAGTGAGTTCTCTATTTTCTTAGGTCAAATATAATTTTAGGGATGGTTGCAAGAGCCTCCTTTTTTGCCATATCATCTAAAGAGATAGCAATGGAAAGATTTGAAAGATAATATGTAGCCATATTTTGCAATCCTTCTAAAAAATTTCTTTCTTACCATATGTGGTTCTTAAAAAATTGATATAATTGTGAGATCTTCTTGCCAACAAAGATCTATGAAAATATGTTGCATTTTTGTCACCCTCCTATAACCATTGGACTCTAGATTTTCCGCTGCCACAAAATTTCCTCCCTTTTTTCCCATTCTTGAAGAGCAGCTTTCAAAGAGATCTCCTTTTTTGCCAATTCTTCATTAATCCCAATGTTTCTTCTATTATCATTGATCTCCTCTAATTGACCATGAATTTGTTGCTTTTTTTCCTTTGTCTTCGAATCCTGTCCAGTTCTATGCTTTCAATTTGGTTTTGAGATAATTCATTCTTCTAACAAAAATGTTCATATGGGTTCCATGCTTAGGTTTACCTTCATTCGACCACTATTGAATAAGATTAGTGATGTTCTCATGTCGGAGCCACATCAACTGAAATTTGAAGGGGGCATGACAGGGAAAAGTCCTCCCAATCTCTAAACAGATGGGCCAATGATTTGAACCTGGGTTATTTAAAATTTTCACTTTTAGAATATGATCTTTTGTCCACCATGATTCTTAGATTAAAAATTTGTCTAATCTCTCCAGACATCATACCATTACCAGTGTTAACATCCACTACCTGATGTTTTTGTATGTATGTGGTCATATTATGCGAGCTTGCATCTAAAACTGCCACACCTCCTATCTTTTCTTCAAGGGTTTAAAATAGTATTATAGTTGTGGATTGTTTTTGGTATTATAACATATCTTTCAATTTGTTGATTGCATTGACCATTGTTGGGATGGGGTTCAAAGTACCTACTTATGATTTAAGTGGCCCATTGTTGAAGGATGCTATAAAAAATATGCAAGTTGTAGTAGAGGAGCAAAAAATAATGTATCACATAAAAGGGTTTCAACATTTTATCTAATGGGTTGATGGATGGACCTGCACTTTGATTAAATCTCTAGTGGCTATAAGTGTGCAGTTGGTGTTTTTGAAGTCAATCGATGCCTTCTAAGTGAAAAATTCAAACACTTTATATGATCTGTTGGATGAGGTGGTTAATGAAGTGGTTGTGGAGAATATTTTCCTAGTTGTGATAGACAATGGAATAACATATGTAGCAGAGGAGAAACTTCTTAGGAGAGGCACTCTACACTTTTTTTTTTGAAGCCTTTGCACAACCAATTTCATTGATCTCCTACTTGAAGACATAAGAAAAAATACATTGATGAAAAATGTGGTTGAAGAATCTAGAAATATCACAAAATACATCTGCAATCAACCTTGGTTGTTAAGTTTGATGAGAGCACAGCAACATAAAGGAGCTTTTGCAAGTGAGAGTCACACAATTCTCCACAATGTTCATCACATTTTATAGCATTACAACCTTACTTTTATCTTTTAAGTAGATGTTTAGGAGCACAAGTTGGTTGGGGTCTACTTATACTAAGAAGGCCAAAGGGGATAGGGTTGTGAAGACCGATTATGACGATTTGTTTGTGAAGAACACAAATGAGATACTTTTGGTAATTTTAATCTTAACCATTTTTTGTTTATCATTTAGTTTTTATATTTTTTTGGTTTAAATTTATCTTAATTTTAATTTTAAAATTGTACATTAGTTTGTTTCAAGTTTCAGAGCCTTTGGTTAGAGTTCAACGCTTGGTTGATGGGGGGAAAAACACTCGATGGGTTATTTATATGAGGCCATAGACAAGGGGTCAAGAAGGCCATACAAAATTATTATGAGAAAAATAAAAGAAAATATGAACCTATTTGGCACATAATTGATTAGAGATGAAACAAGCAACTCCAATGACATACATGCAACAACTTACTACTTGAACCCCATGTTTTGTTCACTGATTCATTTAATGTTGATTTGGAGGTTATGTATGGCCTCAACACATGCATAGAGAGGATGATCCCCATTGAAGTCACTAGAGACACAATTATTGATGAGCTACATATTTACAAGATTCCAAAGGGGAGGCTTTTTTTTTCGCATCTATGCATTCGAAGGAGAATTAGCTAACAATGAAGTAAAAACAAATTGAGTACTTTGATTGTAGTCTTGTTATTCATAGATATTAGGCTTCTTTAATAAATGCAACTCTAGTTGACTTACAAAGTTATAAATGTTCTATTTGAAGATTTGTGGTGGGAAGGTTATGGTGCAAAAACACCAAATCCTTAGAGGTTAGCCATCCACATTTTGTGCAAGCCACAGGGCTTGTTTGGGTGTGAAAGGAACTTTACCTTACCCTTCTAGTGCGGAGCAAACAGGGATTTGGAGATGATTCTATACATTAATTTCTCAAAACATGCTATTTAAGTTTATTTTATGAATTTATATATGCTTTAAAGCAACGTTAAAGTTATGTAGTAATTGCTGAGTCTCGATTCCGAGTCAATTTTTGGCTACCGAGTAATTGCTAGGTACGAGTTTTCAAGATATGCTCTACATATTGGGCAAAATCTAGTTTGTGAATTTTCTCATATGGGATTCTACACAAGGTTGCAATATGACCAAGTATAACATTCTTGTGACACTTGATTTCTGAATATGGGAAAATATTTATTGATAGTATTCTCTGAATAACAAAATTTCAATCAGATGGGAAAACCAAATGATTATACAATGAATTCACAAATTATGAAAACAAATAACAAAAATTTAATAGTCTAAAATAATTTAAAAGAACTCAGCAGTGATTTTCAATCAATTTAAAATTTTCATAATCACCACAAGATCAAGACAAGGACTGGGACAGGGATGGGGATAACAAGTTTTGGACTCTGCGTATGTGGTTACTTGGAGACCCCAGAAATAAATGAATTAATATTTAAATTTTTAAATTTCTGAAAACAAAAAAGCATCAAATTCAAAACTCATAAACATAGAATAGTGAAATAAAATTCAGGAAGATATAAAATGCATAATTTTTAAAGAGTTTTAGCACTCTACATGAGAGACATTTCACATTTAATTTTTAAAGGTTAAAGTTTAAAAACAAAAAATTAATCTTAAAAAAAAAGGTTTTAATAAGGACGTTGATATGTCTCCCATTGTGTGTTCTTTATTTGTGGTTGCAAATGAAGAACAATGAGATGAATGGAACTGTTTTAGTATTTTATAACCACCACCTAATTCTTTCTGCAATTGATTTTCTTACTCCAGGAACAATGAAGCTAATGGAGCTTGCCTTCCTTTTTAGGTGGCCTCCAGTGGTCCGAATTTCCTCTTCTTTGATGCATTTCGGGGTGCTGTTCTGTATGTTGTTGTCTTTGGCTTTGTTTACACTTTTTTGGAATTTGATGATATTATGGGTGGCCCCTCCTGCTGTAATTGTATAGTTTATTTTGGGAATAGTAGGCCACCTACAATTTATACGGGTTGTTTACACATATTGTTTTTAATATGCTAAGTGATTGAAATAGAACCTATTTACTTATTTAAAAAAAGGTATGAGACGGGAATTTTGTTAGGAGATGCCCTTAGGAGACATGGAAGACTCCTAACGAAGTGTCTAAGACTTTGGAGATGTCTCCATTTGTGTCTAGCATCTTCGAGATGTGTCCCATACCCAAGATGCATCATAGTTACCACTGTACTAGTATTTGGAGACACTTCTGGTTTCTATAATTTATTTCTAGTTGGTGATATCAGTGTTGCATGAGCACAAATTAAAAATAAAAACAAGCAGAGAAATAACACAACCATTTCACTATTGAAAACTTTGCAGGCTAAAGATCAACCCCATTGTTCTTTAAGATTTTTTTCTTTACAAAACGTCTCCTGGAAAAATATCTGGATCTTTATTACAATCACAAAATGCCTTCATAAAAGTTGAGGCATAAAGAAGGTGAACTGAATGGCTACCTAATACACTGTTTATCTTCTTTTGAAAAATTTATTTAAATGTTAATTTTGTCTGAACTCACTGTTGTGCCCTTACATGCCACAAACATCTTGCAAGGTTAATACATCGCGTCCAAATATGAGAGGCTAACACCTATTGAGTTTGTATGCTCAGAGAGATTATGCCAAGCTTACAGTTAACCCTCGGTATTGTTTTCTCAATAGCTTCCAAAAGCACATTAACCCTCTCGATTTCGGTCACCGGACCCAATGCATATTCTGATAGGAATTTCCTATCAATTCGTGTTATCTTTTTGCTGTACTTTCGAGGCAAGGCTAGGATAGAGATGACTATGGCATGGATGTCTTCCTTTGAGATGCATGCACCTTCAGAGGTTTTAAATTGTGTGACATAAATCATTGAAAATAACTCCTTAGCTTTGAGGATGAAATAGGATTTTTACTTGTTCATTTTGCTAACTGGGAGTCTTTCCGAGTGGGTTGTTATCTGGTATACTTTACATAAACAGTGAGGATATTCACCTCAAAGTCAGTGAATGCTGCCACATGCGGTTTCAACATTTTCTATTGACACTGAGTTTGTTTGACAAAAATTTTCCTGTCAATTTTCCAATCTTAAAAAGTTTCTCAACATTCTTTTGTTGTGTTACAATTTTTTCTTTTAAATCCGAGGAATTAAACCCACAAAGGATGGATGCAAGATCCCAAGCGTGCTCCCCACCTCAGCAAACACAGTCCACACATGGCCTTTTACGGCTACGAGATCTGAAGAATTTGTTATAGAGCATGAATATTTTGTTGTAGCCCCAAGATTTTCTTCTAGTGTTTCCCTTTGTGCTTCCTCGTAATATCTTGAGAAAATTTGCCCAATTATTCTACAACTGATTCGGGTTCTTCTTGTCCTTTGTCAACCTCTGCTGCAACTAGCTCATTGACTGAAAGGTGTTTCTTCTTCCCTCTTCTTTCTTGAAGTAGTTGGCCTCTTGAACTTCTTACCCTCATGTTTCAAAGAGACTTTAGTCTTACCCAATACTTACACTTACGTTCTTTGGCCTTTGATTTTATGTGTAAACAAGAGCTCTCCAATCCACTTGAACGAATTCAATATGAACAACGGAGGGTGCCACACTACTTGGCAAACCTTGGCTCAGATGTATTCAGGGAAAGATTGAGGCTAGGATAAAGATCTTGTCAAAGATTCAAATTAGATGTGGCATTTGAAGTTAGGAAGGAATCCCCACCCTTGATATCACACTTGTGGTCATTGCAGTGTCACTGACTGACCTAATGGGTGGGTTATCTGTAACTTATTCATTTATGTTATCATGTGGGGCCATGAGCAAGAAGATGAGCTCCCCCTTATAGCCAACCCCCATATTGGCTTGCTCAAACACAGCTTGGGATCTACTCTCTTTTCTTATCTTGCCTTGATGTTTTTTTCAAATTTGTATCCAAAATCATATGAGGAGGGGAGATGGATGGTGAGATTACCTAAACCCTTGGGAACATGTCCAAAAACGCTGAATTGTTCGCTGCATGTGGATCCACTTCTATAAACTCTCATACCCTGGAGGCTCTATTGCTTCTAAACTATGAGGAGGTTCATGTTTTTCATACTATTTGCCCAATGCTTTGGCTCTCTTAATTGCCACCTCAAAGATGTCTACATCTTTGAATGGTTGGGGGCTTTGGGTTCTTCTGATGTGTGTATAACCAGTTAACATTCCCTTTCAAAGTCTCGATGTTTCTTAAGTCTGCCTTCAAGATCCCATTTGGGCATTAGTGCTTCTTTAAAACTATAGGAACACATTCATCTAGACTTTTGCTTAATCTGTGGGAGGTTATGAGACATTTTTTTTCATAGTTGTAATTGGGTGCCAGGTGTATATACTCAAAATATTTTGTCTTAAATAGGAAGCTAGCCCTGTGCCAATTTGATTAAAAAATTAACATGATAGCCAATCTATCATATTGACATAATAAGGTATTTGGTGTGTGGATTCGAATGCTTTGTCAACTTTGACCAATGTGCTAGGTTGGGCAAAAAAATCAACTCCCAAAGATTTTCAATGATAGCTTTATGCCATCTGAGAGTCTACATTACTCCTCATGCGATACCCAATAAATCTTAGGCATGAATTCATCACAAATTAACGAATAATATTGATAGTGCTTATGCCTATACAATCAACCACATACCACATAGATGGAATTTCCCATACTTGGATTCCAACTTGGAAACGAGGAGGGATGGAAACTTCAAGTGTAGAAAATGTAATTGATTAGGAGTGAAGACGTAGAAACTATCTCATATTTTGCATGGTTCCATTTCTTCAGTGAGATAGAAGACAATCATTTCTCCCCAATTTGGCATATTGTTCCATTTAAGAGAATTTCTTGTAACAGGGGCACCCACACAATAGTGACATGCACAGTGTCTTTGGTTGCCCATATTCGGTTCAAAAGAATCATAGCTTCCTTGGTAGTTGGATCGAATCACGTCACAATTTATTGCGTAGAAGAATTCAATGTTCTCCATTGGACACCCTCCGAGACACATTCATTAAGGAAATTGATTGCAATATTTTCGTTTTCCTAATCTTTTTTGCAAACCTCATCATATCTGAATTTTGTACTCTATTTTAGAAATTATTCTAATATCATATCTAGAGATATCTGCAATGGGCCTCCCTTTGGAAGAAATTAATTGGTTGCATTGAAGAACACAATTGGAATGTAGGTACAAAAAATGTTTTCGACATGGGAACACCTTGGGCCTCCTTTCAGCTTTGTGCAAATAAAATTTCCTTATGTTGAATTCATACTCTGCCTTTGTGTTGAGTTTTTGTAAATCACGAGTGGGTTCTTTTGCATTTTTAAAATGCAAATACATGTCATTATGGTTGTTACGTGCATAAATTACTTGTGTGAAAATAGTATTTGTGTTGTGTTAGCCTTGTGGTGAATCTACCTTTTGAGCATGCCATAAGCTTGCAGTGTTTCTCTTCGTAGTCATCTTCTCCAGTCTTGGTTACAATCTTCAGTCAAAATTCAGAGTTCTTAATTGTCGAGCTATGTGAACACTTTCTCTTTCAACATACGTGAATAAAAAAATGATAAATTAAGGCATTGTAGGGCAAAATTTTCACCAATCTAAGAGGCAATTAATAGGAATTGATGATTCGGATCATGATTTGACAACTCAAATGAAGAAAGGGTCACAAAATGTGATTGAGCGATTTGAGAATTAAATGAGAAATGAGAAATGACCATTACATCATGGAGCTCGAGGGTTGAAATTTAGGTTACAAGATCACTCTAAATCAATGGAGATCAAACATTAGTAGAATCAACCATAAATGTTATACACAAACTTTTAAATTATATAAGATTTCGTGTGTTTATAGGCTGGGATTGTGACAAGTTTCATGATCTCGCTCAATCAGGTGGAAGGGAAACTATGGGAATTCATAGAACCTTCATATATATCCATCGAGTGCAAGATCGAGCAAAAGGTTGACAAGCGTTAGCATTTCACTCACTCTGAGACTGACTCAAATATAACATGGAAAAGGTGCATTTGAAACAAGTCTAAGGGGAAGAGGCGGTAAGGTGGTGCCACGTGGTTGCCTCTCGATTTCTTTGAGGATAAAGAGCTATTTGAGTGCTTGCTTTGTAAGTAGGTGTAAGATATGGCAAGTGTGATGCTTGTCACCTCCTCAGTCACCCATAGCCAAACACATTCACAAAAGTGAAAACAAACCCAACATAGGCCGAGCAAAAGGGAATCATGATAGCACCATAGGTTGGCTTCTCAATATCTCTAAGAGAAAGGAGACTTGGGCTGAATTCGGTGATAATGATTTCAAAGGAAAGGCTTCAAGAAAGGATGCAATGAGGTGAGGACAAACATCTTCATCTCGTTCTATGTGAGAATTTGAAACACGAAGGTAAATACTAAAACACACCAAGTACATGGAGGGGAAAGTGGAAGGACAAGTCGACAGATTTTGGCTGCTTGTTTAACTTTGAGCCTCCAAATTGAAAGACTTAATCAAACTCCATAAAAATACCCAAAGGGAAAGACACAACGATGAATGACAAGTGTCGGATTTTTATTTTCTTAGAGGAAAAACATGAAATAAATACCAAAAGCATAAAAAGGCAAAGATAAAAAACTGTGAATAATGAAAAGAGAATTTAAACATGACATTGAAATCACCAATGAAACACAAGAATTAAATTGTGGTTGTGTCGACTTAAGCATTATGGGGGAATAACTACCTATCCTTACTCCACACAATTACTTCACATGGAACACTAAGATGTCTATTCTCTTAAGAAATAAAGAATGATATAGATTCACTATTGGTGTAGAACTTGAGCCAACCCAAGCTATTGTAAAACCTAAATGACACTATTGACTTGATAAAGCTTCGTGTTTAATTTCCCTTTTTGTATCTCTAGAACTAGTTTTCCTCCTTGATAAGTTGACAACACATCAAGAAGTATGGGATAAATTGAAGAAGCTCTCTGGTCACATTGATTCAAATGGAGGTCATCAATTGGATTTTAGTACTCGTAAGTCTTAATGCAAACAATTTTCAAAACATTCATGATTACATTACAAAGCTAAAATTTCTAAAGCTACAATTGATAGATTATGATATTGACAAGGATGATGAGAAGTTGATTTTAGGTGTATTATGTAAATTGGATGACTGTTACTCAGTATTTGTATCTTCTTTCCACTCTACTAAAGAAGCTTTAAGAGCTTCATACAAAATGCCAAAATTTTATGAATTTGGTAAAACACTTTCTCGAGAGCAAGACAAACCATTCTTATGGGCACTATTCCCTCAAAAGGTTGTAAGCCTCATGCTCTTGTGGCAAGTCTTTCAAAGCCTTCGAAGACACTAGTAAAACAAGTGACTAAAAGCTCCAAAGTACACTTTTATGAGCAATCTCCCTCCTATAATTCCATGACGAAGCATGGTTCCCAACTGAAAATAGGTTTTACGAAATGTACTTTTGTTAAAAATAGGGTCATCCTTAGACTCATTGCTTTAAAAAATTGGCTCTATTGAGTGAAGTAATAAAGAAGCATATAATCAATGCACCTTCTTCATTTTATATGTAGGAAAGGGAAAATCTAAAGCTCTTTTTGCCACTACTCGTGCTTCATCATCTCATGTAGTTGAGTGTATTATTTTATTTTGGAGCCTCCCATCACATGGCTAATTAGAAGATATGCTTTCTTCACTTGATCCATGTCTTTCTCAAGGGATCTTTATGGGTGAGATTCTTCTTCATTGATAGGGTAGACAAAAATTGAAAACGATAGGCAATGAAAAAATAATATTCCGCTGAAAACTTCAGCCCGATCTCTATAGTCGTGCATCTAGAATCCTAGTGATGCTGCTCAAACAAAATATACTAGGTTTGTGGATCTTGTTTACGTTCATAAAAGGACTTAACCATTATGCAAACAAAATGATCACGACCAACCCAAAAACCTTCAGGAAGCACCATGAAGACCACCTTGTCCAAACCAACTGCTCAAGAAACAAAATTGAGTTGTTGTGGAGAGAAGTAGTCGAAATGTGACCTTCGCAGTAGCAGTAGGATTTAAAACTAACTCCTTAGTAATAATGGGAGTAAAAACCAACTCCGTAATATGAGAAGAAACCATCTCATGTATGCCCTCCTATTGTGAAAAGCCATTCACAACAAGATGAGCTAATCCCTGTGACTCGGTCATATTATCTGCCTCCACCACTACTAGTGCATCGTGCACAATTGCTTGTGAATGTAATTGAGATTGAGGAATGGCATCCTCCACGTCCTTAATAGTGGATATTCCATCCACCACTAGTGCATGTCAGTTGACTAAATCAGGGTCAACAAGCCTATAATAAATGTTCTCATTCCGCACATCTTGTATGGTGGAGTCTCCCTAAACATGTGCATGTACATTGACTAATGCTGGGTCAACGAGCTTATAGAAACCATCTTTCCTCATCAAGGGCAACCACTTTACCTTGTTTGACACTAGACTATACACTATTTACTTGAGAAATTTATGACAATGTTGGGATTCTTGGTTAACTGACTAACAAATAAAATATTTTTATTCATGCTATGAACACATCTAGCATTGCTTACTATGATCTTTCTAGCATTATTCAATAGAATGTTAATGTCTTCTATCCCTTCTACTGCATATGACTAACCATCAACTAATAAAACTGAATCAGAAAGGTTTATATTTGTAGTAAATATGACATCCCTGTCCTTACAACATGTGAAATGTCCGGATGTGTCGGAATCAATGAACCAACAATTGGTAGTACTATGCTTTGAGTATGATGCTGCAAAGGCATAATCTTCTTTAGGATTCCATCCTTCATTAACTGTTGCCACATTTGTTGATTGATTGTTTTGTTGTGAAATTTGATATGGTTGCTTCAAACAATCCATTATTGAGGTGCCCAACTTTATGACAGTGAAAACTCTAAAACTCTTTACCTGATATTTATAAAATGATACAGTAGGGATATGTTTTCACTTACCTTTTGATTGAGCAGTTAATGCACTCTTTGCTTGTTTAACACTAAACTCATTTTTTGTCTTTCTACGTTCCTTTTTTTGCCAGTAATTACTAACATGATCGAACAAAAGGGTGTTACTTTTTGTCATCAAATGTAGCGACTACACTAAAGATTCATTGGAGGATGGTAAAATGTTTAGAACTAGTGCCACCATGTCATTGTCATCCAACATTTTGTCGATGGCTGACTATTGGTCTCAGAGATCTTTCATCTGAAGCAGGGGTTTTGACAATGACTCATTGTCTTACATCTTTGTGGACAATAGCACATTGTTCAGGCATAAAACATGGCTTTTCTTTGAGGTTTGGTATTTATTCTACAAACTGGTCGACAACACACTTGCGACAATGGCAATCCGAACCTTAGGGATCATATAATCTAACATTGATAACTTAAATAAGAACAAGGCCTCCTTATGACGTTTGTCACAATCTATAAATTTTTTAACTGGTCTTGCTTGAATGTTGGTAATGGTTTTGTTACAATCATGATATTTCGTGATTGTTAAAATCTTATGACTCCATAAATTATAGTTATGGTCGGTAAGATTCTATACTTCTGACAAAACTAGGTTTTGAATATTGACCATTGTTTCACTTAGAAAACAGTAAAACAATGGAAAGTACAATTTTGACCCGAATTTTATTGCAATAGAAAAAGTACTGTAAGATTTATAATACTTTTTTTCTGATTACGAAATCTATGTAAATACAATTTTCTTATCCGGTTGACCCAAATATCAATACAATAGTGACCCAAAAATCAATACAATAATAGGAAAATATATTATTCTCAGTTTTCTATAAAATACTCTTCAAAATTACAATTGAAACTTATTGTGTTTTGTGTGTTTTTGGTTCACTCACTGCAACGAGCTTTGCTTCATGCCCTTGCTTGACTGCTTAACTTAATTGCATCATTTCCATTCTTCCTTTGATGTTCTAACTGGATCGTGCCCTTTCTTGCTTAATCTTCTGTGACCTTGAATGAACTTCCTTTGGCTTTTTCACTGTTTTGTTATCGTCGCCTTGTTCTCGTGGAATTGGTCCTTACATTCCTTCACTCACAACCTTCGCGTTTGTTGAGACAACTCACAACCTTTGCATTTGCTAAGACAACTTTCATGACCTTTGTCATGTTCCTTTGCTTCCTGTCATATTTCTTTTCTTGTCGTATTTGTTGCGTTGCACGACATATCTCTGTTGTGCCCTCCTTGTCCTCTGTTGTGTCTTATATGTTTTCTTCATGTCATTTTCATGAATCTCCTTTTTGTTCTTTGACGACGTTTTTCATTTTCACTGATTTTACCTTAGTTGTTTGCCAAGGCTTCTTCGACGTTTTCTACACTATCTTCATGACTTTGATTCGTGATGTGCTCTCGCATCCTTTTGAGTTTGCTTTGAGTCTTCTCTTCTTCACGACAACTTGCTGTTTGTACCCTTCTAACCAAGGCTTCCTCAAACAACGTGTTTCGCTCGTATCTGATTAGCGGCTTCCTCGAGTGGTTGGCTTTGATACCAATGTTAGCAAATGATTCCTGAGGGAATGAAGAGAAAATGGAAGTATGCGACACTAACATACTTGTGTGACCATCTTTTTGTTAAGAATAAAGTGGTTACATCATTTGGGACGTTTCATCACTGTCCATTAGTTTTTCATCTACAAAAGTTGAGTACAAAGGAGCCATGAATGCCGCAACAGAGTCCATTTGTATCAAGCAAATCTTATTAGATTTTGGAATTCAGCAAGATAAGCCTATGACTATTTTGTTTGATAATAAGAGTACTATGCACATTTCCAAAAGTCTAGTGGACCATCAAGACACCAAGCACTATATTAGACAAAATATTAAATTGTAGACACACCTTTTTTGTCACTTTCATGTCTAAACAAACATCTGACAGATTTCTAAAAAACAACGCAAATTAAGCTTAGAAATCACCAAAGAGTCCAAATTCGTCTACACATTAGACATAAGTGCCAAGAATCTTGTCAAGGCTTCTTTATTTGGGGTATTACCCTGTACACAATGATAGCCTCTCGCGGATTCATCCCCAGTCAGGGTGCAACCAAGCAAACAAACATTTTTGACCAATTAAACGGGGCACTTAATCTAATTTTTGAAATAACCAAAAGCTTAAGCAAAATTAATTAACCAAGTAAAATAAATTAAATGATTAGTTAAATAATCCATGTTTAATTAGTGAATTTATAATTTAAAAAAATCAAAATTCAATAAAGATCAAGGGAAATGATGTCATCATCCTCAAAGTCAAGAATTACAAAATATCAACATAAATGCCTTGAAAATGAGAAATGTTGAGCCATGCCTCCATAAATGTATACTTAAGGACATTATTTATTGCATTTGGACTCTCTAGTCTGACCCAAGGTTAGTCTAAACGTAATCATACCTAGGTTGGGGTTAGTTTGAAACCTATAAATACAAGGTCTCACGCTCATTCCCAGCAAGTTCTTTTGTCTAAAGTTATTATGCATAATTTATAAGAGAAGCTTCATAGACCAATACATGTTAAGACCAAAACTGTAGTGGACAAAGGGGAGGTGCTGTCCGCAAAGAGAAAAAATATACGAAGACTCCATTTTGTCACAAGTCGAGCAAGCCAACTGCCATTTCAACAAGCGATTCAGAGCTACAAGGAAGGTGAAAGGGATTTGTCTCTTGTTTGTGTAGTTGTGTTTCGTCTTGTTATATCTAAGCTCCCCGTAGTATCTAGGCTTGGGGATGCTTTGTCGTAAGTTTGTTTTTGATGTTTGATTCTACTAACAAATAACTAATGCATTTATTTCCTTGGATTCCTATTGAATACATAATGGCACCCTCAGTGGGACCACACACCCCACACTTATCATAAGAGCATTTTTGGACCTCCTTGGAGTCGAGAAAAACTCAAATTAGACTTTAGTTTTATAATTTTTCCTTCCAATTCCTGTGTTTTTTATATGCTGCTAATTGTCGACTTTGATTTGAGAAATTGGTGACTTTGCCAGTTTTCATCTTTCTGTGTGTTACTGCGTTTTTAAAGAATATTGACGACTTCACTATTGCATATCAATGACTTCAATATAAAACAACTACTTATCTTGAAACGACTTTGACTTGTAACTTTTCTCTTTTGCGAAACGATGACTTCGATAGAAGAAATCGTTGATTTTGACCTATGAAATCGACAACGTTGTGAGGTAACAATCTATTGTGTATTTGGCGACTTTGCCACTTTTTTAGCAAAAATGACTTTGATTCTTGTAATTGGCGATTTTGCCCCTGCTAATCAGCGACTTAGCCAAGTTATGTGTTACACGAAAACGACGACTTCGCTTTGTTTGCTAAACAACTTCGCCCTGAGACCAAAAAAACCGACCTTAAAAGTTTTAAAATTTGATTTGGTGAAGACAATCTAAATAAGCACAAATTAATCCTCTAATGTCTTGTGTAGGGAATTAAACAAAGGAGAAGAAGTTTTACATGCTAACAAAGTCATTTCACTTGTCTTTTGGTGCTTAAAAGACTTTTGCAAACAACTTTTTTTCATATCAAAATTGCAACAAAGGCCAAACATCAATCACACTTCAAATAGATGTTTAAAAAGAACAATCACATTTAGACTTAGCGCTCCTAAGAGCGCTTTTGTTTTTTATTCTTCATTTTTGTAAAGCACTTAGTTTCATTTTAGTAAAGCCTTGCGCGTGTGCTCTCCCCTTGTACCCTTTACAAAACTTGGGTGACCAAAAACTCATTGTTTTACTTGTTTTGTTGAGTCAAACACGAAGAAATGTCATGTATGCTCTCCCCTTGTTTCTCGAGACTTGGGTGACTCAAAAAATGAGCTATTTATTTCTCTATTTTTCTTTTTTTATGGCTTGTGAGTAGTAGTTCATTGTCTCGTCACGGGTTCTTTAGGTGGACTTTGACCTGGGTTTCATTTCCCAGCATTTTTCCAACCCCATTTATCCAATGGGGTATATAAATTGAGCGTGCTAAACGGATGAGACAGTGGTTGAGCAGTTAGCCTTACTAGATGGAAGAGGACTCGGGTCAAGTGACAGTCTAAACATCGGACTTCACTAAACAATGTACAATTAAAGTCGTGCAAAAGCTAGGTGGTTTGAATCCATTGATGGATATTTATTGTGCGCAAGTGTTTTTAGCCACTTGTGGACCATCTAGATAAGCCAAGTCAAAAATTTAGATTAATTGACCTGGATTATCCTACCATATGCTGAGTTGCTTTAGCTCTCTAAGTTCCTTTGAGACAAACACATGTTACATGCACCACTTTCTCAAAGAAGTGTTACGTTACCAAAATTGTTCGAAACTATTGGCCTTGTTCAAAACGAGATCAAAAATCATTTGTGACCTTGTTTCTATGTAGCATTGTTAAGTTAGTCGTTTTTGCCTAGGTAAGTTAGAGTTACTCTCGATCGAGTTTCAAACATCCTAAAAAGTGTGGAGCCGATTTCAAATCTGGCGTGGTTATGTTGTGCATGTAGACTTACGACCCTTTTGCCAAGAGTTAATTTACCTTCTCAAACAAAGTTCGAAACCCACTTCCAAGTATGGATCTAAGGACAACTAGCTTACATTTGAGTCTTGCTTACTACTTGGGCTTGAATGTTTTACTTTTTGCACTTAGTTTGTGGTACTTGAGTTGCCTTTTCAATTGGTTTACAAGCCTTTACCTAAACCAAGTTCCCTTTTGGACCATGACCGAATTTTTCCTTGTTTCCAAATTATACTTAGACCAAATGTGCCTTTTGATTCACCACAAGAGCCTTAGACCTAAGAGTAGCTTTAGGTTCTTCCTTAGACCAAGTTCGTTTTCGAGACCAATTTCATACCAGACCTAAATCAAGTACCATTTCGTTTCAAACCTAGGTCTAATTCCATTCCAATTTCATGCCAAACGTATACCTAGTCCATTTCACTTCAAACCATTTTCTCAAACCAAACAAAATTCACACATGCCAAGTTCCAAGTCCAAATTGACCAAGTTCAAAACCGATTTTATGTAGACCTTTTCCAAACATCAAGTATTTCAACCAACTTGCACATCGATGCCGGAATCAGGGCTCCTTTTGAAACTACATTCCAAACCATACCAAATTTAGGTTCGTTTTGAACCCACATTCCAATCCGATCCAATTTTGCATTTGAACCCACACACCAATCGTGAGCCAAACAAAACCCAAGCAAGTTTCCTTTTGAACCCACATGCCTATTACCAAGCCATTCCAATTTCGAATTAGGGTTCATTTTGAACCCGCGTGCCACATTTTCTTTTAGAATACCAAGGCCGCCCCCTTTTGGACACATTTCTATTAAGTACCAAGTTCGCCGTCTTTGGGCTCATTTCTAATCGAGACCAAGCTTACTCTTCTTTTGGGCTAGTTTCTTATCAAGTGTAAGATTGCCCTCTGTGGGCTAATTTCTAATTTCCAAACCAAGCCATGCCAATTATCATATACAAATACTGCCCTTCTTGGGGTCAATTATTGAGATCAAGTTCGCTCTCTTTGGGGTTATGCCAATTACGAAGACCAAGATCGACCTGTTTGAACCAATTACCTAGACCGAAGCTAAATTTTCCCTCTGTGGGCCCATTCCAACTTCCTATGCCAAGACATTCAAACTAATCATTGTCCTAAATGGAAAATTTACCCAACAAAGGCTTGAGAAACATATTTTCTCAATTGGTCACAACAAACATAATTGTGTGTCCACATACTCAACCTTTTGGTGAAAACAATCTCAAACTTCCCTGGTACCGAACAGACGAATATTGTGAGTATCATGGGATTCAAGGCCATTCACTTAATCGATGTGTGAGGTTCACACAACATGTCCAAACCTTGATTGACCATGGGGATATCACGATTAAGCCAGAACCACACCAATCATTGCCTTATAACGCCCACCCCTCTAAGTTGGTTAGTGCATCGCCAACTCATTTTCAAATCTAGTTTGAAAAATGGCTTGTTGAAAATAGAGATGCAACCGTTCTAAAAGCGTTGAGAGTCGGAGCTAGATTCCCATCTGACTTTCATAAAGAAAGATTAAATAACCTTCTGAAACAAGAAATATTTCTAGTGTTCCACGAGGACGTGTCCCCCCCCCCGCCCCCAAAATCCCCACGTTTTTGGGATGGGGACGTCCCCGAGATGTGATGACGTCAAGGGGGCGTCCCCCTTTCGTCCCTCCACCTCTGCCCCGAACCTTCGTCGTTCCCAAGACGTTTCCCTTTAAGAGGGGACGTCCCTTCAAAAAGGGGACATCCGGGGGACTCTTGGACGTCCCTGGGGATGTCCAAGGGACGCCTAGATGTCCCTCGACCCCTAGAAAATGCCCAGGGGTACTCCACGCAAGGGGACACCGAAGAGTGGTTTTTTAAGGAGGTCTTGTCGTAACGTAAATAATAGTGCCAAGGGGATTACAAGACATCACACCATTACAATTGTTGGAGGTCTAGATATTCATTACTCTAGTCTTCACAATGATTAGATATGGGGATGCTAATGCACCTACCCTTGGAGAGGTGTATGAGTGCATTGATACTATGCTTGATCAAATAAAAGTTGTTGTACGAGAGGACCCCACATTGCAATTCTACACAGAACCTATTCAGTCGATCATTCATCATAGATGGGAGAAGCTCAACACTCCCTTTCACATGGCTGCGTATGCATTCAACCCGAAGTGGTATGTGCAAAGCATTGGTAGAGTTACACCTATACAAGATGCTACACAGACAGGGCTGGTTGGTATTAGTTTGGAGGTGTTTGAGCATGTACAGTCTAGTAGTTCTAGTGATGAAGAGTTTGGCAAGGACTTTGGGGATAATTAGCCATTGATTCATTAGTATTTAGTTTTTAGTGTTTTGTTTTTGAACATTGTTGATACTTGATTGCAATCATGAATCATCATTATGAACTTTGAAAATTCTGACTTCGATATTTTGATTTTTATTTTCAATGTTCAATGTTCATTGGTTCAATGGTTCAAAGTTCAAACTTGAAACTTCATTGTTAAAAAATTAAAACTTAAATGTTAAATTGTTGATGTTTAATGCAATATACTCATTCCTTATACATCTTTTTAAAACTATTTTTTCAAGTACTCTATGTATTTGCACCACCCTCTGCCGCCGTTCCCTTGTCGTCCCCAAACTTAGGCCCCGTGCCCCCCCATCTTGAAAACCCGTCCTTGCGTCCCCCCGTCCCCCCGTCAGGAAACTCCGTGGAACTATGAATATTTCCAACATCCAATCCTGTCTTAGAGTCACAACGGAGCCAATCATCACCTCTCCAAGCTCTGTCATTTATTAAAGAATAAAGTGTGTGCAAATCCGAGATTTTACAACAAACGTAGGCCAAGGCCTAGAGAACCAACCGATACTTGATGTTTTTGTTGAAACACTTATTTGTGATGAGTCAACTTGTGATAAATCATCCTTCGACCATTCCGCTACCTTTGTGGAGCCTCACTTTGATGACCCGGTCTTTGTTGAGTCACCTTTAGACCATTCCCTTACCTTTGAGGTGCTTCACTTTGACAAGCGAGTCTTTGTTGAATCACCCTTTGACCATTCCTCTACCTTTGAGGGGTCTCACTTTGACAAGCTAGTCTTTGTTGAGTCACTCTTAGATAAGCCTAATTATGAACAACCTATTATTATGTCGCAGGCCATTACTCGTCCATTGCCAAACATTCAACAAGATATCTTTGTAGCCACATCAACATTAGAAGAAGAATCGAAATTAAAGTCAGGTTCTGTTTTTGAACCGATATCAGATTTAGCATCAAAAACAGAATGAACATCAGTCTCATTGTCGGATTCATAGTCCTTAGAGTCGGAATCACCTTCAGAATCAGAATACATTAGTGGATGTTACAACATTGGTTACACATTCCTTGCAAATGAGATTGAACACATTTGTGAGCCTTATACAATTGTTTATGACGTTTTCTTTAGCATTGACACAAGTTATAGTAGCCTCTACGAGGATTGTGCTGCCTTTTATCATTCCATTGACACTATACCTTCAATTGACATTTCACATCCCTTTACTATTAACCAACGTAGCCATTATATTGATATTCCGCTTCTCATAGATGACGATTGGGATTGACATAATCACACATTGTTGAACTGCATCCATTGCCACATATTAGTTGCAAAAAATCAAGGGGACCAAGACCACATTCATGTAGAAGAAGAACAATCTCCTAGTGAACCTTCTCAGAGGCTTTAGGGAAAAATCAATGTCCAATCTTAGCATCTTTTATTGAAACCTTGTTTGAGGTGCTAGAAGATGATCAAAGTCAAAAGTCAACGCTCTTTAGTGAAACCTTCTTGGAGGCGCTATGGGACAATGAAGACAAATTTTTTGCTGAAAACCTCTTCGAGGTGCCAACCGTTGAGCACAACAATTATTCTTTGCTTGATGAAGACACTATTGAAGACCACATCAGTACATATTCCTATCTAAAGCATAATCGGATTGCAACAACTCTCAAGCCTAAAAAACAAAAAAAATAATATGGTCCTTAGAAGTCTTTGGCGTTCTACAAGCAAAATTATGTCGAATCCAGAATCAACATTGTGTGTGATTGAAAATCCCGATCTTCATTTGTTACCCAACCATTATACATTCCATTATAAGCCTATATTCCATTGCCCAATTAGAACTTTCATCCATTACCTATCATTATTTACGAATTCTAGTAGTATTTTCCTTCATCAAGGCTACGAAGACATCTTGTCGAAGAGGTTTAAAGAAAACATAATCAACGACCAACAAAGATCACAACAATGTTATTAGAGTCCAAATCAGTTGTAGGTTCTTGACAGAGCAACTATTTAGAGTGGGTGTGGGCTAGAGATCAAACTCATTGACTATTTTGGTTGTATTATGCTAATCATGACTTGCATCACCACATTAACAGGAACAATAGAATTATGCCATTATTTTATGCCTTTGCCAAGTGCTATACCTTTCCCTTTGCCAAGTCCTATACCTTTCCCATTGCCATTTACTTATACCTTGCCATTCGTCTTACCTTACAATTGTTTTATGCCTCACCATTTTCCTTTACCCTCACTTGATATTACTTGGTCAGGATTCTTTGCTGTAGGGTGAACTATAGTGGCTTGAGGCCCATTTGGACTATGTAGGCTGCATTTAGTGTTTTATGAGGTTAGCACGGCCACCCTTATTCCCATGCTCTTGTTATTTTGTGAGCAATCTAAGCCACATTCTCACTGTTTTGCAAGCAACCTAGACTACACTCTCGCTTCTTTGGGAGCTTTACCCATTTTGCATCTCTTAGTTCTCCATTGAGTTGAGATGTCAAAAAGCCCAAAAACATTCAAACAATCAAAAGATCTAAAAATTAGAAAAGGCTTAGGATCTCCATGGGAGATATAAAGCCACAAAAACCTAAACATTTGAAAACGACTTACAATCTCCTAGAGAGGTATAAAGCCCAAAATCCACAAACATTTGTCTTGTCTCGAACTTAGTTACCAATCCTTGATCCGCCTTATTGGAGCAAATTCATTGTTGGTTCCAATCCATTCCGCTACCATCGGGGTGTTACCTTCCCTTTGCATGTATCCATGCTTAGGGGCACTGTCCAATTCACACTTTTAGGCCAAGTATCTTTCGCTGTGTGACCTTCTCTTTGCATGTCTCCTTGCTTAGGGGCACCATCTGATTCCCACTTTTAGGCCAAGCTTGCTGCTTTCACCTTGCTGTGGCAAGTCAAAGCGTGCAAGTTATATCCAAATATCTTATCCCATGTTGTACCCTTGCATATAGTGTTATTGCTTGGGGGCACCATTTGTTTATCATTCCATTAAGCCTTCACATGTAGGTATTGGTTTGGTTAACGACAAGATGCTTTCTGTTGCTTTTATTTTCAAGCTTTGTGTGTGTTTATTTGCTTAGTTGTTTTTTTGTCTGTTTATTTTCTTTGCTTGTTGCCTTGACTCAATGCATATCCATTCATAGGGTGATTCTTTGCGCACTGTATTTGAGTCCCTCCATATTCATACGTCAACATTGTCATCATGGTTTTTATCATTAGTGCATTGTTATCAATTGTCTATTGGATCGAGAGATAGTTCGTATACTTATGACATTCAATGATATCATGATTTGTTAATTATTATGGTGCATAATGTCACATGCAAAATAAAAAATCAGGTCAGTGGATCTTACAAGCAATGGTGTTGCAAAAATTCTACCTGTTCACTTTGGCGAATCATGTTATTTTCCTTGATCAAATTAAAACAATTGACCATTCTGGTTGTATAAATATTAATTAGAACGAACATCTCTGCATTGGCAGGTACAACTGAATCATCCACATTGATCAATTATTATTCATATTTCATTCTTCATTCCTGATTCCATTTTCTCTCACTTTTGGGGGAACTACATGTGCTTGAGGTCCATTTGGACTATGTATGCAGCGCTTTGGTACATGACATATCTCGAGTCAGCGCGGCCATCGTTATCACAATCGTCTTCCAATTATTTCTTTCATCACTTTGTGCATCCTCATATGCTTTGTTTGATGTGGCTTCTTCAGTCTTTGAAAAATCATTAGACCATCACACCTATGTTTGCGCCCACTCATCTTTAATTTGTGTAAGAAGTTATCTCCTTGAGTTAGGCTTGCCAATTTGCACTATTGGGGCACAATCAATTTATCACGATCAAATTAGCCTTGTTGGGGCAAAATCATTATTCAATCTAGACCGCCCTTTGGGGCATGAACCTCGTAACAACCTATGGTTGTCAACACATTAATTCTATTCTCACCATTAGAAATCAACGCGTGCAAGTATTAGCCCATTTGGATTAATCCATCCATGGGTTAATTTCATTCTTCTTTTCGAGGGGTCGTCCATCAATTTTATGTTTCAGCCACTCCCTCGAGGGGGCATCATAGGCTTCTCAAACTTTGTTTGGAGCATCATTCTTCAATCATTATCTTAAATTTTTTGATTTAATGATTTCTTCATTCTTTGGAATGACGTTACTATCCCTGTGTTTCACAACACCTCCGACAGGGGCAAATTGTGGACACTCCTCTTTGGCCACTTTTGAGTCTAAACGGACATCAAGCCAATATCTAACAAACAAAGCAAATTAAGCCTGAAAATCACCAAAGAGTGAAAATTCGTTCGCACATTGGACCTAAGTGCCCAAAATCCTATTAAGGCTTCCTTATTGGGGGTATTACCCTGTATGCAACAATAATGTCTCGCGGATTCATCTCCAGTCAGGTTGTGACCAAGCAAACTAAGATTTTCGATCAATTATGCAGGGCACTTAATCCAATTTTTGAAATGACCAAAAGCCTAAGTAGAATTAATTAACCAAGTAAATCAAATTAAATGCTTAGTTAAATAACCCATGTTGAATTAGTGAATTTATAATTTCCAATAATCAAAATTCAACAAATATCAAGGGAAATGAGGTCATGATGATGTCATCACCCTTAAAGTCAAGAATTACAAAATATCAACATAAATGCCTTGAAAATGAGAAATGTTGAGTCATGCGTCCATAAAAGCATAATTAAGGACAATATTTATTGCATTTGGACTCCCAAGTCTAACCCAAGGTTAGTCTAAACCTAATCACACCTAGGTTGGAGTTAGTTTGAAACCTATAAATACAAGGTCTCACACTCACTTCCAACAGGGTCTTATTTCTAAAGTTATTATGCAAAATTTATAAGAGAAGCTTCATAGACCAATACATGCCAAGACCAAAACCATAGTGGACAAAAGGGAGGTGTTGCTTGCAAAGCAAAAACATTGATGAAAACTCCATTTTGACACAAGCCGAGCAAACCGACTACCATTTCAACTAGTGATTCGGAGCTACAAGGTGAAAAGGATTTGTCTCTTGTTCTTCTAGTTGTGTTGTGTTTTGTCTTGTTATATCTAAGCTCCCCCTAGTATCTAGGCTTGGGAATGCTTTGTCTTAAGCTTGTTTTTGATGTTTGATTCTACTAGCAAGTGACTAATGCATATTTTCCTTTGGATTCCTATTGCATATATTAACGAGCACACCCATGACTAACAATACTGTTTCATAGAGTTGCAAAAGGGAGAGATACTCACTAAACTTGTGATTGAGAACAATTATGGTCATCTTCAAGCACTGCTAGGAATGAAAGAAATTGTCCTTGAAGGAGTGGTAGTCTAAGTTCCCTTTCCTTATTTTCATTGAGTACATTGTACATGGGTATCTAACATGGCCTTTTTGTCGGGACCCATATTAGAGGTTGAGCTTCCCTTTGTTACCTCCCCAAGTTGAACTTAATGGTGTTGTTGGTGTAGTCTTTTACCTTTTGTATTAAGTTATTTTGGGCATATTATTTAAGATTCAATTATTTGCTTTTCCTAAAATACCTAGGATAGCAGGTGCACTTGTAGAAAGTCCAAGTTGGACCGTATGAGTTGTTTTTTTACTTGCGTGGGATATTGCAAAACCATATCCATTTAATAGGGCTATCGATTTTCTTGAAAAGATTAACTCCTTCTCTCATTTGAGCATGTATGTAGAATATAAGATCTCCATGTAGAAGAGATTAGTAATTGGAGTAGTATTTCTGTTATTAGAATTCTCTTAGTGCTTGTGTTTCCATTGAATGCAATATTGCAAATTAACATTATTGTGTATGTCCTTATGCACTATGTGACCCTGGCTTGTAGAACTTTCTGAGTTCTTAAGTGTTTTCTCAAAGAATTATCTTCTCCTATGAGTTCTTGCTGATTCACCACTCATGGTTCATCACACGCAAGCCCTATGATTTTCTCCATGTTCTCAAGTATGTTCCACTCTATTATCTCACAACAATGCTCCAAAATCTGTTGCAAACAATCCAAGGTCTACTCAGTAGCCAACTAGAGTTTACTTGTTAGCAGATCTTTAGGTTTCTGATACTATGAAATTCTTTCCCAACACCATACAATTTGATAGTTTTTCACCGGTCACAACGAGCCAAAAGGAAGGTTTCACCATTTCTAGGAATGTAGAATTTTCATTCTATAGCCATAAAGATAGCAGTGAAATTGATATACCATATACCCTATCCCAAATTAAATTTCCAACACAATCCAATCAGGAAAATAGGGCTCGGGGTATCAGATGATATCTAGTTGATCCTTTTGCTCCCTCACTAGGGGTGGAGACTGATCCAAAGGAAAGTCCTTCAAAATCCACTCATAAGCTTTCTTCCAGAAATACAGGAAATTTATCTTGCATTACTTCAGGCTATCACCAAACTTGATGAGAGATCGTAATCTTTAGGGAATAAGTTTGGTTATAATAGGGCTTAAACATATCTCCTTTATGAATGTGTTGCCAATGTAGCTGCTTTGATATCACAATTATCTCCTCTCCAAGCTCAACAGGCAGAATATATTAAGCTTACACTTTTAACAAGTTTGGGTCCTTAATTTGGAGAAACTTGTCATTTATGATCCCCTTTGAGAGCTCGTTGGGGAGGATATTCAAGATAATGAATACATTGACATAGACAAGAAGTGAAAGAATCATTCTCACAGTTTTGATTGGGAGGTTCCCACCTTCTACCTAGATGAAAATCAACCAACACCAGCAATCAGAGCCATCTCTGGATCCAGTCAACCAAAATTATCTTACCAAATCCATCACGATGTACAGCATCTGCTTCACCACCATGCAGGCCCCAAATAAGTTCCACTTCAGTTTCATCAGGGTGAGGTCTTATGGTTTATCATTAGCTCCAATGTCTTTTCGGCATACAGCTTATAGCAACTCCTTGATGTGTTTGTATATATTTTAATATTTAAATTAGCACTTTGTCTGTCCAGTTTGGCAGGTTGTGTTGTTCTTGTCAGCATGGTCAATATCTTTGCCATCATGTTTTGGTTTTAGTTAGTGTGGTCTATATATTTTGTTATTTGTGGAAACACTATTTATCAGATGTATGCGCTGCTTGTGTTTTGCAAGGGAGTAGTAGTTTCTCAATGTACTATTCTGCCGTGTCTTTTATGGTCGATAGTCATCATTTTGTCTTTTTGTTGATCTGTTTGACATTAAAACACCTTATTATTTATGAATATATTAAAACTTTCTTATTAAAAAAAAAAATCCAAAACGAATAGAACTATAAGATGAGCGATTAATGGGTGGGATCACATCCCTTATAAATACCACACGAAGTGGATAGAGATGTTAACCTTTAGAGCCGACCATGCATAATGTACTTCCATATAAAATAAGGAATATACATGCAATACCCTGCAGCCCATATGAATGGGATTCTAGCACTCCGTTCCCCGACCCCCAAAAAAAAAAAAAAACCAAAAAAAAAAAAAAAAATTAAAAATAAATGGCATTTACTTGGGGAAACTGCACGCCCCTTTAATGAGGGATCAAAATGAAAGATGCTCGATAGAATGGTGACATCATGCCAACCAACATCCCCCTTTTAATGAAAGCTTTCACAATCCAAAATGTTGATGCTCAGTTATGTCATAAATATTGCACCGCCATATGAGCATAACAGCTGAGAAGCTTTAATGCCTGGGATGTGGCTTCACAACATTCTCCCTGATTCCGAGGATGATGTCTTACACTCTAGCTCAATTCTACAAATATTGGAGGTGAAAAGGGAGAGAATAAAGATTTAAAACAAAAAAACAAGAAAAGGATGATGCGCCCAAAGTAGTTGGTCTCTCCACCCATTGAAAGGAAACATTGCACAAAACAGCTGCTGCAAATTCAGATAAAACATTACAGAATGTGTTGTAAGAAGCAAATGCACATATAAACAAAGACTAGGGGCAATAAAGTGCTGATTTATTGCACAGTCACATATGTAATTGCTGCAAATGAACAAACACGAATACTTTTTTTTTGCTGAGGGAAATAAAATTTACAGTGAAGCTCTAAAAAAAGCTGGAAACTCCATGGGCTGGGAACAAAACTGGATCATAGAGAGACTCTCTATATACAAAATGGAGAAGAAAGAAGAGGAGAGGAGTGCTTTGATTCGTGCATCCACATGTCAGAATTTGCTGCCCACCTTTTAATGCAAAAATCTGCATGAATCCATCGATTTAGATGCCTGGGAATGCCTCTGTGAATCAAAAAATATGAGTGGAGCAATAATAAGGCAAAACCCTTTTTTAATAATTTTCCTTTGCTTAAATATTTAAAAGCTCAAAGATTTTAATAAGCACGTCCACCCTTTAGCCTATCACACCCTTTAAACTTAGGCACTCCTGTGGACTATTAAAATGTCAAAGCTTAAAATCTGTTTAATAATAGGTGGGCCCATTCTTTTTTATAATTTCTTTTTGCCTTTTTCCTCCATGCATGGCCTTTTGTGGGTTTATATTATAAAAGCTTTAAAATTATTTTGGTGTGATGGGCATATTTTAATAAAAGCCTTTGCTAATTTTAAGATAGTGGACCTGCTATTTAATTAAAAGGTGCACTATGCATTAAAGGAAAAGAGAGAATGAATTTCGATCATTTTAGGAATATTATCAATGGTGGAGAACACACACAATTATTCTAGTGAGCAGAATTTTGCAACACAATCTATGAAGATTCAAAATGTTGAAGCCATATTGTAGGATCCAAACAAATGTAAAATGCAACACTCCATGTCATGGGAAATGTTTGCAAATTTCAGTGGGTCCACAACATTATGATCTTGGAGTGACCACATCCAAAACACATCTCATGATGATGAAACCTAATATGATCCATTCCATGACCAAACACAACACTTCCGATAAAGTGTATAATATTTCTAGGTCAATGCAATGCAATGAAGTGGGCCCAAATTTTGAAGCATAGTACAAAATTCTGCAATCTATGAAATGCGATGATGATAGGGAAATTACTAAGTGCAGCTTTGAGAACCACCAAATGCCACGAACAACGTTCATAAGTTCCCAAAACCATTATGATTTGTGGATTCATGCCAACAAGCTTATGTCAAGCACCAAAATGACACCAACAAGGTATGTCACTCACCTTTGTGCTATACAACCCCAAAATCGTCATTCAAAATGGCATCAACAAGGTATGCCATGTGCCCTTGTGCCATGCACCTCTGCCATGGCATTAACAAGGTATGCCATGCACCTCTATGCCATGGAACCCTATCAAAAACCTGCAGACCCATACCCAACCTCGATCAAACAATAGCTACCATTAGGAATGAAGTTAACACTCTTCAGACTTATAACCTCCAAAAATTGCTCCTAGTAGAGGAATCAAAAGAACATCTTGGTTTAATTGATGAACTAAAGATGAAATCATCACAACAATGCTGATTTCATGGGATATGAAGTCATATCAATGCATCTAAAATATGCAACCTTATGTTATATATCCTCCCTTAAATGAGCATGGCTTCCATCCAAATATGTATCATGAGGCCTTAAATGCCCCCTTTCTTGCAAATGGGGATGCTGATGCTGATGTTGCAAAGATCCTCCCAACATCGTCAAGACTAGTCTCACTACCATCCAAAGTATATCCAACCACAACATGACTACCATCTCCATAGGATGCACGAATGTCTATCAGAAGACTTGTGGGACAGTCGGTTGATCTTCAATATCCCCTCTACAAGCCATACTCTTACAAGTCACATGGTCACTCATCAAGCACAATATTTATGAATGAAGTAACACCCATCATGTAGTATAGGATGAACCGAAAAGCTCAACCATATGACCCTAGAAGTACAAATGTGTTGATCCAGTCCAAAGCAATTTCTTAATCATGCAAGTCCATGCTCTCCCAATCACTCATAGTGTATGTATCCTGACATCATGTCCATGGCCACGTATCAATAATGCAAGGAAGAATCAATATTGAGACCCAGGTGGATCCAAGCAGGTACTCCTCATGATATCTCTGAGCCAAGGACATATTGGTGCATCATAGTTCCATTCTTTGCCTCTTTATCTCAATGCAGCTATTATAACCAAATGCAAGGTGATTATAGTATGATTGAAATTTGTTATACCTTTGATGTCTTGTACATCCTCTGTATGTATTGTTTGAGGCCAAGAATGCCTCCTACTCCAAATGATGATTGAAGCCTTTTGTGTTTCCTCTGTCTTGAAATCTATCATCCTCCAAATCTATATCATGCCTTTGATGTTTTGCACATCCTCCACATGTTTTGTTTGAGGCTAAGAATGCCTCCTATCACCAAAGGATGATTGAAGCCTTTTTTGCTTCCTCTGTCTTGAAATCTATCATCCTCCAATCACTTCTTCTCATCTCTTTTATTTTTGAAACAATTCCTCTCAAAGTGTTCATTGCCACAATAGTGACATGTCTTCTTCTTCCCATCCTTTCTGCTTGTTGGTTGAATATTTTGTCGATCAGCATACTGATAAACAAAATAGGTCTAATCAGCGAAAGTAGGAAGATTAGTCGTCCAAATGTGTAGGTTTACCACATCAGAAGGGGACTGATCTCTCCTCTCATCAAGGGGAGGTTCCCTATACGTATGCTATATATATATATTAACAAAAAATAATACTCAAGGGTAGGACAAACCATCCATCTCTCTTTCTTCAGAGATGATGCGTGCAAATCAAAGGAAAAACTCAAGGGAAATGACAGGCAACACTCCTCTTCTTTCAGAAGTACTATTCAACAAACCACAATAATACTCCTGGTAGTAAATGCAAAGTGTAACCAAGGACGTAGTAACCAGAAAATCGAGATGCAGCACAAAGTCTCCACCTGAATTGCTCAAGAGTAAGATATGAAGGACAATGAGGGCACAAAGTCGTCCCAAGGTCCTTTACACAAAAATGAAAAGAAAACACACTAAAGTCTATTATGGGGACACAAAGTCTCTTCACAGTTGACTCTTCAGGGCACCTTCCTGACTGTTGTCACTAATTCTGCGTGTTGAATTAAAGGAGAGAATATATCAAGGAAAAAGACATAAGAACAGTTTCCTCAACAACAAAGATATCACAACACAAAGTCTGAAAAATCACTTGCTTTCTTATTCCAGTAACAAAATATGATCAACAATCTGAGCTCAAAGTCTTAGTAATGCCTTCCAATTTGGGCAGAGTTTCGTTCTGATTGTCAAAAAGAGATCTATTTACAATAAAAGAGAGTCCCTTATATAGCCACTTCAAGAAGGACTCGAGAATAGTAACACATCATGTTGCATTGAAAACTGTTAGGAAGACAGGCTGGAAATTGGGGGCGTTTACCCATTTGCTTTTCTCAATGCAGAGAAACAAGTCACGCTATTGAAGTTTGCATCTTTCAATGTCCATCTGGTGATCTGATCCTTCTTTCATCGTTCTTCCTTTTCTAGTTAATTGAATCGGGTCTCGGATTCAATTTGTTGTTCTGTTCTTTAGTCGCTTTCTGCTGGCCTTGGCCTTAAAGCCTGTGAATGCATTTGAGTCTGTAGATTACAAGGATCAACGGCTATTTTATGAGCTTTGAAATTGACGTTTGCGCCCCTGTCACTACGTTTTCAACGGCTAGTTCGTTGTCTTGAATTTGACGTCTTCGAGTGTGTCACCCTTTGGTCTTTCTTTGGCTTTTTTGTTTGGCACTTTTTTGGAAAGAATCTGCGGTTTTGGGCCTTAAGAAATGATTCGCTTTGGGTCGAGAAGAGCCCTGCAAGGGTATCTGCCCTTCGTGCGGTCTTTGGATGGCCTTCGGGCTTCTTTCTTTCGGTGGGTAGCTAAGTTCTTCCTTCGGATTTCTTGTTTCACGTCTTCCCGAAGAGAAGATGACCCTTCGGCTTCAGGGAAGTGTCCTTCAATTTTGGTAGTCGAGAGTCCCCCGCAAGGGCACCTGCCCTTCTGGGTCCTTCGGCGGCCTTTTGCTTAGAGTCTTCGTGGACATTCTCAAGGACAAAAAGTCCTCCGAATTGATTTGTCTCCTTGGAATTTTCTTCGGGCTTTCTGCTCGTAGCTTTTTCGAATTCTTTCGGAATTTTTGTCCGAAGGAATTCCTTCGGACAAAAGACTGAAAGAATTATGCCTTTGTCTGCCTTAAAATTTTTTTTGAAAGAATTTACCTTAACTGTCTTCTTTGAAAATGACCCTTCCGAAGGGTATTTTTGTCGACCAAGTGCCCTTCGCAAGGGCACTTGTCCTTCGGGAGGCTCTTTGAACTTTTACATTGAATCGCTCCTTTCAACCGTCTGAGTGAACTGCTTGGTTGAACCAAGCCGTTGAACCGTTTGATTGAACCAAACGTTGAACCAATTTGTTGAACCACTCTGTTGAACCGCTTGGTTGAACCAAGTTGATGAATTGCTCCGTTGAACCATTTCGTTGAACCAAGGCAATGAACTAACTGGCGATGAATTAAAAGCTTTGAACCGCTTGGTTGAACCAAACTTTGAACCAATTCGTTGAACCAAGCTTTGAACCAAAATGGTTCAAGTTGATGGTTCAAGCCGATGAACCAAAGGATGAACCAACTGAGTGAAACAAAGCGTTGAACCGCTTGATTGAACCCGTCTTTGAACCATTTGTTTGAACCCGCCTTTGAACCAAAAGACGTTGAACCAAGCTTTGGTTCAATAGTTCAAACGAAGCCTTGAACCGAAGCACTAAAGCATTTGTTTGAACCAAAGCGTTGAAACAAAGCGGATGAACCAATTGAGTGAAACAAAGCGTTGAACCGCTTGGTTGAACCAAGCCATTGAATCGTTCCTTTGATTGAACCTGCCGTTGAACTGCTAGCGTTGAACCTTTGAAGCAAAGTGGTTCAATGGTTTAACGGTTCAAGCCTTCTTTGCTTAGATGCTTGTCGATGAAGATTTTTGATTGAACCAAGGCACTGAACCAATCCCGAAAATGACTAAGTGTTAGAAACTGATTCTTTTGGTTGAACCTGCCTGTGAACCATTTGTTCCTGTAGAAATGAATCTGCCTGCAGAGTCCGTAGAAACCAAGTCTGTAGTTTTTTCTAACCTTGAAAGAGTCCGTAGAAATCAACCCATGAAGCCCGTTGAACTTGGCCTGCAGAGTTCGTAGATTTCTCTTCCTGTTGAGTCCGTAGATTCTAGCCTACAGAGTCCGTAGATTTCTGAGAAGCTTGAAAAATGAGGAATTTGAATGCCCAGGACAAATTTTGAAAAGGGAAGAGACAGTTTTGGTCTGTAGGACCAAAACAGTTCAAATGTTGTCCCAAAAATGAGTGATATTTTTGGGGGACAACACTGCTATCATGGGATGCCAATAAAGACTATGTTGTCCCGTATTATCGTTATTTGCATAGCAAAGTCCTTTTCTCCCATGCATAAATGAGTTACAATCCGTTCTCTATGTTTACCAAGTCCACCATCTATGTATCCCTTATTACAAAGCAGCATGGAGCCAATGTCCTTTGTATGCTTCTCAAATACACACAATTTTAGAGTAGTCTCATTATTAACAACCAAAGAATCATGAGAAATAGAGGAATCATCATGACTACTGTTAATGGAAGTATCAACATAGCCAAGAAAAGGTTTATCATCATCATGAGAAAAATGCGTATCAACAATATGATAAGTTTCGATAAAAGTAACATCATAAGTGGTATCAACAATATTGAGAAGATCATTTGTAAAAATAGAAACATCAACACTATAAAAGTTTGTGGAAGAAGTAGAAGCACAAACGATCAACAATAGTAGAATTAGAAGCATGTAGGCAATGCCTCACATGCCCAATGATGTCCTCACTCTCCTTTCGTAACTCAACAATCTTCTCCAAAAGTGCATGTTCGAGGGTCCTTAAACACTCATCTCTTCATCAGACCCTCCGCCATCATGAGCATTATCTAGATTCCAAAGTACCATCCTTAGAGTGAACAAGTTACAATACCATCCAAATAGTCATGTGTGAAAATATTTTCTACTTTATTTAGTCTTTTACTTCCTTTGTTGAGACATCTAATTTCAAGTTTCAAGGAAAGAATGATTTGATGGATACTCATTTCGCTTTGCATAATGTCGTAATTACCTTGTCATTTATGCCTAACTTGCAGCAAAGAGAAGAATCCATGACATTAAAAACAAGAGAGGTAGAAGGCCCCATAGGAAATTGAAGTTTAGGAAGTTTCTCTGTCTGTAACACGTACATCCCCCAGCCAAAAGTCTTCAAATACTCCAACCAAATACAACATAGAAACAAACTTTACAATAAAAATAACATGACAATGCCGAACATTTTCAAGTAAAATTTGAAAAAACCCTTAATTTTCATCTCTTTAAGACTCCTCAACACTTTCCAAACCAATCATATACCAATTTTTTTTGATATTTACAAGTTTCAAAGCTATCTTAATTTTTTTTATAATTTTTTTGGAAGAATAGTGGAGGTTACTGATTTTGACAGTTGCCATAGGAGAGAAAAACCCTTAAATGCCTAAATAATGCATGCAACCTCCAAACAAGGCAAAAGTTACTTTCTATAAAGCTTAAGGCAACACCAACCAAATTTACATAAAAATAAAAAAAATAATGGATGGACTTTATGCAATTTGCGGTATAACTTGGAGGCTTAACATTCTTGTTCGGACCTTTTGACTACTAGTGCTTTGATCCATAGGTGTGTAGCGATGACATCCAAGCCCCTCATCAAAGAAAATTTCTTGAATCATGGTTTTGCTGATCCAAGAGATTCTTTCATGATCCTGCCATAAGTCCTAGCTTTGGATATTCAATTTTGGGAAAAACAATTGGCTTATCTTCCATGATCTCTTGCTCCCTGAATAATGCCCAAATTTTTGACTTTCACCATTTGTTGTAAAGATCTTGAAGTATACTTTCCATTGACACCAAAATCATCTCATTCAAACACCTATGCTATGAGAAAAGCTGTTTTGAAGTTATGCCGATTTTCTAACAAATTGCAGAAAATTTGCCCCAGTTTTAAAATGCAAGCTTCAATTGATCATAACTCCTCATTTACCACTCATAATTTGGACAATGACCACTTGTTAGAAATATAATGAAGCCTACTTTCCAATGGCTTAAGAATCACATCAATCTGATATGTGAATAGAGCAATCCTTTGCAAAATTGGCTAATTTATTTCGAGACAATTTCTCTAAAATAACCATAGATCTACCTTCATCAAATTTACCTTCACCACCTTCGTCAAATTTATTTTCGCCACCTTCATCCAATCCATCTTTAACAAGTCCTTCAACCTCATCCAATTCCAAAAGCAAATGCTTTGGTACATTGTTACAGTTAATTGTGATATATCAAAATAGCATAGAATAACTTGAATGGATTACTGATGGGTAGGATCACATACCTTATAAATACCCTTTACTTTAATATTATAAGAGGTGGATAGAGGTACTGTTAACCTATAGAGCCGACCATGTCTAATGTACTTCCATATAATTATGGAATATATTTGTGGAATACTAGGCATGATCCTGTGCTTCTCACCCGCACATTATCATACTTAGTCATTGCTTGCACAACTAACCTTCTGCCCAGAACCTGAGCTCTACAATCGTCGAAAATTAATTCCAGTTTTAGGGTGCGAACTTCAATTGATCATATCTTCCTTGTTACCGTTTAGAAATTGGAGAATGACCACTTGTCAGAAAGTCCTTGAAGCCTACTTTCCAATGACTTAAGAATCACTCGAAAAATTAGTTCCAGATTTAGAGTGCGAACTTCAATTGATCATAACTCCCTCGTTACCTTTTAAAAATTGGAGAATGTCCACTTGTTAGAAAGTCCTTGAAGCCTACTTTCTAATGACTTAAGAATCACTCCAATCTTACATGTTAAGAGAGTGATCATCTTCAAGATCCAGTAATTTATTTCAAGAAAATTTCTCCAAAATAACTGTAGAGCCACCTTCCACAAATTTGTCTTCAACAAGTCCCTCGATCTCTTCCAATTCCCAAACCAAATGCTTTGTTACCATGTTAGAGTTAAGTGCAATATATCCAAATAGAATATAATAACCTGAATGAGTGACTAATGGGTGGGATTGCATCCCTTATAAATGTCCATTACTTTCATGTTAAAAGAGGTGGATAGAGATGTTAATGTCTAGAACCGACCATGTCTAATGCACTTCCATATAATTAGGGCATATACGTGTAGGCCCATTTTGCCCATGTAGGCCCTATAAGAGGGATTTACATCTACTGTACCAATCGAAAGGAACCAAGTTAACATTAGGCTTGGTATGTAATATAACCAAAGTCAAGCAAATATTAAAAGAGAGCATCAAACTTTTACTTGGAGGTTACATTTTCTCATTTAGCACATCAGCCAAGTGATGAAATATTTCGAAATTGATATATTTTTTTACATCTCCTTCTCTCAAAATCACCATGTTGGTTTTCTTTCAAAACAAGGGATGGAGAGTTTGGAAGAATGCAAATATTCTATACAATCATTGTCTCACCAGCCACAACTTCATTAACTACCAGATATGGGCAGCAGAATCGTCGTCATTTAATGATCAAAGCTTCAACAAGCAGATATGACCATACAGCACTGTGAATTCCCCAAATCTTTCACCTCGTTGAAGGTGATATTCATCGCCCATGGGATGGGACCTCAACATAGTCGAAGCATTTATAGACTCCACGGGGATAATCCAAATTGTGCCAACGCGCCATTGACTTGCATAAATAGCAACGATGCTAGAGTCGCTACAAGCAGCCATGACCATATACCACTGTGGATTTGCCAGAACCACTGCCTTATAGAAGGAATAATCCATTTTTTGTGGGATTGGACCTCAACATGCTCAAAGTATCTGAAGGGTCCTGGAAGACAATCAAATTTGCGCCAAGGTACCACTCAATTCCATTAAGAGCAGCAATGCTCGGGAAACAGCAAACTGTACCATAAAATTTCATCAACATGAGCAGGCTCCGTCAGTGGCCAGAAAATCTCACCCCGGTGATAAATTTTACAAGACAGATGTGTGGAAGTTTATAACATTAGGTCATTCCTTTGTTCTTGATGTCCGAGTTTGCAACTGAGGCTCTGGTTGCACAAGTCCTAGTTGCAAGCACCATCTTTCCAAGGGACACTGGTACCATGGAGGCTAGTTCAGGCTGCAGAAACAAGGCATAACCAACAAATGAATTTCCTGTTTCTGATTCTGGGGAAAACCTTGGAGAATCTAATCCAGGCACAGTCCCTGCAATATTTCTAAAATTAACTAGGAGTGAAGTAAGAAACAGGAGGACAAGAAGGTCCTTTGGATAGCCTGGTTGAAGATGCAAGCAGAGATTTAGTGGGGTGTCAGAGTAAAACCCAACAAATAAAGGAATCAAGTGAAACTGACTTATTCGTCTGGCTGCACGTAAGGATTCTTGCCTACATGAGATTTTTGTATCATCAGTATTGGGGCATCTTTTTCCAACCATGTATATAAATTTAATATGGTCCAGATACCAAATACTATTGATTGACATACAAGAGGAGACAGTCAAGGAAACTTTTTTTTCAGGTAGAATCAGTGTAATAGGAGGCACAACTTCGTGTAAGGTGCAGTTGTTCCTTGAAGCTCAAAGTGCTCCAGTTTATAACCTTCCTATTTTTTGATTGGTCTCAGGAAAATGCTACGTATAGAGCAGATTTATCTAGTTGCAGAATTTGTATTTCTGCACCCATACTAGACATAGTTCCTATAGCATTTCCAGTTCTGAATCCACCATTGACATAGTCAGAGGTAACATAGTCAATGGGTTATTTAGCCCTTTTCTGGTTTCTTCTGCTTATAAAGAAGAATTATAATTCTGCATTTTGGGCCTTGTTATTTTGATATTTAATAGAATATTTTTGTTTATAAAAAATGGGGCCAATGCATTTCTCATGCTCTTCATTCTAGCGAATCTTTATTTAAACTTTTATCTTGATTATGACATGAAATATTTCATGTGGTACTCTTTAAAATATGTGCTTGTTCTTTTCCAGGTGAGTCTGTCTCTGCATCTGAAGATTCTGATGAGGAGTATAAGTTTTGTTATATCTGCGACGGTGAAGATGTGTGTTAAAGATGAAGCAAAGATATATTTTTCTGTGCCTGTCTTGTTTTAGTATGAACATCAAGCATATAATTCTAGTAACTCCATTTGTTATAGTTTTGATAAATTTCATTTTTTGCTCTTGAGAAACAGAGTGCACAGGAGCTGCTTCGTTGCTCCATTTGTGGTAATTTAGTGCATCCTGCTTGCATAAGTCCTCCAGAAATAGATTCACCCGAAGGAAATTGGTCATGTCCTGATTGCAAGAAACAGGCTGAGCAGACTAGGGCATACAATGCAGGATTATGGAAAAGGTGTGATACAAATTTGACAAGGGCCTAAGTAGCAAGTATTTGTGGTTTTACTTATCATGGAGAGGATAAGCTTACTGCATATCTGTTCCTGCAGGTATGAAACTGCAAAACAGAGACAAAATGAAATTCTTGAAGCTATTCGTAAGCTAGACCTTCCTATAAATCCATTGGATGACATCATAAACCAGGTAAAACACTCTTTCTTATAACTGGATCATGATTTTGGATTCATGGGCTGATTTTGGAATGACATGGTATAGAATAATGCAAAAACTACTCATATGAATGTTTGCCTTCAATGTCTGTCTTCGAATGGTTTCTGGATATTATTTGCATTGATATTTCTTAGTTTGCACTTTAACTTCTGAAACAAAAACTTGATATACTTTTTACGTGCTAGAAAATTATCATATACAGAATTTGATCTTTATCTATCATTGAAAAAGTGTTGGTGAGTAGCAAAGGACTTGGAGCCTTTTTATAAGTTTGGAAAGCTCACATTTAGTGTGACAGTGGATAAAGCCATCTTAAGATTAAACAGTCTCTGTTACAAATCATTTACTGTGTTTGCATTTTGAATTTGAAATGAATGATGCTAAGTTGCCTGCTGGTAACATGATCCTATGCAAAGAAGCCCATTAATCATCCAACTAATAATAATGTCACAGCTTCTAGGATGTGGCAATGTAACCCTAGGTGTGAAACTGTAAGTTACACAATTTTTAATGAGCTGACAGCTTCTAGGTTGTGTAAAGGAAGAGGGTATTACAAAGTGTTGCAATCTTCACGAATGCTTATCATATATGGTTTTACTCGCAGCTTGGTGGTCGTGATTCTGTTGCAGAGATGACTGGCAGGCGGGGAAGTGTAGTTCGTACTCCAAATGGAAAGGTTGCCTATCAACCGCGGAACACGTAAGATTGTTTTTATGCTATCGTTTTCTCTTGTTATAGTTTTAATTAAAGTATATATTTGGAATAAGGTGGTGTTGACGTAATACTTACATCTTTCAGAAAGGATGTTACCATGGAAATGGTAAATATGAACGAGAAGCAACTTTTCATGGATGGCAAAAAATTTGTTGCGGTGATTTCTGAAGCAGGATCTGCTGGAGTATCTTTGCAAGCAGACAGGCGAGCAAGTAATCAGGTGTTTGTCTCTCAGAACTAAGCCATTGCTACTGATGTTTTATGTTTATAGAAAACGTAGCACCAACACTCTGGAATAACTGAAATAGAGAAAGTTTTCCAAGTTTTTGAAAAACTAAATGTTCGTTTCATTTGATGGCTATGTCAGAAGCGGAGAGTACATGTAACATTTGAACTGCCATGGAGTGCTGATCGTGCAATTCAACAACTTGGGCGTACGCATAGATCGAACCAAGCTTGTGCGCCAGAATATAGGTGATACTTAGTTACTTTATCTTCTGTTATTCATTTGGGCCAGATGAATTCTTGGGTCTCTTTTAAGTTGGAGTTCTATGGGATCTGAGGGAACAGAATATTGTTGTCAGAAATTTGATGATGGAGGGTAGGTGAGATATAGGCTGCAAGCAGAAAATTAACTTGAAGTGGCCCAAAATTATATTTTCATCAATCCAGTGCTACAGATGATCAACCAAACAATGAACAGATACACTAATATGTAAATTAAATTTCAGGTCTGGCTTTTAGATTTAAACTCTAGCTATTAGCTATTAGCATTTGCTTTTAGTTTTATGTTGGCTGATTGAACAACCCTCCCATTGTGCAATCAACCCCCTTGTCAATTCTATGGTTTTGGATGAAAGTAATGTTGTTTTCTTGTATTCATATGGGAAATTAGGTCCCTTCCCTAGCGCTTTATTATTGTTGCATCCATCCTAGTATTAGTAGACACGTGTAGAATGTTTTGTGGGACCCTTGCTCTGGACAATTGTTGAGTAATAGGGATTGTGGAAAGAAATTACAATAGAATGACATTTTTCTTGGAGAAATCATAGAGTCATTTCAACCTCACGATTATACCAATCCTTGTTCATTACCTCCTTGGGTTTGTTACGTAAGTCTTCGTTTTATTCTTATGCGTCTTCAGTCATCACTTTCCTTTTGTTAACAAGTAATTATCAATGTGTTTCCTTGCATGTGGTTGTCCATTGGGACCTTGTCTATGTGACCTTGAAAATGTGGCTAAATGGTAACTTAAGATCACCTTCTTTGCTTTAGCGCTTTTGGTATCTCACATGGTGTGAGGTGTATTAAAATCAATTGCACTCAATTAAGACAAATGATAGACAACGTGGCTTAATTATTCCAATAAGATATTTATGTAAATGTAATTTTTTTTGATTAGGATGCTTAGAGCTTAGGCTTTTTGGGATGGCTATGAACCCTAGCTGGTAAGGGCTAGCTAGTCAATTATGTAGGCAAGCCACCCTTTTCCTAGGTATCCCTCAGGGCCTAGAAATCTAAGGTGTGGGATTGGTGGAGTTGTGCAAGCGATTTGAGTGTGTAAGAAGGTACTAGGAATCCCATGTGATGTGTAAGGAGTAATGAGAGGTTTAAGAGAGAGTATTAATGGTGTCAAAGAGATGTTGACCTGTGTAAGAGTTGTAAGAGAGAGAGCTAATGGGAATTGAAAGAGTCATATGACTTGTAAGGACATTTAATGAGCTGCAAGATGGATGGTGATGCCCCTTGGGAGTGGGGTTGCCATGTGGCAACTTCCATGGGATGTGAGCTTGATGTAGATTTCTATATAGTGTTCTATGGTGTGCCTTGCTACTAGGGTCTGGCATTTCTATTCTCTTACATTTTTTGTGAGCATGGCATCTTGGATCTTGGCTCTTGGAGGCGTGAATCTTGGAGGGGTCATGCTTGGGGATGCCTTAGCAAGCACATATAAGGAGGTAGGTACTCCAAACTTGTGTAATGAAGGGTCTTATAAGGATTTATTATATTTTATAAATGTGTAAATGCATTGGGGTTCTTGATCTTGTTGCTTGTTAGTGGTTTGGGGTTGTGGCTAACAAAAAAAGCATGGAGATTGTTTGAAAAAAAGTCTCCATTTGAATAATTGATAAGTAAGAAGGTTGAAAGATCTCAAAATGAGAAGTTGTGATGTTTGAGAATATTTGTTGAACCTTGTTTGATGATTGTTCTTTGAACCCTTTATGCTTAATGTTATAGACTAGTGCTTGCATTACAAGATTGCATGTATGAAAAGATGATGTTACTCTACAACGAATTGTCTATGATGTATGTTTACAAGTGTTGTTGTGTATTATAAATATGAATGAAAGAGAATGTGATAGACAATCCTCACCGTTATTCCCTTTGCCACTCTCATTCTCTCTCACAGAAAAAAAGCGACATGTATTAGGATGTTAAACATGCAATGAAAATATGTGATGTTTTTTAAAGTTTTTGCATGCTGATTATGACTGTGAATAATTCTAAAATTCACTAGGAAATGATTGTAGGGCTTGTTGAAGAAATTAATGGAAATGAAACAAGGTTTAGGGTTTAGGGTTCTTGGAAAAAGATTGCATGTTCGGGAAGGGCATAAAGAAAATGGAATTTAGGGATTTATGTGAACTAATGAGAATTCAAGGAATTTGGAGGTTTTGAGATATTATTTTGGTCCTATTTATGCATAAAGTGGTAATTAAAAAATAAATAAATTGAAGTTTTGTTCAATTAAGGTTTGGGGGTTGTAAAAAAGAAGAAAAATACAGGCTGTTTTTTCTTAGTTTTCATAATAAATTCTAAGGTAAAGACCCCCAAAACCTTCTGAAGACATTCTCTTCCTCCTGACAATTCCAACAAAATAAAATCACTCGATTTGGTTATTGTTAATTCTCCATTGTGTCTGATTGGTTGTACTTGCACAATAGTCACAACACGGGAACTCTTGCCAATGTGGGACTGATCTTGCAAGAGAGCCTCTAGAGAGAGCGAGTTCTGCTTCCTACTCTTAATGCTAATCGACTAAACTAAAGCTACTATTAATGCAAGAAAAAAAGCTTTATGAGGGGGAAAAGAGAAGAGAAACACTCAAAACAAAAGGGGGCGGTGATGCACCATGATAAGAAGTGGGTTGATTCCGTATTTTAATAAACACGCAACTATCATTATTCAAAAAATAATTTAACACAACTCAAAGAAAATAACTGTAAGGGGCAAGATACATCCTGTATGTGAGCATGGATTTGTAGTAGCAAGACAATAGCTAGGTGGCGGACAAGTAACAACCATGGGAGCCTTCATTAATTGTAGAAAATATGCGCAAATGCATTCTATTTCAATAAGAGGGCTTAGAATAATCTTACATAGTAATTAGCAAAGGTCATATACTATAACATAATAGGGATATGGATTAAAGTCCAAAGAATCAACCCTTTGTTTCCCTAATGAGCGTTTTACAATTTATAAGGAGGAAAACAAGAGAGGAATTAAGCACTCTCTATTGATGAGTACCGGAGTAAAGGAAAATCCTTGCTTGCATGTCTCCTTTTCTAGTCATTGAATTTTGCTTGAATAGCTCAGCTCAATAGCTCTCAAGTTGTGGCTCTTCTTACTAGTTCTTTCTGCTAGCTCAATATGGTCCCATTAAATCACACTGCGTACCCAAACAATTTACATGGAGTAGGCCATGCTATCTTTATCAACTCCGCTCGTCTATCTTAGTTTTACCTAATTTGTGAAAAGGGCAGCTAAATGGTCCTTTATCATTTGCCCAAACGTGTAGCAGAGACTACTAGTATTACCTTAGCCATTAAATGCTCTAATCCGAGTTGGTGAAGCTTTTAAATATTTGCTAGAGGTTCTAGCTCCAAGCAACTTTATCTATTTATAGCGGGTAAAATACTACTACGGCTGATTAAAATTGATTTGAGCTTGAAAGCTCTAGTCAAGGGCTTTCGATTGGGATGTATTGTGAAGAAAATGGGTAATTACAGCAAGATATATAATATTGCGATCAGCTCTCTGTATTTGCTTCATGTTTTCTTCACGCTTGATCGGACGGTGTGAGATACATGCTGGAGCGCAAATCTAACGACCTGCGATCTTTTAAGAATGTTGGCGTCATCCCTTTTATTCAACACGGCTCATGTCATCAATCAACGCTTGATTGGATGGTTGGAGGGTCCCGTTGAGATGCTACTTTGCAAAATTATCTAAGGTTTGAGCCTTTTTGTAAATTTCGGATGAAACGGATAGAGATTAGTGCAATGGGTTTAATCCAACGACATGAGATTCGTGCAACACATCTTTATTCTACATCTCATGTTTGCCACGTCTCCTTTGTCTTGTCAAGTTTGTGCATGTCTAACCATGCACAAATTTTAAGCTTAAAGCTTAGTTCCTTGGATCGAATGGATGGAGATTAGGTAGATCAGTGGCTTGTGGGGTTTTTGATCGATAACATCACCCTGATCACTTTATTCCACTCATGTCGTTGGAAGAAAGAAGATCCAATGGCGCGAGGTCAACACTGAAGAGATTTACTATTAGCCAAAGCAAATAATTGTAGGCTTTGAAATTAAATCGTTTGAATTGGTTAAGGAAAAACAATAAAAGCAATTCTAAGTACATGTTTAGCTTATTTTTGATAGTAGGTGGTCTTAATGGATTCAAGAGGGAAATCACTTGACCCTGACAATCTTGTAGAAATTTATTTACATGCTTTGGAGATCTAATATTCTTTTGAAAGCTTATGACCTTTTAGGGAGTTGAGCTTCTTGTCAAGAGAGCTTGAAACCTGTCTTACTAAGGACAGTTCATCGAATAGTTATGTATATTGAAAGTTATTGGTGTTTTGTGAAAGCTTGCTTGTATTGTCTCTCCATTTCAGAGACCAAGGAGTGTGAAAGGGTTTAAATCCTTAGGACTGTTGAAAGTACATGGGGGCATGCAAATTGGCTTGAGAAACCTCTCCCCACTTCTTCAACACAATGCAAACATGAAAAATATATAGTATTAAACCAATGAGACTATGCTTGCAGACAAAAACTACTCTTTTCTCCAAGTAAAATGCACTTATATGTTGTTGGCATGAACTTGTGCTTCAGTATGATCTCTCCTTCTCTCCTATATATTTCTTCTTTTCTACATGGTGGCTGAAAAATGAGCCCAATAGTGTAGAGATGCTCGTTTTACTTGCCCATAAGGATGATTAGGGCATTTTTGATCTTATGGCGGAGATAACACTAATGTAACGATGGAGATTAAATGCTCGAGTTGTTGGAGGGAAAAGGTTCTTTAAATCTATGTATACCTTTTCTAAGGTCTTAGGGACGTAAGCTATGGGAAACCCTTTTTGTTTTTAAGTTGTGTCACCTTTTTATGGGATGTCACTTTAGTGGAACGCCATAGTGATTGTTTTTATATCAACATTAAATTAGAACAAGGGGCCCATAAAGTACAAGTGACCATCAAAGTAAATCGTGTAGACCTTAGGAATGGGATTATTAATGCTTGAAAGTGTTGCTAATCTTTGTGAAAACACGTAGGACCCCATTGTCTGGTGAACGGACCATGTTTGTCATTTTAAGGTCGTTTGGCTTTTTTTTGAGGTTGGGCCCATTTCGGGCTGATCTTCTACCCAGGTCATGTTGAGCACTTGGATTTGAGTTGGCTTACTTCCCGTGATGGACTTTGGGGTTTGGATGGGTCATCGAACCCCTTGTATCTTGTTTTTTCCTCTAGGGTCTTTCAAGATATTAAGGTCCGTTGGGTTGTTTGGGACATGTTTTGACTATTGGTTTTAATTTAGCTAATTTGGACCTTTCTAATGTGTCTATGACCATTGATCTATCAATGCCTTGCGATTCGTGCCAGTAAGAGTGGATCTGCAACCTCTCTTATTGTAGAGCTATTAGGTTGTTAACCCTAAGGGCCATTTAGGGTTGCTTGGGGTCTTGGTGTTGTCTTGAGTTGACCGAGTGCAAGTGGGTGGTGTTTATGGGTCCAACGGATGCTACACCATTGTGCCTCATTTTTTGTACCACCCTAGTAGTCCCTGAAACTTGATCTCCTACCCAATGATGTTGGGTCGTCATTTAGGACATCGTTCCCTATGTCGCTCCCCCTTACCATTTTCTTTGCCATTTACTGTGGCAAGGTCCGTTGTGCTTGCTATCTATTGCAACATGACGTAGATCTCAAATGCAATGAGTGCCTAACCCTTCTGGCATTGTTCTAAATGTGTGATGTTTTCCAAATTTAGCCTCGTTCAGGACACTTTAGGCAATTACTCCTCTCGACTTAGATTGGACCTTGGTGACGTTTTGAGATACCTGTAAGATCCTTCTTGATATAAATCCTTGTTTGTCATTTTAAGGTCGTTGGCTTGTTTCTGACGTTGGGCCCATTTCGCGCTGATCTTCTACCTGGGTCATGTTGAGCACTTGGATTTGAGTTGGCTTACTTCCCATGATGGACTTTGGGGTTTGGATGGGTCATCGAACCCCTTGTATCTTGTTTTTTCCTCTAGGGTCTTTCAAGATATTAAGGTCCGTTGGGCTGTTTGGGACATGTTTTGACTATTGGTTGTAATTTAGCTAATTTGGACCTTTCTAGTGTGTCTGTGACCATTGATTTATCAATGCCTTGCGATCCGTGCCAGTAAGAGTGGATCTGCAACCTCTCTTATTGTAGGGCTATTAGGTTGTTAACCCTAAGGGCCATTTAGGGTTGCTTGGGGTCTTGGTGTTGTTTTGCGCTGACTGAGTGCAAGTGGGTGGTGTTTATGGGTCCAACGGATGCTACACCATTGTGCCTCATTTTTCGTACCACCCTAGGAGTCCCTGAAACTTGATCTCCTACCCAATGATGTTGGGTCGTCATTTAGGACATCGTTCCCTATGTCGCTCCCCCTTACCATTTTCTTTGCCATTTACCGTGGCAAGGTCCGTTTTGCTTGCTATTTATTGCAACACGATGTAGATCTCAAATGCAGTGAGTGGCTAACCTTTTGGCATTGTTCTAAATGTGTGATGTTTTTCCAAATTTAGCCTTGTTCACGACACTTTAGGCAATTACTCTCGACTTAGATTGGACCTTGGTGACCTTTTGAGGTACACGTAAGATCCTTGTTGATATAAATCCTTGTTTTGTGTGATTAAACCTTGTGGCCATCAAGAATTGTGGCTGATAATTGTTCTTGAATAAGTTTGGGTTGCTACTTCAAGGGGGAGTAGCCCCATGGTTTTGATCCTTCTAGTAGTGGGCCTTGTAGAATGGCGAAAGGTTCTCCTTTTAGACCTTCTTGTAACTTTCTCTCACATGCACTCTAAAGTGTGTAATCCTTGGGGGAAATGTTAAGGAAACCTTTCCTATCCTATAGCGTGATATTGTCTTCCCTATCATGCCTTGATATAGTGAGGCCATTTGAAGGTTAAGTAAGATCATTGAGAACCAAACTTATTGTACAAACATTGAGATTGTGTTGCCTCAAGACAAGTAATGCAATTGGAGATGACCTTTAAGATAGTGATAAGAGGTTAATGCTCTTGTGAGAATTGGCTGGCTAGTGGTTATGGGAAATTACCTTGTGGGGTAAATGAGAAAATTAATTGTGCGAGTTTGTGAAAGGGGCGATGCTCTTTCACTGAAAGGAATAGACACTAACATCAAGGGCAAATTACATTCGACCTTGATTTTGCTTATCTAGGCACGCGTAAGCAAATATGTAGGCAACTCTGGGAGTGATTTTGGGTCCTAGTTCGCGAAGTGTAGTTTCCTACCTTGTTAAACCATGCATGATCTAAATCTAAAACACTGTGTTGTCCCTAACAAAAATAACTAAGTGGTAATCAAAGTATGTAAAAATGGTGAGTGAAGTTTGAGAATGCTTTAACTAACTAAATAACACCTTGTTGTTGATGATAATACCCCTTGCTTGTTTAGTGACCCCTATATGTTTAACGGAGTTCCTTATTCTTATTGTTTTTGTATCAAACCTTTAAACACATCAGACCTAGACCTTTTTGATATTTTGTTCCTTGTGCTTAGAATGATCAAAGCTAATTTTAAGAGTGTAAATGCTTGTACCGTCAATCTTTTTTACTCTGAAGTATTTGTGGGTTGGTCTTGATATAACTTTGATCCATTCTTGTGCCATGTGTGTGGTAGTTTTATTCTGGGTTAGGTTAGATCATTGTGAGTGGCTACAATAGTTGGGTCATCCTTTTCTACTTTTTGTTGTAAGCATCGTTTGCAAATATGTATGGCGTGCTTAAAGTTGAGTTGTGCATTATTAAATATTTATTAACTAATCCACTGGGTTCTATGTGCATGTGTGATTATATATATGTCTTGTGTTTGCGTTGCTGAGTGAAAATTTTGGGCATGACATTATATATATATGTCTTGTGTTTGTGTTGCTGAGTGAAAATTTTGGGCATGACACATATATATATATATATATATATATATATATATATGTCTTGTGTTTGCGTTGCTGAGTGAAAATTTTGGGCATGACATTTTGTATTACAACACAATTTCAACACTGGGAGCTCTAGGTAATCTCTAATCTGGTGCACCCTTGCGCTTATGTTGGGCTTGTGTTGTGTAAGTTCCTTAGACTTGTTTTGATAGTAAGAAAATCATGTCACCAACTTGTTTCTACTTCATCATTTATACTGCTATTTGTGAATTCCACCTTTTGTTGGTTGTGTTTACTCTTTGTGTCAATGTCGGTTGATTATTGTGGTGTTGCCCTTTTGGGCATCCTTTGATGGAGCTATTGTGGTTGCTTAATACTTGATCCAGCACTCGTTGTTGGCCCATTGACCTTGTTGTGGAGGTCATGATGGTGATGTCAAGGTTGAAACTGCTTTGATGTTGTAGTGTTGAGATGATTCGTTTGGTGTTGTGGTATCATGAGTACTCTTACCGCAGGGAGGTAATGGAGATTGGTGATGTGGGGATGATGCACTTACTCTTACCTTAGGGAGGTAATTGAGACTTATGTTCATGCTTATATGTTTTGTTTATATTGCTCGTCTTCTTGGGTGGCTTCCTTAAGCCACATAGTGCAAGTATGTTGCAATGAAACTATAATCGTACCTTGTGTAGTATGTTAAAGTTTTTTTTGATTAAATTGCTGATCCATGTTGTTTTTTGAAACCAACATCATTTGATTTCCTTAAAGTTGATTTTTTGAGGATTCTTAGCTGTCTATTTTTTTTAATTTTTAATTTTTAATTTTTTGAAAATTATGAGGATCTCACATGGTTCAATTGTTTATGTTTTGTATGTGCAGTTTGGATTAAGAGTCACAAAGCCGTTACAAAGCCACAATAGATTATGATTGTTGATGTTTGTACTGATAATCATGCTTCCACTTTATGGAGATATCGTGTCCAACTTTTGGCTGCAGCAAAGCGACATGCTGTCGGCAATTCAAGAGTCTTCAAAGAATATCAAGAAGCACATTTACCCCCTTGAGAATGAAGAAGAGTTATTGGCATTGGCTCTTTGCGTGGCATCCATTGATTTGGTCGAATATTATATTAACCACTTCAATTGCCTCAGAGGTATAAAACAATGACAAGGTCCTTTAAATCATACCTGTCAAATGGTTGTTTTGGCATGTCAAAACATAGTTAGAGATTTCAACCATTACTTCTTTGGAGAATGTTTTCGAGCTTGGTTCTAAGGTGGAATTGAAGTAGATATAGGGCTCATCGAAGCCCAACCAATGTTTTTCATTTTGTAACCTTGCCAACTCTTACCGTGCCAAATCATCCTCGTAGATTAATCAATTTTCACGAAGTGGCTCTACTAATAGTTCAGTGCATTCATTTGGTAATGGGAACAAGAAGTTTTGTGCTTATTATAAGTGCATTGGAGACTTTTGAGAAATAATCCAAATGCCCTTCTAGCTTAGTTGCAGTCGCAACTAGAAGATTCAGAGACTCAAGTAGCCTATGTAGCATACTATTTGAGTATTCATGGCTAAACTAGAGAACATATGCTAAACAAATAATGCAGTAAACATGGATAGAACTTGCACATTATTCATATACCAAAAACATAGTATGTATATTGGATTCTCATAAATATGAAAACCATAGTTAGCATATTCGACAAGTATGCGAGTACTTGTTGGATTTTTTGCCTTGCGAGTATTTTCAACTTATGCTCGTGGTTTCTTTGAGCCAAGTATGTGCAAGTTTTTCCATAGTACTCACGAGTAATCGACGAGTACTGTGTATGGAATTGCTGCATAGTGGTACACGCAATAACGAAAAACACATGGAATTTTTTTTTGGAAGGACACAATTTTCTCCCTTTTAAGCACACATACCTGTACACTCTCATCACACAAAATTTTAGCATCCTTTGAGCGATTTGGAGGGAGTTTATGGTGCATTTAGAGAGCAAATTTGAGGAATTTCGATTTCCAGGTTAGTTTTTCTTTTTCTTTTTCCAAGCATGTAAATTCGATCAAAATCATTAACATTAGGTTTCTAAACATGTTTTTACAAATTTATGCATTCCATTCAATTCCATAATTCTTATTGATAATTTACTCTAGTTTTAATGATTTATGATTAAAATTGCGGATTTTTTTTTTAATAGGGTTTAGTTTTAGAAATTTATAGTTTAAGTTTTTATTTAAATGTTGATTTTAATTTTTTTGGTACTTAAACATGCTCCAAGTTAACTGTTAACATACAATGGCATCCAACGTTGTATCAAGGTAAGCACCAACGAGTGGTAGCTGTCCGGCTAAAAGTCGTACCGTTGCTTGAAAGTATTCCGTAGTTGGAGCATCCTAGTGATTTGTACGTTTAACTTGAAGAAGGTTTCTAGAGGCATCAATTGCCTCAAGTACCATATCACATGCATTTCTTTTTGCGATGTCATGTTGTGACTCAATACCATAGAAGAGGCAAAATGAGAGATGAACACAGAGCTTGCATTGTTGGATGGGAAGAAACTAGAGAGGGCAAGGGTAAAAGCATATGTAACAGTAATCATTATTCTTGCATTGACAATGAAAATTGAGGTATGTATGACAGAGTATGTGAGCTCTCTCTGTGGTCCACGCATGTGAGACACATCCACCTAATCCTGCTCGAGCAAAGGCCAATTAATTTTTTTTACCTAGAAACATACCTAGAGCATAGCCTTCACTGCAAGGTATAGGGTGGAATAAATAGGTGCACGAAGAAGCAAATAAGGTGTGTGCAAATTTTTAGTACTATCACCACCTTCCCTTTAATGTGGCAAAGAACCCGTATTGGGAGTACTTGGTGATGACATTGACAATTGTAGAGAAAAGGTATAAGGTACCATCTCCAAAAGTCTTAAGTGGGAGGTTGCTCGAGGATGATGTTGAAGATATAATGTCAATTATGGAAGATTAAAAGAAATAGTAGTGAATGTTCGGATGCACTATTCTTTCAGACATGTGGATAGATGGAAGAAACAACACTCTCATCAATTTTTTAGTGGCTTCAAATCGTGAGATGGTTTTTTTGAAGTCAATTGATGCCTCTAACAAAGTAAGGAATGCAAAAACTTTGAGGTTGATGCTTGAGGAGGTTGTCTTAGAGGTAGGCATCGAGAATGTTGTACAAGTTGTCTCTGACAATGGAGGAACATATGTGGTGTTTGGGAGACTGCTTAAGGAGAGACATCCATCACTCTTTTGGACCTCTTGCGTTGCCCATTGCCTTGTCTTTCTTTTGGAGGACGTAGACAAAATTGATTGGGTGAGACCGGTTGTAGAAGATGCCATAAATATCACCAAATATATTTATAATCACTTTTGGGTTTTCCACTTGATGAGAGATCACACCAAGAGGAAATAGCTTATGTGAGTAGGGGTCACAAGATTTGGAACTAACTTCCTAACATTGCAAAGTATTTGTAGTTTGTTGACACCATTGAAGTAGATGTTTGTGAGTTAAACATGGTTGGACTCGACATATTCAAAGATAACTAACAGAGATAGGATTGCAAAGACAATTTTTAATCATGCTTTTGTGAATAGAGTAATAGTTTAAATTCAAGTTGATTCCCATATTTTCAAAATTTTGAAGTATTACTTTAATTTTGTGGCTTTAATTTGTTTGTGACTTTGTAGGTGTCGGAGCCTTTGGTAAAGGTTTTGGATTTGATGGATGGGGAGCAAAACCCAATGGAATACATTTATGAGGCAATGGATAGGGCCAAAGAGGCCATCCAAAGCTTTTATATGGGGATAGAGGCATATTTGATCCCATTTTCATTTGGGAAATAAATGATTGGAGGTGGAACAATCAACGCCACCAACATAATCATGCAATAGGGTACTACCTTAATCCCAAGTTTTTCTCCTCTGATGGGTTCATAGATGTTAATGGGGAGGTTATAGAGGGCCTCTGCATTGTGTGCCACATTGAACCAACAAAGTAGTGTGTTGAATCTCACTTATAATTGGGACCAAACGAGTGTCGTGCAACGAATTGCATATGTCTAATGTCTTTGATGTGCCTCCTACAAGTAGAGTAAGGCGATATGGTAAATTGGGTGTGATTATGCCAACGTTAGTGGATCATATCCCATCAGAATTTGCAGTTAAGCATGCTTGGGATATGGTAGTATTGGGATTGGTGACCTCTTGGGAAGTCCCGATGTTGCACCATTTTTTTAATTTTTATTGAGGCATTGGGCAGTCTGTGTGCCCCTCACATGTACCCTAATGTCTGGGGGGAGAAACAACTTGGCTGAGGTGATGGACCTTGTTATTTTAGAGTTGCAGAACTACAAGCATGCTAAAGGGAGTCTCTTTTCTTTGGCACTAGCTATCCGAAAGAGATCCACTTAGACACCAGGTAATAAAAATTGAAGTCTCTACATATACCTTACAAGTTACAAATTTATATTTATCAACTACTTATAGACTTTTGAATATATTGATGGTAGATTTGTGGTGGGAAGATTTGTAGAAATAACCAAAAATTTCAAAATCTAGCCCGCCAAATTTTATCTCAACTTTGTAGTGCTTTTGGATTTGAGCGCAACAGGTGTCTGTTTGATGCTAGTCACACGAAGAAGCACAATAAGTTGACTTAATTACGCCTCAATAACCTAGTTTTTGTGTAGTACAATCTTCGGCTTTGCACAAGAAAGGTGGATGACACATCACAAGAGCCTATTGGTTTGGATGAGATTGATCTCTGTAGCGACTGGACTGTGTAGGATGAGGAGATTGCCTTTCAGAGATTGTCCACAGAGGACGAGATTGCTGATTTCGAGAGGCAAGCTATGGAGGTTGTAGGTAGTGGTACAATAAGATGTAGAGAGATTAGATTGGATGATGTTGTAGATGTTTTCGAACATGAGGTAGAGGAGTCACTTCCATCTAGTAAGAACGGAGCCACAAACACAACTTACTAGGTAGAGCAAGGAACTACAACAGAGTGCGAGGACTATACCCTGTTAGTCTTCCATATTTTTCGCTAGAACGTGAAGAGGAAATTGTAGATTCTTGTAATTTGTAATCTGCACTGACATGAAATTTATGTTTCAATGCCAATCATCATAAATTTATAAGTATGAATTTGCTATTGTATGTTCATAATGAAGTGATTTTGTACGCTATTTTTATTCACATCTAATAGAAAAAACTTCCCCAATGTTTCACTGACTTGTTTGATACATTTTGTAACTGTAATTTGTATAAAATTTATATTTTTTAAGAAATTTAAATATTTTTTTTAAGTTGCCGAGTATTGGCCGAGTCAAAAGTTATATGCTCTGCCAAGTTCGAGTATGCGAACTATGATGCAAAAAATCATAACCGGAGAGCCTAACCAATATAGCTCCCCAGACACTTGCCTGCTGATAACCTATAAGTGGAGGCAGCATAAGGGGTACTCGGGTGCATTTAATATATACTTGAGCACTGATTAGATTAAGTATGATCAAAGTTAATCTTTTGAAAAGATACCATCAGAGCCTTATGATCATATTCAGGTAAAGTCATTTCAAGTATTGAAATCATCATGCTACTGCTACTAATCTTATATATAGCTGTTTGATGATTGCTATTATAACTGCTTTAATTTTGTTGTACTTCTTTATATAGCTGTATGTTATCTTTGGTGAACCGGACATACTAGTGTAAGGAAAGTTTGTTAGTATTTGTGGGCAGCAGTTTTGACAGTCAAGGAAGTGATAACACATCAGAAATTAGGAGATGAAAAAACAAGTGGAAAGTAAGAGAGATCAGTAGATTTCTGTGGTTGTGAAAGATAAATTACGCAAAAGATTTCCGTGGTTGTGAAAGATAAATTACCCAAATGATATTGATATCAGCCAAATTCTTGTTTCAGAAACATGGATCGATACATTATCTATGCAGATAGGACAGCTGGAAGTATCCCAAGCAAATCCAGAGGAAGGGGTACAAGAGACATCAACTGCGAAGAAGGATTTGGAATTGATATGTTATAGCCAATGAAATAAAAAGCAAATAATTCTTTGAAAAAGGAAAAGAATAGAACAAAAGCCATTGTTGATTTCCAAAAACACAAGGTATGGTGGTGAACTAAACTACAATCCAACAACACATTGTTTGTTTTGGGAGTGCTATCAGAAAGCCAACTGAATTACAGAAGGTAAAGTCTGATTAGAGTATTTCCAAGAACCTTACAAGATTATACCGGAAGTAAAAAGTCGCATTTGAAAAAGTATTTAAGAAGTGGCATGTGATTGCCAAAATACTAAACAAACTTGCGAGTATAAATTAAGCAGAGAATGAATCTATTTAAGACTATAATAGACAAATGTTGAACATAGTGCATAAGCTAGATAATTCAATTGCAGACTATTTGGAACAGTGAAATACTTAAGAAATTGATTACGAAAAACATTCACGGAAAGTCTGCAAGTCGTACTAACCTCCAAATATGAAGATATTTACCAAATGATGTTGGGTGTTGAACAGTAGCAATATTTTAAAAAACAAATGCTGATAATGATTCTAAATTGGACGAAATAATAAAAATATTAAATAAAAACGATGAGAAAAGAGTACAAATTGGAAAAGCTGGAATTTAGTGTTTGAAATGTAGAACAAGAGTGCCCAAAGAGGAACACATCCCTATTTAATCCAAGGAAATAATAAAATTGTTAAATAGGCATTAAGAACAATGAGAAAATGTTACGAATAGGGAAAGTTGGCATTTGGTGTTTAAAATGAAAAATGAAAGAACACAATGAGGAAGAATTTCTCTTGTGCTTCATAGGTCTTCCTCAAACGCCTGCACAAACTAGACTACTTGCAACAAATAAAAATAACCCCTACGTCGCAACATTACCTAAGTCAGAGACTTGTTCAGTTCCCCAAGGAGTAGTAACAAATCACTGAGAACATCATTATGAGAATGAGATATAAAAGATCATCAAACACATACAACATCCAAACCCTAGCACTACTATAATGAAAGTGAATTGCATCTAATTAAAACACACAACACATAGGTCAATCATCCTCTGCATTATCATATACAACATCATACACTTTACATTAGAATATATAAAGATTCCTTGAATGCACATGAGTATTCATTCATATTTTAAAACATTACACAAGTATCATAGGACTCAATCTGCTCGTCAAACCCTAAGCTTGCTCTTTAAATTGCTTTGCTTGAAAAACATGTAATAAGTCTTATTTGGAAATTCTCTATGTCCAAAGGAGAGGTTGAGGGGTCTATTTATATTTTTCCTAGACCATCGTGTCCTCAACGAGTTGTAGTTGAATCAATGCCCCCTGTCCATGTTTGCCGATTGTCGACAACTAGGATTCCACCTGTCATCCTTCTAGATCCTTCTAGAAGATACTTCATCCTTATCATCAAGTTCTTCCCCATCTGATCATTCCTTGATAATGTGCATCATAAAGTATCTTCTTCGCTCGACACCTATTAATCTCCGTATCTTATCTTCAATGGAAGTTCTCGTGCATATATCTCTCTAGTCTATTTTGTACATTGTAGATTATGATATATGATTATGCATGTCTTTGATCATACTTAGTCAATTCTTTGAAACTAATTTTTCGCATAGAATTTGGGGTCAACATTTGTCCACACTACCTTGTTATGTGTCCTCAAACAACTTCTTTTTGATTCTTTCCTTCACGCGTTTTCAAAGCTTGAGGTACTTTCCCTTGAACCATCTTTTGAGATTTACTCCATTTTTCCGTTGCTTCACCGATTGATGCTTTCATACGTTGGTGAACTTTAGTTATTGATTCTACTTCACCGATGTGTGATTTCTTCTCTACACGTCTTTTAACAAGTTTCAACCTCCTCTTTCAATCTTCTTGTGCTTCGTGCATACTAAGGTTTTCCCCTGAGGCATCCTTTTGGAAGTTATCAAATATTACATGTAAACTTGCACGTTATTTAGTTGTTACTGACTTCTAGGCAATTAACTTGCCCATTGTCTTTTGTTGTTAAGCCTTGTCTTCCTCCTTTATCATAAGTACTCCTAGCTCTTTATTTTTGGCTTCATCATCTATCATGAGAGCACTAATGTAATATTGCATGTTCCCCAACTCCTTGAACACGTGCCCTACTATATTTTCCTTTTTATTCACTTTCTTCATCAATTAATTTAATTTTTTGGTAATTTTTCGCATTTGTCTATTATGGACTCTTCAGGTTATTTCTTTTGCAGCTCCTGTTCAATACGCTGCACAACAATGGGTACAATTGGTTTCTTGCATAACAATATACAGACGATTGCATGGAGTTTCTCAATAGATTCCAAACCTTTAATTGTTGTCTCACCCCAGAGTAATGGTCTCTCTTTTCAATCATCTCTATCAACTAATTTATCTTTGTTTGTACCTACACATTGTCCTTTCTTTCTTTTGTGAATTTTTGTCTCTCCTCCTTGAGATCTCTTTGCCACTTAACAATTTAATGTCCCCTTTTCTGAATTAAACAATTCAGGGAACCCAAATCCTTTTTTTATTTCCCGTAGGCTAAGGAAAATTAATAATGGAAATAATTTAATAATAATTTATTTAGGTTGTCCAAAGTTACTTTATGTTATAACATGAAAAAAAGACACTTAAGGTATATTATTATTAAAAAGGGCCACAAAACAATATTAATTACTGGCCAAAAATAATTATTATTGTGAGTGTGAAAAATGAATATCTAATTAAAAGTAATTTAATTTACTTTTAGGGTTGGTGAAATTAAATAAGTGAAGTTATAAAAGGACAAGTGGGGCCAAAAAGATTATTATGATTGAATATTCACTTTCACTATTCACTACAAAATCCATAATTCTTTCCACTTCTGTTTGAGGACGAAAACCTTCATTGCAATCGGATTGGAACACAAAACCCCTCCAATTTACTGGTGTAGCTCCATCCAAGAGTTACAATTGCGCCATACAGACAGGTTATTTTTAGGAAAACCGAGATCAAGGTTTTACAAGGTCAAATTAGGGCAATAAACACAAGGTTTTAGCATATCGCGATCTCCATATAGCAGCGTAGCTCTTGGAGAGACAAATCGCTGAGTTTAGGGCACAAGCATCCCACTTCAGGTTAATTTCTTTGCTGTTTTTGCTCCCAGTAGGTGGGCATCACCTTCCAGGGGTTTACTAGGGGCAATTGTACAACTAGATTTACCTTTCAGCCCTGCTACACCATTCCCCATGGGTTTGTGGACCTTTCCAAGGGTTTTGGCGCTGTTGCACAACCACCTAACCAGTGACATCACTGTCAACAACGCCTAGTTGGTTGGCGCCACTTATCATTCGCTTGCATCAAAATTTCAGTTGCTGTTACAACCTTTAGGGACAAATTGCAGTTATTTGTGGGGCTTGCTACACCTTTCAGGATCTGCGGTACTGCTCAAGGATCCATTTTGCTAGGGTTTCAATCAAAAGGTTCCATCTTTATGCATTTTCAGAATTTGGCAGACTAGGGTTTGTAAATTTTCTTCGGAAGATATTTAGTTTTTCACTTACCTTGTCAATTGTTCTGTCAAACATTGAATAAAGGAATTAATTTGATTGATTGTTTATTCATTCAAAGTGGGTTTTAAGTTATTTGTGAAATTTCAGATTTGAATGAGTTTGCAGTGAATAATAAGGTTTGTCTAGAGTTGAGTATTTTATTTCCAGAATTTAGTATTTAATCTTGAACGAGATATGTCAAACAACATCAACTTGTAAGGTGACGCCGTGTTGTACCACATCTGTTACTAATCTTATTAGAGGCCCAAACCTGACATTACAATGTAATTTCGCACAAGAGTAGAATTCTTTTCTCTTGCACGTTCTACATGTTCTTTAGTTGTTGCCACTCCGTCCATTGGTACGTGGAATACCATATTTCAATTATGGTAATCAAACATAATCATAAATTGGTTTGTGGTGAGATCCTCTACTTCTTGACCACTCTCTTCTATGATTTCCTCTTTCGATTGAACACTTGTCACTAGTCGCTCCATCGGGTTCAAGCTTGGTTACCTCCATCCCTGTACATTTCCCTCACCAAAACTCTTATTGGCTATTTTATATCTTCACTCAGTGATGCGGTTCCAGTCATGCACACTTCAACATCCCCTTGCTTGTGCTTCTTTAAAATGTGCAAGATTGGTCTACTCACCGTTTTCTTGTACTTTTTTCACCTTCTTGCGCCTTCATTTCCCTTAATAGTTTTCTTCTCCTCTTCTTGCCCTGACCTATTTTCCCTTTTGCGAGGCTTGCTCTGTTTTCTTTGAGCTTTGCTTATCCTTGCTCACCTCATTTTCCTTCTGAACCTCTGATTAAAAACTCTCTTCATCCTCTTCCTAACGTTCACTTTTGTGCACAGTATGATCACTCTTATTCCTCCTTTCTCCTTTTGTCATGTCCCCTCCTTAGCTCGGTCTAGCAGAGACATGTGAGTCAGCTTATTATGGGGTCTTGTAGGTTGACATTGTTGGATAGAGACCCAATATGGTTATACAGTGTTGGGGACTTGGTGTTCTGGCCGTCGTTGATCAGTTTGGAGACGTTCCTTATTCTTAGGAGGTAGTTCCTAAATTTATGGGGGCTATCCCTACTTTTTAGGAGGGTATGATCATACTCAGGGTTGGGTCTCCGTGAGATTATTCCTTGAGTTCAGTTTCAGAGGATTAGGGTTTGTTTCCTAGTTTTTAGGAGCATCCCTAGATTTTAGGGATGAGACTGCGAGTGAATCCTTGATTTTCGACTTCAGTCACAGACAAGTGGCAGGGTGACTTTCTGGTTCGTGGTGTCATTGGAGCATTTTGTCACTATTTGGGGTATATTTTTAATATTTCCTAAGTTAGCATTTTTTAATTAAATAAGGCTAAGTTTATAGCCATTTTGGAGTAATAAGGGGCTTTTGGCCTCATCTGGATGCATATCCCATGGTGTAATAGCTCGTTGGAAAGGTCTTGGACTTTTCTAAATATTTCTCTCGACTCAGATCTTTTCGGTGAACGGATTTCTCTTTATTTGAAAAAAGGGTCATTTTCTATGTACTTGACATTTAAAAAAGGAGAAATATAACATTTTATAACTGAACGCCACATTGAGATGCTTTTATGGTTCGAGCTGATTGTAAAGGGGTTATAAGGAGGTCAAGACAAAAGTCTAATTCATTCTTGACATTTTATTTGGGATTTGTGCTTTGGCTCTGTAAGAGCTTTCAGCATTTGGGACGCCAAACCCCAATGCTTTCCCTGTTTGGGACGTAGCCCCCAATTCAGTGGTTGTTGATTTGCTCAGTAGCATCTGGAGATTGCTCAATATTCCTTCTAGTGGGCGCAGTGATTGTGACAGAGTTCAACGTGGATTTGAGGGATTATTTCAGTTGAGAGGACCTTGCAATTGTACGGCTGTACCTGGCAGCCCTTGCAGCTATACCGCTGTACCTAGCAGCCAACTTTCTTCCCACGTGCAACACATTGAGGGTTGGAATCTTGCCGCGGCTTCTTTCTGGTGTACAATTCTCCTTCAGCGTTCAGGTTGGGTCTATTTATGATTGTAATTTTCCTGAAACTATTGGAAATTTGTATTTGGTTCCCTATTTGGTTTAATAACCAGAATTCTGCCTATAAGCGAATTTGTTTGGTTATATTTGGTATTTAATTTCAGAAGTTCATGTTCTTGTACTTCATTATTTACTTGCTGAAAAATCATCAAAACACAAATACAATCAAACCCTTCTGCAACTTCTGTCTATTTCGGAAAGAAAACATTCACAAATAGGGAAAATAAATTTAAAATAACAAAATTACAGCAGATCAGCGGAAGAGATCCATCAGGGATCTTTCACCTTTTGCCATCATCTTGTTCCTTTTCTTCATTTCCTCTTGCGAGGAGCTCTTTCTTTTTTGTTCTTCTTTATTCACAACTTCAATCCATGTAGGTTTTACATATATTGGCTTGAGTGCTCGTGTGAAGAATTACTCTTCTTCTAACACTTCAATTTCTTGCTCAGGTTCAATTTCTAACTTGTCATCTTCCAAGTCTTCATTGCCTTCAGTGTCTTTCTACCCAACAATTAAAATTCCTTTCTTAAGTGGATACTCGTATGTGTCCCAAGATAAGAAACAATTCAATTTAATATTCCTTTCTTACGGGTTCAAGAATAAATTCCTAGGTGTTATCATTTGCTTGTGGATGGTACAATTTTGCGTTCCTTTGGGCTATCATAAATTCTTGTAACGATATGTGCACCTTTGCAAGAAAATGGGTTCCTCTATCACTAGTCAAACTCAATGGACACCCATCTCTTGTGATGATATTTTCTCACAAAAATTTGGTTGTAGAAGTTGTACAACCTTTCATTGGTGCAACCTCATACCATCTTGTGAAATAGATTGTAGCTGTTATAATATAACATGTATCACTGCATCATGTGACAAGATTCATTGGACCCATAAAATCCACTGCCCATTTGTGCAATGGTACCTGTGTGTCCATCGGGATTAGAGGCATCTCATCTCGTATTTTGGGTTTCCTTACCATTTGACATATATCACATTTATGAGCATATTTCTTTTGTGTCCTTATACAAAGTCGGCCAGCGTTAACTAGCCAATAGTATCTTCTACGTGAATGCTTCCTTTGCATAGTTTTCACATGTGATGCGTTTGTGACACTCGCACATTCATGTTACATAACACATCTTTGCATGATTTCGTCTCTACCCATTTTGTATAACTCTCCCCAATTAGTTGATAAGGTATAACTCTCACTACAAATTGTTTATTTTGTTTTAATGTCCAACCGTGAAGTTAAGAATGCCCCATTGTCTGCATTTTCTTCAGGAACTCTTAGTACTTGATATAACTGCGCAATCAATATATCGGCTTGAATTGGTCACACAACTTACCCTGTCTCAATGTGCGACAAGTGATCCTATCTTGCATTTACCCATAACATGCTTTATCACCATGGAGAGTTGAAATTTATGAAATAAAACTATCCATCAACAAATTATTTTGTGTAATACAAGATTGATTACTAAATAATTTAAAACATGACGATCTATAAAAAACACAAATAAAGTAACTAGTATTTATTGCCTAAAAATTTGTAGCGCATATGCCATTGGCAATGGTTCCCTCTCTGTTTTGTGTAATTTTGCTCGGACTTAGGCAATTTCCTACTCACAAATTATATCGTATGATCAATCTTTCCTTCTCTAGGTTGTGCGAGTATTACCCCAACTGTCCCATATGCACCAACGCGCACAAGAAATGGAATCTTCCAATTTGGTAAATGTAAAATTTGTGCGTGCAAACTTCTCCTTTAATGTCTCAAGTGCCTCTTGATACACTTTTGTCCATACAAATGGCCCATCCTTCTTCAACAAATCCTCTAAGGGACTTGCAAGGTGCACATTATTGCAAATAAATTCTTTGTACTATCCATAATGCCTAAGAAATGGGTGCATATGCTTCTTGCGTGGAGCTTCTAGTTGCAATATAACCGGTATTTTCGTAGGATCCACTAACACGCTGTCTTTACTTATGACATGTCCCAATAAAGTGCCAAGTGGTATTGCGAATGCACATTTCTTCAGATTCAGTGATATTTGAAGTTGTCTACAGCTCTCCAACATCAAACCTAGATTTGCATAATGATCGTTTACCAATCCATTCACAGCCTAATCATCCAAATGGTCTTGTAAGCATTTGTGTGTGAAATATCTAAATGCTTTGATTACAATGCTAGAGAGTATGGATGACACATTTTTGAATCCAAATGCCATCACGTTATATGCGTATGATCCCCACTTTGTTGCAAATCTGGTCTTAGACTTATGTTCTTTTGCAATATGCACTCAGATGATTTGCCTCATCATTCGATGTTTTTTCTCCTTTTAATTTGCAAAGATATATCACTCTGCTTTGTATTTTAACCTATGCATTCTTTCCTTTTTGTGCATTGTTTATGCTTCCAACTTCAATATTGCGCTTGAACTTAGGCATTGATCAAATAGATGACCACTCCCATAGTCACCTTCCTCATTCATCTCTCTTAATCTATCTTCCATTCAATGTCATTTTTGAACACTTCATCGTGCATCTTTTGTAAAGGTTCATTTAGTCCATTTCCTTGACCCTGAAAATAAAGTGTTGGTAAACTCTTCCTTCATGGTTTCCCAATTTGTTGTCTCCCTTTTAGTCTAGTTGACCATGTACCATGTGCGTGCATAGATTTTCAAGGAAGCAAATAGCGCATGTACCCATAACCATATCGGGAGGAGGAACGCACTCCACAGCTTCTCACATTTTACCAAGTGTTCCTCAGGTTCTTTCTCTCTTGAGTACATTGGTAGTTCCTTCTCCATAGTTTGTGCAAATCTTGCTCAAAACGCTTCCTTGCACGCTGACCAAGTAGGGAGGTAAGCTCTATGTGTTGCCCACCATCGCACGAGGGTACGATGCTATATGTGAACAAGTGTAGAAACCCGCTTGGTGAGGAAACCTGCTCTACCTCTTTTGGTAAGTATGCTTCCAAGTCTTGTGCATATGCCTTTGCATATTTTGTTCCATCATAGTGAGGAATGTCCCTATTCGGCCTTTGCTCAATTTAAGCAGCTTCTTTGGTGTTTGTGTGATGCATGACACCCATTTCCTGGTCATATTTTTGAAATTCTTATATCCTATCTTCATTAATCTGCGTGACACCATTCCACTACTAGAGTTTGAATACTCGATTTTTACATGTACGTATATCGTTCGAGTGACCTCATACTCTTCCTGCACCCATCTCTCGCAGGCATGACTCGTATTTGATACCAGCTGGCCACTTTTCCAACTTAGTACCTCATCCTCCCTCAGATCTAGTTACTCTTTTCCTTGCATGATTATATTATAGGTAAGACTGATTTCTTCATCAATATCCAGTCTCTAAATATATGATGGCCCATGTTCGCCATCAAGAGGAATTATTACCTTCTCTCCCATTCTTGAAGCTTGTATAATGCTTCTTAAAGTGCACATCTGCTTTGTTTTCGTAACACCATGGGCTTCCCAACAAAGCCAGGTTGTGAGCAGCTTTTGCAAACTCTATGACCGCAAAGTCAGCTTTAAATTGCGCTTGCAAAATGACAAGCTCTACTCTTTTTAAGACACCCACTGGTCTTAAGCGCGAATTGTTCGCGATGAACAATAAATTAATCGAACTGTAGCCTTGGACTTCCCAGTTTTCTCCACGCATTCTGTGTTAGGATGTTTACATCTACTCCAATATCAATCAAGATTTTGCTTAGATCCCAAACGTTGATACTTGCGCGAATTTTCAACTCTTTATCATATGATTCATTCTTCACTGAATGTACCTCCATCTTTCCTTGGACTTGCTTGTGTGGTCCCCCATACTATATGTCAGCCAGGTCCTTAACAAAGGTAGTAAACCTTCTGTTTTCAGCAGAGACAATATTTCCTTTATTTCTTCCTTCTCCTTTTCATTAGGGCTCTTTTCCCTCTGGCTTTCCTTTATCTTTGCATTCATTTCCTTGGCTGTCTGCAATTCTCCCTGGAGATTCTGAATTATCTCCTTTGCTTCTAATAACAACCTCTTATCAACTGATGCATTGCAGTACTCCTCCGCTGCAGTTCCTTGATTGCACGATAGATTATCCTTTCGTGAAATTAGCACTCTTATTGCCTATGTATCCACACATCCCCTTTTAGTTATCTTGAGTTGTGGGTCTGCACTCGCTTTCTGTTCATTTTGTTTGACTGCCCGATTCCTTTTGTGCACAACAATCCTTTATTATTGCTGCGCTCTTCCTAGCCATGTCTCTCTGCAAGATCTTTTTCCGAAGATTGGGACACTCTTGTATGTTACGCTCCTCTCCACAATGAGCAAAAGGTTATACACTGTGCATCGATTGGCTAGGAGGGGTCCAATGACAAAAAATTCGCTGAAAATGAAAACAGTGTGGCATTAGACGTTCAGTCACAACTACATGTGCCTATGAATAGAAACAATGTGTCAAGAGACATGTCAAATTAAAGAAACAGTTGGCAGAATTAAAAAATGATTAAACTAGGATTTGTAATGTGTGACTGGCAACTACTGATTGAGGATTGTGACCAACAATGAGTGATAGATGATCATGATTGGCAGTCGCTGATTAACATGACTTTAGTGAGTGGGTGAAAAAACATGAAGTATTTAATGGCTGAGAGAAAAAGGTACCACTTGGTAGGATAAATAAAAATCAAATAAAAGGAATGAGCAAAATGTTCAAACATAATGCATATACAAGTTTAGAATGGTGGAGGACATTGCAGATGCTTTTTGTAGCATAGTCGATACAGTGAAGAACAAGGTGATGAGCTGGTTAGGAATGGACAAGTGAATAGGCGTTAATGGTGTGGTATCAGGCGTTAATGGTGGTTGATACCACACAATGGCAACACGATCTCTCTCCGCAACATCAACATTGGATTGTCATGATTCTGTCCATTTTTTTGAAGGGGGGATATTGTAGGTGGTATAAGGTGTACTTGGGTGCATTTAATATATAGTTGAGCAGCATTTTGACCAGGTGGAATTATGCTGCTGTAGATAATTGAGTGTTTTAATATTTTGAAATGGTATTATCATAGATTTCCCCTTTGATGATAACTATATACTCATTTAGGTGAATTCATTTCAACTTACAAAATTATCATTCTATTGCTGTTATTTGAATTCATGGCCATTTGATAATTTCTTTTATAACCAGTGTAAATCTATAAAGCTTCTATGCATAGCTGTAAAGAACACGAGTGAATGTATGTTATCATATAGAAAGGTGGTTTAGAAGGCATGCTGTTGGGACAACCACTCGACAATCATAGGTACCAGATGCAAGTACACTATCAAATATTAGGACCAATCCAAAGGCAAATACATTTGTACAAATTAATATTCTTGGTCGAAACACATGCTAATCTATTACCTTACTTGAGTATATAAACAGAAGGCTATCTCGAGTATGCCATTATAGTATAAAACATAGTTCCACGGCGTTTCCTAATGGGGGGATGGGGGGACGGAGGGCCTATGTTTGGGGATGGCGGCAGGGGAGCAGTGCTGAAATACATATAGTACCTGAAAAATTAGTTATAAAAAGATGTGTAAGGATTAAGTATATTACGTTGAACATCAACAATTTAACATTGTGATTTAATCATTTAAGTTTCAAGTTTGATCCATAATCCATTGAACCAATGAACAATAACATTGAACATTAACAATGAACATTGAACAATAAACATTGATGATTGAACATTGAATTTTCAAAATTTCATAATGATTAAATGACGATTCATGATTACACTCAAGTATCAACAATGTTCAAAAACAAAATACTAAAAGTAAATAGTAAATTTAAATGACTCAATGAGTCAATGGCTAATCATCCCCAATGTGGAACTCCTTATCACTAGAACTGTTGGACTCCACATGCTCAAGCTCCTCTAAGCTAACACCAACTAACCCTATCTGCGTAGCATCATCATCAATTTGTGCTAGCTCCTCTGGCTCTACATCCCATTTGGTTGCTAGACTCTCCTTGTACGTAAGTGTGTTGTGGTCAATGAGATGCCCATGTACAACCACAAGCTTCTCTGCTCTCTTAGAGGTAAGCCTGTTCCTCTTCATGGAGTGGATCCAGCTATAAATAGAGTAGTTCCTCTCAGCAGCAGAAGAACTAGAAACTTGGGACAACAAACGAATTGCTAGATCGGTAGTCAAAGAAGCAGGGGCATGCAAAGTCCACCACAAAATTGGTTCCTCCTGTGCCATTGTCTCCCTATCTATTTCAAAGTCCTATGAATATCTCTTAAGAGTGGCAAATTTTGTCCACTCAGTACAAATGATGCTGGCCTCTGTAGAATCATACATTTTCTGAATGGCCTTCATGAACCCTGCCTTCACCTCGGCGTTTTGTATGGGTGTAAGTCTACTAGGCCTTTGCACATACCACTTCGGGTTCAATGCATAGGCAACCATGTGTAAGGGAGTGTTGAGCTTCTCCCATCTGTTGTGAATGATCGGTTGAATATGCTCTGTGTAGAATGTCAATGTGGGGTCCTCTTGTACAACAACCTTCATTTGATCAAACATGGTATCAATGCACTCATACACCTCTCCAAGTGTAGGTGCATTAACATCCCCATATTTGATCACTGTGAAGATTGGAGTAATGATGGAAACAATATATTTGGCATCAGCCCAAAAAACATCACTCTTCACCACCTCCTTCATCCTCTTCCCTTGCTCTGTCTTTGACTCAGGCCACCGATTCCGTTCTGTTGTCATAACCATTAGTTGCAATGCCTCTTGCAACTCAAGCATCCTCTCCAAGAGAATAAAGTATGATGCATACCTAGTCTCTACAAGTTTCAAAAATTCCTTCTTGGAGAAGGACCTGAAGAGTGCATGTGAAGTGTGGTGGTTGGGGATAAACATTTGCACATCTCTAGCATCATTAACCATTGCTTTGATCTAGCTGATTTTTTTCATGTCCTTCAGTGCATTATTCATGGTATGTACACAACGAGTCCACCAAATATGTCTATAGGCTGCCTCAATTAACTTCCCTGTTGCTTTGCACTCATGGGCTGCATCTGTCACTACTTGCACCACATTCTGTGGCCCAACTTCCTCAATGGCATCTTTTTAGGATCTGGAATTGAAAATCAGCATCCTTGCGATGCCCTGAACAATCAATAGCCCTAAGGAAATAAGGGCCAGCTGTACTTGTAACCATAATATTGATGAGTGGACGATGCTTAATGTCCATCCATCCATCCATGACAATGTTGCATCCACTAGAGACCCAGGTCTACTTCATTTTCTCCATTAAAGCATTAATTTTGGAATAGTTCTTATCCAAGATTGTTGTCCTCAATTTAGTCTCTCCTGGTGCACATATGATGGTCCTCAATTTAGTCTCCCATTGAACTCATCGGTCTTTTGGCATCGATCATTCTAATAACGAATTAATATTTTGGGTAGGACAACCAACTGCTCCTTATTGCTTGTGTGCATATAAGAGTGATACCATGGTGGGTACTTGGAGGCTTTGGAATCCTCCACCTACTCTTGTCACATCCTATTTCATATGCTTGCTGATTTGATCTAGCTGGCAGTACTCTTGCTGTTTTTGCTTAGGATTCATCACATACTCCTCCATTTATCCTCCCTCTAAAGGATCATCCAAAATCTAATCTCCCACAATCTTCAACCTCAAAGGGTGATCATGTAAGGGAGACTTAGAGGGTGGGTTGATAACATCCAACTTCTTAGAGAAATTAGTAATAGTATCAACTCCAACGACAACCTGCCTACTACCCAAAAAGCCACATGATTATCGAAATTCAGTGCTGGTATGCCCCCTCGACTAAATAGAGTGACTTGAGGAGGCTTAAAAAAAATAGCCACTGAAGGAGGGGGCATAGTAGAGGAGATTCGACTAGGAGGAACAACATTCTAAATATGATAATTTGAATCATTAGATGTATGAAGGGAGGATGATCCTTGGCGAAGTGCACTCTCTAGGAGGTACCTTGGAAGTAGTCTAAGAAGGCTCTATAGTTTGAGTCATCTTCATCCAAATCACCTTGTCATCACCACTCAAGGCATCAACGTCGTCTACATCCTACTTTTTAGGGAAAGTCTTAGGATTGAAAGGCTTTTCTTTCACTTAGGATTCTTATTCTTCACCTAAGGAAGGGAGCTCCACCTCATCATCTGAGTGTTGGTGGATTGGCAAAGGTCAAGTTTATTCTCAAGCTTGGTCATGAGGTTCAAACACAATGAGGGTAAATGGAACGAAGTACCTTCGTGAACTTACACAATGAAGGTCCCATAAATACAAATGACATCTCTCTTGGCCATGACCTAGAAATCATCCTTTACATTTATCTTTAATTGGGACTTGGTGCAACCCCTCCTAGCAATACTTATTTGCACCCAACACAAATAAGAAGGTGCAAGGCAATGACGTGTATAGTCCTATAAAATTCCTTGATCTCCATGAGCAAGATTCCTTTCATCTTCTTGGACAAATATGCTGCTTAGTTGTAGACCACGCTGTTGGGTATACCCTTGATACATTTAACCAACTAGATAGGTATGTTTAAGGTCCAAGATTCTCCAAACAATTTCGAAGTTATCAGCTCCAACAGTCAACACCAATCTTTGGATTTAATCTAAGATTTATTTAGTCCTTGATTGGCATGCTTGAAGATGGAAATTTTTTGTGTATATGTGATCTTTGCAAAACAAAACTACTCAATTGTCTTCTTTGTTGTTGCGGTGACTTGTTAATGCTTAATGTTCTTTTGGTTGATCATCTTCTCACAATCCATGGGCACTTGAAAGATCTTATGAAATTTCATGAGTGCAAAAGATAATCATTATAGCTCCTACATTGAAAGTGGTCTTTGAAATGTTGTTGTTGTAGTTCTTAACCGTCTTCTCCAAGTAGGATTTCAAAATGTTGAAACAAAACACCGACATTTGTTGATTGTTGCTGGTTTGTTGAAGTCAGCAAACCCCTAGATGTCTTTGTTTTGATATCTTTTTGATCTGTCAACGCCAACACCCGACACCTATCCTTCTCACATTTGTTGCTTATCCTTTGATGATTGTTGTGGTCAGAGTGAATCATCTTTGACAAGTTCTCTACTCTTTGTGGCAACACAAGTTGCATGTCTATCTATAGAAGTGTTCATTGACCACGAAACACGTACAATTTTTGGGTTTTACAGTTGCTGAACATGGAGTACAGGTGGATTGAACCAAGATCTTTGTCATTCAGGAATGACCTACACCTAAGGACCTAATCACACAGGTAGTTGGGGTTGGGAAAGTTTTTGAAGAAATGTGTCTTATATTTAGTCTGGAGAACAAACAGTTTACATTAGCTAAGTATTATGAATACTAGGAAGATTCATGTCATTAGGACAATAGGATCTATCATCTTTGATTTCTTTGAGAGGTGGAGGATTTCAATTTCCCCTTATTTATGAGATCTGAGATCATTGTTTGTATAGAGCCACAAGTAGGCCCCTTATTGAACAGAGGGGATTGGTCCTTTACCTTTGACAAACAGTTACTTTTAGACCACAAGATCTATGGGGGACTTGCATGATCAATTTATTGATTACATCCTTCTTTTATCGTATATCAATCACTGTGGGTGCGACCTGTCAACCATTTGTGAGATACGAAAATAACTATTGTCGATGGTGATAAATTTGTGAGACCATTTCCTTGCATGCATAGCTACCAAGGAACATCAAATCTCTTATTCTTGTACCTCATGTAGAAAGTCAACTTCTCTCCACCATTCACAATCCAAACTATAGGGGCAGAAACAAGTTACCAATTTTCTCTATATGTTTAGATGATGCTTGGTCGTAGATGCGAGAGAGGTATGAGGAGTACCTTGCTTCTTTCTCGAGATTTTCAGTTTGGACTAGCCTAGTTCGTCTTCCCCAAGGCATCATTATATTGTGAATTGTCCCCTTCACGATGATCAGTGATGAGGATGCTGTGCCTTCTTCTGTTAGTCTGTGATACAGAGCAGAGCCTTATTTTTTTTAATCAACCCCTCCTTTTGTTGGCTCTATCAATGATTCTATTTTGGCATTGGACTTTCCTTTCAAACGATTGTTTTATAGTACATGGTTTTTCTTATGCTGTCTTGTCCAGCAATTGATTCCCTCTTATTAGGTTCTTTTTCTTCATCGATTTAGATCTAGATTTAGTTTGAAATACTTTATTTATGTTTTGGCATCGGACTATCCCTTCAAATAATTGTTTTATGTTACATGGTTTTTCTTATGCTGATTGATTCCCTCTTATTAGGTTCTTTTTCTTCATCGATTTAGATCTAGATTTAGTTTGAAATACTTTATTTATGGTGGTTGGAGTCCTTTGGGTTTTGAGCACTCCAAATCAGCTAGTGTGGCTTGGTGTTCTCTTAAATTCTAGTGATATAATTTGGCCGTTCATAAACATTAATGTAATTTATTTATTTATTTCTTATTGTCTTTCATGGCCAACACAATGATGAATTGTATCTGGTATAAAATATGCAGTCTTTATAGTTGGGGTGACGTTTCTCTTAGTTATTTGACAGAACATGATACTATTTTCCAAATTGTTATACATTGGCACTACCTGTCATTGCATGTGTGTTATTTTTACTGCATTTCTAAATATCTTATATCGGAACTTGGTAACTTTTTCTGTCATAAAATTCTCATTGACCTGGAATGGCAAGGACAAGCACAAAGTCTAGTGTCAGGCGTTTAACATATTATATATCTAAAGGGTAAACAGATGAGATTTTTCTTGACTAAAGCCATTGGTAGAATTATTTTATCAATTTTTATGGTACCTTTGGGTAAATATGAACTTAAAGTATAAGCCATTTTTGTGTTGACAATGTTTATATCCGGTTGTTAGCATATACTTTCTCTACATTATTTTGTACCTTTGCAAATGTTTTTTTGTAGAGAGTTCATGCTCAAGATGACCGTAACTTTATTCAAGTTATTTGATATACTTTATGCTTAGTTAATCTGATTTTAATCTTTCAAGTTTTAAATTGATTTTCATTTCCAATATTTATATTTGAGTTGGTGGTTACTGAGACAAAAAAGAAATTGTGCATATAAGGTGCTAACTACAGTATAAAGAGGTTTCCTCTCATATTCGTAACCACAATGATGATGCTTAATGTTGTTTTCACATGTACTGTTTGTTTCATCAAGAGAGTTGCTCATCATGTGGTTCGCTTATAAGGTGGTAATTACAGGACAAAGAGATTTCCTCTCAAGTCTGTAACCACCATGATGATGCTTAATGTTGTTTTCACACGTATTGTTTGCTTCATCAAGAGAGTTGATCATCATGTTGTTCCTTTATATGTACACCTGTTTGGAGATTCTTGCATGTTGCAATTTTTATTCTAATATGAAACTTAGAGAAGAGACTTAACACGGAACTTAAATGTCATGGACTAATGAAGTGACACGGTGTTTCAATTGGGAAATTAGCGGTTTGTTCTTAAAAATTTATCTAATGATGTTTATTTTTCCTATGTTGTTTACAGATTAAAATTTATCTAATGGTGGTTAATTTTCCCATTATATTTACAGATTGGTTTTTACTAATTTGGGAGGAGAGCGTCGATTTGCTTCCATTGTTGCTAAAAGGCTGGAAACTCTTGGGGCGTTGACACAAGGCGATCGTAGGTAAGTTATAAGAAACCTTAATTTTTATACTTCTGGTTATTTTACACTTTGCAGACTTAAATATACGTATTCTGCACTTAGTCACATTGAAGAATAATTTGTTTTACTTCTTTATTTGGGCATTAAATATTGAATTCCTGTTGAAGAAACCTTTCTTCCTTTGATATTTTTTATTGCAAGAGCGTGTTATGTTTCAATGTGTTAAAAATAATTTTAATTTGGCCAACACAAGAATTTTTTGTAGGGCAGGGCCATCTTTAAGTGCATATAACTATGACAGTGCTTATGGAAAGAAAGCTCTTACTATGATGTATAGGGCCATCATGGAACAGGTAAAGTTGCAGTATTGTACCTTGTATGTAATTGAGGATTTTATGTATCCCAAGATAAGATGAAAGTAGCCATTTTTTTTTTTTTTTTTTTTCACATTTATTTTCAGAGTGATCTGCCGGTTTTACCTCCAAATTGTATAATTGAAGAGCCAGAGAGAGTTAAAGAATTTCACAGGAAGGCAAGGGCAGCATTGATCTCAGTGGGAATCATTAGGGATGCATTACCAGGTAATGTGAACATAGTGATTTGCAGTCAATTTAACATTCAGCTTAATTTACATACTTGGTATCTTATTTATTGAAATCTAATTAGAATTTAGACTTGTTATAGCCTCTGAAAAGCAATGAGCCTGCTCAGGGTAGGGTATGTTCAATGGGGACCAGGCATGCAGGAGAGATATCCAAGATGCAGAAAACATCACCGGATGTCTCCTCACATCCGGGGGGATGTCTACTGCATCACACTAAACCAGAACAAAAATTGTAGAAAACACCAGTTTTTTGAATAAATTGAAGAGAAAGAAATTCACAGGTTTGGGCAGCACAGATTTGCATGAAGATTATCACAGATTAGAGTACAGATAAGAGGAAAAACTTCATTTTCAGTAGTTTGTGACAGGTCATTTATATTTTTAAAATTCTGTAAAAAATAAATAAATTCATAAATACATATGAAAATATCTATAAGATGTACCGTGCACCCACGTGCACTGATTCTGAAACACGTGGCATATTTGTTCCAAGTGCAGTACCCATAAACACTACCCCTGTACCCTGGAAACAGGATATAAGCAAAACAAAATTTAAATTATTTTAGATATTGTGTATATAGATTGTGTTGGCCCAGTAAAAACTTGCAAACATAATAGCTTACTGACCCCATTGTCTACCTTTGGCGTTTGAGTTTTGAAAGATAAACAATGTGGATGAGTTTTCTCTTACAAAATCTTTTCAGGTATTTTTTAAAAAATAAAGAAGGTTTTCTACGAAGAGACAATACTGTAGTGATAATATTGCATTCTCAGAGCCTTCTTCAAATCAAAGACAGTTGCAAAGAACTATGGCATGTTATAAGGCTCTTGGCTATTTATTTTATCTAGAAGAGGATGCAAGGTTACCTTTCATGAGGATAGGTTTCCACTCCTTGTAGGGAGTCGCATATTTTCAAAAGGGAATTAGCTATGCTCTTGAGAACTAGAATTAATGTTCTTTTAAGAATGAAGACAATCTACCTCTTGGGGCAAAGGCTTACCTGTTGGCCTTTCTAACTTTTAGGGATTCGGTTTCTCATGTATTTCTCTTGCTTTCACCCTGTTTTGTGTTGCATGTTCTTTGGTGTAATATAAGATGTGATGCTTTCTAAAAAAGAACTTATACATAACACTATCCTATGCATATATGTTTTATATATAAATATTTCCATCATAAAGAAATGATATACCAGTGGTTCGACTTTTATTGCCTAGAAGCAGTTAATCAGAATCTAACGGATGTTACCTTGGTCATCATCACCATTATTAATGTCTTCCTACAAAACAAAAGTCCTCAATTTTCAGTGTAAAATATTGAACAACCCTCAATTTAGAGACATTCTATAATGCCCCCGTTAGGGCTGAACTAGAAAGATTTGGGTTTTCCAACAAATCCTAGAAATAACATTGCAAACCCTAACACCATTTTTGTATTTTTGAAATTTCACTTGCAAACCCTAGCGTCAAAATTGCAAATTGATGAATTAAATATTCAAACCCTAGCCAATAATTTTCTGAATGCTGCCAATGAATAATTTGGGCCCCAACACCCTTAAAACTACACCCAATAGGTGCCAATTAATTCTGAAAATCGCAGCAATATAAAAACCTGATTTTTAATGATTTTTTCTGGTATAAAGAGCTGGAAAATATAATTAAAAATAGAAAATAAATATCAGAATATTTTGCAATATTCCACAATGTGTTTTACGCTGTGATAGCCCTACAAAACCTCAAATTACACCCCAAAAGGGGTTCACCCCACTGGAAAGAGGGTTGAGTTACTTTGGTCATCATGACCATTATTAATGTCTTCCTACAAAATAAAAGTCCTCAATTTTAGTGTTAAATCTTGAACAATCCTCAATTTAGAGACATTCTATAATGTCTTCTTCAGTGCTGAATTAGAAAGATTTGGTTTTTCCAACAAACCCTAGAAATAACACTACAAATCCTAACACAACTTATTTATTTCTGAAATTTCACTTGCAAATCCTAGCATCAAAATTGCAAATTGTAGAGTTAAATATTCAAATTCTAACCAATAATTTTCTGAATGCTGCCAATGAATAATTTGGGCTCCAACACCCTTAAAACTACGCCCAATAGGCTTCATGACAGTTGCAAACCACCCCATGTTGATGTTAAGCGGAACATCCTTCCACCTTAATATTGAAAACACTTGTGTTTGTAAAAAAAATTGTTGAGGGGCTGGTTATGCTGCAAGCAATGGCAAAAGGCATAGGATGGCAACCAACATGCTCGAATTGCATCACCACATTCAGAAGTGTTAGTGATTTATGGGCTGGAAACAATTCTATAGAGACTGAAATTGACTCAACAACTTCTATAAACAAAAAATTACTCAAGTATGTGATTAAGATTGCTTGAACAGCTGCATATTGAAAGTTGGGTTGGCTGGAAATATGGACGACAATAGCTCTATAGTCTGGAATCATGGATTTTTTTTTGTAAAAAATTATCTTCTTTGAGTTCTCCTTTATGCCATGCGACTGTAAATAACTTTATGGTTGTCATACAAGTATAGAAGGGGCTGGTACAGTCGCTGTCATACATGATGCTCTTCGCCAAACTCAGCCATATGAGTGATCTAGGGGTGTACCACAACCCTTTTTGTACTGAAATTTTAATAATTATCTGCCTGTAGCTTGATTTCCACTCAACCTCTGAGTGATGGCGGTCAATGTTCAAAAAGGGTCTTGAGTATTGATTCTTTATCATTGTGTTAGGACGCCCGTCATACTTCCTTGGGATTCTCATGGACCTCCCTTCAAGCCAAATGCATGTGTTAATGAATTCATTTACAAAAGTAGCATTGAACACTCTTGAAAACTTACCCTTCTTGTATCTCCCTAGAGCACCCGAATCCCAAACTTTCATGCATTAGCAATTAAGAACCGGAATGAAAGAATCCATGAGGCCCTGGCCCCTCAAAGTGCTCTTCATTCTATCCCCATCTTCATGTTGCTGCCCATGATAACCACAGCCTTGCGATGATAATGTACAAAAGAACATCAAACTTGACATATGGTCATCCTTTTTCATATGCTGCCCATGATGACAACACGCTCCCAATGACATAGAAGCAAAAAATTCACAACACTTCTATACCTTTTGCTGTTCTCAATTTGTTTACCTTCCCTTGTCGAATGAAGATTGGTTGGGATATCTTCAACACCTCGCACCTTGGGATTCAAAATTACCTCATCTCTAATTCCTTTCAAATAAAAAGTCATAGTTTCTCCATAGCTACAATCATCTTCCTTCCTATTTCCTCCACCCATCTTTTTAAGTATACATGATCGCTCTTTGTTCTCTTCTTCTACATGGTTCTTTAGAGCCTTATCTTCAGTTGCAATTATACACAAGTCAACAAATAAAGCATAAATGGAAGTTAGGATGCCCATTTTCTCTTCCCTTGTAAAGAATTCAAGTATCCGTTGCTGGGTCGTAATTCTCAGCGCTTCTTCTATATTGGCTCTTTCAGAAACTCCTTCAAGTGCCTTAGTATATGCTGTCTCCATCTTTTCCATGTCATTTGAAGGACAATTATATATGGAAAACTTAGCTGAAATCTTCGTTTCATTGCACTTCTTCAACTTAGGTGCCATTGGCATGCTTCCATTTTCTTGCCCTTCAACTTCTTTTCTCATATTAGACTTGCCTCTAACTTCAAATGGCTTTGTCTTATTGGTCGCAACTTTCTTTGGCAGCTCAATTTTGTCCTTGACTTTAAGTCAATTGACTTCTATTGCCCTTGCATACTCTTCTTGACTCTTTCCTTTTGCCAACATGTTCTTTGTAATGTCCCCATCATAACTTAAACTAAAATTCGAACCAGCTGATTGCAGTATTGCAGGCAGATGTGTATCCTTCATGCCTTGTCCGCTATCAAAAATTGATATCTTGTGAGACTCCCTTTTTGTTGTTCCTAGAGTTATCTTGACATGGTACTTGTATGATTGTAAAGCGTTGTATGGTGTAAAATAAGTCACAACAAACAACAAAATTCCTGTTGGTAGAGGATTTCTAGTCAAGATGTCTAGCTTAGTGAATCTTTCTTTTTCATCTTTAGCTAACTTTTGAATGTCCTCCTACTTACAGGGGTGAAACAGGTCACTGTGCATTGCTTTCATTATGTTGGACTTCATTATCAAGTGTGTCCATATATCACCTAGGTCCCATATGTCGATGCAATTTGGAATTTGAATCGAAGTATCAGTATGCCCTTTGTCGCAAGTTGCAACCTTGACCCTATTATCCTTTTTAGCACGTTGTTCGTGATAAGAATAAATCTGAAATGGCATGTTGTAACAAAACAAATCTGAAGTGTGACTTTCTTTTTCATACCTTGGGCTGTAATCAAATAGCTTACCCTTCTTAAATTCTTTTAAGTGATTTTTTGTTTGAATAGCTATCAATTTCGCCTCCTTCACTCTCCTTAGCCAACCCTTGCACCTCTTTTGGGTCCTTATCATGTCTTTCGTGCTGGCTTGCAAAGTAGTTGGGTTTCTTCTAACCCTAGGATCTATTTTTGTTGTGGATGGCGGAACATTAACTTCTGCCTCACATGTGTGATTTATGTCCTCCTTTTCTGTTGAACTCCTAGGGCAAGTAGCCATTGGCGCTTCCTCTTGGGCTGAAACATTTCTCCACCTACTCTTTTTCATGGTGGATGCCCCCATGAGCCGTTCACTAACCTTTTTCAAGGCTGAATTCTCTGGTTTTCTAATTCCTTGGAATTCTTATGAGGGTTTGACTTTCCCTCTTTTCAATTTTCTTTTTATATTCTCATCATACTTTGGGAATAATTCTCCTCGTCCTTTCACAACTTTCTTATGTAAGCACATAATCCTTCTTTATTTTGGTTCATCATTTCGTGTAACTTCAAGAACTCATCAGATGAGACTAGAGACTTAAGATGATCAGCCATCCCTTGATACTCATCAAGGATTTTGTTGGCCTCAAAATTGTACCTTTGTCGATTTGTATTTTTATCCCCACCTTTTAATTTGGATCTATGAGTACCTTTTATGTAAAAACATAGGCCGCCACTCCATTGTAGACAATTCAAATCCCATAGTTGGCCAAGAAAAGGCTCTAATACCACTGTAATGTTCCCTTTAGGGATGAATTAGAAAGATTTGGATTTTCCAACAAACCTTAGAAATAACACCACTAGCCTTAACACAACTTATGTATTTTTGAAATTTCACTTGCAAACCCTAGCGTCAAAATTGCAAGTTGTTGAGTTAAATATTCAAACCCTAACCAAAATTTTCTGAATGCTGCCAACGAATAATTTGGGCTACAACACCATTAAAACTATGCCCAATAGGTGCCAATTAATTCTGAAAATTGCAGCGATATAAATACCTGATTTTTAATGATTTTTTCCGGTATAAGGGTTGGAAAATATTATTAAAAACAAAATAAATATTAGAATATTTTGAAATGCTTCACAATGTGTTTCACGCTGTGATAGTGCTACAAAACCTCAAATTACACTCAAAAAGGGGGTCGTCCAGCTGGAAATGAAGAATTTCACTGATTATCAACTCCACACAGCCCTAAACGTGGTCTTCAAAACTTGTAAATCCAACGCAGCGCTTACAAAAGGGGTCTTCAAACCTGAAATCAATGTTTCTGCCCTATTAGGGCCTCTAACCCAAGTCACCAACTTCCAAGAGCAAGTCGTCACACTCTAAAGCAATCACCAAACCCTAGGGTGAAGTCACCACCCTTCCAAAGCAGAAAATACTGAAAAACCAGAATGTTGAAGCTCAATACAACTCTTGTGTGAAGTTGCCCTTATTCTGAAATTAAGGGTTTTCATCCCTAATTTCACTTACTGAAGAAGGGTTTTTGTCTTCCAAAGTAGCAAGTTAAGCAAGCATGCTCAAACTCATAAATTTTATGCAAAAACATGGTAACCTCTCAAATGATCATCATTCTCCTTCCTATACTCTATTTTTTTATTAAACCCTTCCCAAAAAGGGGTGCACCACTTGGAGGGAGAGTTAGAGTAGTTTTAAAGAGATCATGCCTTATTTTTATCAAGGGTTAATCCATGTTCTGAAAGCCCTCTTTTAAGTTATAATCAAAAATAGAAAAGGGTGGCTGACATAAAGTTCCTTTAAATAATAATATGTCTAAGTATTTAGAAATACTTTTTATTGTAAATAATAGTAATTCTAAGTATTTAGGAATACTTTTTATTAAAAACTATAATATTAGTCTAATCTCGAAAAGGGGACATTACACATTCATGTTTTGTAGGCGCTCCCATGAATTTCTCATGTTATAGGTTTGGTAGTATGAGAAAAAGACAGAAATCCTTTAGAAGGCAAATCCCCAAATTTTTTCATGTATTCGTCATAATTTTGTATCACAACTTAATTTTTCTACAAAAATGTTAATGAGAAGATGTAACAAAGTGCACCTAAGTTCACGATATTCAATCATTCGTGTTCCTACGTTTAGATATGCTGTCACATTGGCTAGACATGCTTCTATTGGGTGCAATTTGCAGGCTATCCAACAGACTTGGTTTTAACAAGGCATGATATTGTATAATGCTAACCAAATATAGGTTAAAAATATATTTCCAGATGGACGATTTGATGGTGTATTGCTTATTTCATGGTTTATTTTGTAGTCATAAAGTATATAGTTTATGAATTGTTATCAAGTTCTTGGGATATAGAATCTCCTCCCTCTGGTTTCTTTTTGTGCTTGATAAGTGATCTTCTTGCAAAATATGGTTCACAAGTGTCATGTTCAATTTATTTATTTGTTTGCATAATTAGATTTTTTCATGTCTTGTTTCATAGTTTCCTTGTTCTATTTGTTTGATGCCTACGTCACATGGAGGGGGGTGCTTAGTTCTTGGTGGTGGTGGATTGCAATGTTGGTAGTTCTTAATTTGCTCCGAGCCATGATACGGATATGTGTCCAACCCTGTTTCCTGCCTCAGCCTTCTTCTTTAGTCTTCATTGGCTTCTTTTCTGTTGTTTCTCTTGGGGGGTATGTCCTTTAGTTGGCTATTTAGATTTGTACTCTATGTTTAGGGTTTAATTTTTTTTTGTTCACCCCATCTTCTTTTCCTTTCAATTATTATAGTGTTTTAGCTTTAGTTCCTGTCATTTTTCCATTTTTAAGGTTGTTTTCTACCCTAGTACTGTTCCATCATAACCAGATATAATTTTGAGTCCCATTGACCTATCTTTCTTAGTCTTGGACATCAATATAATTTCTTTCGTTCTTTCTATATGACAATGGCATGGAAATCTTGACAGGTTTGATATGCGAGTAAAGTTATCATTTGTAATCTATCTCATTTACATTTACTATTTCTTGGAATAGTTTTAATGTCTATGAGAGCTTTGTGCATAGTTTGTGAATGGAGTTTAAATTTATTGTCAACTTAAATGTTGTTATGTTTGTTTATATTCGCTTAATATCTGATTTTTCTACGTGCTGTTGTATGTTATATCCATTATTCCAATTTGTGATATCGATGGCAATCATTATAATTTGTTTGAGTTTTTCAAAGTTAATATTTAATTTGAGGGATTTTGTCTGTTAGGTACCCTGTCATGCCCATTTTTTTCTCTAAAAACAAGCACAACACAATCAAAAACACAAACAACCAATCATATACACAAGTAAATACAGGTATTCGTGTTAATCATAACACATGCAATCCCTGCCACTGACACCATTCCATATTTGGGTGCATGCCATTGATTAAGAGGTCAAAAGCACGATTTGTTTAGCCACTACCGAACTCTTTCGCTAGCTTGTGCCGAAGATCACTATTCTTATGACATTTAGATGACTGTCAATTTAAAGGTTGTTCAAAGCTGACGCAACCAACATCCACATGGCAGTTTCGACAGCTCCAAGGCCATGATAGTGTTTCTTCATGCTCCCGGGGACTTGGCTTTCCACAAGGCGTCCTACTGCTTACTTGCTGCTCTGACACACTTTCACATGGCACGTGCAGTGCAAGGGCTTCAGACCGTCGGGGTGATGCCCCATGGCAACATCTCGCTAACCTGCTAGCTCAGAGGCTTTGCCTTTAGCACGGACTTTAATCAGGCTGTGGATTGTCACGATGATGCCACCTGGCAACATCCCACTAGCTCGCCGCCTCGGAGGCAAGCTCCTTGTATAGTCAACTTCAGATCACAGGTTGTCGAGATAATGCCTCATGGCAACATCTCGCTGTCTCGGAGGTAGGCTACTTGTGCGGTGAACTTCAGGATCGTGGGTCATCGGGATGATGCCACATGGCAACACTCTGCTTGTCCGTTGGCCCTGAGGCAGGGTTCTTATACGATCATCTTTGTGATTGCGGGTCATCAAGATGATGCCAGATGGCAACATCTCATTTGCTTGCTAGTTCGGAGGCTTCGCACTCTATACGTTCCTCTTCAGGATCGCGGGTCATCGAAATGGTGCCACGTGGCAACAATTTGCTTGCCTGCTAGCTTGACTCCGACCGTGCATTAGACCATGCTGATTTCACTTTCGGGTTAGTGGGATTGCGACATGTGGCTTCCTCCAAACCACTCGTCCAAAGTCACGAAATCGACTAATGCAAACTTGGAAATATAAAGGCCAAAGAGGGTAATCGGCTAAGGCAAAAACGCTGTGGAAGGTTCCAACTAAAAAGCCTATAAGGCAAGGTGTTGCAGAATGGAAACCGATGAACGACTAAGACAAGCGTTGTGCAAGCAAAGCTGTGCAAGGAACTCGTCAAGCAACAATGGCGAACGCTGCGCAAAGTAACTTGCCCAACGACTATGGCAAATCTTTAGACAAAGGGCCAAAGCAATTATTCGGCTAAGGCAAAACACTGCGCAAGGTAGCTCGAATAAAGGCTAAAACAATTAATTAAATGTTTGCGTTAATTGCTGCTGATTGCAGGTTTTAGATAGGGTCTTCGCTTCTTCGAAAGAGAGTTGCCAGGCTGAGTCAAAATGTTGCTTAAGTAAACATGCCAAATGGCTATGGTCGAAATGAATGCAAAACCAGGTGCAGTTAAAATCATAAATCGACTAAGGTTCGAGTTGGAATAAAACTTAGAGACGGCTCAGAGAGTTAGGAATCAACGAAGGCAATAGAAATACCTGTGTCGGTTATTGCCAACTGCTTAATTTAGATAGTCTTCTTTCTCAAAGGATATTTTGCTAAGCTAAATTTGCATCGTATAAACAATAGAACCAGAAGGTGCCTAAGCAAAATTCTCCTTTGATGCTAAACCAATATTTCGATTGGTTTATAGTATCAATTGAACCTGATGAATGACTAAGACAAGCGTTGTGCAAGGAAATCATTGAGCAGCTATGGCAAACGTTGCGCAAAGTAACTTGCCCAATGACTACGACAAATCTCGAGTCAAAAAGCCAAAGCAATTATTTGGCTAAGGCAAAGCATTGCACAAGGTAGCTCGACAGAAGGCTACATCAATTAATTAAATCCTTGCGTTAATTGTTGCCAACTGCAGGGTCTAAGCAAGGAAATCAATCTGTCAATTTATTTGAATGTGTTTCAAGGCTAAAGACTTTTGATACATATAGGACTCTTTCCAAGATCCTATAAATCAAGCATTCATAAATAGTTAATTCTCAGTTTAATACTGAGGATTTAATAAATAGAAAACAAAGGTCTTAATCCATAGTCGGAATATTATTCCAAGCTCTTATCTTTTACAAGAATATTATAAGCAAGCTGGCTACCAAAGCATTATACAGTATTTGGTTTTATTCATCTTATTAACATAAGTGAGGTTCATCTCTCATCTGATCAACTATAGAAGAACCAAGCAGTCTTCAACGATGTTCCACATCCGCTCCCAAGCATCGGCTGGCCATAAGAAGAAAGGCTCACCGTCCAACCTTTTATCATCATTAAGTTGCTGCTTTAGACACCCCGAACTCGAGACTCCCTGTTCCGAACATGTTTATATCACTTAGTAAAGGCAAGGGTGGATATCTAAGCAAGGGTATCTTAACACAAGGGAATGACCATGCAACACCTACAGTCTTATTTTCGGTTCTTACCTAAAGAGACTCCTAGTTCCAAATACAAAGAAAACAAGCATTCAAATGATCATACAAGTGAAGAAAAGCAATCAAGGATATAAGTCAAGCAGTCAAGTACTTATAACAAAATAAGGCCGGTCGAAAGCTTGGAGTAGCAAGAGGATGTCTCACTCTATTGTTTTGTACCAATGGTCTTAGGAGGTTCAAACAACCTACCACCATGAACATGTTCAAAGACAACCACTGCATTATGTCACAACAACATTAATACACTCAAAGCAATACAGTGAAACATCTAATACAAGTAAGGAGGAACACAACCTTTCCAAGGCCCTCAAACGAGCAAGCACTACATGGCGGCTAATGCACAATCGTGGGCAAACCATAAAACAGGCAGAATGAACTAAGTGGTCTTATTCTCTTGAAAGCAAAAGACAAACAGAGAATAAAATCATTTCATTCTCAATGAGTAGCAGAAACATATGTTATTTGGAAGCTCACCTATCAACCGCCAGGGCATTTGGGTGCTATCGTCTAGTTGTTCAGACTTGGCTCCCCTAATCCGTGGTTCCTATTTGCTGCTTCTCCTTCTCTTATGCTATGTCTACCTTCTTTGCAAATATGCAAAAAGCCCGGAACTAAGGGAGCTCAACTTCTATAAAAAGACGTCTGAGGATCAATCAACCATCAACCGCTTGCCAACTCATGCCTCATTAAGGGATGTACTTTTCCATGTTCAATTAAGGTGCATGTTAGCTCTTGTAGACTTTTGTGGTTGCTTCTTGGGTTTGCTATCCTCCCAAACCCACCAATGGAAGATCTGGCAGTCAGCAACTAGAGAAAATAGAAGTTGGCTACCGGATGAAATGATCAGAAGACAACAAGTTTCACCAATCAAGCTTAAAGGCTAATTGCCACAACATATGCTAAGTCCACAAAGGTGGCAGACGGTAACCTAGGCAACCGACTACTTAGCACGTGTCTAAGAAAGGTTAAGCTAAAACTGTTTAGTGATAAAACCATATTTGGCGTAGTCTATTTCCTTCATAGGCTCTTTTCCTGTTCCTGCACACTTATTGCACCCAATGAATTCTGCTATCCTAGTAATCGGGTTTTTGCTTATAAGCATGCTAGATCATTTACTTAAGCCAACATAATTATCTTTCCTATTAATTCATAAGGTCATGAAGTGGGGTCAATATAGCACGTAGTAAAAGCATAATATTAATTGCAACATGAGGCAATAATTCAAGCATTGCTTAGCCAACTCTTACTATTTGTATGATCCACTCACCTTGCAATCAACACCATCAAGGGAGTATCACCATTGATTTAGCATAGTCACCTTGTCCATACCCGAAGCATGTCTCAACAGATTTGAATATCGTTATTGTCTAGAGTCAAATAAGAGTATCAATTGTCCCGTATACATCATGTACCCATTGGTGAGTTCCTTGTCATCCCACTGGGAGAATTCTTAGTCTTATTTGATTATCATATGTCAGTTAGCAATTGAAGTCACTTGTTGTCCATGAGGTGCATTACATACCCAAAAAGGTTAAATCATATTTTTTATGTATTGTTCTTACGAGTTATTTTTTATTTTTTGTTAAGTTAGGTACTTTTTATCTTTTTCAAATTTTAGGTATTAATGGGGGGTTTATCAAAGAGTGATTTTCCCTTTGGTGTTCTTGTAACATTTTGACCGAGGAGGAAGGTGGGATGTGACTCCTGCTATTATCCTTCTTTCTTGATGATTTATTGGAATACTATGGATTAACAAGCAGCTTCCACATTTTCAGAACATAGCCTGCACTTTCACTTTTAAAAACAACTTTCAATTTTACTTTTGTGAAGTGATTTTTACTTTTAATTTTATATAGCGACTTCAGTTTTGAAATGCCAGGTTTAATTCTGTTATAAAACAGGAAGAAAATATGCTTTAATTCTCCTTTAGAGTAGGAATAAAATGTTGTTTTTATTTCACTTTTTTGGTTTTAATTATTTTATAAATGTGTATGTGAAGCATTTTTTATTCTTCACACATTCTCTTCACAAACATTCTTATCTTTATATTTCTTTCTTTAGTATGTATATGCATATATAAAGACACTCACACACACAAAGAGGGTAGAAAGGCTGAAGTGTATCTTAAATAATAGGATATTTTCGAAAAATTGGTCACAAGAGCATGCATGCATGCTTCCATAGACTCTCCACAATTTCAATGTCGCGTTTCTCCAATAGACATTCAATGTTCCTTAGACATATTGTATTAATTAAGATAAAATGATAGAATGTCTATCCACAAGGTTGACATGAAAGTGTGTAACTATAAGTCACAACCCTATAATAATGACAAGGTTTGTCAATTATTACATTTTATATTTATACCACATATGTATATGATGACGACGACTTTTAGCATCCTTTAGACCAAATGGGTTTGTAGGACCCATCAAAGTGTAGAAAATGCAAATTATCCTGAATCCTCTCAAAAAAGTGTGATTTGTTGTTGTCTTTGCTGATACCAACCTCTTCAATCTTTGGAATCTTCCCAACTGTAGTGCCTTAGCAGTCCTTGGACTCTTCCCACTTGAATTGCCTTTGCAATTTTTGGACCCCTCTCAACTGAAGGGCCATGGCAATGCTTAGACTCTTCCCACTTTTGGACAATAAGTAGTGGATATAGAGCGTGCAAATCATTTGCATGAGGTGATAAGACATTTTGTGGAGTTTCCTCCATGGTCTCAAGTAGGGAAGCCAGAGAGTGATGAGAGAGTTACCATTCAGTTGGAGGACATAGTGATGCAGACTGGGCATCATGAGTGTGTCATCTACAACACTAAAGTCAAAGATACGGATGTAACATCTATAGCAACGGTTGTTACTTGCTGTGATCCCTTTTTTCTGAAGAAAGAAGAAGCTGAACTTCAGTACATAGTTAGAGTTGCAGGACCATCTCATAGACTTACACGAGAATAGGAGATCAAAGTTCCTGAAATATACATATGATGAAGGAAAATGGGCAAAAACATGCACAGGCCTATGAGTCATGCAAGGAAATGCGGACAAGTGTGTACAAATAAGAGCTGTAGACTGGTCTAGTGTGTGGGATGGAAGTCAAGCATACAACTCTTTAGTCCAAATTTGAGCAACTGGCTTGTCTGGATGTTCACTCTAGATAGCATTTTGTGATGGCCCATGTTTCAGAGTGATGGAGATTTGATCCCCAAGACGACTTTGACATGGCAAAGGGCTAGCATACCTTAAACATGCAGATAAAACAACAATCAAAGACTTAATGTCTTGTTATCACTTAAAATGACTCACAGCAGTTCATGAATTGTTTTTAGAAATCCAAGGATAGCTAGATACAAGAGTCTCTCTCCATTTAGGCTGTGTCACAACCTAGGGGAATTGCACCCTTTCAAATATTTTTAACAGATTTCAAAACATGAATCATGTGGGCCTTGTATTTGTAGGAAGACCTATGCAACAAGGAAGATGTTTCTTTAAAGCTTTTGATGGAGTGATTTTAAGATAAAATACAAGAATTTGTGATTGTTTGACATGATTTCACCCATGTCTTTTATCCATTGGGTCAAGTTACACATAACACACATCGAAGCATGGCAGAAGAATAAAGATGCTTTTATTACCTCAAAGCTAAGTCAGAAGGTTTCGAGTTAGAGCTCTTGTTAGATGAGGATAAAGTTCGGTAGATTATCAATGGATAAAATTGAAAATAAAAAAACATCAAGTTTTAACGATATATATTTTTTTATCATTTTAATTTTATGATTTTTTTTTTGCATAAATATGTCATAGGGAGAGGTTGGAGAGTGCTTTCAGTCGTCTGTTTACATATATACAGACATATTTATAAAATAATGCAAAAGCATGTTAAAAACTTCCCATGTAAAAATAATAGTTAATAATTGAGTTCATGTTCAACGAGTATAAAGTTTGGCGAATTTTGAACTTTTCCCTTAAAGACTTGCATACCTTGTGACATTACCGAAAAGACTATCATAGACCATTTGATTTTGATTTTGATTTGAGCTGGTGAAACTTAGGGATCAAATGCACACATCACGTTTATTACATTTGTTTTGTTACGAATGTGGCCTCTATGGAGGCTTCATGACCTTACATTATATTTTCTCCACCCGTAGTGTGTGCTTACACAATGGTCACAGTTGGTTACCTATTTTCGTCTGTGAATGGTAAAAGCCCATGCATTCACCTCTGGTACCCATAAAAAGGGTTTGCCCTACAGCAATGGGCATTGGCTCAGACTAAAACTAAAATCATAAAGATAATGCAAGGTAAGACAAAAAATTTCGGAGTTATTCTTATGAATAAATCTCTACAATTGCAAGAAACCACAAACAAAGATTACAAAGCTTTAAAAAAAAATAAAAATTGTACATGTTTCTTCAACTACTAAAATGCTTTAGAGCTCATAAAATTAAGATAAATATTTTGATTTCATTAATAAGGATAATAGATCTGAATTCCGTTGAAGATTACTTCAGATCCATCTGTGCTGTAAAAGTTTGGTGTGATATGGGTCACAATTCAAATATAGCATAATCTAAGATTGCAAAAAAACCATCTCTGAATTCTTCTCAATGGTAGCTTCATTTTTCAAAATTTGTGGAGGACATAAGGGTGTAAATGATGGGAAAACACTTCAAACGCGGAAAGTTGACACTAAGATTAAGTTACTATTTCAACAATCGAAATAATTTCATTCGTTTTATGTTAAAGTTGCTTTTATAGTGCTCCTTGATCATAGAAAACTCTACGACCTGAATGAAATGTGCTATAATATTGTATTAGTACAAATCACAAACTGGTATTCTGGAATGAGGACCTCAGTAAAACTCTTCTCAAAGTATAGAAAACACAAAATTGTTGGTCACTCTTTGGCTGTATGCCAATGATAGCCTAAACATACGAGGTGGGAAGTAACAATTGTGCACCTTTCCTGAGATGCTTGAGACTAGTTGGGTGGCAGCAGTGCTAGATAAGCACTTGAATTAATGTTCAAGAATATTGCATCCATAGTGGAAGGTCCTTGTTAAAGCTTCCATATTTTTGGAAATGTTGGGGGCTTTAATATGGCATTGTATTTTGCATAAAGTTTTTCTTGTGTATGCAGATTTATAGGGAATAATAATATTATTGTTCCATAAAGTAAGTTTCTTTAGTAGACAGTGCAATAATTATCCTTGGAAAAAAAAAAAAAAAAAAAGAGATGAAGGCGGCTTAAAATTATTTCCTTGGAAATATTCGAGAAAAGCTGTATTTATTTATAAATATTAAGTGAAGCATGGATTGAAGAAATGGATGATGGTAATATATTAAGGTGTGCATGTTGAAATTATATAAAGAAAGTCTGAAGTAGATTGTATTTGCGTAAAGAAGGGTTCAAGGACACTGAATGAAATATGAGCATGCAAAAAACAGTAAAGAAATAGTGTGAGAACATTGTAGATTCTGAAGAATAGAATTACATTGCGAAGTTGTCATTGCATAGATGACTCTACAAGGGATTGCGAAGATGGATAATTTTCAGATGAGTAGGAATGTCATCGTGGTTCCAACTTGCAGACACACATACTTGATAAAGAATATTCCAAATATTGCAAAGAGCTATGGATTTAGAAATTAAAAAAGTGGATTTGCCATCAAACTTGCTGTCAATTGAAAATTGGGTCATTGGATGACTGCAATCTGAATGGGACAACTCCGAGATGAATGTGAGGTGAAGATATTCGTTGTGAAGGATCGGTGCGAGAAGGATACACACAAGAAAAGTGTGAAGAGGATGAATGATAATTATGAGCAATTTAATTCATTTACAATAATTGGATATTCTCGCAATCCAAAGCAATATAGTAAGGACTAGGAATGCGAGGGAAAAGAGAGAGTTGGTTGCAGATGCATCGCATTTGCAAACCATGATTTCAAGAGCCTCATGAAGACTAAAGCTGCATAGCGAAGGGAACAAAGACATATATTTAATTGTGATGGAATTGCTGGTTACATGCTATCACATATCAATATGGTTGTTTGGTAAGAACTAGGTTAGGGCTTATGAAGAATATCAATGCGAAGATTCCATCCTTGCCGTAGACATAATGCCTAAAGTGTAATGCTACATTGAAATGTGCATTTGATCATAGAGGTCCTAGGCACCTCTGGTAGCCTTGAGCTCTATACACCAAAGCTAAGGCATTGGAGAATATTGCAAAGAGTGAGGGAAAGCATAGATTCAATGCAAATGGCATCTAGTGTGAGGAATATTCAATAATATACTAAAGGTGGGCAATAAATTGTCTTTTCAGTGGGGGTAGAGATGTCAATGGTGTAACATGAGTAATTGCCAGATGGTGTGGATTGTTAGAGATTGATTGCTGGTTGGATATGTGGAAAGCCTAATTTTCATAGCACCTGGAATTTAGTTGCAGTGATCAGAATTTATTCAAAGTGTTTGGATTTTATTTGTTGTGCAAAGGTATATTGATGAAACTCTTGCCATGTGTTGGATGTCATGGGCAATGGGATGCTGGCCAAATAAAATACAAGGAGGCTGCAAGGGAAGATTGGTCCCAAAACTAAGCTTGTCACATCTGTAATTTTTTTCAGTCAATATGTTTTGGTGTTGGTGACAAGATATGTATGATCAATAGAAGAATATAGGTCGCCCGCTAGGGATTACTAATGGTGAGTGAATGGATGGGGTGTTTGAGATTGGTTGTAGAAGATGCACGAAGAAAAATAAATTCAGAGAGATTGTGAGAAGGATAATTGCAAGATGAGTTTGAAGTATTGCAAATGGGGATGGGTTGTAAATACTTCATTAACCGAATGCAAATGCAACAGAGGATGAGGAGTGGTGTATGCTAGAAAGAACTATATGCAAAGACCCAATATACATTATACATGAGATAGAGAAGAGTAGCAGATGAATACACAACTGCGAAGTTCTATGAACATGTATTATTACATTGTGGTGACTATCAACATTGTCTTGGCATAATTTTGTAGTAGTTGAAGGCTTAAAATAAAATATTTTTGCACAGCTAATTGTTTCAGAAGTAGGTACTTTAATGAAGGAAAGTTGGGTATTGCAGGGGTGGACATGTCACCTGTTTCTTCAGTAAAATTTTAAGCTTAGCAAGTTACAAATTTTGAGACAATAATTGCCTTTAATGATGTACACATTGGGGGGGTTAATTTTATGGAGTTGCAGTTGGAGTTTTGTGTGTAGAGTGGGAGGAGTTTGGGAAGACCCAATTGGAAGTCTTTTTTAACCTCAAATAATTCTTTTTGTTATGCCTAAATTTTATGATCCCTATTGGTAGTGACTATCAATGAGTTATGGAATTTTTAGATGCTCTTGTTAGGGACGGTGAGGATAAGATGCATGAAATAGGAAATAGGAAAGAAATGGAAAAGGTACAAGTAGAAGTATAGTAGGATTTCGAATGCAGTTGGATGTTGTAGAATAGTTGCAAAATTTGATTGTTATAAGCACCATTGCAGGGTACCATCAGCTTGAGGAATAGTGCATAAGTATCGGTGTGTGCAAGATCATGTATTTGGTACCATCACCTATACATCGAATGGGGGCAAAGAGTAGAGGAGTGTGCATGGAATTCATTTGAAGATAATGGCTCTAAAATTTGGAGCTTGTGGTGTGTTTTAGACAAAGACTTATTGTAAGTTCAAGGGAGTCATTTCTCCTTAATGAAATCATTTAAAATTTTATAATGTTTTGTGGGGTTATGACTTAAAGGGCCATAAATCATTGCAATTTTGTACATCAAAAAAATTCTTTGGGAAATTATTAAAGTAGGTCATTATAGTTTGTTAAAATTTGGAAATAAAGGTCATGGAAAATACAAATCAATGTCATTGTGGGTTATCATAATTCCAGTAATGTTTTCTCAGAAGTATTACTTTGTGTAGTTGAATAGACATTTGAATTCGATATAGAATGTTGGTAAAGAAGAGTAGTGTGCATGTTTTAGCATTGTGAGCAGAGTTGCTTTAGGAGATTAGGGTATTGTGGCTGCCCTATTGCTATTCTGGGAATGGCGGCTAGCCCTTCACTATAATTTAAGTATGGTCCATATTGAATAAAATTGGAATCTCCTCTATATCACTGTGAATATTTGTGTAATTTGTATTACTTTCTTACTTTTCTAGCATTTGCAGGATACTTATTGGGTTTACAAGAGAACAACTAATGAAAATCTCGTTATTTCCACCATTGGATTTATTTTTCTTGTAGAATGTTGACATTTGTCAGATGCTGATTAGCCCAATTTTGTAAAGTATCTATGATCAAATATTTGGGCACCAATAGATGTACACAACAAATATATCAACCTAATTTACAAATATAATGGTACGCATAGTTTTTTTAAATCTTTTTGATTGAGGTTCTACAATTTCCCCAAACCACTTGGAAAATAATTGGATAGTTTGCACATTCTTGGTCCAGTCCTTAGACGAGTTGTTATCTACTTGGTGAGTAATGCATTATTTCAGTAGCATATTCTCATGAAAACATCATATAGTGACCATTTTTGTGCCTTTACATTTTGTGTATTTGCTTTGAAAGATTCCTATTTTATTCCAAGGTTGAGGGCAATGAAAACATCAAAGGTTTATAAAGTTGAGATGTATCACGGGATCACCATTTTCTTTGTCTTTCTTTCAATCTTTTATGTTTTTGGCTTTTTAAATCATGTCTTTTAAACCAAACCACATAAAAGTGATTTAGAATGGGTTAGCCACCATGACCTTTAAAACTAGTCACCTTTATTTTGCCTTTAAATGTTCCACACTCTATTCTAGGAAAATAAAATGAAAATAGGTCTTCTCCATTCAATTTTGCTCATGATGAAATACTAGGCCTCAACTTGTTTCAAGAATTATATGGCATAGAAAATCCTCCAAAATGCTTAAGCACATAAAAAATGAGTCTGTTATCATTTGAAGTGATCGGGCTACATCTAGGAGATAACATTTCTGCAACTTATTGTGGAGAAACAAGACCTAGGGAAGGGGTTGATTGAGTATGGGAACTAGGCACGTGCCAAAGTATAAAATGAGGAGTTCTAGATAACTTGCAACAAAGGCCAAGCAACATCTTTAGGAGCACCTAGGGAGCGTTGTGCGCTTGGAGTTAGAATTGGCCAAGCATATAAACAAGGATGTAAAGTGGTTCAAAAGAAAATCAAGGCTAAAGAGTTAGAATTTGAGAAACAAAAGCAAGATGTGGAGGTCAAGTATGGTCACAAAATACTCATGGAGGAGCGAGACAAGCAGAAGAGTTGTGCTTAACCTTCCCCATCGTAGACTCCTCAAGCAACACAAGTACATTTCCTTCCCTTTTCCATCATGACTCCCATGCCTCCATGCCTCCATGCATTGTTTGAAGTGCTTTTGTTCCGAGCTCTACCATTCTATATGCGACCAATTAAGGATGATGACTCATTTTAGAAGGTGGGGGGGGGATGGATGAAGGTGCTCTTACAGTTCATGGTGAATAATCTGTCATTTCAAGGGTTTCTTTAAAATGTCCTCAAAATCATTACAACTATGAGTAAACCTTGATCTATAAAAAAATGAGTATTTTTGTATCTTGTTCTCTAGGTGATTGCTTCAAAGTTCAAACCATAAATAGGTTTATTTAGCTTTTTATAATTTGCTTACAAGATGCTCATTTCCTTTTTAGTGAAACTAGGAGCTCAAGACATAAATTTCATCATGCAAAGGGTGATTCAAATACGCACTCGTAACATCCATTTGATACACATGCCAATGCATATGAACAAATAGAGCTAAAACAACTTTAAATGTGGGCATCTCAGCAATAGGAGCAAAGGTTTCATTATAACCAATTCCTTCAACTTGAGAACAATTTCTAGCTATCAATCTAGATTTATATTTATGTACTTGATTATCAGAAGTAAACGACGTTTTGAACAACCATTTTTAACTAACTAAAGTTTGACCTTTAAGAAGAATGACCAAGTCCCAAGTTTGATTAGAGATTAAGGAATTGTATTCCCCATGTATACCTTTATCCCAACTTGTGTGACCTTTAGATTGTTAGTATGCTTGAATATCCTTGTTATTCATAAGTCTAGAAATGAAAACATAGTTATAAAATTCTCTCCTAGTGCTACGAGAATGGTTATCATCTACATCAACTCTAGAGGCTTCTTAGGTGGAACAAGACTAGAATATGGAGTAGGAACACTTAAGAGTATCAACACTACCATGCACAACATCTACTTGATTGTCACTTAAATCAAAAGGAAAAAACGTAGAAACAATATCAATTGAATCTGGAGTAGTAGTACAATCAGCCACACCATTTTCAGCAATTCTAACATTTCTTTTAATTTTGATTTTGTTAGTTTGAGGATCATAAAATCTACAAGTTTTAGATTTTTCATTATAACCAACAAAGATATGTGTGCTGAATTTAGAATCTAACTTACGCTTTTCTTGAGGTATATGATCAAATGCATCACAACAAAAGATACACCAGTGCTTTAAATTAGAGTTTCTACCATTCCAAGATTTTTCAGTGAGTTATATTTATGACAACTTTAGTGGAAAGTCCTATTAATGAGATAAATAACACAATGTATAGCTTCAGTCCAAAACTTATATTGCATAATTTTATCATGCAACATACACCTAGCCATTTTAGTAATAGTCTTATGTTTATGTTCTGCAACAGCATATTGTTTAAGTGTGTAAAGAGCAATCTTTCTATGTTTAATACCATGTTGCTTACAATATGGAAGAAAATCTGATTTGACATATTGAGTACATAAGATACATAGAGAAAAACCATTGTATTTTAGCAAAGACATAAAATTCAATAAAAGTATCCAAGGTTTGACCTTTAGATTTCAATAAATAAATTTGAACTTTCCTACTGCAATCATCTACAAAGGGTGGAACATAGTTAGCACCATTAATAGATGGAGTTTGCCTTTGCAGCTAAAAGATCACAATGAACAAGAGTCAGTTTATTCGTTTCGTGCCAAAATTTGCTTTTACGAAAATATTTTCTATTTATTTTACTAGCTATACATTTAGTACAGTAAAAAATAATGGCAGGTATTTAAGGCAAGCCATACACTATGTTTAATTCATTGATAAGTGCAATGCTTTGGTAATTGGTATGACTTAATCTTTCATGTCATAAGCTACCATCAACAGAAACAACATAAGCATGTCTACAAATCTAAGAAGAGAACCATGTAAATTTGAACAAATAATTTTTATCTAAAATTTTTATAGCAACAACTTTAAAATTTGCTTGGCTGAATTAACATAACAAGTATTACGAAAAAATCTTCTTTTTAATCATGTTTGCATAATTGAGGAAGAGAAAGTAGATTTGGTTTTAAATGAAATACAAGCAAAACATCTTGTAATTCACCATTAGGAACATTAACAATACCAATTGCTTATACATTGCATGAGGCATTATTTGCAATATTTAACTGATTATTAGAATGTCTGGTTCTAAAAAAATAAATAAGTCATGATTAGAAGTAATGTGTTGAGTAGCATCAAAATCAACAATCCGTTCATCAAGAGAGGAAGAATGCAAAAGCAAAATCAACGAGTATAAACAGCACTAATATTAGACTTGTGTTCGATTCTTGCTACTAGCACTAGCATTAGTGTTTACATGTTTCTTACCATTTTTAATGTCTTTTTGTTTCTGAAAGTAATGAGATTCATTGGGACCATCCCTATGACAATGATTACAAACTAATTTACCCTTGGGTTTGAGTTATTTGTTTTCATTTTTTCCTTTTTTGTTTGATTTAAAATGATCTTTATTACTAGTATTCTTGTGTTGGTGTTTAGACACAAATGCATGTTCATTTGTTCTTGTTGTAACATGCATTTGTGTTTTAACACCAACCCATGAATACTAGTAATAATAATCATTTTAATCTAGAACAAAAGGTACTTCAGTTATAGATTCCAAGAGTTACTGAAAAGCATACAAAACTAGAAAAGAAAGAATACATTCCAAGCGGAGGACAAAGCATACATTTTTCCAATTTCCAGCCCTTGTAAGCAACTTTGTAAAAGTTGACATGTTTAAGATTTTTTGGAATTGGTTTTGTTTAAAAGAATAAAAATAAAACCAGTGATGAAACAATATTAAACAAAATGCTTGAATTTGACAAGGAGACATAAACCGGCATAAAAAAACCTGTTACACAAATAGTAGTTCAAAATGTATACACCATACAAATTATGGCCAAAAGCATTAAGAAAGAATAAGACAAGCATTAAAATGATGCTTTTAAAAAAGAATTGTCATGTAACAAGAATAAAGGATATAACCAAGTTTGGTATTAGTTGTGTGACAGAGGTTCATTGACCGGCAAAGGAGCCATTCAAGCCAGGGGAAGCACTCTATTCTACCAGGAGAAAAGAAAATAGAAGTATTACTTGCAGGTTTTTGTGTTTTTGGTTGCAAAAAAAACAGAAAAAGAAAAACAACAACAAAGATGATTTTTTTATTTAGTAGAATATTGCAGCCTGAGCAGAAACAAAGAAAAACATCAGCAGGAACAAAAATTCCTTTACTAGGAAGCAGGCTGGTTATTGTTTCCAATAAGTCATTGAAGTTGCAATTTTTCTTTTATTTCCCAGCTAAATAAAATCAAGACCTTACAGATTTTGAAAAACAATAAATTCACACAGAATTAAAATGAGCTCAAAGGCTTGAATTTTGGATTTGGCTCATGTGGAAGAAGATGAAAACTAGTTTAAAACATATCTCAGATTTGAGGCCTTGACAATATTTATAAGTGCTTCCAATTAGCTTTTACACAATGTGCCAAATCTTGCAATATGATATTAGATTGCAAGAAAAGTCAACAAATAAATAACTATCATTGGGGTTAGGAAAAATGCTCAAAAACATGAAAAAATGTTTGCAATGGTGTTAGCCCTTGTAAGAAAAGAGTTTCAAAAACACAATATTTCCTTTGCTTCTCCAATCAAGCATTTGCATTTATTAAGAACCTAATTTGAAACAAGCAAAGAATAAAGTGCAATATCTTTACCACTAAAGTTAAAGCATATATAATTGAATGCAAAAAAAGACACAATATCACATAAAAGTAAGCCAAACCATGAAAATGTGGAGACAAAATTTGGCAAGTGGGGAAACTGTTTTAATGGAAGAAAACCCCACGTGTATTAAATAAGATGGCTTACAAATACTATTCTTCAGAGAACAATCTTTATGAAGAGAGAAGAAGAAATAGGAGAATAAAAAAGTATAATAAACATCAAGTGTGTAGAGAGGAGAGGACAAAATTCTTTAAATAGAGTGAAGAAGCTAAATTAAGTTACAAAGTAACTCCATCATTACATTGGCCAACCTTCTTAATGTGTGCCTAGTGTCCGCAATCCCTATGATGTGAGGGGGCGGGTGTGTGCCAAGTGTTATAGAAGTTACATATGACATGAAACTCTAAAATTCCCTTCAAAATGGAGAAAAGAGATGAGACACCTCATAAATTCCCTTATTACATGAATTGAAAATTCATATGGGGAAAAATCTACACACTTAAATTAACCTTAGGATTATAAATATCCCAGATAAAAGGTAATTCTATCAAATTCCTTGTGTTGACCTTTGTTGTTTTGTGTGTTTCGAGCTTTGATGTTTTGTGTGTTTCGAACTTTTGATGGTTTGTGTGTTTCAGTTCTTTACTTGCATACATTTTATGTATGCAATTATCTACAATAATATCAGCACTTAAGCCACTCAAATATTAAGACAAATTACTGTTTTCATAAGCAAAATACCATGAGATCAGAAAGCATAATCAACTAAGCTCAATTGACATAAGATAAGATTCCTGTTGGTGAGTTAACTATGGAATATCTATGCTAATTACGGATCATGTTAGTTGTAATGCATAATACTTCTTGAATAGTGGAATCACATCTCCCCCAAACAAAATATACATAATACATCAAATAGTTGCATTCTTTTAAGTTTTCCATATTTTTGCCAGGAGTTCAGTTTGTATCTTTTTCCAAAAGGATCTGGCTGCTTTTAACCACAAAATGTACTTAGCAGTATTTTGCGTACCTGACATGTGACACAAGTCTTTGAAAGCTTATATTTTCATTCTCGTCTTGACCGATAAAGCCATATGCTTCGGAATCCATGCAGCTATCAGTCTGCAGGGTCTTAGGTCACTCCTTATTCAATCATGATGAAATATGAACCTTGTGCCTACCTTACTCTCTATGTTTTCATAAAACTTATACTAAAGTTTTATATTTGTTGGAGCATCTTTCTTTACATCTGTTTGCGTCTATGAGAAATGTCTTTCCCTGATGTTCAATCTGGTAGAGCACCTTTTCGTATCGGGATATCTTTACATACAGGTGATCATTCGCAGACATTTTTTCTTCCTTTTTCCCAAAAGAGTCCAAGCTTTAATTAATTTTCAGAGTTTGAACTTTCATATTCATTAAAGCATAAACTTTTGTGGTGCAACTTGGAAAGCAGCACCGATGCTTTCTTTTTTTGGTATTAACCTCTTACCTTTAACAAACTTCAATGCTAGGACTTTTAAACCCTAATCATCAAATATAGGTGAATGTGCTCCAATCTTCAAACCAATTCTTCGACCTATCTTCCCCAACATTGACTTCTTTTACATCTTGCTTGTAACCTTGGGATACCTCGCAAATACTCCTCATACCATGCCAGATTAAAAGGTAGTAGTAAAGAGGAAGATCTTGTTTCATTGTATAAAGAAGAAAAGTAAATGATAAATATAAGAGAAATGTCTAGGAAAACTTTGAATGAAACTGGTACAACTTACAACCTCCTATGACATTAATAAGATGCTGATAATTATGACATTAAAAACTATGTCCGAACACCTTGACATGGCCATTAACTTCTAACAGGCTTTGCCATTCTATGCAAGGTAACTATTGTCCACAAATTAAAAAATTCAGTGTTTATCATTTGCAAGGAATAAAATATGTTTTTGCTTTCCATTTCCTTCTAGTATTTATTTCTTTTTGTATTACAATTTATCTAAGGTGTTCATCGTGTTTGGAATTAATCTCGATTTATAATGTTTTTTTTGTCCTCTTAAAACAGATACAGAGAAACCTTCTGGTCGGATACCTGAAACAGATATGCATGATGTTGGACGTTTTTTGAATCGGATTTTGGGTATACTCCCAGATATGCAAAACAGGTATAGGGGTTGCTTTCCTTTGTGAATGTGTTGGAAACTCTAGAATTTCAAATTGCTTGTAATCATGAGACGTGAAATTTTCAACTGTCTGCAGGCTGTTTGAGTATTTTAGTAGTATTTTAGATATTCTGGTGCATGATGCTCGCAAAGAAGGCGAGTTTGATTCTGGAATTGTTGACATCAAGGCGAAGCTTATAAAGCTACAAGGCTCTCCAAAGGTTACTATTATCTATTCTGAAGTCTGCGAATTTCATTGTGATCTTGTATAAGGTGCTGTGCTATAAGTGTAGTTGTCCTATTATAATAAATTGTAATGTATCTAAGCAGACTGTACATGTGGATAAAATGTCTGGTGCATCAACTACTTTGTTCACATTACAAATTGATCGTGGAATTGCATGGGAGGTATGCCCCTGGAGTCTATATCATCATTCTTATAGAATGGATCCGCTATTACAGAGTTTGGTTTAATATCTTTTTATTAGTATATTTCATGTTATGCATGAACAATGCAATATAATTCTATTTGTTCTGTTTGGTTTTCTTCTAACATGCGGAGTTTGATTTATTGATGATCAAACAATTGAATTCCTTCCTTGCAGGCTGTAAAAGGGTTGTTAGATCAAAACATGAAGAATTCTGTAAACCAGGCAGATGATGGCTTTTATGAATCTAGACGTGAATGGCTTGGTAGAAGGCACTGTTTGCTGGCCATTGAAAGGTATAATTCTTCAGGATACAATACACTACTTATTTGTTGATGACACCACCTATTAACACAAGCTGTACATGGAGCCAACATTGGCTTTCTGCCCTTATTACAATATTTATATGTTGGTGCTTCGCACCTATCTCACTGTGGCTGGTCTCTTAGGGCTTCTACAATAGGGAGATTTGTGAACATGCATATTCATGCTTATACACTTTTTCATCTTTTTTTGCTAATGTTCACCGGGTATGCATATGTTTACCATGTTGGATAATATCCCTAAAATGTGGCTGTTGACATTAAAATGTGTCTGTCAAATCTACTCGAAGTTGCAGCATTGCAAATCTTTGGTGTTGTGATGCATTAGCATACAGGTTTACAAACATCTTGCATCATTCAAAAACATGGGGTTGGATTTTTGTGTGCATTGGTGCACATTTTTTTTGTGTCGTGTCTTTTCTCTGGTGGTAACATTGTCTGTGTGGAGGTAGATCGCATCAAGCCGAAGAACATTATCAAGTGTCCTGCAATGCAAGGAAGTACGGGAGGGATGATATCAGTCATATCCCATTGTTCCAAATCACCTTTTGGTGGAAGCATGACGAAACTATCACTTCATGTAGGCAGCGTTTTTGCAACCCTTGGTCTACGAGAACCGACGATTTCATCCACCTTGAGCAAACAGGGAAAGTAATTGCCTAAATCAAGAAAACATGACGTATTGACTGTTATCCAAGATAGATGGAGCTCGAAGGTTGTGGTAGAATTTCATTGTTAGGCCACTGAGATTCAGAGGTAGTTTTTGAAGAGAGTTGGACAATCACTTCGGGCATCCAAGGCAAAGCAAGAGAGGTCAAAAAAGTTGGGAGAGAGAAGAGTCCAGGTCCAGAGTAGAGCAGAGAGCTTAAAGAAGCTCAAAGAGTGCGAACAAAGAACTAAGAGCATGCTGAGATACATGTATGTTCATTGTAACTGAGTCATTGGACTGTGAAAGCCTTCTTCATTGTCATAGGTGAAGGGAGAGTTACAGTATATGTGTATAACCTTTGTAACACAACTAGACATCAATAAAGACATTCTTTTGAGTCCCATTCTGAGACTTGTGTCTACAAATATTCTTGATGGTGAAGGAAGTGTAACATCACTAGGGACTAAGGCAACCATTCACTTGGCCTCCTCATTTCCGTCTGCACCATGTGATATCAAAGCAAGGTATTCCTTGTTGGGTTTTGTGTGTGACTCTTATTGAGTCATTTGCAAGTTGTGAAAGAGAAGCTTGCAGTTGGATCAAAATATGACACCCATAGGTAATCTTGTTGGAAGAATAGCAAGACCAAGGTCGCCTAGAGTTGTAGACTTGGTACATATGATGAGATCAATCCAAACAAGATTGGATAGAATCGAGACAACACAAATAAGATGAACTCATGTTGAGGATGTGAGTGATGATGAAAGAGTAGATGGTCAAGAGCTTGAAGTAAATGAGATAGTGGATGAACCTAAGAATAAATATCGCAGATTTATTGTAAAGCTAGGAAGTGAGTCAATGTTGGACTCCCTAGCCTTGAGGAACTCATAGATTGGATAAAGAATATGTGAAATACTTTGATTACAAGTCCATTGAGGACCCCAAGAAGGTGAAGTTTTATTGTATTAAATTGAAAGATCAAGCATCCTTATGGTGGGATCATGTGTAGATGGAAGGAGAGAGAAGAGGCAAAGATAGTCAAAACTTGAGAGATGGTGACAAAGATGCAAGGTAAATTCTTGCCTTCGAATTGTCAGTTGAGTTTGTTCAGAAGATGCAAAAATTGAGGTAAAAGGAGTTGCATGTGAAAGAATACATAAAGGAGTTCTACAAGTTGACTATTAAAGCTGCGCATCTAGAATATGACCAAGAAAAAGTGTCGAGGCATGTAAATGGACTTCGTATATCCATTCAAGATGAGATTGGAGTGTTTAGGTTGAAGTCAGTTGAGGAAGCCTATCAATGTGCATTGAAGGCAAGGGAAAAGTTCTCTAGAAGGCAAAAAATAAACGCTAGAGGTAGAAGAAGGTTCTATAGAGGAATATAACACAATAATGGTGGAAGAGGACATAATACTCATGAAGGCGAAGCAAGTATTTTAGAAAATCAGAATCAATGCCAAAGAGGAAGAGGTTATTCTTCTAGAGGTACAAGATACTTCAGAAGAGGAAGAGGTAGAGGATGCATGGGTAAGTGTTTTGAATGTGGAGAGGCTGGGTATAAAGCACTTGAATACCGTAAAGCATTTTGAACCAAGAAGAAGAGGAATGCAACAAACAATCATATTGTTCATGTAGATGAAGAGTGTTTGATCTTCAACACACATGGAAAAACTGGAGCGTGGTGAAGCTCTTTTGATGAAGAGAGTGTTGTTAAAACCAACCACAGAAGAAGACGAACCAATACAAAGAGAATTTATTTTGGCCTGTCTGCAAAGTGGAAGGTAAGTGTTGTAAAGTTATTATTGATAGTGCTAGCATGAATAATTTGGTTTCAAAGGAAATGATAACAAAGTTGGGGCTGAAAAAACTAATGCATCCAAACCCATACAGAGTTTCTTGGTTGCTTAAGGGTCATCAAGCATTGGGGAATGAGCGATTTATGATCTGTTTTTAGATTGGTTGATATAAGGATGATGTGTTGTGTCATTTTATGCTCACGGATATTTGTCTTGTGTTATTGGGGAGACCATGGTAGTTTGCTCAAAGAGCCATGCATGATGGTAGAGAAAACACCTACAGTTGGGAAGGATGGTAAGAGGTATACATTGATCATGTTTTTCTTCGTCCCAAATTTAATGCAAGTTGGGATTGCAAACAAAGTGAGTGATATTCCTTTTGAAGTTCAGAATTTGTTGGAATAGTTTGTTGATATAGTTTTTAAGGATATGTTGAATGGACTATTGCCTATGAGAAGCATTAGTCATCACATGGATCTAGTGTTTGGAGTAAGTTTTCTAAACTTGGCAACATAAAGGTCGACACCTATGGAGAATGAAGAAGTGAAGAAACAAGTGAGTTGTTGGAGAAATTTTTAATAAGAGAACGTCAAAGCTCGTGTTTAGTTCCAACATTATTGGCACCTAATAAGGGCAAAGATTGGAAGATGGGTATGGTTTTAGAGCGATGAACAAGGTTCTTATCAAGTATAGATTTGCATTGCCAAGAATGGATGACTTGGACTGTTTGAGTGAAGCAAAGCATTTCACAAGGATAAATTTTAAGAGGGGGTATTACTAAATTCAAATTAGAAAAGATGATGAGTGGAAGACTGCATTCAAGTCAAATTATAGGTTGTATGAGTGGCTTGTTATGCCATTTAAATATCATATCCTGAGATTAAGAACTCTGCTTTTTGGGTTTTAATGTTAGTTTTTGAACACTAGGTCATTTTTTTTCCGTTTATGACAAAAAGAACTTTGAATTTGGATTATTGTAATAATTATTGTTGACATAACTATTTTGGGAACAACTGCAACAAAAGACATTTAATATTCTGTTTTATTTCAAATTTGTTGTATAATAAATCTTGATACTTGATGCTGCTGACATTCTGTGATTTCAAGTACAGGCGGATTGAAGTGTTTAAATTGACATTTAAATCTCACTATGGAACTGCACGTAACCTGCAACATTTTATATATAATTGATATACTTTGTTTTGATATCGTTCCAATTTTGTGTTGTCTAATGGATGCTTTGTGTGATTAGCATTTATTGATAGGGTTGATAGCGCAAATAGCCAAAGGCTATCACGCTATCAACGCCTATCGACCTAATTGAGTCATCATAAAATTGACATTAATCAAACATAATTTCGAGCAAAGAGCCCATTGGCATCTTTAATGACTACTTGAGTACCAGAAAGTTGAACCCTTGGAGGGGAGGTACATAGGTAAGAACATGTTTTTAAATAAAATAAAGATGGTTTAAAAAGCCTTAAGAAGCGTGAGCATTGGCATTGAGGTAATGTTATGGTTTTATATTAACTTTAAAAGTGGTTAAAGCCACTAAACCAAGCATATAACCCAAGAGGCCACGTCCGCATATGACATTGGCCATTTTTGTTTATTGAAACATAAGGGACCACGTCCTAGTAGTGTATTGGCATTGTTATTTTTCAAAACATAGTTTGAATTTTATTTTGGTGGCATTTGACACAACCCAAACTTGGACCTGACCAAATAGGCAATATACTTTGTAAATTTTTGGATTACCCATCGAAGTTGGTTTTGGCATTAACTCAACTCGAGTTATCAATTGAAGTAGGAGGGGTAGTTAGAATTTCAGAGCCAAAACAACTTTTTGTTAACCTTGGGCCATCATTTGAAGGCATGGACAACATGTCCTTGGTGAAGCCTTGCGATGTTTTTGGGTTACTACCATGTATCTAACAACTTGCATGATTAGAAGCATCATTTTTGTTGAAAGTCTTCCATGTAAGCCCACTATGTAGTCTAATCTGGGATTTTGTTTTCCTGTAGCAAGAATTTAAATTTTTGTTTGATTTCAAAATCTCTTGGCATGCAAAAACATGTCCTTTAGAGAATAAAGGGTAAAAATTTCAGTTCATTTTTTTGCATTAATGGAACTAGAATTGAACTTTACTTGGACTTGTTTTGGTGCTGGCATGCCACACACTAAATGGAGAGAAAAATAGCCATAGGCCTATTTCTTGGCACAATGCCATACCTGAAAGGGATGTTGCTGGATTGTTGGTGTGTTTTCTGGTGAGGTAGGTTGGCGCTGGGTGGCTGGAAGTTTCATTTTTTTTCAATAGTTGGGTTTGAATCTTCGAGTTCCCCTCAAATCTAACTTGCTCTTAGGTAAAATTTATTTACTCTTTTCTTTTATGACTGAGTGGTTGTTGTGAATGAAAATTCAGTTTGGAAGACATTGGGCTTAAGTTTGAATATTTGGGTGAAGCATGGGGTTTTATTGGCTGGAATGCATATGATTTTGGGCCTGCATATATTTGAAGTAGGGAATTTATTTACAAGTTTGATAAATGGGTCTGTATTTTATGGTTACTAGGCTGTACCTGGGCAAGTATTTAGACCTGCATACATTTATGGTTTTAGCTTTACTTATGATTGAGTTGATCTGATTTATTTACCTTGGTTTGGTTATGTGAAGCTCGTGAATCTAGATCTGAGTATGTGAAGCATGTTCCATTGCATGTCTTGCAAATGAAACGTGCATAGATCAGTCCTTACTTAAGAGATACAAAAAACAAAGAGAAAACTGAGTAAATCAATGAGTGTAATATCCCCAAGAAGGAGATCACTGAATTCGAGGAGATGCGTTGCCACTTTACATGAAGAAATCGCTGCCAAGGAGCAACGCTGCCATTTAATACAACAATCATTAAACGGATATGAATGGAAATGTCAAACGGAATTGTTGTCGAAAGTGAACAGAATTGTCAAACGGAATTGTTGTCGGAAGTGAACAAAAATGTCGATGGAAATGCCGACGAAAATGTCAATGGTCACATCTTTTGGTGAAGAGGTGCCTCTTGGATGGGACACCTCCTTTGGGAGAAGTTTTTAAAGACTATATAAAGGAGAAGAGATGTGGAAGTATGAAGCATCGAATAATGAATTCATATATATAGCTTGTATAAGCAACCGCTTTACAATGGCATTTAAGGATGAAACCCTTTAAACTGCGTAATCCAGATACAAGGACAAAAACTCTTGGTATTAAAACCCAATGATGAAAGCCCTTGTGGAATTATATTTTGTTTGAGATTTGAAAACTCTATTAAATTCAACGTAATTATTTAAATTATAAAATCTATATTTTATTTAAACGGAATTACGAGAAATCCGAATTCTTGTAAAATATTCCGATTTGGAATGATACAATGGTATCAAAGCTTTTTATCTTGCTTGTCTGAGGGTTTCGATAAGCTTTATGCATTCAAATCATAAGGTCAATATAAACAACATAAATGATGCACAGTTTGACCGATGGGCCCAAGGGCAAATTACGTTGATGTCACAATTAGTTCAACAAATGCAGCAGTTGAATAACTTGTTAAGTTAGATTTCTAATGGTGAAGGAAGATCTTCACAAGCACAACAGGGTTGTACATTTAATACCAGTCGTGAAGAACTCCCCTCAAGGACTTATGTACGCCCAACCATGCCCATATTCCTTCAATGAGAGGAACCAATACAAGTAGATGAGGCTGAGTTGATATTCAATGATATTAATCCCTGTCACAATAGATATTTGAATCTTAATCCTATGAGAAGGAATGAATTGACATTCATAGATTTTTGTTGTTTATATGGGAAATGTTTACCAGAGGAAGATGAATGGTAGCCAAATTCGATCAAACAAGTCATCACGGAGCAGCTACCGAAGGAGCATAAAATTTGGATGGTTGACAATGATTTAGGCAACAACCTTGAGTTGCAGGAGCAACAGATGGAAGTAAACTATTTAGTGTTGAAAAACATCCCAACAACATCACTAAAATAATTCTCCGAGCCCGAGTTGGAGGGGATGGTTCTTGAACTTGAACAACCAAACAAACACTGGAATCATCTTATGACAACCATAAATTCGTCCTATTATCGCAATGAAAACAAGTATGAATCTTTTATCAAAGATGAACCATTGCTTGGTCTCCATGATAGCACAAAGAAAAGATGTCTTCACGAACAGTGGAGGTGAGTCATTAATGGAGATTGTAAGGGTAGATTTGGTGAAAAATGAGTTCGAATAGGTTATTAGCAGTCCAAAAAATGATCAATTTGGAGTACGTAAAGGTCCTAGGATCCTTATGCTCAGCCAGGGGCTTATTAATAAATACAATGGTTATAATGGCAGAATGTTGTGGGATCCGGGAAAGAACAATTGTAAAAATCTCTTGCAAAAGAGAACTAATAATATTACAATCAGTTCTACAAGGATGGGGAAAGAAACATCTAAGTTTGGAGCAGATTATAGTTTGTTGTGGATTGTACTATCAGGTTTAAAATTGCTTGGGGACAATCAATCTGAAGAAGGGAGGTCTGTAATATCCCCAAGAAGGAGATCGTTGAATTCGAGGAGAGGCGCTGTCACTTCACATGAAGAAATCGCTGCCATTAAATACAACAATAATTAAATGGATATGAACAAAAATGTCAAAAGGAATTGTTGTCGGAAGTGAACGAAAGTGTTGAACGGAATTGTTGCGGGAAGTGAACGAAAATGTTGACGGGATTGTCAATTGTCACATCTTTTGGTGAAGAGGTGCCTTTTGGATGGGACATCTCCTTTGGGAGAAGTTTTTAAAGACTATAAAGGAGAAGAGATGTGGATGTATGAAGCATCGAATAATGAATTCAAATATATAACTTGTATAAGCAATAGCTTTACAATGGCATTTAAGGACGAAACCCCTTAAACTGCATAATTTAGATACAAGGACGACAATTCTTGTTATCAAACCCAAGGACGAAACCCCTTGTGGAATTATATTTTGTTTGAGATCCAAAAACTCTATTAAATTCAACATAATTATTTAAATTATTATTTCAATTATAAAATATATATTTTATTTAAACGGAATTACGGGAAATCCGAATGCTTGTAAAATATTTTGATTTGGAATATTATAATAAGAGAGGAAAAGAATGAATACACCTCACTGGGTACGCGGACCAATGCATAAACCTAGTGACAACCTGTGTGTGTGTGCATAGATACTGATAAATTAGTGAATAACTTGGACTAAGTTGATGGCTTGCTCGGTCTTTATGTGTGGGTGGCGCAAGAATTCAATTTGGTTTTCACTCCATTACCCACCCTTGCTTGGTGAATCATGACCTGTGAATAGCTTGGATTGGATTGATGGTGTGTCCAACCCTCTCATGTAGGTGGCTCAAGAACTCAAGTAAACTATGACTCCATCATTGCCTACCCATGTGTAGTAGATGCATCTGAAATTGAAACTGTGTGATGCAACTGAAATTGTATAAGATGGCTCTAGGCCATTTGGAAACTCTGAAATGTAAAATGGCTTTGGGCCACTCGGGAATATCATGTGGCTCTAGGCCACCTCGGAATGCCAACCACTGCAAATGGAGTAAGGCGTCAATTTGGTGCGTAATTTGGAACATGGTGTCTAGTGTGTACAACATAGAGAATGACAAAGTTTGTCATTCCATTTGATCAACTAGTGCATAAGTGAACATATGGAAACAATGTGTTGTGCACATGCCACCAAATTTGATATCTGAGTATATGGACTCTGGATTGAGTTGTAATAATTTGTATCTGAGTATCTAGAACTAAAACATGAATGATCATGTCGCACATGATGCCCCAATTTGAGCAAATTGATATGAATCTGTGCTAAACTGAGCAAAAATTGGTAATTTGTAATTGAACATGTGCAAACTTGGATTGTACTTATTGTACTTTTTTGGCCAATCTAAAATTCCCTGAAATCGAGGCTATTGGATAGTAGCGTTGGTGGCACTAGTGTCCCACTTTGGGCACTAATGTCCAACTGTATTGATTTTGTGCAACTAAAGCTGGTCTCTGTGTGACTGTTTCTCACTGTGTTTTCTTGAAATTGATATCTATATTGTGCCTATGTGCTGAAAATTGTACTCTGAGTGCATTCGGATATCTTGATCTTTGTGACAAACCTCTATGAATGCCCCCTCTTTTGAGGGGAGTTGTTAAACCTCTGCAAGAACTCTCGTCAAAAGAAAAAGTTTTGTAAAATGTGTGTTAACTGAAGCATATATAATATCTGCGTAATAAACCAATATAATGTGCATACATAACATCAGAATGTAAGGTAATATGAGCATAAGTTTGTAATGTACAATGTATGTTAGATCTAGCATTCACAAAGTTGTCAAGATAGATATAACAATGTATATGAAAAACAAATCTGAGTAATAACCGAGTAACTACCTAGGGGGATGGGGCATGATGTCCATCATGACACCCAAGTTAGGGGAGATGTAAGAGGTCTGTCATGACATCTAAAACTGAAGCTTGTAACAAGCGAGAGACAAGTGTCATGGCCATGATGCATACATACAAAACACATGAGGCACGCAAAGTAAGCCAAGGGGCCACAATATAAGGGACATGGGCACATCCCACTAAATCTGAGAAAGCAAGACATGCAAGGATATGTTCAAATGTCCACATACGCAAACAAGTTGTAGAGTCACATGGAAGGACATTCAAATGTCCACATACATAATCAAGAAGACACACACAAGAACATGGGCACATTCCCAAAGCATACATACAATGAAAGAAAGTGGCGTAGAGCCGTAGAGCAATGGCATATTCAAATGCCCTCGAATAGATGTAAAAACATAGAGACACACAATCAAGTCTAAACTAGGATAGCTAGAAATAAAAATATGCATGAACATGTGGTAGAAATCTGTATAAGAGCAAAGATGTACATACGTTGAGTCTAGAGTAGTAGTAGTAGTTGGTAATGAATCTGGGTAGTGTAAAATGATCAATATCAAGATATTATAGTGCTAAATTTGTGATATAGAGAATAGAAAGATGTAACCTGGTAACTGGAACTGTGTATAGGATGCCCTCAAATGGGCAAATGTATCAAATAAGGAATCCGTGTATTTGTGTATATGCCCCTAGTGGGTAGATGGTAGAAAATCTGTATCTGTGTAATAGACTTAGGTCTTGTAAGCAACTGTGAACACTCGAATAGAAGTGAAGCTTGTATATGTGATAAAAACTGACTATATTAAGACAACTAGATTATGTAGTGTGTGACAAATATAATGAATGTAAACATGGCAATGCATACAATCTATAATTTGTATTTTTTGAGTAAATATTTGAATGTTTTTGTGTTTTTAACATATTATATTGTTTTCGTATTTTTTAGATATAAGCTATATATAAGTAACATGAAAATGAAACTATATACAAGGATCAAGGCAAGAGGAATTATGTACAAGTAGAGAAGAACATAATAATCGATGAGTTTCATGGGAGACTCACTATCAATGTGGCCCGTGTCAAAAATAAGAATGGTAACCTCTCGTGCAGTGTGATTGATATGTTGTAGTTGAATTGAGTTGCAGTATGAACCTGAGTATTGTTCATTGTCGATATCATAATAATGATAATAACCTGAAATGCTAGTGTTAACTTTTGTTATATCTGGATGAGCATAGGGATTGCCTCATACTGTTGAGTTGACCTTTTCGAGTTTTGCTTTGCAATATTTTTTGTTATTGTGACCTTTGAAATTGTGCTTATTCTAGGCATATGGTGCTTTGGAGGCTCTTTTGCTAGAAAGCCTCTTTTGAGAATGCTTGTTGGCTTCGTAGGATTTTGACTTTGCAACTTAAATTCTTGCTCTTTTTGTAACATTCTTAGTGTTTCTGGATATTTTTTCTTGATAAACTCTATCTGTGAATGATTTGCCTTAGGATGTTCAATAAATTCCAATCCTTGTTGACCAACATTATCAATTTATAGAATAGGAGTAATGATGCCTTGGATGTATTTGCTTGACCCTTGACCTTGATGATCAAATTATTGTAGATACTTTTGACCAAACCCATACTGCTTTGAAAGTGGGACCTCATTGTGGAGAGGTATATTTGTATCTTTTACTTGTTTTGCCTGTGCTTGTTGTATTATTTCTTGCTATGATTTTACTTTGTGAACCTTTTTGTTGTTATGAGTTATGCTTTGGTAACCACTTTTGTACTTTTTTTGAATTTGACCATTTTTGAATATGTTCCTATATCACTGTGGATTGCTTAACTAATTTATTTTGTAGAGGTTCCTCGTTAGCAATGATGTGTTGTATATGCTTTTTCATTGCCAAACATGAATTTGTGTGATGACCATGCATTCTATGGTATGCACAATAATATATGGATCTGCTCATTGGATGTAGAGGAGGTAGGTTGATCAACTTAGCTTTAATCATTTGCTTTAAAATCTCATGTGAACTTTTATTTGATCTTTGAATACTTTTTGAATCAATAGTTGTAGATGTACTTTGTTGTGATTTTTTGTTTTGATATTTGACATTGCTTGCCACAAATTGACTAGGTGAAGATGCATATACATGATTTACACTAGTGTGCCCTGGAGGCTTTTGTCTTGTGAACTGATTTTCGAATGTTGTAATCTTTTCATGTAATAGTTGATTCTGATTTTGTAATTGTATAATTAGCTTGCTCATATTGATAATTTGATCACATAGTCTCACAAGTGCAAACCTTAGTTGCTTTTGATTGAACATGTAGCCACACTCATTGTAGAGAAGATATAACAAGGGAAGGGTTTGAAGGATGGATAGGTGGATTATAGACATTTGAAACAATAGTATAGGCTGCCTCACCTTGTGGAGAAGTAATAACATGGTGTTGGTTAGAGGGAAAGTACTTATCACCCTCTTGAAGATGAGGAGGAAAAGAATCTTCTTTATCCATGAAATTTGGCAATGCAACTTAGAAGAGGGTTGTTAGAGTAGAATATATTAGGTCTGAAAATCCTAACACAACCACTAAAACCAAGAAACAAAAGGATAGAAACCTTAATAACACATCTAGGGCTAGGGTTTGAGCAGTATTCGAAGTAAGTCGGGCTCACCAAATGATTTAACTATTTAAGGTTATGAAGTTTAACCCCTAGGTTGTTAAAGGGGTTGAGTATAGTAAATCAAGGTAGAAATATGCAATAAATACAGCCACTGATTTATAACAAAATTGACCTAGTTGGCCTTTCTAAAAATAACAATAAATGATGTAAACAAGTACTTAGTTGAAAATTGACTGAGATAGAGGATTTGGAGGCTGCAAACCGGGACAAGAGATGATATGAGTGTCGCGGACAAAATCCAGGTGTCAAAACCCTTCTTGGATAGTAGCACTCTAATTGGAAAGTAGCGATAACAGTGCGAGTGCCCCCCTTTTGGCACTAGTGTCCTCTATTTAGAATTGTTTTGAGCTTCTAGTGCACGTGTCTGAGCTTGCCAAGCCTGTTCTTGTGCGCACTAGTTCTGATTCCCTATTGGTGACCTGTTTTGATTGATTTTGTATGTAAACCATAGACCTCCATGTTGGTAGGGCATCCAATTGACACAAGTAGCAAACTGTGATGTTAGTGGGGTAGGCTGGACATCCTCAACACCCCGTTGTGATGAGAATTGCATACATACCAATACTTTGAGGAGGGATCAAGCCCAATGTAGTTCTTTCCATGTAAGTGCTGGTGCAAGTGCAAGTAAAGCTAGTATGTATGCGAATTTGATTGCTTTTGAGTGGAGCTTGAGACTGGAAATCTGAGTATTCTAAGTTTGGGAGTGCTGTAGATGGCTATATGCAGAATTAGGGCATAATAGGGATTGATAACCTTGATTGGGCACAACTCATTCTAAGTTAATTTATGTTATTTGCCTCTGATTTCCATCTAGTGAATAATGGGTTAAAAGTCATGTATATATATTGTTCTAGTGCTTGTGCGGGTCTTAAAAGAAGTCTAGGGTGACCCTAGATGGTTTTTGATTTGAAAAGGTATCTGTTGGTGGCCAAAGGTGGGAAAAGGACAATAGTGCCCAAATTGGGATACTTGCACCATTGGTGATATTGTCCAAATTATGGTGCTAGTGTATAGGTGGTAGAACCTGAGGCACTAGGAGCCAAGATGTTAAAGTGAGGGTCTAGGACTGCTTTAGGGATGTTTAGGGATGTGTGTGGCCTTCACAAAGTCTGGATAAGTGTCTAAATAGGCCCTAAGATAGGTCTAGGGCTAAACTAGAAATGGGTGGTCTCAAGTAACAGTCTTAGCACTCAAGTGTCAGTTTTAGATGATCACAATTATATATATATATATATATATATATATATATATATATATATATATATATATATAGGGCTATAAGTCGTAGATTGAAAAATCATGCAACATTATTGCATCTAACTATTTGGAATTTAATGCATTGCATACTTCCTCGAGTAAGTTGCTTATTAATAGATGAAATGGTGTAGATTCCATTGCATACTTCCTTGAGCAAGTTGGTTATCAATAGACGAAATGATAATGTAAAATGATTGAACAAGTTCTCATATATTAAATGACGGCTTCTATTTTGTGATGGCATTGTATGCATGAATATAAAATTGTGATTTGGCTTTTCAATCCCAATAAAGACGAATTTAGTAATGCTTGTGATTCTCATAGAGTCCTATTGACATTATAATGAGATTTGAACCAATCCAACTCAATGACTTGACTACGAATGCTACTATTAAATGTAAAAGCTCATGGAAGGGGGTAACTGCACTTGGAAATGATGATGTTTAGAATAGACGAGGAATTGTATGGGGTTGTGTGAGGTAGAAAATTAAATTAAATTAAATTATTACTAACCCTTTTTGATTGGCTTGCTTTAATTTATAAGATGATTATGAGCTTCACCAAGAAGAAAAAAAACAACTCAATAAGAATAAGCCCTTCTCTTAATGATTATAGAGAGGAACTTAACAAAATGATTTTTTTTTCGGGTCGATGCTTTAAATAGGTGATGACTCTGACCATTCTTAGTAATAAAAGTTAATATTTAATAGAGTATTATGAAATGTGCACTTGATATACTGAAATCAATGTCTTAATGAGTTTTGATAAAGGTATTAGGGGTGTCGTATTGGGTTAACTGCCCATGTAATATAGAAATAAAATGCTAATGAAAAACCTAGTGGTAAGCTCTAAGGCAAATGAGGGAAAGAATGTATGACCTGTTTTATCTCTACATTAGTGGTGGCTATTACATTGCCTTGCTTTGACTCAGTGACGTTGATCACTCATGCCATGATAAGCGAAAAAATTGATTATAATTCCGTGACTTTACATTGGAATTTTTTTTTTCTGGTTCTAGAGTAAAGGGAAGAACCAAAATATGGTCAAAGTAAATATAAATGCTAATTGAACACATGAGAAACCCTTTCGGATTGTGTCAATTAAGATGGATGATGCATTGGCCACCCTCATCCAGTACAAGACTACAGGCTTAGTCAAAATAAATATTACTTGTCACAACGCAAAAGTTAAAAAGTATTCGAACAAAATTGAAGCATTAAAAAACGCAGACCAAATAAACTATATGTATTAAATCAACAAGAAAAATTGCGTGCCAAACGTTGAGACTTGATTATTAGGTGGAAGAAAATAAAAGATGAAAAAATGGAGTCTCAATTTTTGGGTTTTGGCATATGATTGTCAAATGCACTTAAGTACATTCATGAGATTGTGGGAAAGAGACCTACGGTTGTAGAGATTCTCCAATGGATGGGCAACATTTGGAAGGACATCTCTTGTCCTTCATTGACATCGCTTGCAAATGGATTTTTTTCTCATCAAATTCCACTCAGAGGATTGTGATTTTGTTTGGCAGCAGGGCGCTTGATTTCGTGGTAGGGTAGTTTTGTGTTTTTGCACTTGGGCCCCTTTTTTTGATCTTGTCATGGAAACCATTGACAAAATTCCCATCTAGATCCATTCTATAATCTTGCCTCGGGTTTTAGAAACTTGGAAAGAATCAATCAATTGGTAGACAAGGTTGGGCTATTTGTGAACATTGATCTAGAATCAAATGGATCTCAATATTCTTTTGCTAGTGTTTGTATTCTGGGGGATGTCTCAAATCCAATGGCTCAGATAATTATAATCTCTTCACAACATGGGTTATGGTTGCAACATGTGGATTTTGAAGGACAACATTTTAGATACTTCAAGTGCAATAAAATTGGGCATAAAATTGCCATGTGCCTGGCTCACAAGAAGGAAGGGTCTTCAACTTCCAATAAATGGATTCCTATTGCAACATTGGGTGGCTTGGGTTCTTCTGCACAATCCCCAACCAGTGATGGCATTTCCTTGTCGATGGGCACAAAGCTGCCATCAACTAAATGACATATTGGCGTTAGAAGATTGTCCTGGGTGTTTTTTACCAAGCAGTAAGGGAATTGCAAAGGTACAAAACGGTGAAAACCTATGAGAATTGATTATTGCAAGTATAGGGGAAGTAGTGGCAGCAAAGGCACTAGGGAAGCAAAACTTTAACATTTATTAAGATTGGGAGTTTCCCTCTTCTTCTTCGGAGGAGCAATTTGGTTCAATAGAAATTTTAACAATCACAAGGACAAAATCATTGATATCCAAACCAAATTGTGGACCTCCAAAGTGCAAATGAAGAAAGACGGAAGTAGAAAGGCTTAGCCTAGATGCTTTGAATTCGATTGATGAGGGCAGACAATGAACCATGGAGGCCCTCCTTTCTTGCAAGGCAATGAGAGCTCTTGCTACTCGTTGAGGATGTATCAAATTTAGATGATGGTGCTCCATTGGTGGTTGGCATTTAAGTGTTGGAAAAATCTGTTTGGTTTTCTTAATTCGTTAGGTGGGTTGGAACTCTTGGGTTGCTCAGTATTTTTTGGCTCAACTGTTGTATTTCAAATCGATATTTTATTTCTTTATTTTTTATAGTAAAGGATGATGGACTCCACAACCCTCAATAACCAATCAATTTTTTTTTTTGGTAAAATTAAAAATAGAAATGCCAAGAATTGCTCCTATTCTTTGGTATCACTAGACTCCCCTTGCTCCTACAATGGGACTCCAACCAATCTTGGATATGCAACTTGGCTCCTTAGTACTCTAAATCCCACTGTTGCTGGACTCACCTTTTATGCATCTTTCTTGTGATCAATTAAAGGAAAGACACTATACAAAAACAAGGTTCTCTGCTCTCCTAGAGGTAAGCTTATTCGTCGTAATAGGGTGGTATAGTTATATGTAGACCAAGTCCTCTCAAAAGTAGAGGAACTAGCAACTCGTGAAAGGAGGCGTATGGCAAGTGTCTTTTGTATATGTTTACCAACTTGTCCGTCACCCTAGTGTGTCTAACTTAGCTAAAGTCTTGTAGCTTTTGAGTTTAACTAAAGTGGTCTGCATACCAAGTCCTCTCAAAAGTAGAGGAACTAGCAACTCGTGAAAGGAGGCGTATGGCAAGTGTCTTTTGTATATGTTTACCAACTTGTCCGTCACCCTAGTGTGTCTAACTTAGCTAAAGTATTGTAGCTTTTGAGTTTAACTAAAGTGGTCTGCATACCCGTGATTATTGCAACATCCTTTATACTGTGCATTTTCTTGATGGCATTATTGAAGTTGTTTTGCTCCTCCAAGATTCTCTACATTTGGGATTCGTTGCATATGCCAAGGTGGGGTCTCTATGACAAATCCCACTCATCATTTGGTCAATTTTGCTATCAGTGCACTCATACATATCTCCAAGGTTGGAACTATCAATGTCCTCATATCCAATGATGGTAAAAGTAGGCAATAGAATGGATATAATGTATCTCTAACATCTGACCAAAAGGAATCTTTGACCACCTAATTTTTCACCCTTTTCCCTTGTTCTGTCATAAATTTCTTGACCTAGTCCACTTGTTTGTCATAATCATTAGTTTTAATTTCTCCTAAAACTCAATCCTATTCGCCAATAAAATGAAATAGGGTGTGAATCAAGTCTCAATTAGTTTCAAGAATTCCTTTCTAGAAAAGGACCAAAACAATGAAATTTAGGTGTACTTGGTTTCATATGAACATCTGCATTTCCCTGACATAGACCACAACCTCTTTGACTCACTCAAATTTTTACAATGTAGTTAAGTGCATTGTTCATTCCATACAAACTTAGGGTCCAATAGATGTTCTTGTAACTAGCTTCAATTGATTTCCATGTTGCCTTGCACACAAATGTTGCATTTGTAATCACTTTTATGACATCGGAAGGGCAAACCTACTCAATAGCTTACCTAAAAAATTGGAACTGAAATTCGGCGTCGGTGTGGTTTCCAAAAGAATCAACACCCTGATGGAAACAAGGGCGTTGTTCACATGTGACAATAATATTGACGAGTGGGCAATATCTAATGTCTATTCGTCCATCTATCCATAATGATAGAGCACTCATGTGTCACATGTAAATTTCATCTCCTCCAACAAAGTAACTTTGGATTTTAATTCAATGATTGATTACTACAAACCCCTACGGCAAAAATCCCAAAATAAATTAATAAACTTAACAATAAATACCTATCAATGTCTAGCATCTTGGAAACAAGGTACAATAGCCCCCAAATGGTATGACATGCTGGAATATGTTCTTGTAGATGTATGACAATCCCTTTTAGAGTGTGACAATGGCTAAAATGTCTACAGTGGGCACAAGGAGGCAACAAGGAAAACGCCCAACAACAAAGGCATCAAGGAGGGGATGGAGTCGCTGTCATTTTGGATTGACGCCTAGCATAGATATGGGATGAAAACCCTCCAAATAGCAACACAGGTATACGACAACCCAATCAAGGGAACATCAATGATTCAGGGTTTCAAGAACAACAAACATCCACCTAAACCCCAACGCAATAGTTTGAAAATTATTTCAAACCCTCCCAAGGATTTGAAAATGATGGCTATCCTCAATTACACTGAAATTGAAATTTAATCTTGATTGGCAAGCACAATCATGTTTCCTGGATGGAATCACCTTAATGAGTTAAAAGGTTTTCATTTTCCACACCTGTATATCAGAGGGTTTTCATTCTTAGATGAAAGGATTGAACACAATGGCCCAAGCTCTGGATTAGGGTTTGATTGTCAAAAATGAATAATCACTCTCTTTAGCCCAACTTTTTTTATAATTTCTTTTTTCCAATTTCACCCTAAAAGTATTTAAAAAAACTTTTAATAAAATATTACTTTTCATCCACTTTAATGATAATTACTTTTGGCCCTCTTAATAAATAATAATACATAAGCGTCCTTTTCATGTTATAAAATAAAAGTGATTTAAAACAACTTAAAGTATTATCATTAATTTATTTCCCTAACTTTATTTCTTAGTCTACGGGAAATATGAATAGGCTACGGGGCTTTTGATTGTCTTAATTTCGAAAATCGGACATGAAAAAAACTTAAGACTCGCGAGTTTAGATGTGGGACTCAAGTTTGACCAAACATGTGAAACTCACCCACGGACACGATGAGTCTGCTGAATTTTCCGCCAAAAGTTGCAAAGATGGACTTGGACTCGGATCTGCTAGTCCTTGCCAAGACTTTTTTGAGTCTTTGATTCTATGTTTTTAGCTCGTGTACATTTGTGAATAATCACAAGGTGAGGGGACTCACAAAGCGTACAAGCACCTCTAAGCATTTGTCAGTATGGAGGAGGAACTATAATTTTAAAAAATACACTAATTAGGACTCGTGATAACCAAATTTTCACCCTCTAAGCATTCCCTATCTCACACTCATTATCAATGTGGAATTATGATAACCAATTATTTTGTTAGTTATAACTAATGGAAGAATTTCCTAATGTAGTATAGTTTAATTATTTTATTTTTTGTGGGTGTTTTCATTATGTGGGAGTGTTTGTAATATTGAAGTCATCAACATGATAACTTGTTTCCATGAGTAGCCATCTCCCTTGGTTTTTTAAATTATGCACATTGGTGAATAATCACAAGGTAAGGTGACCCACACAATACACTAGCATATCTAAGCATTTGTTAGTAAGGGGGAGGAATTATGATTTTTAAAAAATCCACCATGTTGGGGTTTTCATCCTCTATCGTCCTAATCATCATATTAACACTAAAAATTCTATTGCTCTTTAAACAATGACAAATTATGTCTCAAAAATCCAAAATTATCGATCAACATGAATCAATGGAACTTGAAAATTAAGCCCTATCGACAGCCTCATTACACTGAAAATATTCAATTTTGACAACAAAGTTCAAGACATATTAGCAATCATATTTAGAAAAGACGTACATGGATTAAAATAAAGCAAAATTCAATAATTAGTTTACAAATAAATTAATTATCTAGACTCTATTAGGATTGATATGGGATAGATCAATCATGATTTTATGCATCATTGCCCTGAATTCTCGATGAAATCTTATTTCCTTTATTCTTTATAATGCTTCGACATTGAAGACATTCCAACATGGCAGTGAATGTTATAAGGCTAATTGACCCTATTATCATCAAGAGTTACTTTGAAGTTATATCACCAATAAAATTCATAAAAGATGCACACAGATGAAAAGATAACAAAATTCAATAACCAAATTATGAATACATTAGTTATCCAAACTCTATTGGGATTGTTCGATCATGATTTTATGCATCATTACCTGGTCTTATTGAAATCTTATTTTCTATATTCTTCATAATGCTTCAAGATTGAAGAATTTTCAGCATGAGAGGGAATGTTATTATAAAGCTAATTGACCCTCTTATCATCATGGGTCGTTTTATAGGGACATGGTCCTTATGTAGGTGTCGCTTGTAACCTATATTTATATCCTATTCTCTATTCGTCTATTCTCGCCTATTCAATATATTTTCTTGTTTTCTCTTTTCCATATGTGAAATTTTCTCACATTTTCCAACATGTACTTGTTTAATATATAATATAATAGGTAGTGATTGAGTTTTGAAGCAATGGTTGTGATTCCATACAAAATTTTAATGGTGTCAGTTTAGTATTGTTTTATCTTGCGTGTCTGAAGACATGCATTTCACGTATCAGTTTTACATTTATATATAGAATAGGAGTAAGAGGTTCAACATCTTTCAGCATTCTCCTTCGGAGGACTTGTTATTTCAAGTCTGAGGTAATGTGAATAAGCTTAGTCAGTAGACCCCAACCATAAACATTCAGACGGCCAATATTAAAGTCTTAGGGGAACAAGGATAGGGTCTTTACCTGGTGTGCAGTGCAATGTGGTACTTCTGCACTGAATCAATGCCTCCACCTAATGGTTCTCAAGTAAGCCTAGTGGCAGCGATTGAACGATCACCACCTTGACTGGGGTTCAACATGCTCAGTCGGTCCTCCCTAGCATCTTCCCTTGAGTAATGAAAAGGAAGGTTTTCCTCAAAATGTGGTAGCTATTGGAGCTGCTCTGAGGTCCTCAAAGAAAGCTTGGTAGAATCGACACTCATAAGAAGTCTGAACTTTGCTGGCAATGAAAAATGGCCTATTCATAATGAAAAATATGTTTTGTAGTGCAAGAAACTTAAGCATGAGCGTCAGGTTGCATTTCTTGTAAATAAGGTTCAAGATATGATATATATTCATGAAAGTAGTGCTAAAATTTTCAATGGTCTTCCAACAGTTATAGATGATAATGACTTTGAAATATCTAAAATCATCTACCATTATAAATTAAAAAAACTAATCTTGAACCCTATCAATATCCTCATCATGATGAATGTATTTGGTTTCAAAAGACAATGTTCGAGGCATAATAGTAATGGAAGTTATAGAATATAAACATGGATTCCAAGTGAACAATCTTCGCGATGAAAAAAAATTCAATAGTCAAATGTCGAAGAAATTTAATTTCTATCAAGAATGATATGGGATGAATCAATATGATTTGATGCATCATTACTGTGAATTCTTAATGAAATCGTATTGGCTATCTCCTTCACAATGCTTTGAGGATGAAGTGTTTTGAACATGGGAGAGAATGTTATTAAGCTAATTAATCCTCTATCATCAATGTTTGCTATGAAGGGACATGCTCCTTATGTATGTGTCAGTTGTAACCGATATTTATATCCTGCTCTCTATCTTCACGTATCCTCAAATATTCAATATATTTTATTCCTTTCACTGTTCAATATGTGATATTTTCACATATTTCCTTGCATGTACTTGTTTGGTATGTGGCATAGTAGATAGTTGTACCATGAGTATTCAGATTTAGCAGTGCGTGCTTGGTTATGACTTGGTTTTTCATTGTGAATGTTGTCAAAATTTCAATGGTGTCAGTTTAGTATTGTTGTATATTGTGTGTCTGAACACACGTATTACATTTATCAATTTGACATGTGTGCATAGAATATGAGTAAAAGGATCAACATCATTCAGCTCAGTCTTACTTCATGTTCTTGCCAATGTGGATAAGCATAGCCAGCAGACTGCAGTCATCATTTTCCTGTTCAATATGTGAGTTTTTCACATATTTCCTTACACGTACTTGTTTGGTATCTGGCATATTAGATAGTGGTACCACAAATATTCAGGTTTAGCAGTGACATGCTTGGTTTTGAGTTGGTTTTTGATTGTGAATGTGCTCAAAATTTCAATGGTGTCAGTTTAGTATTGTTGTATATTGTGTGTCTGAACACACGTATTACATTTATCAATTTGATATGTGCGAATAGAAGATGAGTAAAAGGATCAACATCATTCAGCTCAATCTTATTTCATATTCTTGATAATGTGGATAAGCATAGCCAGTAGACTGCAGCCATCATTTCTCTGTTCAATATGTGATTTTTTCACATATTTCCTTGCATGTACTTGTTTGGTATCTGGCATGGTAGATAGTTGTACCACGAGTAGTTAGATTTAGCAGTGACATGCTTGGTTTTGAGTTGGTTTTTGATTGTGAATGTTGTCAAAATTTCAATGGCGTCAGTTTAGTATTGTTGTATATTGTGTCTAAACACACATATTACATTTATCAATTTGACATGTGCACATAGAATGAGTAAAAGGATTAATATCATTCAGCTCAGAATTATTTCATGTTCTTGCTAATGTGGAGAAGCTCAGCCAGCAGACTGCAGCCATCAACAACCAGATGGCCTATATTAAGGCAATCTTAGGAGAGCATGGGAAAGGTTCTTGGTGCACAATGCAATGAGGGAATCGTGCACTTGTTCAATGCCCCCACCTAATGCTCCACAACCAAGCCTAGTGGCAGCTGTTGAAAGATCACTCCCTGTATTGGGGGCCAAGAAGCTCAGCTCTTCCGTCCTTGCCTCTTTTGGCTTGAGCAATGACAAGGAGCTTGGACGGTTCTCCTCAAGTTGTGGAAGTGATTGGAGTTTCTCCAGGCACTCAAAGAAACAAAATAAGATTTCTAGAGCAAGCTAGGTGAGCAAGCAAAAGGTCATATTCCTCGCCTTTGATATGAGACAGGATTAGGGATGGGCTAGTCCCATTCTAGATAAGTGCTTATTATTTCTTTTGGCTTTTAACTATATGCTATGTTGTTTGGATATGGGTATGGGTACAACTTGGGTATGTGGGTATGCAATTTTTCTAGAACTTTGATATATATATATATATATATATATATATATATATATATATATAATGAATGAACAAACACTATATTTTCAAGTGTTTTACTAAAAAAAATGAGTAATATGCATTGTTTATATATATATATATATATATATAAACAATGCATATTACTCATTTTTTTAGTAAAACACTTGAAAATATAGTGTTTGTTCATTCATTGTTTCAAAATGATGTTCAAAGTAGACATTGCAAATACATTCAAAATTCAAATCTAGAATAAATCATGATTCATCTAGATTCGGATTGTCCTCATATTCATAATTATGAATGCCACACCCACTAGCTCTACTTGGACCACGTGGACCACTCAGACAACTCCCACTAGCTCCACTCTCCACCCCTCGTGTTGAACTCTCTTGATTGTTATCGACATCATCAACACCAAGTAATGAAAGTTGGGCACATGTAGATGTGGAGGCATCCAAGTATGTATTTGGATATCCCAAATTTTGTTAGGCCCTCGCATATAGTCCTTAGACTTGTGTGAAAGGTGGCGCAAATTGGAATGGTCCTTTTGGTTTTTTTCGTGAAGTGGCATCTGCCTCATCTTCTGAGGGTATTGCAACTGAATGAGATCGAGTTTGACTTTCAATGAAAGGATGACTTGCAGTTGCTTTGCCTCTTTGGAGAGTTATTGTTTTAGAATGACTTCTTGAAACAACTGTTGCATCTATTTGTTCTTACTCTTTCACGTACTCAACTAATTTTGACTTGAGAATTGTCATATTTTTTGATCCCCAGTGGCTCATACTTGGGCAAATGAGTTTTAATCTGAGTATACGAGGACTTGTATGTGGTATATGACAATCATTGCATACCCACACAGGTGTCCCACTACCAACAATGATCTCAAGTATTGTCACATGTTTCCAAAGAGGAGAAGCAGGTTCATATTTCACTTGAAGTGAGGTTTCATCTTGGTTTGCTTCATCATGCCCTCCTCCTGGAGTTGATGTAGATGCCATAGAGATCCTAATTATCAAATTAGAACCAAGCAAAAAAATATAATATAATTATACAATATACATTTTAATTTTTTAAAAGTTAAAATTTTACGTAAAACTAAAAATAAAAAATTAAAATTAATAACTAACTCTGTTTCTGATTCTCAATATCGCATTACGCATAATGCACGAGAGAAAAGTATACACAGAAGTTAGGGTTAGATAAAAAAAGTATACCTTTGATTTTTTTTTTTAAATTTTTAAACATTCAATTTTAAATATTATAGGAAAATTAAAAAATAAATTTAATGCGGCTAACTCTATTTCTGATTCTCAATATCGCATTACATGCAAGAGAAGAGCATACGTAGAAGTTAGGGACTTGGATTAAAAAACTAAACATAGTATTCAATGTTGGAAAATTGGAAATGTGACAAGTTAAACTTACATCTTCGTAATTCTAAATTAATTTATTAAAAATTTAAATGAAGTACGTTGTAGCAAATGAAATGGAAAATAAAAAATAAAAAAAGGTGAAGGAACCGAAAAATACTCGTTCAAAGTTCAAACAATAGCTGCCTTCACAAATTTGAAATTCCTCTTTGCAAAGTGCCAATAGCTGTCTCCACAAACGATTGTCAATTTCTCCTTGCAAATTAGCAATCAACAATGGCAAGGTAAATGAAACAACTCCCACCTTCAAACAACTTCTACACTCCTTGCAACTGTGGCAAAATCCTTTCAAATTAATACCTCCTAGTCCTTGGCACCTTCAACCTTGCAATGACAAACTAGCAAACTAGCTAACTGTTGCTGCAAACTGAAACAAGCTGGCTGGCTGGAAGCTTTTTTTTTTTTTTGGCATTTACTAACTAAGCAATGCAAGCTTTGGTTTGGTCTTATAAAGAGTGAGGGGGCTGCTTTTATAAGTACTTTAGGAGCGATTTAGGGTTTTTTCTTTAAGTTTTTAAGTATTTTTTTGTTTTTTTCTGTCCAACTCGCCGCAGCCCTGTCGGAAACATTTTGGGCATGCGTAAAGACGTCTGGAACAGTGCCAGATGTTTTCAGCACTGTTTTGGAAGTCTCCAAGATGTCTTCGAGCGTGCTGGGACATCCCCGTACTAGAGTTGTGCTAGGCAGGAGATGGGGGAGGGGCGGCGGGCGTTTCCTACAACACAGGCTATATGTTAACATGGGAAATGATGTCAATACTTAACGAGTCTTTTGTTCAAATAAAGAACCTGATATATACCTTACTTGTCCAGTACCTAAGTGTTCTTTGAGTTTTAAAAATCTCTATTATTAGTATAATTTTTCTAGTTATTAAAATATATATATATATATATAGTAGTAAAATGGAAATGAAAAAGGATCTATTGATAATTTGAAACTGTCAAATGAAGGAAAAAGTTTATTCTAATTATAAATTATAAATTTGAACTTACGAGTAAGTGATGTCCTTTAGAGGGCTCCTTAGGAAATGTGGTTTTATCTTGTAATCATGGTAAAATCAATTTCGAGCTTGTATAGGTCTCTGGGTAACATGATGCAGTAGTTTCTCGCAAGTGATGAAAGGAAATATAAAATGAAATATAGTTGTTGTATAAACCTGCATATCTTCTTACAATAAAAACGGTTGTGTGATGTAAGGATTTATAGAGGGAAATATAGATGAAGTTGTATAACATTGCATATCTTTTTACCCTGTAAAGGATGTTATCAGTGAATCTCATGTTTCTTGAAAGAGAGTGTAATAGGTCTGTATGATCAGATGGTATGGATGGCACCTTTATTTTAAGTGTTCTATCTTTTCCATGTGAACAAATTTTACATACACATTAATCCAGTTGTGGAATGCAAAAGAATTGTTGAAAATGCATAGATTGTTACATAGATTTTGCAGTAAGTGAACAATGCCATTTTGTCTAGATTGAAAATTTGGAAAAAGGAATGTAAATTTCACTTCACAATTTATTTTTTGATTGGATATAGCCTAAGGTATTATTGTGGTAGTCGATTGGCCATATATTTTCTGGCATTGAAGAACATTCCAATACTTGAGAAACACAGTGATTAGCATCACAGCCACTCAAAGTACTGACCATCTTGTTAATGTAGTTACGGGTAAATGATGTAATTTATCAGTCAGCTAAAACAATGGATTCACTAGGTGTATGCATGTCATTTTCTCAGAACTAGCCGCATATCTCTTTGCAATTGACAGCGAGGGAAAATATTTGTATATGTAGTCATGTCTTCTTTAAAATTATTGCATCAAACACATGTTACTGCCATCCCTGGAAAAGATACACGTTGGGGGGGAATTTTTTGTATCTTTCATATTTTGGCTTTAAGGTGAGGGACTCTTTGTATCTTTCCCTGTTTCAGTTGTTGACATAATCTAAACTCTTTTATTTTCAGAAGTCTGGATTAGTTCTTCTCCTTTTACTTCTAAAATTTTAGAAAAATAAAAAAATAATATAAATAGTCTAGTGCCTACCATTTTCAAAGTATATTATATCTTTTGTGTTAAAACGTTGAACAATAATATACTTTCAAGATCTCTAGTCAAAAAATCTTGTGAAAGAAATATTCAACATCTTTTTTCTATTGCCCTGACTTGTTACCCATTTTTTTGGCAGTCCTGGTTCGTCTCCACGGACCTTTAAGATTTTTCGACCTGCAAATGGGGAGGCTTTGAGGTTTGTTGAAGTAATAAAATGTTTTTAGCTCAGAAGTATAGCCCTCAATACTCTCTGAAAATCATAAAATGATTTGATGTTAAGGATTTTGTTATATCTCTCCAAATTGCTTTTACTAATATTAAATTAAATTTCTATTGAATGTTTTTGCATGCTTATCATATCATAATTTTTTTGTGGTTTCTAGAGAAATGACTCTTCTTGAACTGCGGGCCAAGTACAAAAAGTTAAATTCACTGGAAAAGTCAAGCGGACGTTGGAAGGAGGAGTTTGAATTATCTGCTGAACAGGTCTTGCTTCTGCATCTTGTACAGATAATTATTGATAACCGTTGGGATTTTTTTTTGTTTTTTTTTTAAAACGGTCCATAAACTAATACTTATTTGCATAACTAGGTCCTTTCGTTGCATATGCATATCCATATTTTATTTTGATAGATCAATCAAGGTTTTCTGCCTGGGCCACGCACCCATACAAAAGTTGGCATTTTCTGGATAATATAACTAACTAATTAGTAATTAATAATTTCAACATTGCATGCATTGTAGGTACGAAGTCATTGAAATAAGCCTTTTTCCTGCACTACAAAAAACATCTAGTTATCGAACTGGGAGCTAACTAACTAGGACCAAGGTTATAATAGAAAAGTCTAGCAACAAGACTGCAGGCTCTAAAATCCTCTTTGCACCTAAGCTAAAAAGTTACACTGTCAACTGCAGTACAAGACAAAGGAAATATGATAAAATGGTAGGTTAAACATTAGGAAAGAGCTCGTAGAGAACATGGGGGTGGGATTGGGTCCATAATATGGTTACACTCAACCCCTACCTCCATGGCGAAACGTAGGGATGGGATTAGTTCCATGCATTTCCATAAGTTCAACCTCTACCTCAAGGTGCCCTGACAGCTAAAAGAAGTGGCGATGGAGGCTTGTGTGCGGGCATGCCTCTTGACACATGCATGCACAGACACGCACACATGGATGACGCACACACATGTGCAAACTCCCCACTGCTCCCTCTCTCCTCCACCCCCCACACACACACCCACCCACCCATGTGCACACCTGCACACTCACATCTATGCACGCACGCACACGCACATGCACACACATGCGTGCATGCATACACACGCATGCACACACATGTACACATAGGCACGCACCCACACACACACATGCACATGTGTGCATGCACACACCCCTGCATGCACACACACCCACACCCACCCAAACACACATGTATATATACATGTCCTACTTTGGGGCAAATTTTGTAATGATTTATGGTATCGGGAAATACTCTAGTTTCTTGGGGCATTGACAAGGGAAGTCCTCCAATCTTTTGAGGCATGGATACAACGAAGTCCTTGAATCTCTGATAGTCTTGTTATAACATGAAGCTTTTCAATTCTATCAAGCCATTGCTTAATCAGGAGGTCCCGAAGTCTTTTAGGGTGAAGCTTTGTATTGAGCGTTGCTAGGAGTGTAGTTGCTTAACTTTTTTTTGGTTAGTCAAGTAGATGAGTTGGTTGGAATCCCGAATTAGTGAGGCCCTATCAAATATGAATGTCAAGGGAACGTGTCTTCCAACAGGGTTTGCTGATGGTCTTCCTTTGCACTCAATGATCCAATTGTTTTTGGTAACTCATGTTTTGTGACATATTCCACACACCCCCCCAACCCCTGCCCTCCGGTGATTGGGCTACTAATTCATGGAAAACAATTTAAAAAGTACATGAGATATAAGAGCAAGGCATGCTTGTATCATCTTATTCTGTAGGATTATGTTAGCAATGGAAGACATTGCATTTACCGGTAATTTTTTAATACAATATTCATTACGAACAAAGGAAACTTATAAACTATGACTATAATGACTATACGCTGGATAAAAAGAAAGTAGCAGAATGTGTACATGTGTACCATACAAGTCATACATAGCAACACTAATAAGTCATACATAGCAACACTAATATTTGTTCTTCCAAAGTCTCATTGACATTAATGAATGCAAACTCAGAGTTGACATTATCCTTTACTCTGTCAAAATATTACCACAAATCATTTAACAAATTCCTTGAGAGGCAGCTGCAGAGAGTTAAGTTTGACCTCTATAGCAGATAGTTGGCCGGATACATGATTTATTAAGCTTCCTGACATAATTAGCATGTAACTTATGAATTGAATATTTATTTTTAGTAAAATTGTTCTATCTAGAATAGAGTTAAATATTCCATTTTATTGTAACCCGTACCTCATAATTATGTATTATGTATGTATGATTGGAAAATTTAAAGATCAAACTCAGGTAGTTGCTCAAAGTAGTTCTTATTGGGGCAGTTAGGACACCCTCCTCGTGCTTTATCTAAAGTACTTAAAAAAAATGAATATTCACTTTTAAGGCAGTTGCCATCTCTAATTAGAAGTAGCTTTCATCAAGGAATTAAAATATCTGCCAAAATCATTGAAGTTATTCGAGTGAGAAAATAGAGCACTTTCTACTGATGGCTTACTACATTCGTTCAAGTTTCTTTATTTCACATATGAATTCTTTCTGAACCACCAATCATCCAGTTCAAGTGAAAACTAAGAGGCTAGAAAAAAATGTGATGGAAAAAAAATGTGAAAGTGGAGAGAATAATTTTATTTTAATGTAATGTTTTCAGCATTATTCTTTTCTCTAAAGCCTATACCAGACAGTTTAAAGTGTAAAAATCGTGAAACTACAGATCATTTATTTTGATTGTACTGAGTTGATGCCCATACGTTACCCACTATTTGATTTGTCAGGTAGCAGAAATTACAGTCTAATGTTTTAGTAAGTTATTTTTGGATGAGAATTAAAATAAGCTTTGCTGGCCTGTCTGGCAGTTGGTAGGTAGTCTTATGGAATTTGTGTAGGCATAATACATGATTTTCTTCTTTTAATTCTTTGGTAAGTATGCACAATTCAGATTATTTACGAGGTTTCTGATATGCAGTGCATGCATGGACCTAAGTGTAAAATTGGTGCTAGCTGCACTATTGGAAAGAGAGTCCAAGAATTCAATATATTAGGCGGACTTATTCTTCCTGTTTGGGGCATTGTGGAAAAGTCTCTGTCTAAGCAGGTAGAGTATGAATGATGGGCACATGTTTAATAATTATTTTGGTTATCAAATGAATGCATTAATTTGCAAATGTGCTTCCTTCTATGCTATATGAAACATGCTTTCCTTTTCCCAGGATTTGCTCTCATCGGATATGGATGAATTTCAATAAGCATACTGCCATTTTGATTAACAAGGGTTGATCAATAGCTGCAGATTTTGCTTTTTTCTGTAGTTGAACAATCATTTTGATTTTGACATGTGTGATGCTATCTAATTGCATGATATGTCTTTATACTGTCAAATGCATATTATTTGCTGGGAAATTTATGATTTTGAGCGTTGGAGAAATTTTTGCCTGAAGTTGACAAACCTACACCTTAAGTGGATTGAACTTATGTCATAGGTGTTTGAATTATATTTGTTAAGTTTGTCGCAAGGGCATTATTTACTTGCTAGATTTGCATTGTTAAATGATTCCTTGAATTTTAGGCCAGTTGACCAATATGGGCATTGTGCAGTGGGTTAAGGTTTGACTGAGTAAATACATTTCTTACATTGAACATGTTTAGCTTTTGCGTTTCCTGCTGTTGATGCCCAAAATACATGGGATTCCCTTTGCCAATATGGATATCATTTAAACAATTCAATGAACCGGAAAAAACTCTTTCATATCTAGAGATTATAAGAAAAGTTAGTAAACTATTTAAAAAAAAAAAAATTCAAGAAGAAATATGATCGATAAATTTTGGTTAAATTAATAAGACTCAGATTATTTGAAATATTAACCTCATTGATTATAAGATAGAATGCTACAGAATTGTTTTGTTTTTGAAGATTGATTACAAGGCATGATGACAAAATACTTTGGAAGTTATGATAAAATTTCTCTTTTAGCCAATTTTTTGAAATCTGAGTTGTTCTGGTACATTATTAGTATGTGATCAATATCATTTATGCTACATGCATGGATATTGATTTTCCTCAGATTAGTTTCCCTTTTTCTCCTCTTTAATTTAATGCATATAGACATAGAAATTAAGCTGAGGTTTAATCTTTCTTCTGTGATGAAGGTCCGACAAAGTCATAGGCGATTGCGGGTTGTGCGATTGGAGACTACATCTGAGAACATGCGAATAGTTGGCCTCCATATTCCAAATCCTGCAGTTAATTCTGTCTTACAAGGTAAGTTATTGAATTTGAGTTTCTCTCTCTCTCTCTCTCTCTCTCTCTCTCTCTCTTATACACACACACACACACACACATGCATGTGCGCATACACATTCCCTATTTCCTTCTTTGGTACTTTTGTGTGAAATAAGTGACGCATGTAAACTATCTGGTCCTATTTCTTGTCCATTCATTAATTAGAAAGGGTCATTGTTTGTTTTCTATATATATAGTAGTTTATATGTCTATCATATAGCACGAGATAACTTGTTTTTTAAAGTATTTATTATGGCCTCTTAAAGTCTTCAATACTTAGCCTGAATTTATGTTGTATATACAGGCACAAAGTTACTTTTTGCAAATTATTAACCCTTTGTATGTGCACTTAAATAAATACTGGCTAGATGAAGCAATAAAATGTTATACCACTTCACATAATTGAAATCTGGTCTCTAAAATTAATTAAAAAATTCACTCAAATTTTGTACACTAGTCTTGAAGTATTTACATCAGTTTCTAGGGTAAGCTTTAAAGTTTCATAAACTTTACGGATGTATGTCATATTAGCATGCCAGAAAAAGGATTAAAACAGGCCTGTTTTTGAATAATACTTCGAGTGTCTTTTAGGGTTATTCACTAACACTAGTTTTATACTTAATTTGAGTGAAGTGATGTGCTCATCAATAGTTTTATTTTATGAAACAAATGTTCTCCAACTAATCCAGCTATAAATGAAAAAAAACACAAGCATCAATGGTAATTTTTTATCATTAAAATAACCCTTGGAAGTGGCTTTTATTCTGTTTGGATCAAAGTTAAGTCATGCCATGCCTAAGAATGACAGAAAGGAGGGCCATTCATGGTACAGCAACAGTAGGACCGAATTCTAGGAGTTGAAAAACAGGCTGGGGAAAATGGAGACAAAAAAAGATGGTAAGAGATATTATAGCTGGCAGCCATGTATGAAACACAAGAAAATGGCCAATCATTGTAAGATTCTGTTGTTCTCTGTGGGAAATGTCTTCCTGCAAATGAAAACTTAAGTTGTAGGACGATTACAAAAATTGGCTTGTATTACATGGAAGGTTCTCTTTTTTCCATGTTTTAATAGAGAAAGATTGAAAAAGATTCCATAATCATTTTTGTAGGGTATTAAACAGTCCTGTAGTATCAATATTATTGAAGATCATGCTATAATCTAAGAAGATTCGTAGTAGAGACAATTTCCATTCATGTAAAATATCTCCTTGGAGGAAGGTTCTCTTTTTCCATGTTTTAATAGAGAAAGATTGAAAAAGATTCCATAATCATTTTTGTAGGGTATTAAACAGTCCTGTAGTATCAATATTACTGAAGATTGTTCCATAATCTATGAAGATTCGTAGTACAGACAATTTCCATTCATGTAAAATATCTCCTTGGAATTACTAGCTTTCAAATTCAGGTTGGGAGTTCAAGCATGGAGATATAGCGTGATGCAGATTTTGAAGTCATAAAAAACTATAAAATTCTCATTCAAAGAAAATATTAGTTTTTTCCAAATTGTAAATGCCAATCATGTGTTCTCCAAGAAAGGGAAATCTTGGATTGGGTAGGAAATTCGCCAAGATAATGAAGAACATCATTATGAATGAATTGAATGGTTTGAATCTTTTAATGTTGCAACTAAAAATTTTGTAGTAAATGTCATTCTTTGTATCTGCTTTTGTTATGCCCCCTTCTCAGGAATGAATGGTTGAAGACCTTTAGCCGAATTCTTGAATGTTTCCCGTCGGCTAAGGGAAGGTAAAATCAAAGGGAAACTTTTTTTTTTTGAAGTTATAAAAAGATACCTTTTGATATATCTTTTCTAATTATGACTTAAAAAGGGACTTTTGAAGCATGGGTTGATTTAACCCTTAATGAAGAAAATGAATGATATTTTTAAAACTAAACTCTCCCCCCAAGTGGAGCGCCTCTTTTTGGGAAGGGTTTGTTGAAAAAGAAGGGTATAAAAAGAGGAATGAGGATCATTTGTTTTTGGATAAATGAATTTGGGATTTAAGAATGAAAACGCTTAACTCTTTACCTTGAAGACGAAAACCTTCATTGGTAAGTGAAATTAGGGATGGAAACCCTTAATTTCAGACCTAGGGCAGCTTCACATAAAGGTTGTATTGAGCTTTAATATTCAGAACTTTTGTTATTCTCCTTTTGGAAAGGTGGCAACTTGTTCTAGAGTTGGCGACTTGCTATTGGAGGTTGGCGACTTGGTTTGGAAGCCCAACTAGGGTAGTAATCAACAATTTTAGGTTTGAAGACACTTGTTTGCACGGGCTGCATGGATTTGGAGGGTTTGAAGACACTAGTAGAGCTGCGAGGAGTTGACATCCGGAAGGTAATAGTTTTGCAGCTAGGGCAACCCCCCTTTGGGGATTTTCCCGAGGGTTGTGAGGCTATTACACCCTGAAAAACATTATGGAATATTCTATAAATATTTTGATATTTATTGGCTAATTTTATTATAATTTTCCAGTCCTTTCATCTGGAAAGATCTAAAAAAATCAGGTATTTATATGGCTGTGTTTTCTGCATATTTGGTGCCTATTTGACAGTGGTTTCAAGGGTGTTGGAGCCCTACTTATTCAATTACAACACGCAGAAATCAAAAGCTAGGGTTTGCATATTTAATTCAGCATATTGCAAGTTTTGGAGGCCAAGGTTTGGGGTTGAATTTCAAAAAATACACTTGGTTAGGGTTTGCTATAACTTTCAGATTTATTGCATTTGTCCAATTTGGGGACATTACAACTTTCCAAGCATAGGGATCAAGAGTAGATGTTTTGAGTCCCTAATCAGTGGATTAATCTCCATAGAATTTTTTTTTGAGTGGCAATTTCTTATGGGTTGAATGATGATTTTTTCAAGGTATAAAAGGACAAACTATATAGTGTGCATTGGAAGAGAGACATTGAGTTGAACATCACTCTGTGGTATTTGATATAATGATCAAATGGCGTTTTAGAAAATGGGAATAGGTACATAACTAGACTAATGCTTCCAAATGCTCCACTATATGCACCACACTCATCTTGGAAATGTCGATATTTAATATTAATGTTAAAATATTTTATAATATATGGGGGTGTGGGGATGTATTTCGTGGATGGTTGGAGAGAGACTCCAAATTTTAGGGAATGACATAGCATGTGGAGGCCTCAAAAAATGTACTTGTATAGGTGGTTTTAAAACTTACTTTTGTTAGGAACTTCTTTTGATTCCTTCGAGAATTATTTCTTAGTCCTAACTACTTGACTTCTATAATATGTGAGCATATAATGGATAGGAAAATTGATTATACATTGTACATATACATAAATAAATTAAATAAATGTACACATCGAGAATAAGATAGCGTAACACCCCTTTTGTTGTGCAATTACCCTTCTTGTCCATTATAGGGTATAGGATGGAAAAATTCATATGAGAAAGTAAGTCCCTTCTCTAGTGGTGAATTGCCATTGTGTCCCTCTTAGTATTCATAGATGCCTATAGAATGTTTCACAAGATCCTTGCTTGTGATTGTTGAGTCATAGTGATTGTGGAAAATAAATTACAATAGAACGACAATTGTCGTGGAGACCTCGTAGAGATCTTTCAACCTTGAAATTATACCAAACCTTGTTCATCACCTTCTTGGTTTGTTAAATAACTCTTCCTCTGCCCTTGTGCATCTTCAATTATCACCATGCTCTTGTTAACAAGGGACTATTGATGTGATTCCTTGCTTGTGGTTATCCATTGGGACACGTTCTATTCGACCCAGGAAAGGTGGTTAAAAATTAACATAGTTTCCCCTCATTGGTTGAAGGTTAACATGGCTGGTCATTTGTGTAGGCAAGCTACTCTTCCAATGCGTATTCCATAGGACCTAGGAGCCTAGGGTGCAGGATAGGTGGAGTTGTGCAAGTGGATTAATTGTGTAAGAAGACATGCAAGAGCATGTGTAAGGAGGTACTAGGAATCCCATGTGATGTGTAAGAGAGTATTAATGGTCTGTAAGAGATGTTGACTTGTGTAAGATTTGTAAGAGAGCGAGAGCTAATGAGGATTGAAAGAAATTGTGTGCTTTGTAAGGCAATTCATCAGAATGTAAGAGAGATGGTGATGTCCCTTGGGAGTGAGGTTTCCATGTGACAAGCCTTCATGGGATGTGAGATTTAAATGGATTTTTATTTAATGTTCTTGGGTTCATGCTTTTCTCTTCTCCCTTTATTGCTTGGAGGAAGGATGCTTGTGATTGGATGGTGGAGGATGCTTGGAGGAGTCTCACTTGAAGGAAGTCTTGACCAAGCATGGTGATGGAGGTAGGTGCTTCTATCTTGAAACACTGAATGGAATTTTTGGATTTTAACATGCTCGGGTGATGGACTGAATGTTTTAAGTTGTCCTTTCCTTGTTGCTTGTTGGCATTGTTAGAAGTTGTGATCTTTGTCTTGTATCTATGTGTATTGCATGTTGTATGAAGTAACTAAAGTATTTAAAAGGTATGAAATTCTAAGAGAAAGTGTGGTGTATAGGGAGAATGTTGAGAAATATATGAAGTTATTGGCCTTGAAAAGAATAAATATGTATCTTCATTCTTGTTATTATACTTCTCCCCCTTTTCTCTTATGCTAAGAAAGAAAAATTTGCAATGAATGTGCAAGATATTTGGGGTGCAAGCTAGCTCTACTTTCCCTTGTTGCAATGGGTAGTGCTGAAATGCAAGTTTGAACCTATGGAAGAATATATTGTTATGCAAGAGAGAATGCAAATGTGTGTGCAAACATTGTTGCAATGGAAAGAGAATGAATGCAAATGTAATGAACAATCCTCACTTTATTTTTTTCCCTTACTCACATTTTATAAAAGACTTATAACATGGTCTCTTGCATGTAATAAAAACATAGGATGCTTAGTGAATCTGAGGTAAACTGATTTATGACTGTAAATGATGCTTATTGGATATACAAATGTTTGTACAACTTTTCTTATGAGTTTGAGGAAAAGAAAGCGAAGATTTGTGAAACTAGGGATTTTGTGTGTGCAATATATATAGGAATTAATGGAGTTAGGAGAGCATAAAGATTATGTAACAATATTGTACATAATCCTAGTTGTCATAGGATGGTTTTGTTTTATTCTAATAAGTTGGATTGGCATTCCGGTAGGAATAGGAAGGGTCACTTGGGAATGTGAATTGAGTAGCCATTTAATTGGCTTTTTATATTGTAATGCTTTGTCAGTTCAATTTGAATCGTGAATACAATTTTGGCTTGCACCAAATATTGTTCATTGTCATTCCGTTTATTATCCGCCCTGACAGTGGCATCAGAGCAGTTTTTTTTTCCCCCCTCCATTCTCATCTTCAGCCAATCAAAGTCCATAATTTTTTGTTATCTCGCTGGTAGGACTGTGTACATCTGCAAAAGAAGCCATTTTAATCATCTAATGCTATTGGAAGGTGTTAGAGAGTGGCGTATCAGGTGATTATAGGCTTTTTCTGTCTCTTGGAAGGCATAATAGGGTGGTGTATCAGCTGATTATAGGTGTTTTCTGTCTCTTGGAAGGCATTATAGTCTTGTTGATAGTATGACAGTCTTGGAGAAGGCGTGACGGGTCTGTACCAAGGCGTCTTACTTCTGTTGTAAGTCTTCTGTCAGCTGTTCCTGTCAAATTCAGTCTTTTGTCAGCTGAATATTACAATCTTTGACTGCGTATTATCAAATTGGAGGGCTTTTTTGTCTTGTGGTGGTTGGAGGACTGCATAAAATCTTAGTTTGGCATATTTCTTATTGAGTACTGCTGTATGGCAAGTCGTATCAGCCAGCTGTTGCAATTTGTTTGAGTATTATCTGATACTGGATGGTGTATCAGCATCTTGAAGGGTTTTTTGAAGATTTTGGACTGTTCTGGGTGCGTATTTCCTGCCAATCTGTGTTTGTGACTTGCGTAGAAGCTTGTGGACAGGTGTACTTCTCTCTGACTGCATTGGAAGCTTGTGGTCAGATGTTTTACTTTCCAAAGGCTGTGTTGGAAGTCTAAGTACCTGCTGTGTGGAGCTTGGAGTTTTTATTTATGTGGATCTGTCCAAAGGCAAGTGGCAGCTTATGAACTTCACCTTTGTCTCATTCAAACATTGGGGAGGCCGTACTTTTCATTCTCATCCCAATTTGGATTTTTTTTGACATATAAGCCAAATATGGCGTAGATGTACGTTTTAATCTTTTTTCATTTAAAAAACAAATTTCAAAATTTAAGTGTTTTTTTTCAATTTCAAAGTGCTTAAAGTCTATTGAGCAAAGCTATTCTTAGCATAATTTGACAAAAAACAATCAAACTATGCAAATCAAGGAGAAATAAAGAGAGCCACTCTTTACCCATTTGTTCTATTGAAAGGAGTAAATTTGGAATCAAGAAAAATTGAGTATATCGTCAAGTATGAGGTTTTTTTTTTTAAGACGATGTTAATGATAGAGCGAATCCTTTTCACATGCTACCTAAGTATCATGTACCATTTTACTCTCATGTGTCTTAATGCCTCTTTCACGTATTGTCAAGTATATAGAAAGGGGGTGCTTCTTCCACGTACCGACGAGTATATAGGAAGGGTGGGTATATAGAGAGGTTTGGTATATCGGTCTGGTGGCATATAGAAAATGAGACTTTTTGGAGTGTTGAGGAACCAATTTTGGAGGTTTTAAAAAGTACGATTTTTTTTTTAAAACGATGCTAATGATAGAGCGAATTTTTTTCACATGCTACTTAAGTATCATATACCATTTTGCTCTCATGTGTCTTAATGCTTCTTTCACGTATTGTCGAGTGTATAGATTGGGGGTGCTTCTTCACGTACCGATGAGTATATAAGAAGGGTTGGTATATAGAGAGGTTTGATATATCGGTCTGGTGGTATATAGAAAATGAGACTTTTTGGGGTGTTGAGGAACCAATTTTGGAGGTTTTAAAAACTCAAAACAAAAACAATGCATTCAATTAAATCAATTGTTGGCACATTGACTAGCAAAGGCAGCGAGTTAGAATGGTCTCGACAAGTGGAGAACACACTCATATTCAGTGATCTATGGTTTGGTATTTGCAACAAATATACAAAGTTAACTAAGCCAACAAAAAATGCAAAAGATATTTAGATATTTAGTCAATGGAGATGTGTTTCGTCATATTCAGGGGTGCAGTCTCCATTCGGAGTACTTCAGAAATAGAAAGTCATGTATGATTCCCACTCATAATTGGAATTCATTCAATTGTAGTTGAAGTTGTTTAACTTCGAGTTGAAAGATAATGTGATAAAATTGGCTTTAGAAATTCGTGTGATCAAGCATGATGTGGATGCCATGGGTGTCAAAATCGACATCTATATGATTGCATTTATGAAAGACTTTTTTCCTAACTATTCAACCCACTTGGAGTCTTTACAAGCAAGCAATCAGTTGAAAACTCACATTTGATCAATTGGTTGAAAAAGTGGTGGAAAGAGAAAAAGCCTTTGGAAAATCGAGTCCACGGGTGAAAGTGTGCACTATCTAAATAGAAATTCTTCCAAAGCATTGAATAAGGCCACGCCTTCCAAAAGTGAAGACAATAATAAGCACAAGAAGAAAAATAAGGGAAAAGGCAACCAAAATGACAATCAAGGTGGTTAAAATAAAAAACAAAATGATAAGCAGCACCTCTATTTCGAACGGTGTGAGAGAAAATGAAGCCATGAAACTCACTAATATAGGGCGCCATGGGAGAAAATTGAAGCATACTATAAGAAGAAAGAGGAAAAATCAAAGAAACAAACAAAAGAGCTAAACTTTGCTCAATTCACCAGTGAATGTGTGCTTTTTAGTTTAGATGATGAAGCAAACAATGTCTCAGTCAGTTAATCATGGTTTGATGCTTAGGTTCTTGATATTGATGACACTCTACATATGACTTTTCGAAAAGACTTTTTTGAGGAGTTCAGTGAAGAAAGTTGTGGTCCAAGATACCTTGTAGATAGATCAAGTTTGCAACCACATGGAAGAGATACAATTTGACTGAAGTGTTCAGGGCTTCTAGATTTCAAATTCCAAAATGCATTTCTCAATTGGAAAGAAACTTGTCTCTAGTGCTCATTCGGCAACAAGGCCATTCCATCTTGTTCAACAATGGTGATGTCACTATCATAAGGTAAAGTGACATTGTAATTGTATTGATTGGATACAAGGAAAATTGCTCAAACTCAGGGGTGAGTCATTAGTTTCAAGGAATTGTGTTCATCTTTTTGAAGATGAAATGTCTACAAGCATGTTGTGGCATGGAAGATTTGGGCATACTCACTATAACAACATTCACCTCTTGCAAAAGAATGGAGATGCTGGTTTGCCTACCTTGCCCACAAAATTTGATGCGAAGTGTGAACCTTACATTTTGGGCAAACATGCAAGGGAACCGCTTCCAAAGTCATGGTGGAAAGCCAACATAAACTTGCAACTGGTTCACTGAGACTTGTGTTCTCTCTTAATTTTCTCAGCTAGTGGTCATCAGCGCTTCATGTTGTTCATTGATTAATACAACAAAATGACTTGGATATACTTTCTCAAACATAAAGTTGAGGCATTCGAGACAATCAAAAAGTTTTAAATAATGACTGAAAATAAAGCCTAAACCCACATCGAAACACATAAGACTGATAATTGTGGTGAATACATTTCAAAAAAGTTTGAATCCTATCTCGAGCAAAATGGGATCAAACATCATCTCTTAGTCCCCCACACTCCACAACAAAATAGAGTTGTAGAGGAGATGGACATGACCATGATGAATATGGTTCGTGCTACGTTATACTTTAAAGGGGTAAATCTGCACTTTTTGGCCAAAGCAGCTAAAACAACAGTATACCTCTGTAATAGATCACCATCAACAACCCTTCAATTCAAGACTCTGTATGAGATGTGGTGTGGTCATTTTCCTTGAATGTCGCATCTTCCAGTTTTTGGATCCACTTGTTATGCATTGATCCCAAATGAGGAGGAATAAGTTGGACCACTGGAGTTGCAAATGCATTCACTCGGGATATTCTGAATCTTCCAATGCATGCAAGCTCTATGATGAGAAAAAGAAGTTTCTTGTCGCAAGAGATGTTGTCTTTTGTGAAACTGAAAAGGACAGAGACAAGATTGATTGACAATTGTGTCAACTTGATAAATATGCAAAGTTTGATGTCTATAAGGATAGTGATTTGGATCTTCCAAAAAGTGAGTTGAGGACATACGATTGAGAATCAATTGATTCTTTATTGTCTCTTGTAAATGAGAATGAAACTCTTGAAGGAGAAAGTGCAACTTCATTAGACAATGAACAAGGGCCACAAGAATAGAGGACAAAAAGTGAAGGAATTTCAGAAGATGAAATTGAAGCACCTAAACCGCAAAAAAAGATACTCGAGTGGGCCCACCCAAACATTGAAGAAAACTGTTACTAGAAGTGCACATGCAGCTGCATCGCAATCAAACAAAATCCTGAAGAAGTTCAAGATAAGATTGAAAAACTCACCTTGGATGATTCTCTAGAAAAACTCAATGGGGCATTTGATTCAAAACCAACATTGGACATCTTTCAAGCAAGTTGAGAAGCTTGAACCTTGGAGAAAAGCAATGAAAGATGAGTATAGTGCATTGGTCAAAGAGGGTACTTGAAAATTGGTTGATCCTCCGATTCGCTGCAAACCAATTGGTTGCAAGTGGGTTTACCACAACAAATACAAGGCCAATGGATCACTTGACCAACATAATGGTAGGCTTGTCGCAAATGGATATGCTCAAAAGAAAGGAATTGACTACAATGAAACCTTTACACCTACAACAAAATGGACTACCATTCGAACTAAGTTGGCTCAAATAGCTCCCAACAGATGAAAATTTCACCAAATGGACCTCCAAACTACATTTATGAATGGTGATCTCAAAGAAACAATGTACATGACACAACCCGAAGGTTTTGCAGCAAACGACCAAGAGCACAAAGTATGCAAACTTGAGAAATAATTGTATGGTTTGAAACAAGCCCCTTGAGCATGGTATGACAAACTAGCCAAGCAACTCATAAACATAAACTTCAAATGTTTTGAGTTTGAAGATGCAACTCTTTTTGTCAAAATAGTTGACAAAACAATTTTATTTGTGGTGGTGTATGTTGATGATCTACGCTTCATAGGGAACAATGAAAGGTACATTGCAAAGTTCAAATCATAGTTGATAAAAATATTTGAAAAGAAAAATTGGGGTTATCTTCATTACTATTTGGGTATTCAAGTAATTCAAAAACCAAAGCATATATTCATCATTCAGCATAAGCACATTGGTGACATTCGGAGCAAGTTCAAAATGGAAGATTGTAATCCTCTTAGAACACCTGTGGGAAAAAATCTAAAGTTGACATCAAAATATCAAAAGGGTTGTAGTTCAATTGTTGAGGATGATGGTTTCTTATATCCATCCACCGAGGTACAAATCCCTCTAAATACTGGTTGCAGAGAGTCAAGCGGTTAAAGTTAGGATCTTGCCCTGGGTGATTTTGATGGCGTGGATGCCTCTTAATCATGGCTTCTTAGCCAAAGAGCTTACCAATTTAGATGTGTGCTTACTCAACATTGTAATCCATTATATGTTTACTCCAAACTATGGGCAAAGATGTTGACATTCTATGTAATTTAGTGATTCCTTGTAATGCTTAGGCATTCAATCCAAAAAAAAAAAAGACAGAGTTGGTTGATGCCACTAAATAACAACTCATTGGAAGTCTGATTTATGTGACCACAACTAGACCAAATATATCTTTTGTTGTTGATGTACTTTCAAGATTCATGCAACAACCCAAAGGCAGTCATTGGATGGCAGTAAAAAGTGTCCTTGTATCTCGAATGAACACAAAATTTTGGGTTCAAATACTCTAGGGTAGGAGACATCAAACTAGTTGGATATTCAAATTTCGACTATGCTGGTGATCATGAAGATGGAAAATCCACTACGGATTTTGTAATAAATTTGGTGATAGCAGTTGTCAGTTGGAAATCCAAGAAGCAATCAGTGCTGAGAATTTCTTCAATAGAAACAGAGTATATGGCCGCTTCAGAGGCAATCAAAGAAATTGTGGCTCATAAGGTTTCTTTTAGATTTACAGGAACAACAGGGTTTGCCAACACCTCATGGTTGGCAAGACCTTTGCAATTCAAATGGCAAATAATCCCGTCTTTTATGACCAAACCAAGCAATATCAATACCAAATTTCATTTGATTTGACAATATGTGAAATATGACAATGTCAAGCTACGACATTGCCCTACAACAGACCAAGCAACAAACATCCTGACAAATGTGTTTGGATGAGAAAAAATTGAAAAGTTCAGAGGAATGCTTGATATCCCAATGACCTCTGTAGATTAGGGGTGGGGATATAACAATAATGTACATAATCCCAGGTGTCATAGGATAGTTTTGTCTTATTCTAATAAGTTGGATTGCCATTCTTGTAGGAATAGGAAGGGTCACTTAGGAATGTGAATTGAACCAACATTTCATTGGATTTTTATATTGTAATGTTTTTTCATTTCAATTTGAATCGTGAATACAATTTTGGATTGCACCAAACATTGTTCATTGTCATTCCGTTTATTATCCAGCTTGATAGATTAAGGGGTTTATTGAAAATTTTAAAGGTAAAAAATGAGCTTCTCAAGCCCATTAAAAAAGTGTGTCGTGAGCCATTGGGGTTTAAGGTTTTACAAGAAAAGCATGGATTTAAGGGAATGTGTGGGTTTGGAGACCTAATCCTTTATGGACGCCATGGGGCCTTTGGGAGGGGCTTGAGGACACTCTCCCCACCTCTTCCAATGAGCTAAAATTTGCAAGTAATACATAAATAAAACCTATAAACAATGCTTGTAGTCGAAACGAAAAACACTTGTTTTCCATATAAAATGCTTTCAATGCTTGTTGCCATGGACTCATGCAAGGACCAGCTGTTCTCCTCTTCTTTTCCCCATTCTCATCCTTTTGGTGATGGTTCAAATGAGCTCCAAATGTTCCAAAGATTCTCTATAGTGTGTCTATAGTCATGATTAGGGTGCTTTTGATCCTACGGTGGAGATTCAATGCTTCACGTTTGGAGTGAAAGGAGGTTTTAAATTTATGTTCAACTTTTCTAAGGTTTTGGTGACTTAAGTTGGGATCACTTTTTGTTTTTAAGTTTGTTCACCTTGCTAGGGGGTGTCACTTAGGTGGGATTTCATGGTAAGTTTTAAACTTGAGTCAACATTAAATTGGAACCTAGTGGGCCCATAAAGTGAAAGCGAACATTAAATTAGAACCTTAGGCGTGTATACACAGGGCCTTAATGCATTGTAAATGTTCCTAACACTTGTGCGACCACCTAACACCCCGTTTTCTAGCAAATAGACTCCCCCGTTTTACATCCATTTGGCCTATTTTGAATGTTGGGGCTGTTTGGCTACCTAGGTCATGTTGACCACTTGGAATTGAGTTGACTCATTCCTTGTTATGGACTTTGGGGCTTGGATGGGTCACCAAACCTCATGTACCCCATTTTTATCCCTAGGAACTTTTAGGTTGTTCGAGCTCGTTGTGCTGTTTGGGGCCCATTTCGACAACTAGTTTTAACTGAGCTAATGTGGACCTCACTAGTGTGTATGTGATCGTTGATTCACCTTCACCTTCGGATCCATTGCCACTAATTGTAGATGTGCATCTTGTAATTGTTGGGTCACTAGGCCATTCACCGTGTAGGGCCATTTAGATCCATTTAAGGTCGTGGTGTTGTTTTGAACCGATCGAGTGCAAGTTGGTGGGATGCATGGGCCATGCTCTACAACACCAATGTGCCTCATTTTTCATGTCGCTCTCTTGGACTTCAAAAAAATTTCTCCAACCAAATGATGTTGGGTCATCTTCTAAGGCATTGTTACCATTGTCGTTGTCACTATTTTCTTTGTCATTTGATCTATTGTTAGCATGATCTAGAACTCGAATGCCATGTTTATTTGACCCTTTTGGGCATTGTTTGATATGTGAGGTGTGCTCCAATTCACTTCTCCCTCGCGATCCCTTGGTCTTTCATGGAAATCACTTTAGTATTTTTGTATGTGGTGACTTTCTTAGCTACTTGTAAGACCTTGCTTGTTACAAATTCTTGGTTTTGTGCTTAAACCTTATGGGTTATCTGAGCTATGTTTATGAATTGTTCTTAATCAGTTTTGGTTGCTAGTTTTAGAATGGGTGGCTATGTGGTTTCTAGCATTTTAGTGGTAGGCCTTCGAGGGTGTTGAAAGGTCGTTGTTTAGGACATAATTGTGACTTTCGCTTTCTTGTAGCTTTTTTGTTGATTTTGGAGAAGGTTTTGTTTGAGATGACCTTGATGATAGTGATAAGAGGCTAACTGAGATATGGTCAGCTTGTGTCTATGGGAAGTTACCGCATGTGGGTATCCAAAAGATTTATGTATGTGAGTTTTGAAAGGGGCTTTGCCCTTCTATGAAAGAAATTAAATACTTTTAGTCATGAAAGATCTACATTTAGCCCTAATTCTGTTTATACAGGTGCTTGTAAGCTGATATGTAGGAAAATCGGGGAAGGAGTGTGGGCCCTAGTGACTAACATTTAGGATTTGTCCTTTGAGGGCAAAACGTACTTTTCAACCCTTTAAACCACGTAAGATGTAAATCTAAAATTGATATGTCACTCTTAACGATAATAAAAATCAATGGATGTAAAAATAATGAATGAAGTTTGGAAATGCTTTAACTAACTATATAAGACCTTCTTGTTGATAGAAACACTCTGGCTTGTTGAATGACACCTAGCTGTATAATGTAGTTTCCTAGCTTGGAATGTTGTGAGTCAAATCCTTGAAGTATCAAACTTAGATTTTGTTGATATGATCCCTCCTTGTGCCTTGTATGTTCAAACCTGATTTTAAATGCATAAATGCTGATACCCACACCCTCTTTACCTCGAAAGAATTGTGGCTTGTACGTTCAATATAAATTGTTGGCTTCACATACATTTGATCAAGGGATATATTTCTTTTGACTTTTGTGTGCTGTACATCGGAGACTTTAAACGATCTTTTGAGCCTTGTTGATAGGCTTGCATTCTTAAAATAACCTATCTCATTTTTGATTTTAAGAGTAATGCATAGAGATGACATTGAAAAATCAATTGCTTGTTGAGTACATTCCTAGGGAGTAGTGTTTAAAAGCAATGTGCATTTGACCTTTATGTGAGGTTGTTCTCCTATTTATCTTGCCTAGAATGGAATTGATGCATACGAAAGAAAGTATGAAGGATTCTAATGAAGTGGATTTACATGGCTTTCGTAAAATGTATGAATGGGTTGTGCTCTTCAGCTGTGGTTGGCTCTTACACATGTCTGAATCATGAATCTTCACATTTGCATCAACAATTGGAATGTTGTGTATGTGGAGCTTTGAACAAAAGAAAATAAACAAAATATTTTTGTTTTTTGTTGGGTTGTTTTGTGTGAAAATTATTGGGTGTGACAAATATGATAGGAATAGAACTTGACGCTTCAATCATATACCAAAATAGGTATATAAAATATATTAAATTTACAGAGAACATTGAAAACCAAGAGGAACAAGGAGATCTCGTCAAACATGTATTCGATCATAACATATATGGATGTAGACGAAGAAAGTGCACCCATTGTACAACCTTTTGATAACCACTAGTATGAAACACACTAGTTGCTACAATGTACAAATTAAATATCACCCACACAAACAACATGCCAAAATACTTTATTATAACTAGCGTTTGCCAAGACTATACATAAGAAAACTGTCATTCATAATACTAGAAGTATAATTTCTATGCCTACACCCACTCACATCTTGGTCAGCATTCTTGCTGACACTCATGCACCTGCTGCAGGGCAACTGACATATCACTTGACAAGATTGTTACTCTACCACAGATATTAATGCAATAGAGGTTACATAAAAACCCTCTTTCATGAAACACATTTTGCATGTATATGTGGTCCGTGAGTTTGATGTCCAGGCTTGGCGTTGGCCCGATCAAGCTTTAGGTAAAAACGATTTTTTCTGGTGCTTATTTTTCTTAAAATAACATCAAAATGAAACTTTTCCTAGAGAGAGTGCGCAAAACTCTGTAACTCGCTACCAACATGAAATTTTGATATCATGTTGCGAAAGAGAGATGTTGGAGTCATTCCCTGAAATTGTTTGAATTCTCCTTCAATTAATGAAGTTGGCCTAGTGGTGATAGCTAATTTCACTACCTGATGTCAAAATCTTGCTCAATGGCCTAACATCTCTTGTTGACACCACAATGTTGTTATTGACATTAGCTAACAACTACATCCATTGATGACATCAGGGTAGGATTTCCACTTTTGTGGACATCAACAACCCTTTCTTACCATCCTTCACCTTGCCTTACATCGTGCCGATGTCACTGTTTTGATCATTAATGTCCTTTTCCTAACGTCACATCCTATTGCTGTTAGGAATCCTCTCCTTGATGTCCTTGTAGTCCACTAATTTCCTGCTGATGCAGCATTGCTTGACATGAATATGGCTAACTGCAAGGACTTCTTAACATTCTCAAAATTTGTGCAGACTCTTTTGTTCTAAAAATATTTGCCTTCTTGAGTTTTCTCAAGTTTTTTGATTATCTAGGCCTTCTCGAATTTTGTAAACTTCTTGGAGTTTGGGATCTTCTTGAGTTTTCTATTGAATTTTTATCATCCTTTCTCAATGTATTTATGGATTTTAGAATTGGACAGTGATCTTGGATGCCAACTTCAGATGCCAATCACTCCCATGTTTGGTAATCATGTGAGTGTTAATGCTCTGCTACCAATACAGTAAATCTTCCCTGATACTTTCAGGCCTCAAGTTGGAAGCTTACATAATAATTTAGATGTCCTTTTCATGATGTAATGTTACAAGGCATCACATAATCTCTTCTCCCACTTTCTTCAAAATTTCTCAAAAACAATGGATTAAAGAATTGAAAAGTCTTATATAACATTTACTTGCAATGAATCACTAAATGACAGCTTAGTTCTTCTTACAAGGCATGGCTGGACCATGGCACTACAAGGTTCTTTGGTAGTTAAACTTTAAACAATGCACACATCATCATCTGAAAGAATAAATGGTTCTTGTTAATCTCGACTACACGTCCTCCCTTTATGCTGATCTAGATCAACATTTATTACATGTTCTCATTCTGAGTTTATAAATCATTGGCATCATTAGACATCATATGTGTATTCAGCCTTATAGACTTGTTTGTTTTAGGGAATTTACTTATAGGTATCTTAACTGTTGTCACATGAATTATGCCCTTGTGATCAGCTTGGTGATCCAGTGCAACAATGGGAACATCCCCCAAGGTGTGGGACCTTGGCTCCTTGGGATGAACCTCTAGAAAATTCTGACTTCCTGCCTAGACTGAATGCACCTAGTGTATCCCCAGCTTATAGGCCTCCAAACTCTTATTTAACAATCTTAAAACTAGTTGCTTCACAAGAAAAGGGAGAAGAAACTAAAAATACAATTGAAGTGATGCACCAATGGTCTAGAGAACTTCCCTACTTGCTTATATTAGCACAATAAAACTTTTTTTTATGATTGATTATTGTTCACACAACTCTTACAAGGTGTTGGACATAGGCATGACAAATAGATAACAGCTGCAAAAAGGAATGACACGGCTCACAATTCCCTTGAAATCAGGCCAAAAGGAGTTAGATATCTAGGAATATGACTGAAACTCATAAATTTGCACAATAGAACAACATATAAGAGAGACAATTCAATATTTTATTGATTTTCAAGATTTAAGCGAATACACACAATCTCCAATGAAAAGGATTTTTTTTGTAGTAAAAAGTAGAGTGTTGTTAAATTGTATTTTTTTCAGTCATAGTTATAGAATACAAGGAGTGAGAGAGAAGAAGATAGCAATAATTTTCCCAATTCGCCACGTTCTCTTAGGCATGGAAAAAGGGTGATTGATTTGACTTATTCTTGATCTTTGGCATGATTAGATCCCCTATTAGGTTTGTTGTACCAAAAAGTCTTTGATTCTAACCAAAACAGTGCCTTAAGGTGTCATAACTTACCTCACTTTGCACATGTTTGTTAAAAGTGCCAATTACTAAAAGAGATTGCACTTTATTGAGCCTTGCACATACTTTCATTAATGACAATCACTTTAAGAAAGATGCCAACCCACTAAAAAAGATACCAATCACTTTAAGAAAGATACCAATCACTTTTAGAAAGACGTTAACCCACTAAGTGTTCACATGCTCTCATTTATGCCAATCACTAAAAGAGATTGCACTTTTTGAGGGGATTATTTTCAGTTGTCTTCCAAGCTTTGTGATGCTTGAAAACTTCTTAAAAGACCTCTGAGCTTGACAACCTTGCAAGTGTTGTAAATGCTATTGAATAATTCTTGAAAACGCTGCATATATTAATTCCAGGGGACTCACTATGATTATTCAAATCAGAATGAACCCAAGCAGGCTTTTCGAGTGTGGATGAAAAAGGCAACATTTACCTTTATCAACACCTAAGAACAAATTTTATGCCCAGGTCAATGAGAAGGAACATATGTGATAGCATGGTCCATTCAGTAGATATATTACAGTCAGAGTCAATCCTATTTTTCGTCATGAGAATTGATGATTGATGAAGATTGTATTCTTTTGTCACAGGTCATCTCTTTGTTAACACATGTATACATGGTTGTAAAGGACTTAGTTTACACATTAACCACTCCCTCACCACATTTATCAAATGTATCTTCTGATATTGACCAATAGAGATCTGCTAACCTAGCCAAAATGATATTCATGATTGTTTTAAAATAGAAAACCTCAATTAAACTCAGTGCTTACACAATTACTTTAAAAGAAGGGTTTGATTGCCAACTATGTAAGTAAATAGCTCAAAATACCACATACCTGCCAACTAAAATTAAACTAAAAATATTTTTGGTGAGTTGGAAGATCATGTCTAAAACTTTTAAAGTCCATGGCTGAATTATATGCAATCAACTCAGCAAGTAGTGATCTCAAAACTCAACAGTTGCATATAAATATTTTATGTTCATGCAATAAAACAAGACAACATCATTGTATAGAGTAATAAAAAATGAGATGTTGTCACTAGTATAAGGATAAGCAGGAAACAATTATTGTTTTCTAAAAACCTACGTTACTAGATACGCCCCCTAGCCTTGGAAATGCAGGGGATATGTGGGGGGATATGGGAGCACGGGGAGATGCCCAAGGAGCATGTCGGGGTTGTGGATATGTTCGGGTACGTCGACCAAATGTACCCGAGCGTATCTGTAGCCCAGGGACGCTCTTGGGCTTATCCGCACGTTCTCGGGCACAAAACTTTTTTTTTTTTAAATTTATTTTCAATTTCGCCTAAAAAAAGTCAAACGTAGACATCAAAATACAATTAAAAACAAAATAAAGAGGATTCCCAACCCAAAAAGAAACATTCATACTCATTTTATGTAATGTCCCCAAATGGGACAATTCAACCAAGTGGTTTTCCCTTAAATCCACAAAATTTTGAATTATGAGATTATCCAAATCAGCAAACTTTAGCTCAAAGATATGCCTAAAAAACATGAAATATACTTCCAAACCCTAGGCGTCAATGTGCAAATAATATATAGGTAATTTACAACAATTACTTTGAGCAAATAACACTTCAAAATTATCCAAAATAAATCATGAATTGAAAATAGAGATTTTATACTTTTTACCTCTTGTATGTGGATGAAAATCAGATTTAATCTTGCTGTAAAATATCTGATTTTACACATAAAACAACAGCGGAATATTTATCAAATCTTTGTCAAAAATCATGAATAATTTATCAAAAATAGCCACACAAATCCAACGCTTTTTTTGGGCATTCAAAGTGATCAAAATCTTCTTCCAACTTAGTTGTCTTAGGTCAAATTCTGCATATAAAAATAAAAAATATTATTAGCCCTACAACTAGGGTTTTAATCCCTTTCAAACAACAAACCCTCACTTCAATTCAAGTCGCCACACTTGGGAAAATTTATCAATAAATATTAGCGATAAATTCACAATTTATGAAGTCAAAACCCTAATGAAATTTGCCCAAGAATGTAAATAAATAAATCAGAATTTATTATTTATTTATCCACTTGAAAAGACTTTGCAAACCTTGCCCATTCACATAGAAAATCAATGCCACACTTCAACAATAATTAATAATAAATTCCAGCAATAAAACTAGACCAATTTGACCTCAAATTAACTTTGAAACCCATACAAACAAGTCACCAAGCAAGTCGCTCCACTCTAGGGCAATAATCAAATTCCACCTTTGCAAAAGTGGCGTCAAAAGACTTCATTTTGTTGAATAATCAGCACTAAAAACTTGCAAACACTTATTAGGCATATATCCCCATATTTTCTTCAAGCATGAAGAATCAATATTAATTTCCAGCGTATCATTCAAAGGAGAACTCCACAATGTACTTGTACCTTTCAAATGGGGGCGAACCACCTTGGGAAGGTCAAATGCTCTTTCTTAACTCTCTTTGCCAACTTTTAGCATATCTCCTTTTTGCCTTTGATCACTTACAAGTCAACATTCTTTTTTTACCAAAAATAATATTAAATAATTGTTTAAATAATAAAACGTAATAAAATTATTTTTAAGTAATAATTCAATAATTATTTCAATTAAATACTTTAATGGTAAAAACCATTTTTATAAAATATTCTATTAATCAACTAATAATTATTTTATATGAGCAAATGATTAAAATCACTATTCGGAGAATTATAATTAATTAATAAAATAAAACCCAAAATGAATTCTTCAGTTTATGGGGGAGTAGACTAAAGGTCTTTAATATCTGCTCATAAATGATGTGAAAATGGGGACATTATAGTCCTCCCTTCTCACAATTGGTTGCTCTTGAGCAATCCCAAAAAAAACTTCTTTGATAGAGCATCCGCTACCACATTGTTTTTACCTTTCACATATTCAATATCAAAATCATAAGCTTGCACCTTGCTTGCCCACTTTTGTTGCATGTCATTCAATTCCTTTTGAATGAAGAAGAACCTCAAATTGTTGTGATCCGATTTTACAATGAATTTACCACAAATCAAATATTGTCTAAACTTACTCAAAGCATGCATAATTGCCAATATCTCCTTGGCATAGATTTATAAGCTTTCTCCAAATATTTTGAGTTCATACTCTCAAAAGCAATAGGATATCTATTTTACATTAGGATAGTGCCTATCCCTTCATCTTAAACATCAAACTCAATCACAAAAGGAGTAGATAAATATGGAATAACAAGAATTGGGCAAAAACACATTACCTCATTGAGATTTTCAAATGCTAGTTGCGTTGTTTTGAACCATTTGAAAGCCCCTTTTTTAGTCAAATCAGTCAAGGGGGCAGCAAGTTGTGAGAAACCCCTCACAAATCTCCTGTAATAACTACAAAGGCCACAAAAACGTCTCAACTGTGTGAGTGTAGAGGGAATAGGCCAATCCATAATAGTTGCAATTTTTTGTTTATCCACTTGCACACCTTGTGCATTGATGACATGTCCTAAATACAAAATCTTTGTTAATCCAAACTCACATTTGGATTTCTTTGCAAAGAAAGAATGTTACCCCAATGTGCCCAAAACTAAATCCAAGTGCCTCAAGTGCTTCTCCAAAGTTTTGCTATACACAAGAATATCATGAAAGAAAACTAGCACAAACTTCCTTAGATATTTGCCAAACATATTGTTCATACATGACTGAAAAGTAGTTGAGGCATTAGTCAATCCAAAAGGCATAACCAAAAACTCAAAATGTCCAAAATGACATCTAAAAGTAGTTTATGAACATCCTCTTCTTTTACCTTGATTTGGTGATAACTGGATCTCAAATCAATATTGGAAAAGTAGGTGGCACTATTTAACACATCCATCAATTCGTTAATCTTAGATATTGGATTCCTATTCTTGATGATCTTATTCAACAACCTATAATCAATGCACATCCATATAGTACCATCATTTTTCTTCACTAGAACAACCGAAGAAGCAAAATGATTTGAGCTAGGCCTTGTGTGTCCCATATCAAGTAACTCTTTGATGGTTTTTTCAATTTCTTCCTTGAAAGTTTTTGAATGACGGTAAGGAGTGACAATAACTGGTTTGGCACCCACTTCTAGCTCTCAATATTATGCTCAAAACCTCTATCCGGTGGCAAACTATAAGACAAATCATCAAAGACATGAACATGTTTGTCTAAAATAGCTTGTAACTCACCATGAGGGGGTTGTTTTCTTTTTTCTGAATTTACTGTGATAAGACAGCTTGCTGTCCGAACAATTTGACCTCTTCTAAAGGTCCTTTCCATCCTCTTCATAAACACCATTTGCTAAACCCTTGAGGACCACTTTCCTTGCCCTCTTTTGAAGAATTTCAGCGCCATAGTTTTATAATTTTGAGTGAATTCACGAAGGAGTGCATCCATTGAACATCCAAAACAATATATCAATATCTCCAATGTCAACAACATAAAAATCATCAATTACTTTGTGTTTCCCAAGAGTGAGTGGGAGTTGTGGCAACTTTTTGGAACAAAAAATGGTGAATCCATCTGCCATAGTTACATTGAAACCCTTGCAATCCTTGGTTTCTAATGCTATCTTCTTAACCAAGCCTCCATCAATGAAGTTATGTGTGGCTCCACTATCAACCAATGCAGTCACTCTTTGACCCCTCAATGTGTTTTTTACTCTGAAAGCATGATACTTGGGAGCTCCTGAAAGAGAAGAAAGTGTGCTACTCAAGTCTTGTGTGTCCTCTTCATGCACATGTTCATCAACAACATTCTCATTTTGCTCATCGTTAGTATCAACAATATCAAAATCTGAATCATCATCAATTACCTCAATGTAGTGGACATGTGCGTTGCCCATGCAACGGTGGCCTTTGGTCCATGGATTCTTGCAAGTGAAACACAACCCTTTCCATCTCAACTCATCTCTACCATCTTTCATATTGATGATATAGAGCAACAATCTATGAGGTGGCACATATGGTGTAGAAGGCTTTTTTTGTTGCTCATTGGGTGGTGCCCTAGGCTGCCCACTTTGTGCCCTTGGCTGCCAACTAAAATCAGACTTTGGTTGCTCTGTATTTGCCCCTTTGGGCAGCGAATAGGGGGCTGCCCTTGGATGCCCTCTTGGCCATTCAGGGCTCCTGTATGCTGCACATTATAAATCCAAAGCCTTAGTGATATCATCTTGCAAAGAAAGAGGATTAAAAGCTGCCAAACCTCTCAAAGGCTCAATCAAACCCTTAACAAACAAAACAACCAATCTCATTTCACTAACATCTGGTACCATGACTGAAACCTTTTGAAAATCAGCAACATACCTTTCAACATCATGATTTTGCTTGAGTTGTGCCAACTCACGAAAATTTATCTTTGGATCTCTCTTACCAAATCTCTCCATGATTCTCTTACCAAACTCCTCCAAAATGGTAATGGATTTGTGGCCTTGTTTGATTAAGCCATGAAACCACCACTCATGAGCAATACCCTCCAAATGTATGGTGACAAAAATGAGAGCCTCATCTTCAAACATGGGATTTAATGATAAATATGTCTCCAACTTCTGCAACCATGATCTTACAAGAAGTTTATCAGTAATATCAAAAATAAGAAGAGATTTTTTCCAACCTTTGTTGCAAATCTCTATGGGGCTGCATATTAGGAACCCTTGGCTTGGATCTTTCATCTTACAATAATCCTGAAAAGACAAGAGTGTTTGTGTGTCATAGCTTAGAGCTGCATACTCTAGTTGACGAATATCAAGAGGATCACCCCTTGGTGCCTCCATCTCCACAACTGGTTCCTTCTGCAAAAAAGTGGCCTTAGAATCTATGAGGGGGTCAATAGAAACCCTCTCATTGCCATTCAAACTATCCTCCCCTGAATGGTGATGGCTCTTACCTTCTTGTGTGGTCTTCAACAGAGCTAACATTTGCTTACTCAAAGTACGTTGAAGGTCATTCTGGATTTATTTGATCAACTCCTGCAAAAACTTCACCTGCTCTGAAGAGAACCTCTTAGGTTCTTGATCCTCCATAATCTTTTCCCTTCTTTGATAATACAAGATATCTTTACCTGCTTGCATCCAACAAGCAAAAACTCACAGGTAGACAAGATCGATGCTCTGATACCACTGTAATGCCCTCAAATAGGGCAATTCAATCAAAAAGGGGTTTCTCCAAAATTCTACAAAATTTTCAATTTTTAAATTATCCAAATCAGCAAACCCTAGCTCAAAGATATGCTTAAAAAACGTGCAATATATTTCCAAACCCTAGGTGCCAATATGCAAATAATATATAGGTAATTTGCAGCAATTACTTTGGGCAAATAATACCTCAAAATTATCTAAACCATGAATTGAAAATAGAGATTTTATACTTTTTTACCCCTTGTATGTGGATGAGAATTAGATTTAATCTTGCTGTAAAATATTTGATTTAATCTTGTTGTCAAACTTTGCATATAAAAATTAGAAATATTATTTGCCCTTTAACTAAGGTTTTAATCCCCTACAAACAACAAACCCCCATTTCAATTCAAGTCGTCACACTTGGGAAAATTCTTCAATAAATATTACCCATAAATCCACAATTTATGAAGTCAAAATTCTCATGAAATCTATTGAAAAATATAAATAAATAAATCATAGTTTATTATTTATTTATCTACTTGAAAAAACTTTGCAAACCTTGCCCAATCACATAGAAAGTCAATGCCACACTTCAACAATAATTATCGATAAATTTTAGCAATGAAAGTAGGTCAATTTGATTTCAAATTAGCCTTGAAACCCACACAAACAAGTCACCAAACAAATCGCCCCACTATAGGGCAACAATTAAATTCCATTTTTGCAAATGTAGCATAAAAAAACATCGTTTTGTAGAATAATCAGCTCCAAAAACATGCAAATACTTATTGGGCATACATCCCAATATTTTTTTCAAGAATAAAGAATTAATATCAATTTTCAGCATATCTTTCAAATGAGAACTCCACCATGTATTTGTACATTTCAAAAGGGGGCGAACCACCTTAGGAAGGCCAAATACTCTTTCTTAACTCTCCTTGTCAATTTTTAGCATATCTTCTCTGTTTTTGATCACTTATACGCTGACATTCTTTTTTTTATCAAAAATAATATTAAATAATTACCTAAATAAGAAGTAATTAAAATTATTTTTAGGCAATAATTCAATAATTATTTCAATTAAATACCTTAGTGGTAAAAACCACTTTTATAAAATATTCTATTAATCAACTAATAATTGCTTTATATGAGTAAATGATTAAAATCACTATTCGGGCAATTATAATTAACTAATAAAATAAAATCCTAAAAGGAATCATTTAGTCTATGGAGGAGTAAATCGAAGGTCTTCAACACCTGTTCATAAGTGATGTAAAAATGGAGACGTTATATTTTATCACAAAATAACAACACATTTCCCTTTCATTTTAGTTTTCACTCTCATTGCACATTTGTTCACTCTTGTTAATTTTTTCAGTCGCATAAGCTTGAAACTCCTTTGTGGTAAACCTACACCATTACCTCAACCTATTTGGCACCAAGAAGCTTGAGGAGCTTGCAAGGAAGAGTATTTGTTGATTTAAGATAAGTTTTTTAGATTTGTGATTTTTATTTTGTTTTGTTTGTAGTTAGTTTTAATTTTAATTTTTTTGTTATTCTTTTAGGTTTTAATCGTTATTTCCACAAATACCAAATGCAATGATTATGTTTTAAATTTTTATAGCAATTGTTTTAGTTTTTCGTTTTTACCATTAAATTTTAATAGCAATTTTTTTTTACCAAGGGCAATGGGGATTTGTCAGAATGTCTTAGGGTGCAAGTGCTAGTTCGGTGGGGCAAGGGATAACTTCCAAATTTGATCTACGAACACCCCTTTGGAAATATGTGACAGTATTAGAACAAATGTCTAGTGGAGAGTGTTCTCATTGGCTTTGCTCAGAGTGTAACTGTAAATACAAGAGTGCGTATAGTTGAGTGAAAACTTTTTTGTGTGCGATTTCTGGCGTTGGAATCAGAGTTTGTAGTGGGCCAAGCATAAAGGAAAGCCCAGAAAAGGGCTTGCCACAAGAAAATATCTTTGCATAGATCAAAGAGCAATAAGAGTCAGCTGCCATTGTGGGGCAAAGATAGAAGCATCCTTTTAGAAATAATGGATCACCACTAGTTGATCCATCTCATGCTAATGTGGTGATCGCGTCACACCCTTTTTTTTCTACACCCGTCGTCGCTGAAGAGGAAGAGGATTCATCTCTTGGTCGTAAGAGAACAAAAGATGCAGGCCCATTGGATAGGGCATTCCATAATGAATCCAGGGACAACGGAACATAACATCGCGCATTGTCTTTACATATGTGGGCCACCATTTAATGTTGTTAGATCACCATACTGGCAGGATATAGTGAGATCTATCAATGTTGTCCCTAAAGGGTTTGTCGGCCCAAGTTATGAAAATGTGTGTAACACCTTATTGACAAAAGAAAGAAAACATGTTGCAGATGCATTGAAGCCCATCAGGTATTCATGGATCGAAACAAGGGTGTCTATCATTTTTGATGGATGGAAAGATACGACAAATAGGCCATTGATTAATGTGATTGCAGTGAGCCCTAAAAGGGCAATGTTTTTGAAGGCCGTTGATTGTGAGGGGCAAATAAAGGATGCACGATTCATTGTTAACATCTTGATAGAGTCCATTGAGGCAGTGGGGCCTCAAAACGTTGTACAAGTTGTAACAAAGAATGCTAAAAATTGCAAAGTTGTGGGCATGTTGCTTGAGGCAAAGTATGGGCATATATTTTGGACACCTTGTGCCGTTCATTCCCTCAACCTTATGTTGCAAAAACTAGGGACAAAAATTGACTTCATCACACAAGTCTATGAGGAGGCGAGCGAGATTCAAATGTTTATAACCAACCATCACATGTTGTAAGGTATCTTCAGGGCCTTATCAAAATTGCAGTTGTTGAAGGTTACTCTTAATTTAATTATATTTTATAAGTTTGTAATTTTTAGTGTTTTTATTTTTGAACTTTTTTTTAAAGTTTAATATTTGTTTGTTTTAATTTTGTATTAGGTTGTTGAGACTTGATTTGCCTCACACACCCTCGTCTTGAGACTTGTTAAGGTGCATGAGGCCTTGAGTAGCATGGTCATCAACAACTTTTGTGATGTATGGAGGCAGGGAAATAGTGAGAGGGACACAAATATGAAAGAGTGGATTCTTGATGATGTGTTGTGTGAACATATGGAGTATTTGCTGAGTTTTATTGATGCCATCGTCATCATGTTGAGATATGTGGACATTGATCATCTATGTTTTAGTGAGTTTTATGATGGAATTAACTCAATGATTGAGAACATTAGATCCATCATAAATGCCAAAGAGCAAGATCCCACAGAGAGGTTCTTCAAGGAAATGTAGTTGCATCTATTGAAAGGAGGAACAAAATGATCATTCCATTGCATCTTCTTGTTTTTGCCTTGACACCCAAATACTACAGTGTAGAGATTCTTTTTTTGCCCATGTGGGTTGCACCGTATAGGGATGTTGAGGTTGCCGAGGGCTATAAGGTAGCATTCTCTAAAATCTTTTCCGATCCAGAAGCAGAAGACCAAGTTAGAAGAGTTTGTGCATTTCATATCTTCGGTGGGTCACTTCCTTGGCGCTATCTGTGATAAGTACAAGATGGACGCTCACTTTTGATGGTACCTCCATGGGCAAGCCTCCACCCACTTTCAACCACTTGCAATAAAAATTCTATTACAAGTAATATTTGTAATTTTTTTACTCTACCCTTCTTTTGATCTTTTTGATGTTTTGCTTTAAGTTTCAAGTTTTAATTTTTATAAATTTTAATTCACTTTGTGGCTTCAATAGGTTGCAAGTTCTCCTTCAGCTGAGCAGAATTCGGGCCCCTATGGCTTTATCCACTCAGTTAAATGCAACAAACTGGCTGCAAAAAAGGCGGAGGATTTGGTTTATGTGCATTCCAACTTGCGTCTTTTCTCACATAAATATCCTCAATATAAGGAAGGGCCAACAAAGTTGTGAGTCGTGAATCTAGAGGCTATTGATTTAGATGCCTCCGTTGCCTACCTTTCTTTTATTGACACGGATCTAGATAGTGCTTCACGCGACTTCAATAGTGGATTTAATGGGAGTGGCACTGCGGGTGCTTGTGGTTCTAATGAACCACATGATGATGAAGACATTGGAGCGAAAAACGAAAATGAATATAGTGAACAATGAATATGCTGATTTGTCTTTATTTTTGCCCATACATTGTAACATTTGCACCATGTACCTGTTATAAAACTAATTTAAGTTCGACTATTGAATGTTATTGATATTTGACATTGAATTATGAGTATGTATTTTGTGGTTATTTAATTTATTTGAAGTTATTTTGTTTTCTCTATGCATATTATGTGGTTAATTTTGCTTATATGGCTATATTTTTATATTTTTTATATATATTTTTGTACGGCCGTATCCAAACCCCCCCAAAAAAAAATTGGGGAATTCCCGTATCCGATTCTTGTACCCATATCCGTATCCGTACCCATACCCGTATCTGTAATGTAACTAAAAACATTATCAGTTATTCAATCCTTGAGCAAGTTTTGTTTGTACTGGTAGAATTACTGTAACTATTTCAAGACATCCCATGGTGGACGTCAGCAATAAATAATGCTGATTGAGGAAAGAGGTTAGCCTATTGTGAATGCCAATCTTGAGTTGCAGCAAGTTGCTGAAAATCTTGCAATAAAGTAGGTGCAGAGCTCATACCAGGAGCCTAAATGCACATAACAAAATTGTTTCTCAGTCAAAAACTCTTTGCTAATAGAAGTTAGTGGTTGTTCCGAAGACCTTCTCAGTAAATTACTCAAGTACAATAATTAATGACAGAAATGGGTCAGGCACTGGTAGTAGTTCATTACACTTCTCTCCAACCTGCTATACTAACCATACAAGACATGGGCTTTCTTTTGCCATCAAATCCTGTACTCTTCCATACCCTGCAATAACTCTGTTTAAGTGTTATACATTCCTGCAAGCTGCCATTCAATTCAAACCAGTGACTTTCACTTGTGTGAATTCAATGTAAAGCCCATTGAAGACAAAATTTGAAGGACGACTTCTCTTTTGTGAAAAACAACCTAGATTTTCATCTCAAAATGCTGGTACCAAGGAGTTCGAGGCTTGCTCGTTAATCTATAAATAGAGTTGCCATTACTAAAGAAAGTGATAGTATGGCTTCTTCCATCAGTGTCATTATGTCATAAATAAAAGAAAGAAAAAAAATCTTATCCAAGATGCAGACCACAGAAGCAATTCTTAAAATCAGGAGTGATAAAATACAAGGGAGAAAAACTATCATTGTGGTGAAAGATGAGGAAGAGGCTCTAAAAGCCAACCTGGACTCTTAGGCCGGTATATACCAAGTCCAACCCTTTCTTGATGGTACTAATAGTACCCTATCCACTCATGTCAGTCGTTTTCATGCTTATAATGTTAATCACCCTCACAAGCCCATCCCTCATTCCTTTATACCCACATCCACTCAATACATCCCTCAGTTTTGTTCATCAACCCTCAAAGCATGCTTCTGATCCTAATATTCCTCATGAAGATAATATCTGGTACAGTATCCTGATAAGCAACACATTACTCAGAATGGACGAAACCCTCAAGGCTTTAAGTGACAATATTGATATGTATGGCACTTAAGTCTTAGAACCCTCAGCTGGATCTCACCATTGCATCTATGAATAAGTGCATCCTCCTATTGTCCAATGTCTTACTTTTGGCTACCTCCCAAATGACAGGCCTTCAGCCATGCAGCTGTGGGGCCCCATTTTCAAGGCAATTAGGCATCTCTTCATTGACCTCGAGAAAATTGCCTATTACCATCTTGGTTGGAAGCTACTCTGCACAACTGTGGCCCTCATAATGGTGAACAGTCCAGCAACCCTTTGGGATGATTATAATCTCTCTTTGTATTCAATCACAACTTCAAATTTGTTCATGTGGTATTTTATGTACTAGACAACGCAAAACAAAGAAATGTTCATCAAACTGTTTTGCCATTCTCAAGTGGTTAAGTATGTACTGGTTTAGTCTTAACCTGGTCATTGGGTTTTCCTGCTGTATTGTTTCTTCTGTTACGTTGTTAGGAATTAAAATCACATAAATTTTGGAGTGACGGCATTTGTGATTTTTCTCGTCCTTTCTTTGTTCTTTGGAGTTTTTTGTTTCCTCTTTCTTCTGTTTTGTCCTGGTAAAAAGTTGAGGCTGATGTAATATATATCCTTTATTAAAGAATATTAACCTTCAAAAAAATAAGTACTCAACTACAGTACCATCATTCAGAAATCTCATTACTTAGGTTGGAGGCAATGAAGGACCTGCTTTGTGAGATGGAGGACCAAATATGTGAGCCAGGGGTTAAGGCTGTGAGTTCTACCCATGTGGTAGGTATCCTTTGTTGTATTTTCTTTTTGAGCTTCTTTGCAAGTTTATACATTTTGGATCCTTCAATCCTTAAGTAAACTGCCACAACTCCTCCATTTTGTCCCGCAGAGATTCCTCCCAGAGCCTCATCAGTTAAAAGTTGAAATGACTGGCCTGAGGAGCAGAATAAGTTTTGATAGACAGAATAACTTGGGCATGGCTGGGCCTCAGAGCCTTGAAGATGTCTGATTGAATCTGCCAGTTTTTCTCCAGCCAACCAGGAGATGAAAACCAATATATCGATTCAGACCAAAATTCCAGCAAAACCTTTCCACTTATTGTACCAAGTAATCTGCCAGACTTTGGTTTGACATCCCAGAAGTGTGCACTCATAGATGAAATGTCTGACATCCAATTGGGGTTGAGCCTATATGGAATTCCTGCCAAGCATTTCATCATGGGTTAGGACTTTGTTAAAGTCCCCTTGTAAATTGATCTGGTCACCAACTGCATTCTGGAAAGCTTTCAATTCTTTCCAGCAAGCTCGTTTGAGGATGGGCAAATTTTTGACAGACATTTATCAGAATTGCCTTAAAGTTCTTACAGATGTCTTCCCATAAACTTATGGTCATAGTAGATAAGGTTCAATTGTTGTCAATATTCATACTGTGTTACATTTTATGAAGTTATGGTCTGCATGACAACTAGAAGATTCCGAAAGCTAAGACTAGTGGAAGAATAGAAAAAGATTTAATTAGATGACTGCTAAAGCGTTTATTAGCAATGGTTTTCGGGAACTTTAGATAGGATGCCTTAGGACAAATGAAAGTAAAGGTAATTGGAAAGAGTTGAATTAAAATACATGTATTATGGTGTGGATACAAATCAAATTTATTGTTTTTTTTCAATCTCTTATCAAATTTATTGTTTTGACCTGTGTAGGTCTTGACTGGATTCAGAATCCAGATACTTGAATCGAGGTATCAATTCAGGGTTGAGTTCCTATTCATATTATGAATTAAAAGTTGTGCAAATCAATACTCTGACTAACAGGTCTATAAAATTCTTGATGTTCTACCGTATGGGATTCTAATTGAAGTAAAAGGGAATCTCAGCTGTTGGAAGATAATGGAACCTGTGGTCTGCTCTGCGGCACAGCTCATTACAGCTTTGTCGTATGGGATGTTTTGGTTAATTGAGATACGGATCTAGTGTTTCAGCTGCCATATGGAAAATGCTTTGGCACTTGTTCCGATGATCTTAATTATTTATGATGATATTCTTGTGCAGCAGTTATTGAGAGGTCCTTCACACTGTAACAGGTTGTTTCGAATAATTTATTTCATTGTTTTCTTGGCAGCTTTACCATTGATAAATCTATCGCATCTCTTTTTATCTTGGTTTTTATTAACCTAATGTCTCAAGATCAATCCATGCACTAGAAGGTTAAGCTGACATATAGAACTACTGACGATGGGCAAAAATTTCTCATCTCAAAATTTTGTAAAGATAAATTCTTATGAATTTTTTTCCCTGCTTATAGTTCCATTGTTGTAAGATCCTAACAATCATTAGAATACTGTTAACTCGATCATACTTGAGAGAATCTTCGGATCTGGAGTATCTTTTTGTGCTTTTTATTGAATTAACGTGGTAAGATCAATCCATGCGTTGGAAAATTGAGCTCATGTATAGAACTACTGATAATGCGCAAAAATTCTCTTAAAATTTCTTAAAAGGAAAATTCATATGATTTTTTCTATATTAATAGTTCTATTGTTGTAAGTTCCTGGCAATCATCAGAGTACTGCTAATTTTATCGTACTGAAGGGAATCTTCATATCTGGAGTATCTGTTTTCGCTTTTTATTTGATAAATTGAAATCTTCCGTCCCAACTTTCTGGTCTTCAAGATCAGGGCTTCTTTTTGTATCTCTAATCATAGAAAATATGTATAAAGTACTTTTTTAGATCTTTCGGTATTGTCGTTAGCAAGGTCAGGTCTGCTTCAGTGTCCACAGTTCAGTATAGGTCTTTGTCAGTTATTTAAGGGCATTATTGTTACTTTCTATGTATTTATTTTTGATGGTGCTTAAAAGCAATATCTGATATAAATTAGCCGGCAGCTCATGATTTCAAGTTCCGTAAGAGCTGTCTATTGATGTAAAGATATTTTTAAATATAAAGCCCTTGATGCTTATCAAGAACAAAAAAAGGGACAAAAGAAGAGGGGGGCCTAGGAAGCCAATGCAAGTGATGGAACCATTGATTTTGTTCGTAGTGATTTGTTGGCAAATTTTGTATGTTTCTGTCTTGTGGAACTCCAATACTCGTGGTAGAATATATGCACCTCATGAGTTTAGGATGGAATGAAGACGATGTCATCGACCTAATAGGAGAAGAAGAAAAGGAGAAGATTCAAGAGCATCTTGTCCTGAAGATGGCTAAACAAGAGCTGATTAATGAAGGCAATGGGAAAAAAGGTAAAGGAATGGAAAAAATTCATTGTCAAGATATTAATAAGGGTACGATTGAAATGTCATTACAATAGAGAAATCCATAAGAAATCAAAACTAAGATGGGTTTGACTTATGGAGTAGTGCCAAGTTAGGAGGTTTAGAACCTAAAGAGGTAGTCACATTTCAAGTTTTATGGTACATGATCCAGAGACAAAAATGAGGTCAAAGTTTGATGAAAAAATCTTATGCTCAGGGAAAGAAGTCATGATCACAATTGACAAGCCAAGAGCTTGTAGTGATTAGGGGGATTTCAATTTAGAAGGAAACATTTGTTTGATGAACACAAGTTTGTGTGGATAGAGAAAAGATGGTCCACACTAAGGAATTGGTCCTACAAATTGTAGAATTGAAGGCTGAATAGGATAAACGAATTGGAGAGGGTTCATGTTGTCAAGTATGTAATTGTGGCTAGTGTAGCCTTGGCCAAAGGCCAAAGTTGAGGTTTGGTTGGAACTATTAACAATGTTTTGATGTGTAGGTTCCAATTGCCTTACATGTCAAGCAACAAGTTTTTGAGTTGGAGATGGTGGTATACCAAATTACAAGTTTAGTTTGCTTATAGGATGAAAGAATTTGAGGGGATTCATGTTGTCATGTATGTAACTGTGCTTGATGTTGGGTTTTCCGAAGTTAATATTCGGTTGGAATAAGTAACAATGTTTGGTTGTCTAGGATGTAGTTGCCTTGCATGTCAACAAACAATTTTTCGAGTTGGAAATGGCAATATATTGAATTTCAATCCTAGTTTGGTTAGCCAAGAGACTAAACTTGAGGTCATTTGCTTAAGGTTGGAGTCAATAGTTGAGAGTGCTAGGGCCTCATTGCATAAGAATGATGTTGTTGGGTTCATGCCCCTTTTGATTGTCTTTAGGATGGAGTTGAATAGAAAGCCGAAATTGATCCATGTGTCTTTGATCACTAGAGCACCACATTTTCATCAGGGGGGGATGGTTATCAAAACGTGCAAGGTAAAGGCCAATGAGGTGGATGCAAAATATGCATAACTGAATGTGAAGATGAATGGGCTAATAAAAATGTGGAATGGAGTTGAATAAAAGGCTCAAAATGACCCATGTGACATTGATCTCTAGATCAAGACATTTTCATCAAAGGGGGATGGCTATTGAAATATGCAAGGAAAAGGCCATTGAGGTGGATGCAAGATATGCACAAATGAATGGGAATATTTATGAGCCAACGACAATTTGGTCGACGATTCCGTAGAAAAATTTCAAGATGTTGAATTAGATGAAGGATATCACTAAGGTGGTAGATGTGATGAAGCAAACGGTTTGGAAAGTAAAGGAAATCTTGAGCAAGCACACGACATGTGAATTTTATACGAGATCTACAATGGTTGCCAAGATCGAGAAATTCACTAGAGGTCATGTGGTGAAGAAGAATTATTTCGTGGAAGAATTGACCTTTTAAATGTGAGCATGCAAGCTACAAATGTCATCTCAAGGAGAGTGGTCCTAGATTAATATTATCTTCACTCTACCTTAGTGGCCTCCACCTAAGTAGCCACTACCTTCACAACCTCCACCTTAGTAGGTTATATTGTTCACTTTTTTACGATTATATGTACAAGATGGTCTTTGAAAGGGCCCAAACTTGTTTACAAAGTTAGAGAGCAAGATATAACACTAAGACCAAAACAACATTGACAAATAGAAAGATAGGACAAAGATAAACCCGACATAGAAAATGTTGGTGATAGACAGGAAACTCACCAACGACCACCAAGCATAAAAAGATGACAAATTACAAAACTAGGGAAGACTGAAGTCCTTAAGAGTTTTTATAGCTTCTTATTTTTCCTGTAGTAACTTGATATGATTCTCAATTCTTTGTTCTAGTCTTGGGTTTCCTTTGATTTACCTTCATCTTGTAGTCTAGTACTCTTTGTAATTCTAGATTCAGAATCACCCTCCTTTTTTCTTGTCATGCCTTGAGCATAATAATGTTGGTCGCATTATTTTTGATTGTATTTTTGCTTAATTGGAGCACCTTGTTAGGTCCTTTTAATTGAATTTTGAGCCATCTTGATCTGGTTCATATTCTTATTAATTTGTTCTACTTCATTTTCCAGCACACTAATTGACTACATGTCCTTGTTGGAAGGGATCCTCCCTTGATTCTGAGGTTGGTCACCATTCATCTACAATTAAAGTTCTATTATGCTCTTTAGTCTCTCATTCTCGACCATCTACCATTTCATGACAGAGTGGTGGAGATGGGATTCCTTTTCCAATGATGCAATTATGTTTTGTAGGCTCCTTTAAGGGAGGTCTTCTTTGTCCTCATGATCTAGTCCTTTTATGATATGTTCCTTTGAATGGTCTTGGGAAGGGATATGCACCTCTTTCAAATCCCTAAGACTTAAGGCACATTTGGAGGATGAAGGTATTGAAGGGTCAGCTCGAGACATCTCCTTACGGTCTTTGGAGTTGGACAAGTCAACAACAATAGGGCCTTTTAACTTAGGTTTCTTTAACTTTTTGGGCTCCTCTTCCATCCTAGTATCATTGGTATTTGCTTTCCTCGTAGAGAGAATATGAATAGTGACCACTTTGGGGGTCTTGATTTCTCCCTTGACATTAGAAGGGGACAATACAAAGTGCTTTGGGTGATTGTCATTTTTCACTAAAAAGATCCTAGGAGCAGGGGAATAAGGTTTCACTAATCAAAACAAGATGAGAGCTTGGTGGATTAGGACTTAAGATTTTCCAAATCGAGCATCAATAACAATTTTTTTTAAGGACAACAAAAGAAATAATGAAATATCAACTATTTCCTTATGAATGGTTTAACGAAGTGAAATGAGAAAAAAGCCCAATTTGTATCTTCCTTCAAGAGTGACAGTGCATGATTTGGAATAAGACCTCATTCTAGGGGGTATGAAGGGAGTTTGGACAAGATGTCAGCGTGGATTTTGGTCAATTTTTCTTTTCCCTTGAGGAAAGTTTTCGCATCTTCCTCCTTAGTCCTTTTATAAACACTAGACCCTTTTGCAAACATCCCTGTAACATATGTGCAATTCTTTTCTCAAAGACGTTGATTGAGATTCCTTTCACCATGATTGCTTGAACTTCCAGGAGTTGGCAAATTCCATAGAGAGAATTGGATCAAATCCCTTGACTTTTTCCATAAAATTGGTTAGACCACCATGTTTAAGAATGTGCCAAATTGTAGGATTTCTCTTGACCATCTCACAGTTATTCAATTCAAATCTCATTCTTTTGCCAACTATAGGGAAGCTTTTACTTTCTCTGTTAAAAGGGATAGTTCTAATTCCTCGTAAATTAGTCCCTATTATGAGTCTTTGGAAGCCCTTCTCAATTATGGTTACAAGCACCCAAATTCTAACATCATTAAGGCCTTTATATTGTTGAGCATAATTGCAATATTTCGGGATGGGTAACATCTTGTCTACATGCTTTAAATAATCCAAATCTGAGTGCTTTGAGCATGTGAATAGCCACTTGGCAACACAACGATGATAACGCTGCCATAAAATGTTTTTAGACTAAAGGCTTTCTTAGTTCTAGCTTTGGAGTGCAAAAGGAAAATATGATTGCTAGATACCAAGTCAAAAGGGTTAGTGGTTACATTTTGACCACCATTAGTACCTCTCAACCAACAATTAGCCAGTATCATATCAAATAGAGGGAGAATTAGCTCTAAGATTCTTCTTTAAGGATTTGAATTATGGTGGTTGATAAAGTTTAACGGTTAACCCATTTCTCAAACCCTGAGATAGAGACCCCTTGATTCACAACCAATATGTTCCTTTGTTGCCCTTTTTGCAAATGTGACATGGATATTACCTCAAAAGTTGTCAAGATCCTAAGGGCATCTATCAAAATGTTTTTTGATGGTCCAACCATAGTTTTTTTTTTCTTTAATAGACAATTTATGATATTTATTGAATCTCCTTCAACTACAAAGTTCTTGAAGTTCAAATCCTCAACTACTTGAATTCTCCATAATGTTGTTTTTGCCTCAACCAAGTTGTTAGAACACCTAGATTAACTGCATAGGGCATCAAAAAAAATTCTTACTGTCCCTTATCACTCTACCTCCACTAGCTTGCCCCGGATTACTTTTAGATGCACTGTCAAAATTTTGCTTAATCCAATTGGGAGAGGGGTAGTTTCATTTTACTAATTTTTCTATTAACCTTCTTTACTTCAGCATCGATAACCTCAAGGATAGGGTGGTTCCAATTTAGTATTATTCTTGCTTCACACCCTTTAATCCTCTCTCTCTCTTCCTATTCATAATTGCACAAAAGCTATCATTGATTGCTTCATCATTCATTGATCCCAACCCATAAACAGTGTTTCTTGTTTTGAAAAATTCTTACGTTCATCTCCCACCATAGTGTTCCCAAAACACGTGGGATGGCCAATTTCTATACCTTTTCGGTTGGTTGTCTAAAAAAGGAGAAGACCATTGAATAAATTCTAAAACTGATGAAGGTTGAACCCTTAACAAACTTCAAATTTTGAAACCAAAGGGACAATCAAGTAAGAGTTGATAAATTGATTCAACATTACTTTCACACAAGACACATCTATTTGGAATCATAAAACCTCTTTCTGCCAAATTGTCCTATGTGAGAATTTTATTGTGGACAACTTAAAAGAAAAAATTGACATTTGGAATAAGGTCTTTATCCCATGTAGGTTCTCATGGTTATCTATTTAGAGATGAGTTGAGTGCCAACATATAACCAAATCTCACACTATAATTCCCATCCATGGTGGCTGCCCAAACCAACGTATCATCTCTTGCAAATTGGTTTATATGAAAACCTTTAATGATTTCATTTAGAGACCTTAATTTGGTGAGATCTTATTGGTTAGGTGAATTTTGAATGCTGGTTTTCTAGGTTTGCCTACCTAGATTATCCTCTATATAGTCCATAACTCTTTCACCCAAATTTGTCTTAAAATTGATATTTAAGTGATCCTAAGGTTTGGAGGGAGCTTAATGGAACATTGGTTAACCATGTGTCATCTCAAAGTAACGTTCGGTTGCCCAATCCTCCATTCCACTTGCTACATGTCCACAACAATTTCCTACTATCAACTAGATTATTCTAGAACCAAGAGTCTTCAAGGAAGGGTTCAAGGGATAAGAATCTCTCCCCTTCATTTGTATCAATATATTTTGCCTTAATGATCTTTGTCCACTAGTGCTCTTCTTTCACGAGTCTCCATCCTGTTTTCACAAAGGCACACCCTTTTCCAAGTAACCAAGGCCATTCTTTATTTCTTACCAGAGTTGATCCATAAGTATCTCTTCTAAATTTGTTCAATTTTTGTTCAATTTTAACTGCAATCTTTTTTGAGATCCTAAAGATTGACATGAAGTAAATCTTTGGAGAGAGCTTTTGAGAAGTTGGAATTTTCTTGATTTGTTTTAAAGACAACATTTCCAACATGTAGACTTGCATTGAAATTCGTTGATATGAGGGTTCTAGATGCTAGCTTCCATCCTACTTTTCAACATAAGCATACCAATGTAGGAGGTTGGAGGTTCTTTAACTTGGCAACTCAAAATCCCATAGATTTTATTTTGATGAAATAAAGACGTATTGATGAAATAAATTGTACTTTTCCCCAAGTTTATACACTACCTTATAGTGCTTCAAGAGAATTTTAGTTTCCTTATCTTCTCTCACTAAATCCTCTCTTAAGATTATAGTGTGATCAACAATTCTTTGAAGAGAAATTGGATTTTTTGAAGAGGCTGATTTGAAACCTTTAAGTCTACCTTTGTTTAGCGCTGAGGCAAAATTCTTTCCAAACCCCTCTTACCTTTATAATGAAGAGGTAGGGGGGTATGGGATCCCCTTGTCTCAAGATTTTTTCTATAGCAAAGAAACATGTTTGAGAACCATTTACTAAAATCAAGAACATAGGAGAGGAGATGCATATGAATATCAAATTTCTAAATTTAAAATGAAAGCCATATCTCCCCAAAATTTTATTAAGGAGGCTCAAAGACACATTATCATAAGCTTTGTTCATGTCCAGTTTGAGCAACATAATTGCGTTTCTACTTTTGTCCATATAATGAATTACTTCATGAACTGTAACAATGTTGTATGTATTTTGTTTGTCTAACACAAAAGCTTCTTGTTGATGATAAATGATTTGAGAGAAGATTAGTTGCAGTCTTAGAGCTATAATCTTAGTGGATATTGTAGAGTTTTACTCAGCGAATGGGTCTGAAATTTTTGAATTCATCAACTTAAATTTTATTATGGATTATAACAAGAACAATATCAATTATTTCTTTCAAAAAATTTCTCCAAGATTAAGAATTGTTCTACAACCGCAACCAAATATTGATCTAACTTGTTAGTCAATGCAAAACACTCACTATTTTTCAAGTTCGGATATGCAACAATTTTCTTAATTTTCATCCTTTTACGTGAAATTGACTTATTTGATTAAAATCAGGGTTAATAGTGATTAAAAAACTTTAATTAAATGAATATAAATAAAGGAAACACAATTCAAATTGATAACAAAGTTCACCCTTTTGGGGGCTACGTCTTTAGGAACAAAAAACATTTGAACTAATCTATTAAATGATGTAAAATACATTTTGCATATACTATTTATACCAAAATATGACTTTGGTTTGCCAAAATAACCTTTGTTTTGCCTGTAGGAAGTCTTTGCAACAATATCTTGTATAAGAGTTGTTCTTCTTGCATAAAAGGACGCTAACTTATTTCTTACTTGCTCTTCTTTACAAGTTAAAAAACAAATTTTCTTCTCTCCATATATATATTTTTCAAATGCAACAATGAACTTTTTATGATGCTCACAAGACCCTTGTTTCATGGGTTGAGGTCTTATCTATTGACCTAATATGTCAAGATTCCTTCCATTGCCTTATTTTTAGGTTTGGATAAAGCTTCCATGCATTTTGGGTGGGATTTAATCCCATATTAAGAGGGTTTTTTAACAATAATGTTTTAATAAAAGTTTCAGCACCATATGAATTGGTATTAAAGACCAATCTTTGTTTAAAAATCGTAGCATATCTTGGGGACTTATTTTTGGATGTTCTATGTGTCAAATTACCATTGGTACATATGTCAAGTGCGGATTCGGCCATTGGTACATGTCCAGTCACTATGTTAACATCATCATTGTACCATGCTTGCTTCAACATGTTATAACTTGTGCATACGAAGTCCATTTGACCCAGTTCAAAATGTGTCCATGTAGGTTTTCACAGTTTGTTTCTTGATCTAAGTTCGTTTTTTTATCTAAGTAGTTACAAATTTTATACACAACATTTCAGAGGACTGTAAACATAGGTAGTGAACAATCTAAGTCAAACTATCAATGATGTGTCATCTTTTCCCTCTTTGCTTAGTCATATCTATATTTATAAAGTGCAATCAATTTCTCTATTACATTCAAGTTTGTATGGTAAATGCTCTATCTTACACAATTTGAATTTCAATAGTTTTCGCCTTTTTAGATCCAGTTATTTAAAATAATTTACAACATTTTGAAGAATATAATTTTTTTCTTGAGTAAGACAAACCCAAGGATTTTATCCCTTAGGGTTTCATCCTTCTCAAGGTTTCACATTTTTGCATTAACATTTAATTTCAGATTTGATTTTTGATTTCCTTCATTGATGTCTTTCTTTTAAGATTTCAATTGTTGACATCTAAAATTTCAAACCCTATGTTTTATATGCTTTCTCTTATCTTAGGATTAGATCTTGTGCTTGTGCTCCTTGTCACCTTAGGATTTGACATGTTTTTTATGCGTGTACATCCCTATTATGGCTCAGCGTATGGATTCCTTGTGTTCTAACCCTGTTGCACCTTGTAATTATGCCATTGAATTGAAAAATGTGGATGTAAATACTTGTGTGTGTTATGATAGTACTTGTGTGAATGATGATCATGCTCATGTGAATGAAGGAAATGACTATGTTGATTATAATTATGATAATGTGGAAGATTGGTATGCTAGTGGCATATCATTATATAATCTTAGTGTAGGAGAAGTAGGTCAAATTAACATTATAATTCAAGAGATTAGTTCTCCTTGCCCCTCTTCTTGATCTTGCTAAGCTTTAAGTTAAGAAAGATAATATACAATAAAGAATTAGATGATCTACATGTTTCTCATGATGTATTCTTTGCAATGATGGTTCAAAATGTAACGACTCTCAAGTGACATGGAGTGTGATACTACTCCTCTTGAAATGAAATATGATGTTATGGTTATTAACTGTGATAATGTCTCTAAACCATGCAATGATGTTTCTATTCATATGGAATGTGATAAAATCTCTAAGCAATTCGATTCAATGAATGCTTGCAATGACTTTTGTACACATATGTTTAACATAGATGGTAAAATGAAACCTACGAATGAATATTTCCAAATTCTCACCATGCCTACTAGCCATATAATGTCTATGATGCATGCAATAGTTAAGATTCAAAAGAAAGTTATACTTTAACTTTGAATTTAAGTAATATAATATTCATTTTGATGATAATGTCATACAAGGGCAACCTATAGTGCATGAAATACTTACTTAACCTTATCTAAGATATTTTGTTATGGCAACATTCCACTTATTTGATGGATATGGAGATCCACAAACCCATCTTGCACACTTCATGTTTTCTCTTGAAGAATATTTGAGTGATGAGGTGATATTACTAAAAACATTTGATCGAAATTTAACAGGTGAAGGCTTAGATTGGTTCTACCATTTATCTAGCGGGTCTACATCCTTTTTATTGAAAATAGGAGATGTTTCTTTATCTCATTTGACTAAGTACCAAGGCCCTATGTTAACATTAGAGCATCTCCAAAACCTTCAACAACATCGTGGTGAGTCCATAAAACATTACATTGCTTAACATATCAACTAACTAATTTAAAAAAATAATTCATCTTTAAAAAATGCCTTTTATCTCGGTTGAAGAAAAAAATAATCGCATGCGCATAATCTTTTGAGCAACTTTACTTTGACATCAATTATTATGAAGATGATATTTTGCAACTACCTACTCTATATGCATTGGTATTTTTCATCTTTATAATTCTCTAATGATCTCTCTTTTAGGACTTGACGCATCGATTTACCTAAATGAACATCGTAAGAGGTGCACTAGGAAAGGGGTGGGGTTGTCTTGTGGGACTTTGCGAGAGATGTTTGCATACTTTTATGTCATACCTTCACCACTATCATCTCGGCCTCTCATGAGTCTCTTTTCCCTTTTTATTTTTAGTTAAGCAACCTCAATGTATTTTCTATTGCATCGGCCTGGTCAATACAATTTATTTCCTCCTTGTTTATCTTTCTACTGTATTGACTTGATTGATATAGTTTTGACTTTGATTGTCTTCTGTATTATTTTATGACTGAAAATATAATACCGTGTCAATAAATATTCATATACTATATCGATCTAGATTAATATTGTCGGCTCAGAGTTATAATTGATTTCTAGTTCAGATTCGTATATATATGAGTCATAAATATTATTTTGAACACACAATATTCATATACCTTTCTTGTGCTCTCATATATGCTCTTAAGTAGTCAAATGAGGACTTAGAGGATAAAGTCGTCTTCTTGTGGAGGTCAAATCTTGCTCAAGGTATTTGAAGCTCATTACGAGGAAATTGAACCAAAGAAGTGCTCCTGAGTTTGGAGTCCCCAGTTAAGGACATCTTGGTCTTCATCCTTGCCATTTAAGGTTTTGCCTGCAATATCTCTTGTAATGTGCCAATAGAGCCAAGGGGGAGATTGATGCACCAAAAAATCAATTCAAGGTAAGTATATTTATCCATATTCCGTTTCTTTTTATTTACGTAGTGGATAGATATGCTCTTATTAATATTAGAATAGGATGTATGCTTTTATCTTTACCTATGTTACCTTTATGTCGAATACGTTGGTGCATTATAGGGTGCTTAGTCTTGCCATTACAATAATAGTATAAGACCTAGACTAGGGCGCATTTGTTTAAACTTCATTGCAATAGGCCCTTGTGGCATTAATATATTGTTAAGTTGATTTTCCATCTTTGATCTAGGTTACCATTTTTTGTCAGTTATTTGCATGTTGTTTTCTTATTGTATCCTTAATACCCTATTTGTTACAACTATTGCTATACATCATTGATTTTTACCTTGAGACCTAGTTAGATCCCATGTTCCATATCTTAGACATAGACTTTGGAATCCTATACCCTTGATATTGACTATGGATTACCATCTACTAGATCTACAACCACCCTAAATTATGTCACTATATTTGCTTGTACGTAGGGCTCTAATTTGATCTATTGTTTATATTGTAGACTATAGAGAGAGAGGATTGTTATATTGATCATCTTAGCTCACATACACTCTCTGTTGATACTAGAAGTTCCAAAAATTCAAAAAAATTCAAGGCTTAAAAGTGAATATTCACCTAAGAAAGAAGCAATAAATAAGATAATGTATAAGAAGACAACTCACACGAGCCATATTTCTCCAAATGTGAATCGACCTCTTTGGTTTGATATCTCCAAGGATAAACCAATTGTTATTTTATAAACACTTCTTGATAAAAAGTTGATCAAATTATCTTCTAATTACTATTATATTACAAATCATCTAAAATGAGTGGGGGCAAGATCCTTTTGTAACTATCATCATATCAATGAGCATAGAGGCAACAATTGTTCTGCATTAAAAAATAGAATATAAAAAATCTAGCAACACTTCCATAAGTTTGGCTTCACAATTTATGAAGGTTGATATATCCTATGAAGTTCCTAAAAAGAAACCAATGGTCATTTGAGTTCTCATAATAGGTGAACAGAGAAAGGGTATTATTGTTGATGATAATGTATAACACATTATGTGCACAATTGGTTTTATTAAGGAATTGGGGTATGATAAGAGTAGGTTATAACATACGAGCACTTATGAGGTTGCAGTATGGCATGTTACTATAATGTTTTCTCTTAGGGCTAATATAGAGGAGACATTATTCTATGTGAATCCTAATATTACACAATTCAATGCAATACTTGGAAAATCATGGTTATAGTAAATGAAACTAACATTGGGTAAGATCAATATGACCATTTCATTTGATTTCCAAGGTGATTTGAATAAATATCAAAGAGATAAAACATTCAAAAAAAAATCTTAGAGTATAGTTACATCTCGAAGCACACAATTATCGATACCAAAGTAAATAAAACAAAGTACAAATCAAGAAGTGAAGCAAGTAGTAAGTATTCCTACTCCATGCGAAGAGCAAGAAAGGAAAGAATTTCAAGTGATTAAAATTGGACAAGTATCAAAACATGTAGATTTAAGAAATGTATTTAATGCAAATGCAAGTGTTACTCAAATCTTAATGTCAAATGTACATCCATAGGATCCACTTCCTTATGGGCTACATCAATTCACTCCACATAAGAGAATGTGCAAATATTATTCATTCAACACAGAGATTTCTAGAGTAATTAATCTCATGCATTGCTATAGAATGCAAGGACATATGACATGCATATCGTGTGATGAATAGCAAGGGAAATCCAATAAATCAATTCTAAAATATGTTGTAGTTGGTCATATATATCCAACTATAAATACAAAATATGATTGAGACGATGAGTCTAAATTAGTGGATGAATATGGAAATGCATTGGGTGATTATGACATATACGATGCATGATTTACATCTGACTATCCCATTGATGGGATCATTTCTTAATGGGAATATTTTTCAAGTCAAATATTCAAAAAATAAAAATTAGGACCTATGTATGACATGCTTTGTTTTTTTAAATATTGGTAAAGTGAGGGTTTTTTACAGGGACCCTTCCCTTTTACAAGTATCGAGCTAAAAGACCTTAAAGCCTATATAAATGATAGAAACTATTTAGAACAAACAAAAATCTACTTATCAACAATTAATCAACAACATAATTTCAAAAAATTATTACAGATCGATAAAATAATAGCTAAAAATAACAAAACTAAAAACTAAGCTTGAAGCCCATCGAAGGCTTTGTTCCATACTTCACTCATCTTGTTGATTAGAGATTTTGTTTCCACCATACCACTAGTTTCCAGATCTATTATCTTACTCTTATCAGCACCCTTCTATATTTTGCTTCTGCGAATGCTCGACCCTTCCTTCCCCACTTTGACCATCTATTTGAGCACATTAATATTATAAAGACAATTCTCTGTCGTAGCCTTACTAAACTGAACAATGTTTCCAATGTTCTTGATCTTAAGATTATCATTTTATAGCTTTAACATATTTATCTTCCATCTTTCATCATCCACCTTAGGTTACCTTTATGAAGTTCCACATCCCCCAATAGAGAATTAAACTTGTCACCATTGACCTTAACTATATTTTCATCCTCAAGGCAATCCCCCACTCTCTTTTACCTTTCAACTTGACTTTATATTTATTGATGGAAACATATTTTACATCAATATTCTTCCCAGATGAACTCCAACCCCACAACACCCGTAGATTACCAACAATCTTCTCTATTATAAAAACAAAGGAAATATATATGATACATGATTTGTTAATAATATGATTGCTTGATGTTATTCATGATATATGTGGTGGATTACATATCTATTTTCCACTCACATGATTTTCAAAACATATGAGTCGCATGCAGGACATACAAATTATATATGATACATGGACATATAGATGTAGGACATCCCTTACATCCAAAGGCTACCTTTCTAGTATGTGTGGGCATGCCTACATTTGGGGCATTTTAATACATTCTCTAGGTTCTACTTTCATATGATATTCAATTGATTATATTGAGCTAATTAGACTTTTTATACATGTCTTGCTTATGTGCATTATATACACACATAATATTTTCAAACTTTTATCAATTACTAACACTCTTATCTTGTAAGAACCCGTCGAGTCTCAATCTCTCTGAGTGAACGCCTTAAGAGATACATCGGAAAAGATGTGAGCAGACCATTAGTGCTTCACCGGATTGTTGTCCCTTTTACCACTTATTATCTACACACTTGTCTTCTAAAAACCATTCCTCTAAGCTTGTTATTCTCTTTTGCACTCTTCCAGTCATTTACCACCTTCAATACCCCTTCTGATAGTTTACATGACTAGGTTGACCTTGTACTCTTGGTGGCAAAACTCATTTAGGGTCTAGGTCGGCTCTTGACCGACCTAGCCCATGACCTATGAAGTTTTTATCAATAATGATACTAGGTCAACTGAGTCGACCCTATTGGTCAAAACTTTCAGAAACGTTTAGGGTTAAATCCGCTTATATATACACAATCATTTCACCATTATTCAAAGAAGAGAAGAAGTCAAATATATTGCACATTTGCTTATCCATCATTCTACTTCAGGAGCAAACTTAGGGTTTCATACATTCTTTAGAGATACAGATCTTGTCTTGTGGAGAAGTCTTTTGGATGCATTGATAGTTTATGTAGCCTAGAGCTGATTTATCCTTGTTATCCTAACATACCAGAATAACCTTTTGCAAAGCACCTTGGCCAAAGAAGAGATTGAGGCTCGATGGGTTCATCTTCAAAGGTAAGTATTCCTAACTTTATTCCTCCTTTGTAATAATAGATAGATATGTATTTGTACTTCTCCTCCATGTATTAATATTTTGTATACATTGATGTGAGTATATGTCTCTTATGCATGCTTAATTTTAGTGTTTATTACCCCCACTTTGTGCCACAAGCCGGTGAGCACTATATTAGTTTTATTTGCTTTACTTTTTATTAGTATAGTGAATATAAAAACATAGGACGTAGTTAGGGTAATTGCATAGTTTTGCTTGACTAGAGACTTTGGAACCCTCCCAAGTGATATTATTGTGATAAGAGATTCCCTAATCGGGTCTAGCAGATCTATATTATGTTCTCAATTATTTAATGCATCCTCAATCAGAAGTGTAAGTGAGATCTATTTTCTTCGAGCTACGATTGAAATATAGATATGATGCATTTCTAATTGCATATATTCTAGTGAACCCGGTGTGAATCTAATCCTTGCAGGTTTTCTCACGCTTTTCATTTCTATCATTTGACTATTTTTCTATATTTACGATTCTAGGTCGACCATGTCGGTATAGTTTCTAACTTCTGTGTGCAAGTTTAACACACAGTCACATCAAAATGACTTTGTTCTTTTTATGCAGGTCTTTATCAGATACATGTTATTGGATCGAATAGGTCGACACATTACTCTTATTTACTTTTAGATAGCAGACTACATCGAACAAGTCAACTTAGTCTCTTATTCAGCTCTAGAACAACAAACTAGTTCGAATAGGTCGACTTAGTAGCACAGTTAGCTTCCAGATAACAAACCAGGTCGACCAGGTCAATATAGTAATCTTAACAAGGTTTAGTAAATAGATAATTGCAAAACTAGGTCAACCCAATCGACACAGTTGCTAGAACTTGCAAGCAACATTCAAGACACTTCAACATAAATCTCATAGTCCTCAGTATCTTCCTACCCACCAAGGTTCTTTTCTCTTTCTCTCTCTCAATTCAGTTCTGCTTTACAGTTCTGTTTAGCAAAGTTTGCAATCTTCAAAACTACATTTATACAACAAACTACGTCGACTTGGTCTTCTGTCTGAAAGACTAGGTCAACTTTGTTCTTAATGACTCTTGCTTTTGCAGTACAATAGTGACCCTGTCGACTCTATTCTATAATATTTATATACACATTTGTCTGAACCAACTTTGTATTGTACTTAAAATTGGTAATTAACAATTATATGCTAGTAATCAATTCACACTTTTATTTTTCAGTTGTTTGCATACTTAGAATAGTTCACATAGTCTAATTAGATGTTTTTTCAATATACCGTTTAGTTGCACTATTTTGCTTTTTTTTGCACACACTACCAAATGACATAATTTCAAAATACATTTAAACATTTGTCTACCCAAGGCCTACCTACTTGGATTTTATCATCAAAGAAGAATTTGAATTGGTTTTTTGGTCAAGTATAAACACATGGTCAATTGTATATATTGGTAAAGCACCCAACATCCTTATCATTACAGGATTGTGAAGTGAGAGGGTATGCCACAATACTAAGCATGTACCATTGCTAACACAGAGTCTTTTTAGCCTTAACGTCTTGAAACCATCCATAGATTGCTTTCTAGTTCCCTACTTTTAGTCAACTTTTCTATCACACTTAACATAATACTTTATAATAATCTAACAACATTCAAGATGACCACTTAGTTATCATTTATTTTTTAGTTGATTGCTTGCTCTTTGTTAATTATATGTTGTATGAAAAAAATTTGCATTGGTCAATGTTGGTGTAAGGTTTTGTGTTGTGTGCCTCAATTAGATCATTCTCATTGACCTAATTGATTGTGTATTTACTTTTATTTCTTGATTTAAAATATATTGCAAATTTTATTTATGTTTTCAATATAATGACATTTTGTTCGACACAGTTTGTTACAGATTATTTTTTCTCTGATTGTAGTATTGAGTCAATTTGGTTGATTTAGTACTCATTTTTGCCTCTCAAGTTACAGTACTAAGTCAACTTGGTCGACTTTGTATCCTTATCATGATGTTTTCCATCTCAAATTACATTACTCTATCGACTCTGTATCTTTATTAGCTCAGTTTTCATACCCTATTTTCAGTATTAGGTCGACCTGGTTGACTCTGTACTCTTATTTGTCCCTTTCTATCTCCTTGTTTTTGCATCAACTTTGCCTTACCTAATCTCTTTCCATCATGAATTTCTTATTTGAAGATAACACTGAGTTGAATTCAATAGATATGACAAGTCTTACCAACGCTAATGGGTTCTCTCATAAGCAGCTTGTGGTTCCTATCCTAGATGAAGATAATGTTCATATAGCCACTCGCACTACAAACTATGGGGCCCCTCCTCATTCATCTTCACTTCACAATCCTCTCTTCTCATTTGAAAATCAACCCGAATTAGAGTGTACACTAGAAATGTTTTTCTTCATCAATGAGTTCCCTCAACATCAAGGAAATGATCCTTCTACTATTTACCATCTCATGATAAATGGTCAAGTTGAGGATCCTCATTCACCTTCTCCCACGTTCTCATACGGATTTAGGGATACTAGTTTCTTTGTTTCCCAGTCTCTTTCCTTTATTATGACCACTTCTCATACCATAAATTCTTCCTCTTTGATTTTCTCTATCTCCATGCCTAATATCTCTACTAACATGGCAAGTTCTACATCTAGTGGGCCTCTTCCAAGACCCACTCTTCCCAATTCTTCCACTAGTGCATCATTTGCTACCCATGGTAATCATGTCTCTAGTGTTGCTTCTTTGTATCCCTCTACTAGTCCATCTTTTGCCACACAAGTAAATTATGCCACTAGTGCTTCACTTACTAACAGTTTTTCTCAAACTCCTACCAACACCCATAGTGGTACCCAAGCACTACTACCAATTATAATACTTCAAACAATGCTAATAATGCAACTCAAACCCATCAACTCTTATTAAAAACTCTTAATCAAATGAATGATTTTCAAGCTAACAATGCAAATCAAATGATGCAAATGCAAAATCACCTTATCCATCTTCAAATCCACTCTCAACAGATGCCATGGGGCACGCATAATCAAAATATTCTCCCACCTCCTCTTCAAGATTCCCATGGTAATTTTATTCCTCAACTTCCTCTTGTTAACAAGACAATCAAGCATCTTCAAAATGAGCCTCTTACATCTCAAATTGCTAATATCGATATAGGAGGTATCGTCCCTACCATTTATTACAATGGGTCAATTGATCCTACTTTTCATTTAAAAACATTTAGAAATCTATATAAAGACTGGGTCAAATTAAATACGTTTGCCACTACAAAGCTATTATAAAAAAACTCTCATGGGTGATGCTTTAGATTGGTACAACCAACTTAAATCTCATTCTATTACTAATTTGGAAGATTTAGTTAATGCTTTAGTCCAAAAGTTCCAAACTAGTGATCTCCTTGAGAATACCTTGGCCCATTTTATCAAATTGTACGCAATTTGAGACTAAAAATGCAAAATCTTTCATTAAACAATGGAAGACCTTGTCTAATATATGCGAACATATTATGGCATATGACAAGCTTTTCCATCTATTTACCAATGTTCTATTTTCCAAGTTGCAAAATTAGGTTTAGACTCTCTCTCCACGTACTTTGGAAGAGGCCATTGACCAAGTAAAGTGTCAAGATTTTCTTATGTGTTAATTTGAGCCATCTCAACCTTCCCTGGGTACTCGCATGTTACTCAAGAATAAGAATTGTCACGCTACCAATGGTTTCACTGACTTTATATGATACCATTCATAGTATTCAAGTTGTTCACAAACCTTTATCCTTAGTGGAATTACAAAAATGTCTACCAAGGCCTTTACCACGAGAACTTGATCCCACTTGTCTCATGAAATCTTGGTATGATCCCAATAATTTTTTTTGGTTTCATGCTAGTTGGGGGCATTTTCATGAAACCTATAGGTAACTTCATAATTTGACTATGGATTTATTTTTTAGTCCTAATTTTGACCATGATTCTATCATTCGTCAACGCCAACAAACCTATGACATTGCCTTCAAAGCCCATGCAACACAAACTAAATCTTAAGCTTTGAACCAAGCTAATTCTAATTTGGCCATATAAAAGATCCTCTTCCAAATCACCAAGATAATCCAGAAAAGCCTACATCTTCTACCAATAATGTTGATAGTCTTCTTGACCCCACTCTTGAAGAGAATGTGGTCATGATGACAAATATGCGAAAGGTGGTTGTTTTCATTGATCCTCAACCCATCTACACACCTCCACTGTCTCACACATTTCACATTATGCAAGATTCTTTCAACTCACTTAACCAAGTTGGGGCAAGATGACCTTATAACTTTTGATGAACCCATTCCAACGCCTCCCTTGGATAACACTTCTCATACTATTTCTACCATTCCTCCAGCCTCTTTATCTATCACCAATGATACTCAAACTTCTATCAACACTTTTTGTTAAGCCACACTTGCATCAATTGCCCCATCTCCTCAACATAATTTACAAACTTGTCCTCCAATTAAACTTTCTGCCTCTTATCATCATAAATTCACATGTACTTCGACTCCTCCTTTCGAGGACCTCCTTCAACATTATGCACCTCTTTCCAACAATCTCCTTATGGATTATGATGAGTGGGTTCCTATCATGGAACTCACTAATCTACCATCTCAAATCCCATTTCTTGAACTCATGTGGACCTCTCCGCGTCATTGTAACCATCTCATGCAATTTTTGTTCGAAATGAACATCCCTCGTCCTCCCTTAACAAGATGCAAATCCACCTTATCTGGATTTTAAGATAGCATTTTACAATAGTGCGAAGAGATGTCCATACATGTTGATGAAATAATGGACACTTCTCTTTCCCTTAAATTCCCCATTGCTTCTATAATCCCCAATGAGATTCTGCTTTGTGTGGATGATCCTCCCCTGTTTATCAATGTTCAAATTGGTGATATCCAAGTCAAGTATGCCTTAATCGACGAAGGTTATGACATTTGTGTTGTCTCTCTCGACTTTATCAAAACCTTGGATATTTTGAAAATAATCTCAAGTCTACACGCAATACATGTCACGGATATGACCGAAGGCAACTGCCTCCTTTAGGCTATGTGTGGCTCCCCATTACTATCCCACCTATCATGGTTCGCATGAAGGTAATATCTTTAACTTTCCTCTATCTTATAACATTTTTCTTGGTAGGACATGGACTCATCGTATGAGAACAATTGCCTCTTATGCTTGCCAATGCATCAAATTTCTTCATAATAGAGCCATTTAAAATATTTAAGGTGATACTAATCCTTGGAATTTTGAACAATTCCAAGACTGTGGTGTATTCAATATTCCTACCCTTGAGCCCTTGTCAACTGTTCCATTTCATGAATCCCAACGATTTAACTTCCCTGTTAATTCCACCTGAGTTTACAATGGTCACCCCAAACTCATCAAGAATATACTCTCTAACCTCATAGATTTAGATAATGATGAGCTTGACGAGATCAATCTCAAGATTAAAACTTTAGATCTCTCACTTCATCTCATATCTCAACTTTTCGCTTCTTTGCAACCTCGTTCTCATCAATCACCTTGTGATGGCATCCCTGTTGTCTTAACTAAGACTCAACATTCCATTCATCGCACCACATTGGATGACAAGGTCATCCCTACCTGCGCCATTGATCTTCATACACCTGATTATGATGATGATTATACCTTAGATGATCCATTCTTAGGGGGTCTATTTCATGCCCACAATGTTGAGATTATACATTATTATTCTTATTTACTTTCGTCTTTTAGTATATCTTCCTGTATTCTATCCGATATCATTCCTAATTTTAGAAAATTTCCTGTTGATTGCAAGGTAGAGATGGTGCGTACACCTCTAGTTTCTAAAGAACCTTGTAGGAGTATGTTTATAGATCATGCTATGTGTTGGGTGAATATTTTGTCGACCAACTAACTGACATTCAAAATAGTTCCTATCACCACAACATAGGGAGATTGGTCATCCAGATGTGCAAGTTTACTGCATCACAAGGGGACAAATCTCTCCTCTCATCAAGGGGAGGTTCCCTATTAAATATGTGGAGCTATATACAATATAAATAAGCAGAAAGTAAGACACAGGGGTGTGACAAACCATCCATCTCTATTATTTCAGAGATGATGCACGCAGACAAAAGAGAAAATCCTGGCTATAAATGTTGAAGGCACTTCTCTTCTTTCAAAAGTGTCCTTACAGAAAACAACAAGAGTCTCTTTCAGATAGTGAAATAACCAGTGATCAAAAGGGCGTAGTAATAGCAGGATGAAACAGAGCGCAAAGTCTCCACGTCAACTGCTCAAAGAGTATATCACAAAGGATAATGGGGGCACAAAGTCACCCCAAAATCCTTAACACAAAAAGAAAAGGATAACACAAATTGAAATCAATTGTGAAAGCACAAAGTCTTCCACAGTTGGTTTCAGGACACTTCCCTATTACCTTCACTAATTCTGCGTACCAAATTAAATGAATAAGGACACCTTTAGATGACACAAGTCAGAACAACACAAAGTCTGGGAAAACCTGTTTTCTCATTCAAATAACAAAGAAAATGAAATTACAACCTGAGCTCAAAGTCTCAGTGTTCTTCTTTCAAAATGGGCAGAGTTTCGCTCTTGTAAAATGAAAAGTCTCTTTTTGTAACAAATGAGAGATTACAATATATAGCGCTCCAAGAAAGACTTGGGCACTTGTTTTCCATAGAATGGCTCATGTTGTGCATTCAATGCCTTGAATGCATTCCCAGGTTTGTCAAAAGACTGCATTGAAAACAGGGCAGCTGTCTTAACTATGGCATGTCATTTCATCCCATCTGTCTTCTCCCGAGTCTGGATCATCTGGTCTGTCCCCTCTGATATTGGCGTAGCTGTCCATTTTGTCTTTACTTCATGAGAGGAAAAATAAGCCGCGTCTTTAATTTTTGCAAGCTAGAAAATCTACTTCGCAGACTATTCCAACTATCAAAATAACTACTGCGTAGATATTTTCCTCTTTGTTCTCTTTTCGCTTTTGTCTTTTCTAGCTTTGTCTCTTCTTGGAATTTAAGCTCACGGGCTATCTTTTCAACCAGTTGCTTGGTTCTTCCTTCAAGTTTCGCACTTTATTTGAATTTCAGTGGATATTCCCTTACCTTAAATTTCACGTCTTGGCTCCTTGCTTCAATCGCTTTATTGGTTCAATCGCTTTCTTGCTCCTTGGTTGAACCATCGCTTTCATTTGAACTTGCCTTTGGAATCATCCATGTTGCTTCTCTCTTTGCTTGAGGCCGCCTTTGAACTTTTGAGCCATGTTGAACCATTGAACTTTGAACTCTTTCGGTTCAAAGTTCAATAGGTTCATTGGTTTATTCTGTGTCTCGCTCAAACACTGCTTCCTTTATCTTTCTAAGCTTTGGTTGAACCTTTGAACCTACCGATTGAACCAACCGATTGAACCAACTTTGGTTCAACGGTTCAATGGTCCAATCGATTCATTCTTCATTATTTGGCTAAGTGTTGAACCTGTTTCTTTCCTGCAAAGTCCGTAGAAACCAACCTTGAGAGTCAGTAGATTTGAGCCTGCCTGCAGAGTTCATAGAGCTTGCAGAGTTCGTAGATTCAAGCCTGCAGAGTTCATAGATTCAAGCCTGTAGAGTTCATAGATTTCTGGAAAGCTTGAAACCTGAATGCTTAGAACAATTTTTTAAAGGGGAAGAGAGGATTTTGGTCTGTAGGACCAAAATAGTTCAAATGTTGTCCCAAAAATGCGTGATATTTTTTGGGGGACAACACTATGACTGGTCCCTATCATTTTTCTAGATACCGATACCCCTCTAGTCTAATTATCCCAAAGATGCTTGCGATTGTCCTTCAGCCTTATGTGGATCTCGCCCCTCCCTCAGCAGAGCCCAATTCGGATACCATTTCCACTCCCTCTATAGTTGATTGTATTTCTATTAATAATCCTATTACTCCTTCAGTTGAGCCTTGTCCAATCTCTCCACCAAACCCACCTTTTCTTAGTGATGGTTTGCTCCATTTATTGCAGCTGGCTCTTTCGTCCACCAAATGGCCCAATCAACCTTATTGTGACATTCGTAAAGTTGTTGACCACTAAACTGCAGATTTTTCCCTATACCAAGCTCTCTCAACGTCTGTTTCCCCTTCTCCTATGAGTACATTTACCAAGTCTATTCACAGGCGTATCTATTACTTCCATGGCACATATAACCATTCATCCACACATTGTTGCAAGTTGCAACAATATATCAACACCTTGTGTTCCACTACTCCTCAGCCTTCAAATAAGGTTATACCTCCCCCGAAAGTGTTACTTGAGTATTTTCTAAGTACAGAGAGGTATATTGTCTTTGGAACCAATGTGGCACACATCACACTGATCATTTTTGCATCCTTTAGTAACATCTTAAGGATCACCTCCTAACTATTCCTGCACCTTCTACCATTCCTCCCACAGGTCACTCTCACAAGAAGGCTCCCCCTTCTTCCCCCATGGATCTACCTCCTGTGGTTCCATCTCCTCCTATGGTCCCTTCTCCATCTATTGTTTCTCCATCCATGAATCCCTCACCTGTGGACCTTCTCTCACCCGTGGATCCTTCTCCACCCGTGAGTCCCTCACCCGTGGATCCTTTCCCATCAGTGACCCCTTCATCTCCTATAGAAACCACTCCCATGCATTCTCCTGAGCATCCCCTACACAATATCCCTCATCAACATGATCTTTCAAGCATCCCTCCATTTTTCATTGAGGAGATTTGACTTGAAGTATTTTCTCAACTTTTGTTGAAGATCAATGAGACATTAGTTGCAGTTCATATTCAACTTCATAAAAACTTATTAGATGTTATGGATCATGTGTGTGGACAAATATATCAGTACTTATGAACACATGCATGGTGTTCTTACATTTTCATTTGGATTGGACATGTTTTCAAACTTTACATTTATCTATTTTATAACATTTGACATTGTGTCAAATTCTTATCTATCTTATATGGTGACTTTTGTTTCACATTACATATTGATTATAATGTCCTTATGTTTTCTTATGGATTTTTTTCATCATTGCATTCTTTTTCTTCTTGAGGTCATTTCTTATGCCTCCCTTTTTATTTTGCATGATCGTTTGCTATCTTATCTCCATAAACACAAATAATCGTTATTGTGACTTGGTTATACAAACCTTACTCCCTTTAGTCATTCCTCATTTACCATGTGATTAATTAACGAACAATTTTTCTCATTACAATCTACTTTTATCAGTCCACTTTGGATCTCCCTTTATTCCCTGTTATTCCTTATCACAAATTAAGCATATATATATGGTTGAGATTTGAGATAACATGTTGGTTCATAGTTAAAGCCTAAGTGTTCTAGTCAGTCTTGTCTTTGGGTACTTAGCTTCCTTTAACCAAAGCCTAAATCTCATTTGTGTGTATCACTTTATCTCTCATGATTGGTCATTCCAAGTCCGTATGGAGGAGGAATCTTAAAAATCCATAAAAATATTCAAAAGCCAAATCATTTAACAAAAGACAATGATCTAAAAGGCAACATTAAAAAATATCAAAAGTCAAATCACACTAAAAAACATGATTTGAAGTACATCTTTTATTTTTTAATCAAAGCTCAAACTCCACATTTGACCTCACAATAAAGTCGAGGTCTATCAGAGTGTGGTAGGTCAGTAGATTAGAAAAAGAATATAAAAAAAAATCTTTTAGTGTTACTTTCTCATGCAAGTACCTAATCTTCAAAGTAAACTGTCAGCTCTATAAGGGGTCCTGAGGAACATGAAACACATTTTGGGAAGGTAGATCCATTTTAATTTTCTTGTTCAAAACCTCCAACATGAGTTGATCTTAGTACCACACTTATTTGCCTACATAACGTTATGCCTCTGGTGAATATGTATCCTTTATATATTGATGGTCATTAGTAATTTAGTGTCTTCTCATGTCCTTAGTGTGTCTCATGTCTCATAAGGTCTTTTCATAAGATGCCTATGTTATGCTTCTTGCATTCCCTCTTTCACTCCCTACAATATTAATATTTCATCTTGAGATTTTTTTTTTTTTTTTCACTAATCACTCCCCTAGGGATTCCATTTGTGAGTTGCATTGTAAAACCATGGGTAGGACATAGTCTTCCTCAAATTATCAACTTTTCACATTACCATTCCAAACATCCATTTTTACCATATTTTCACATTATTTCCACCTCAATGGTGTTCTTTTTGTGAATTGTAGTGTAAGACCATGGTTAAGACCTGGCCTTTCTCATAAAATTTTCTAATATCCAAGTCGCAACAAAATTACATGTGTCAAATATGAGATAAAATGTGATTAATTATGAATTACACATCATTGGCATGCTTTAAATCTTTATTTAGTATGTTTTATGTTTACTTCATTAATCTTTCACTTTTATCTCCTTATTTTTTGATTGCATGTAAGAATCCAACCACTATTTTTAAGTTTTTCATACTTCACAACTTGAATTAGTGTGATTAAATCTAAGACCATTTTACCAATTTTATTTGTCTTTTATACTTCTCAATGTGATTTAGTATGATTGATTGACTTAATTGATTTTTTTTCTACTATTGGTCTTTCACGTTGTTGGGTGAATATTTTGTCAATCAGCTAACTGATGAGCAAAATAGGTCTCTTCAACCACATCAAGGGAGATTGATCAGCCAAATATGCAGGTTTACCACATCAGAGGTGGACAAATCTCTCCTCTTATCAAGGGGAGGTTCCCTATAAATATAAAGGGGCTATATACTATATATATAAGCAGATAATAACACTCAGGGGTAGAATAACACCATTCATCTCTCTTCTTTCAGAGATGATGTTCACAAACAAAGGAGAAAATCCTGGTGATAATACTGAAGGCACTTCTCTTCTTTCAAAGTGGTCTTGCAGCAGGGCGCATGAGTTCTTTCTGGTGGGTAACTAACAGGTGACAAAGGCGCAGTAACCAGCAGGATAAAGTGCAACACAAAGTCTACACCTCAACTGCCCAAAGAGTGAAAAATAAAAGATAATGAAGGCACAAAGTCATCTCAAGATCTTTTACACAAAAATAAACACACACTGAAAATAACTGTGATAGCACAAAGTCTTTCAATAATTATCTTCAGGACACCTTCTTGATTACTTTCACTATTTCTACTTATTTCAATAAAATAGATAAGAACGCATTCAAGAAACAGACATAAGAACAATCTCTTAAAATGACACAAGCTATAACAGCATAAAGTCTGAAAGTAACTTGCTTTCTCATTCAAACAAAGAAATATGATGAACAATTTGAGCTCAAAGTCTCAATAATCGTCTCTCAATTTTGGTAGAGTTTCGCTTCTATAATGGAAAAGTCTCCATTTTCTATAAAACAAGAGTTTACAATATATAGCACCAAGAAAGGCTTGGTGTTTTGTTCCATGAAATGGCCCATGCTGCAGTCAATGCATTGAATGCGTTTTCAGTTCTGTCGAGGGACCATGCTTGGAACAGTGCATCGACCTTAACTGTGGCGCGCTAATTCATCTAGTATGTCTCCTCCAAAGTATAGATCACCTGGTCCTTTCCTTCTTATCTGTGCAGCTGTCCACTTTTGCCTTTACTTCATGGAAGAAAAACAGGCCGCGTCTTTGATTTGGTGTGCTCAGAAGTCTACTTGGTGGACTGTTTCACCTACTGGAAATAAATCCCTTATAAATATTTCTGATCTTTTTTGTATTGTTCTCTCTTCCCTATAGCAATTTGAGCTCTCGGGCTCTCTTTTCAGCTGGTCGCTTGGTTTATTTTTCAAGTTCCGCGCTATATTTGAAAACTAACAGATATTTCATTACCTTAAATTTGATGTCCGCGGGGCCATCAATGGTTGCTAGTTGTTTGAACCATATTGAACCATGAACCTTTGAACCGTTGAAAGTTCATTGGTTCATTAGTTCAGGCAGCCTTTATCAGTTCCCTAGTTCAATCGCTTCCTTTGTTCAATCATCTATTTGTTTTGTCTGGTTGAACCATCCTTTGAACTGGTCTATGAAATCATCCGTGTTCTTCTTTTGCTTGAGGCTGTCTTTGAACCGTTGAACTTGTGAACCATTGAACTTTGAACTCTTTTGGTTCAAGGTTCAATCAGTTCATTCTTTGTTCTTCTGCCTCCTTTATTTTTCTAATTCTCTGGGAGCCTTGAAATTCTTTCAGCTCTGTCTTTGGGATATCCCGAAGGGAAGGTGTCCCTTCGGGCCTTTGAGAAAGGTCCATTTTCTTGGTGCCGAGAGCCCCCTGCAAGGGTCTTTGCCCTTTGGGGTCTTTCGGGCAGTCTTCGGGTTAATTCCTTCGGGCGGCCTTGATTCTTCATTTCCTTCAGACAAAATGTCCGAAGGAATTCTGTCTGAAGGAAATCTCTCTTTGCCTTAGCCATTTTTCCATCGGGTTTTTTTTTTTCCTTTCAGGCGAATTTCTTCGGACAAAAGTCCGAAGGAATTCCTTCGAACTTTTTGTCCGAAAGAATTTGCTTTATCTTTGCAAAATTCTTCCACGGCAAATCTCACCGAAGGAATTCTTTCAGTTCTTTTACATGGTAATTCTTCAGAAAAAAAATCTGAAGGAAATCTTCCCTTTTGGCCTTCTCTTTGATCTTTGAACCAACCGTTTGTTGCCCTCCACAAGGGCACCTGCCTTTAGTCCACTGCCCTCCACAAGGGCACTTGTTCCTTTAGTTTTGGGGCAGTCCTTTGAACCAACCGTTTGAACCGACCGATTGAACCAACTTTGGTTCAACGGTTCAATCTCTTTATCGGAATCCCTTGTTTTGGCTAAGTCTTTTGACCGCTTGAACCAACCGTACGTTGAACCTTTGAACCGTTGAACCCATTGAACCTTTGAACCAAAATGGTTCAAAGTTCAACGGTTCAATGGTTCAAGCCTTATTCTTTTCGTTAAGTGTTTTGAAGCCATTGAACCTTGAAGCAGTTGAACTTGTTGAACTTTTTGTTGAAGCGCTTAACTCATTAAGCTTGCCGACGTCGTTGAACCTTTTGAACCCGTTGAACTTTTGAACCATTTTGGTTCAAGGTTCAATGGTTCAATGATTTGTTTGAAGCTTGCCGATGAACAATTTTGGTTGAACCAAGGCATTGAACCAATCCTGAAATTGTCTGAGTGTTGGAAACTTGCCCCTTTGATAGAGCTCGCCTGTTGAAGCCATTGAACTTGCTAATCCCTTAGTTGAAAAAGCTTGAATAATGAAGAATTTGAATGCTCAGATCAATTATTTGAGAGGGGAAGAGATAATTTTGGCATGCAGGACCAAAATAGTTCATATGTTGTCCCAAAAATGAGTGACATTTTTGGGGACAACACACGTGCTTTGCATTTTATTACATTCTTTTCATACTTCCCAACGTGGTTTAGTATGATTTTATTTGTTTTAATTTGGTACCAATTTTTTTCATGATTTAAAAACAACTTTTGACCTCTTATTTAAAACTCTTTGGTTTCTTATACTTAGTCATCTTTTTGTTATTACATATTTTCCAATATGAAATAGTGTGTAGTATATATATTTTTTGATTATTTATACTCTGCCAAGTCCTTTTCACATATTTTTTTTAACCATGCATGAGTCCTACATAATGCTAAAAAATAAACCACAACATATATATTTCCTATAGCATATACAATAAAAGTCAAATACATGTGCTAGAAAGAAATATATCCATGCAACCGCAACGACAACCATAATACAAACACATAAAGATCAGAATCCAACTAACAAAACAGAAAATCTCTATATATATCATGTTTTTTTAACAAAGTATAAAAATACATTGCTCCACCTCTAAGACTAGTCTTTATCATGTCTATCTCATATCCTAGCCATGTTGCCGATAGATGCTTCAGATAGTCCCCTCTGATTAGTATGATGTAAAGAGGATGTCCAAGATCTCAAGCATACTACCTATCCTTGTAGGTTGGTACCTGGGCCTGTACCTATCCTAGCTGAATTATGGTAGCCAAATGCATGGCTCACTCTTGAGCCAAGGCCTACCATGGTTATTCCTCCCCTACTCCCACCCCTATCGATGGTTGTATCCCATCTTCACGTTTCTGTAGCTACCTCATGACCTCCCCTAATAGTCTAAACCAGCTCACCTGAACTAGGGCAGATGGTACCATGCAATCATCCAATGTGGTAGGGTCGTATGACACCAACACCCTATCCATAATATCATGGAGTGATCCCATCACCAAGGATCCCCATCTGACCTCCTCCTCATCTGTAGGATATGCAAAATTTAAAACAGATAGATATTAGATCACATATGTATCTCAAAATCTATTTATCTACAATCACTCTAATCTCATACAACTAGTATTCTATTTCAAAGCTTAAGCAAATTACAACTATTTATTATTTGTCTAGGTGTCACTAATCATGGTCTCCCCATATGTTCATCTGCTACGCATAGTCTATCCATTGGCTCATCCTTTGAGTACCTTTTCCATGGGATGCCTCTTAATCAATGCAAACCCTGGGGTCACCACCCGTGCACGTCTCAAGCCTCATCTCAGTGGTGCCTTTATAGACCAGCTCTGCCTTGGATCAACTGACTAGTCATCTTGGATAACCACCCTCTTTTCTCTCTCATCGTTGGCATCTCCATCGGTGGTGTAATCTTGGTGGTTGTCTTTCCTCCTACTGTGGTGCCAACTATGGTACCTACGGCATACCTGCATCCATGTCCATTCCCTCTCTAGCTATCCATTGTTGTGCTCAACTTGTCCATGGTCTCACATGCCACAGTCTGATCTCTAATCTCACAACTGGTGCTCTTTCTTCTCCTTTCTCACTTGGCTCTCTTACATGTTGAGCCCAAAATGTAGGCACCACTATTGGAGTCATTGGGTGAGGGAGTCTAAACTATCTTGGTAATTGTGCCATTGGATGCGGCTCTACCCACCAAATATAATGTCCTGTGATTGGCACTCGTGCTAACCCTAGCGCAACTATCCCCGAACTCGACCAAATAATCACAATTTGCATAAGGTTGCCACACGATCTCTCCTCGTGTGACCATCTATGACACTAGCATGTGGGGCATGGTCCACTCCACCTGATCCTATCTCCATCTCAACACCCTAAACAATTGATCATTGACCACATAGGACAACCTAGTTGGTCATTACATCGAGAACCTCTCATATATCTAAGCATTTAAAAATACCATTGGCTCCATGGTCTTCTACCCTCTGGACAACATCTCATACATATCATGCATGAGCTAAATCCAAATGATAGAACCCAAGTCATAGAGTGTCCCCTACTCCAATATCGACTGACTCAAGGCTATTGCATATAGTGGTACCTTATTGTCTGACTTGTGATACAACACTCGTACTATCACAACCTTTCAGATTCTAGAATCTGGGCAATATAGACATCAATAGACTCACCCTCAATCTTGGGTAAATCCTTTTTGAGCACGTTACTCATTAGGCTAATGCTCACCTCTCTTATTAATCATTCGGTATCCCCGTGATCACCAGTGTCTCCTTATAGGAAGTCCAAATAATGCATGGACATCCTCTAATGTGATACCAACCTTTATGGTCTTCCCATCCTCCACCCATCTAAAATTATTGGTCAAGCGTTCCCATGCTCCCAGGAACATGACCACTAGATCAACACTCAATGGAATCCAATCTCCATGATGCCTCCCAAGCCTAACACGACCAATGTAGCTCTGTCTATATCTGACCGGGGCTCTAATAAATCTGGTAACTACAATGTATCTACCAATCGCTAAAATCTTTGATACCCCTACAACATTCAAATAACAAAAGATGTATTAGATCTCCATGTCACTTATAATCAAAATATATTTTTTAAAATTTTTAACAAAAATCACCTAATCTACCTTAATTTACTCATTTCTTACCAATTTGACCTATTTTTAGCTTAATTGTCCATTTTAGTATTCACTATGGGCCTTAAAAGTACTATATCGACCATTTTCCCTCATTTTAGTACTATATCAAACACTTAGTACCTAACTAAGTCGACCCTATAGTACTAGGTCGACCACTTAGCCTCAAACAACTAAGTCGGCCCTTTCATTTTTCCACTATAGTACTAAGCCAACCATGAGGTACTATGTCATCCTTTTCCCCAACCAACTAAATTGACCTAGACCTAATAGGTCAACCATTTTAAAACCTTATTTTTTACCTACTAGGTCAACTGGGTTGACCTAGTTCTTTCAAAAGTTGACTTTTTGACCATCTATAATAAATATCTTTGGCACTTATTACTTTGATCCCTTCTAAACCCAGTTCCTCGTTTGACCTCTAGTTTCCTTGACAACTTGGGGTTCATTCCAGTTCCTAGAATATATCTAATTAATAATTTTTTATAAAACACTTAATTTTAAATAAAATACTAAAAAATTTAAAATTCTCAATTGCTTACCCGTGTTGCACTCGTTGTAGCCGCTAGGCATCCTCCTCATCTTAGTTGTCATCTCCTCACCATCTTGGCTCTTTCAACTTTCGTTAGGTCTCTTAGAGCTCTATTTTTCTATCAGAAGAATCAAACAATAGCAAATGAATTCTTTTTCACCCTATTTAAAGTTACTATTCCCAATTATTTACCCTTCAAATATTTATCGTCAAATTCTTTGTTTTGATCATGTCTTTTTTTTTACTAATTCATTTTTTGAATTGTAAAAAGTTTTGGAATCCTGACGTCATAGAGAATCTTTTCCACTTTTATATATTACAAAAAAAATTGATTTCTCGCTCTTTTTTGTATTAATCTCTACAAGTTTATCTATTGTTCCTCACATTGGATGCCTTCACATATCTCACATCTCCTTCTTTATCTACAACACTAAGGTATGTGTTTATCAATTATGTCTTTTCATTTATCTTATTTATTTCTTATTACAGTTTACTTAGCATCAGTGTTATGTGTCATCATGTTCTATTCCCGAAGCACCATCCCTTATTACACTTACATGACATGTGATGAGCTTCAAGTGGGGCATATGTATACACATAATATTTTTAAATTTTTATCAATTACTGAAGCTCTCTATCTTTTAGGAACCCGTCGAGACTCAATCTATTTGAGTGCACACCTTAAGGGGTGCATCAGGAAAGGGGTGGGCAAACCATTAGGGCTTCGTAAGATTGTTGTCTTTTTTGTCACTTATTATCTACACGCTAGTCTCCTCAAAACCATTTCTTTAAGTTTGTTCTTCTCTTTTACACACTTCTCTAGTCATTTACCGCCTTTAGTACCTCTTTTTCTAATTTAAACCCCCTTTTGACTGTTTAAATAAATGAGTTGTGAAGATATTTTAGCATTATAACATTACAATGATTGAGCTTAAAAATGATGTTCATGGCCTCTCTATTATAGATTTTTAAATAGGTCTAAGATCAACCATGATCGTCCATCCCAAGATCAAGATATGCGGCCATGAATTAATCTAATATTTACAATTTAAATCCATTAATATCCTCATGTCAATTTAGAGAAAAATCCATTAATGAGGCATGAGAGGCATTAAAGAGGCATGGGAGACCCATAATCTTGATATTTTATGTATTTATGGTTTATGGATGCCACCCCATAAATGATGTCACTAGGTGATGTAGATATTAAGAATCAATTTTTAATATTGAAATAATCAATAACTTCCATAGAAAATTCACTTAAATTATTGATTTGACTTAATTAGCCTTAAACAAGATGAATCAATATTTATGTAAATATTTATAATTTAGCTCTCAATTAATCACAATGGTCAAAAAGTCATATTACTGTGTCATAATTTGAGTCAGGAAGAATTGAAATATGATGTTAGATGCATTGGAATTGTATTCTCATTTAGGATGTTGCCAACACAAAATAACAAAGGTACGTGACAAGTACTAACAAATTAGAAGAAAAAAGTGATCCAGAGCACATAAAAGTGAAATTGTCATTTTGACTTGAAATGATTTGATCAAAGTTAGGAATCACATAAAATGCGTTATCCCATTTAGGGATACTTTGACTTAAAACAACACTTATAAATTAAAAATTTGAACCATTTAGGGTGTTGTAATGATTTTGACCTAAAATATACAAATGAGTGCAATTCGAGTAAGATTGACAATTTCAATACAAATGGTGTTAAGAATTGGATATCTACATTTTACCCCTGTTTGAGAAGGCATAGTGAAACATTTAAGCAAAGTAACATCTTTAAAAAAAAAAAGGTTGTCAAGAAGAAATTAAAAATGATCCATGATGCCCCCTCGAGAGGACATACTAGAATGAAAGAGAAGGATGGACTCTCAAAAAGAGAGGGACAATGAGAGATTAACTCATGGAATAAATCACATCCAAATGAGTTAATGCTTGCACACGTGATTACCATCAATGATCAAAATATAATTAGAGGTATAATGGCCCCAAAGACGAGGGGAATAGGAAGGATTCAATCCAAACATGTAAGGCACACACTTGAAATGCACTTAATTTGAGAGTGCAAGCTATGTGCTTACAACATTGATAAATCTTGAGACAATTTTCACACTAAAACTTCACCATCATATGCAAAAGTGTGGAGATCTTAGAATTCAATAAAAAAGATAACATGGTCTCCATAAAGATGATAATAAGATTTGCCCTAGAAGAGCAGATTTGATCATGATAAGGTAGTTGTGCCCTAACAGGACTAATTTTTATTATTGATAAATAATAAATAATGGTTTGCCCTTGTAGGGCTAATTTGATTCGAACGTTGTTTAGATGTTGTGCCCCAGCATGGGCAATTAGCTCAAGGAGATAACCTAATGTATATATTTAAAATGAGTGGGTGCAAACGTACATACGATGGTAGAATGGCTTGGAAAGCCACAAGAAACCAAGCATATGAGAATGCACAAAGTGATGAAAGAGATGAAAAGATGAATAAAAGATCATCGAGTTGACCTCAATAGAAATTGAGTGCTACCTGCATAGTCTAGTAAGACCTCAAGATGATGTAGTTCTCCCTGCAAATGGGATAGAATGGAATGAGGGATGAAGAAAATTGACTAAAGTTTGATTAAACTCATGATATATGGAAAGATATGCACGTCTAAGCATTGAGTCGAGTGTTAAAATTCATGATACCTAGATGCCTGATTTCATATTATGAGCTTAGATTATGCAAAGTGTTCTTGAGAACTGTTTATTGGAGTTGTGTTGACATTTAAACTTGAGTCTAGAGCACAAGGTGCATGCTATTGAAAAAAAATTGGGTATCATAAGTATGAGTAACTTATGAAACATAGCATTTCAAATGCGCTGAGTCGGTTTAAATGTGAATACCTATAACTAAGGGTAATGGTAAAACATTGACCAAAACCAGAGTTACAACTATTTACATTTAAACAAAAAAGCAAAGACAAAGAAAAAGATAAACATAAATAAACATAACTTCAAATCAAGATATGAATAATTAAGATTCAAGTAGGAACATGAACGTTTAAAAACAAAATAAGAACTTAATAACATGATATCAAGATATAAATAATCAAAATCTATGCGGACCATCAAGATGTTTTTGAACACAAAAGAGAAAAGCAAAATCAAACCAAGAAATACAAGACCAAAGCGAGACAAGAAGTAATAAAAGGAGAAAAGAAGAAGAAATAAATGAAGAGATGTGAAAGCACAATAAAAATCAAATAAACACACACAAACAAAAACGAAGTTAGTGCGGTTTAAAGACAATTGTTCATGCACATGTGGGAGACACGTTACTTTCCACCATAATATAAAAAATAGCAATGACATAAAATTTGTTCCCTAATTAAAGAGGAACAATTACATAAGAAATGGGGAAATAAAAAAAAGGAAGGGGTTGGTCGAGCTGACTCCATATGTACAAGACAAGTGGACATTGCCTACATAGTTCCTTGGACGCATGTTCCAACATGAACTTTAGGTCAAATGTAGTTCTCCTAAGAAGTGGGATATAAGACATGATGAAAAATCAAAAACATATGATTAAAGTTGTAAATAAAAGAGAAGACTTGACAAATGAGATTGGTCTTGTAAAATGGAAAATTGGTGGGATGAGAGAAAATAATCTTGTAATACAACAAGTGCATGGAACAACCTGACTTACACAGTAGAAAGTCAGTGGGATAAAATGATTGTAAAATGGCAAAAGCGTGAGGACAAGAATGTACAAAAGCGTAAGACAATATTTTTGTTCTTTTGTGGATCACTTTCTAATGTTTTTGGTTTTTTTCGAGATAAAATATGTACAAAGGGGGCACCAACCAGTCAAGGAGATGCTCATCCAAGAATGTAAGCTCCAATAAATAGCTAAGTCAATTGCAACAACACATGTTCACAAATCGGTGAGAGTGAGGATCCTTATAAAGGGTAGTAAATTGAATATAGAATAGTGTGTAGCATGAAATCAATCTAAAGAACTATGTGGCATGCGAAGAGCCTAAGAAAAAATGGTGTTCTTGTTCACTTGTCTATAGAAGAAATTGTAAAATACTGTCTTGACTAAATTGCTTTGTAGAACTAGCGTTGAATGCATTTATAAGACATAATCGAGATCATAATTGGTCAAGGGATAAAAAATGTTCAAGCTTACAACATGCCTAGGAAATAACTAAGAATATGGTTCTCCAAGAGAACAGTCCAAAGAATAGGGTTTTATTTTGAGAATGGTCCAAAGAATATGGTTCTCAAATATAATGGTCCAAGGTATGATAAAATGTGTTCAGAGTACCAATGATTTAAATCCTTCACTGTCTAGAGTTGTGAAAAGTGGTTTAGGGTAGTATAAAATGGTAGGATAAAACTACTTCGGCACAAGCTGTGCCCAAATTAGGGGTCTTGTAGACAATGATTCAAAGTTGTTCATGCATAGAATCTTATAAGGTGCACAATGTTCATGGGCTCTGGAAGTTCTTCACCATTGGTTTTAGCCAGTCGATATACCCTTGATCCATAGTTTGTCGTGATAAAACATGGTCCCAACCAATTAGGTTGAAACTTATCTTTCTTCTTGCATTCAACATTCATGTTCTTTTGGTTCTCTTTCAAAACCAACTCACCAATCTCAAACTCCTGAGGGAGAATGCACTTATCGTAACTTCTCCGCAATCTGTTTTGATAGGACTGTAAATTTTCTAGGTCAGCCAAATGTTTGCAATCAAGAAGTTCTAGTTCTTTCAGCCTTGAGACTCTGTATTCCTCGTCATCTTTAATATGATCTAGTGATACTCGTAAGGATGGCAATTTTATCTCGATTGAGATAATAGCTTCAGTGCCAAAAACAAGGGAATATGGAGTGGCTCTTGTTGGGGTTCAATGACTGGTTTTGTAAGCCCAGAGGGCATGAAAGATTTGCAAGTGTCAATTACGGCCAACATCATTAACAATCTTTTTTAAGATGGATACAATGGTTTTGTTTGATGTCTCAATTTATCCATTGCCTTGTAGTTTATATGGAGTTGATTTCTTATGCTTGATCTTGCATTTTGCACAAAGAGCTTTTACGTCTTCGTTTACAAAAGATCTGCCATTATTAGATATAATATGGGTTAAGATTCCATATCAACAGATGATATGGTAATGGATAAATTTGGCTATTTTCTTCCCAATAACATAAGTGAGAGGAACAATCTCAATCCACTTGGTGAAGTACTCGGTTGTAGTTAAAATGTGCTTATGACCATTTGAAGATGTTGGGTTTATTTTATCAATGAGATTGAGGCCCTATGTTGAGAATGACTATTGTGTTGTGATCGACTGTAGTGGTAAAGAAGGTGCATGTATCAAGTTGTCATGTTGTTGACAAGGAACACACTTCTTCACATAATTACAAGCATCAGTCTCCATTTTTGGCCAATAATAGCCTCTTTTGAGGAGCTTCTTTGCTAAGACTACACCATTGGTGTGGGCCTCACACATTCCTTGATGAACCTCCTTCAAATATAGTTTGGATTCTCCTGAAGATAAAAAATGAAGAAGCGTTCCATCATAGCCTTTTTGATAGAGCATGTTTCCAAGGAGAGTATACTTGACTAGTTTAGCATCGAGATGGACAATAAGGTGATGCACAACCAAATCTGAGTTTAAACCTGGCATGTCGGAGTGTGCCCATGCAAAGATGTCAATATAATCCTTTAGGAGGGATATAATTTATTCACGTTCTGCTTTAGTAAGGAAAGGTCCAAGATAAACAATTTTGGGATCCTCATAGGTTCTTAGGTTCACTTTTGTCATGTTTTCCACAAGGAGTGTGGATCCATGTTTTAGAATTGTAGGCAAGGTATGATTGTGATCATCTTCTTCTGCCACATTTTATTTTTGTTCCTCCCAAAGTTATAGATAATGTGATGGCCAAGTAGTAAAAACCTTTGGAAACTTAAGAGCAAGACGCTAAAACATTTGTTGTTGTTATGAAGAGATGCTTTTACTGGCTATATAACTTGGGCTAGATGGTCCTATGTTCTAAGGGGATGAACAAACTTTCCTGCTTGAGAGCACCTGAAATAGGTTTTCACTCAAAGGCTTATCTTTATCTTTACTTTTTATCTGACCAACAAGTGTCTCAAAGAGGTTTTCACTCAAAGATCTCGATGTTTCATTTTTATTGTGACTAAGACAGTTTGCTCTCCAAAGTAGTTAGAATGATCTAATGAAAAATCAAAGCCTTGTTTATGATCACCGATGGGAAATCCATCTCTTAGGCCCACGTATTCTAAAACTCATCAAGGTATATAACCGAATCTTGTTGGTCCCAATCAACGAGGTTGGGATGGCAAAGGCATAGGGAATGATGAGGTTCTGCTTCAGGATAGGAAGCTCCAATGGTAAAAATATAGTGTTTTTATTCAGGAAGGGAAGCACCAATAGAACGGGTTCTTGCTTCAGGGTGGGAAGATCCAATAGTAAGATATGTTCATGCTTCAGTAAGGAAAACTCCAATAGGTGTTATGGTTAAAATGGCATTGGAATCAAATAGGTTTGTGTCAACAAGTTTGTCAAAAAGGCTATAATGGGATGCTGCATCACTGCCAAGAGTCTCGGCACTAGTCACTTTAGAAGAGTCACTACCAAAAGTCATGAGGTCACCCCCAGGTAGTATATATCCAAGACCATGATTCCAATTAATTACTCCAGCTGATATGGGTTCTAGGATTCCTTGCGTTCGTGGGCTAAGGCCTTTCTCTATATAATCAAGATGATCGATGATTCGATTAGGGATTGGATACTTTGGGTTTTGAAAGCACAATTAGTAAGGCCTTCAGAATACAACCAATCTCCCTCAGTAAAAGCCTCATGATCTTTCTTTGGCACAACAATAGGTACAAAAACCACCGGTGGTTTTTGTTGTTTCTTTTTTGGTTTCCAAATCTGGTTGGGTCCATTAGTAGTCTTTGAAGGTTTAGGATTACTATATGTTTCAGGGGATTTAGGCAACTTTGCAACATGGAAGGCGTCCTTTAGATGATACATGAAAATGCCCATGTCTTCAATAACAACCTGCCACAAGAGCTATGGGAAATGGATCAGTCGAAGTAGAAGCTAGATCACTAGGGTCAATATAATTGGATGGAGATGGATGTAAAACTATGGCTTTGTTATTTTTTGAAACGTACTCAGAGCTTGGGCAATAGATATAATTATGAAATTCAGCCTCAAGATGTTTGCAGTATTGATATGGCTATTGATCAATGGGAATAGTAACCTCAATCCCATCATGGGGAAATTTAAGGCATTGATGGATGGTTGAAGGAACTGTATGTGCTTCATGGATCCAAGGATGACCAAGAATTATGTTATAAGGAAGTTTAATATCCATAATATAGAATAATGTGTGGTGGGAAACGGACCCAACCATGACTAGTAACCAAATTATGCCTGAAGATTCCCTTTTGACATTGTCGTAAGCCTTGATTGTAATTATTTATGGTTGAATGTCTTTGTCAGCATAGCCTAATCATCGTACCAACTTGAGAGCTATGATGTTTAGCCACGAACCATTGTCTATAAGAACCTGCTTGATCTTATGATTTGCAATGATTATCTCAATGTATAATGGGTTATTGTGATTTGGGCCAAGAGTGGACATGTCTTTTTGGTCAAACGTGATTTGTTGAAATGAAGATAAATGTCCGACCAAGTTTTGAAACTGATCAAGGTTTATATCAGTAGGCATAGTGAATTCTTTCAAAAGGTTATCTAGAATAGTTTTATGGACATCAGATGTTCACAAGAGACCCAATATGGAAATATGTGCAGGAGTTTTGTTCAATTGGTCCACTAGACTATAAGGCTTTTCGATTGTGGATTGAGTTGGTTTAGATTTTGTTGGCACAATATTTGGCTTTGGGATCATTGGCTCAATGTTCTCATTAGGTTTCATGGAAAAAGTGGGCGAAGGGCCCTGAATGGTGACTTGCAGGTGTCTAGTTGTGACTATGCAACCTAGAGGTGGCAAGGAGCCATTATAATTAGAAGAGGAAGGCAAAGGGCCTTGGATGATGACTCGTGGGCGTCTAGTTGTATTGCTACAATTTTGAGTTGATGAGAAGCCTTTATAATTAAAAGAAGGGTGTTGTTGTTCAAAACTAATAGCCCATGCAAATGTAGTTGCAGCTCCACTGCACAAACTCGACGTGGTATTACTAGGGGGAGAGGGCGTTGACCATATAGTGATGTCTTTTGTGCTACGAGGAACACAAAATTGTCCACGTGCTTTCATAGTAACAATAACAATGTGGGCAGAAGAAATGTGCCCTATAGTATTGTTATAGTCGTATGTCATGTTGTTATAAGCCACATTATTAGTATGGGAATTATGATCGTGATTATGCTCATTACAATTTTGACCCTGATGTTAATTTTTATTCTACCTCTGTCCTTGATTCTGACCTTTGTTTTGATTATTTCTTGGTGGCGATTGATTATGTCGAGAAAAGGGGTTCTTGTAGATCTCCATATCCTAATTTGTGCCCTAGTTAGGGGCCAACTTAATCTCTAGTTCACCACTTTCAATGAAGTCTTCAATGATGTGCCATAATTGGATACAATAATATGCACCATGACCAATTACATGATGGAAGTTGCACCACTCATTCTCTTTTTACAAATCTGGTTTCGATTGATCTTGAGGAAATGGCATTGGTACTAGCCATACAATCAAATTAGTTTCTATGAGCTTTTGAAGCACTGTTTCAACCGGTTCTCCTAACTTGCTAAAGACTCTGAAATTGTTATGAAATATTCTACATGGAGGTTGTATCTACAAATTAGGTGGTGGATTGGGGGGAGCTAATTGTACGTTTAGAGGAGGCGAAGCTTGTATTGTTTGTACATGTCACATTTTGGTCACCCAATTTTTGACCATGTTCTTGTTCTTGTTAAAGCCCTTAGGCTTATCTTGCATAATATTTTGTGTAGATGATTGGGCCTAATTTGAAGTTTGGCCTTATGCAAAAATCTTGACAAGACCCTTAGCAATAAGATCCTTCTCAATCTGCACCCCTTTGTCGATACTTTTCTTGAATGAGTTAGCACAAGCTAGACGTAGATTGTGTGCGACCTTAGAATGTAAGTTTTGTGCAAATATATCTGCCAACTATTTTTCTAGCAAGTTATGTTGAAAGAGACCTGCCAATGCTCTCCATCTTTGTAGATATGCGATAAAACTTTCACCATCATGTTGTTTGGCTTTGCACAAGTCAACAACGGTTAGTTCATGTTCTATGTTGTAAGAGAAATGGTTGATGAACTTTTCTGACAAGTCATTCCAATCCACAACTGATCCCTTGAGAAGTTTAAGTAGTCAATCAAGAGCCTGTCCTACTAAACTTTATGGAAACAGTTGTAGTAAGTACTCACTATTATAAGCAACTTCTTGGCATAAGATAAAAAATGCCTATATGTGCTCATGTGGGTCTCCCTTTCCTTTATATTTATCAAATTTTGGTGCTTCAAAATGAGGCATAAAGGGGGTTTGGAGAATGAATAAATCAAATGGATATGGACATATCTCATCAAATTCTTATTTCTTGACTCTATTGTTTGTCTCCAGTCGTTGCACAATCTCCTTCATGGAGTTTCACTCTTGCATGTTTGGTGCATTCATGTGTGGAATATAGTTCTATTGGGGTGGATTGTGCCCCTTTTTTTGTTGTTGTTGTTGGGATGGAATGTTCCCCTGTTGTTGTTGTTGGGGTGGAATGTGTCCCTATTGTTGTTGGGGTAGAATGTGCCCCTGTTGTTGCATGGATTTGTGAGGGATGTACACCCTACGTTCTGTGACTTGGTTTTGATTTTCTCCTAGATTCGAGTAGATAGGTCGCTGATTCTTGGATTGTAAAACATTCCCTGAATTCGACTGTCTTGAATGACTAGTGTTTTGTTTATTTTGGAAAATTCTTTGTTTATTTACCAATTTATGTGTTGGTTGAGATGAACTAGCTAAATTATCTTGAGGGATCTTCTCAATACGAATTGAATGTTTGGGTTTCTGATGTTTTGAAGTGACAAGAGGTTCATGATGATTAAAGAATGTATGTTCCATTTCTAAGGGAATATTTTGCAATATCTCTTGCATCTTTAACTGTTCGTTTAGGTTACCTTGATCGACTACTATCATGTTCTCAATAAATGTTTGTTGCGTACTTTCAAACACATTTTCTTATTCTTTTGAAGCATCATTGTGAATTGAAGTATCAACCAATGAGTCAGTTAAGTCCACGATAATTTGATCAACATATCATTGACTTATTTTCTTGATCTTTGCTATAAGATTCGGGTTTGAAGGTTTTGACGCTGTAAGTATTTATTTACCTTTGTTAGAAGAAGGTATATCTACTTGTGCAAAATCTTGCTCTTGTCATTGTTGTTCTTCTCTGACCAAGGTGTGCAATTGTTCCATAGGAAAATCCTAGGGTAATCTAGCACTTGATTCTATCAACCTAAGAAGTGTTTCATCTTGGCTCTCTTGGTATTTAGTATAATCTCCTTCGGATCCTACATTTGTAGGAATGTCCTTAAAGACAACATAATTGTCTTATCCATCATAAAAGTGCTCATCCTCATAGCTAGAGTTGTAAGGGACCCCACTATGAGTGACCCTTTGAGTCATGTCTAGAAAGTTTTACCTTATACGTTTGAATAAATTTGGATCAATGTTTGGCAAATGTGTAAACAAGGTATGGATTTGATCTTTATTTTTCAACAAATGACTAAAGTGCCAAAGAGACTATAAAAAAGGAGGGTGGCTTGGAACCACGCAAAATTATAAAAATGTGTTCACAAAATTACTCAACTTTTGGTAAAGTCAAAATCATATAGATTGGAAGAGGGTAGATAACTCAAAAATCTAGAGTGTGACTTGTACACTAAAACATAGACCTTTGTGATACATCAATACCGTAAAAGCTAGTTCAATTTCGATGAGTTGATACTAGAAAACTAGAAGAAAGCTCTTCGAATTACGAAGAAGACTATGTGAACTAAGAAACTCATGATGTGAAAACATGCAAGAATTCCTAAGTATAAAACTAAAACCAAGTGGGCAACACCACATTGCCACATAGTGATAGGGGGATTATAAAATATGTTCTAGGACTTAAAGTGTGAGCGATGCAGATGATAAGTGTGATTTTGAGTCTACAAAATGGTCCTCAATTCAAAAAATTGAAAATTGAATCCAAGTTAAAACAAGTTTAATGTGTAAATAGTGAACCCAATTTAACACATCAACCTTTAGAACTTAGAAAAGATTCAATTTTTGAATGTGAATTATAATTGGAGTACTTAAGCTAATTTGGAAAATGATTTAAACTCAAATGGACAGCATAACTGCACCAATGATGACACAATGTTTATAATGACAAACTTGAATAAGAAAAAGATTGATTTTTACTTGGGCAACATAACGCCTCCTTGTTCAAAAAATTTGGGGATAATGTGTCTGGTTATAACGTTTGGTTAATAGGTAAGTTTTGACCCAAAACAAGACTAAGTAATCTAAGATAAATACAAATCAACTAATTAATCGTCTTAAGTCATAAATTAACGAGGTGTGGCAAAGTGAGGTTAACTAAACTAGCAAGTTTTTGAACATTTCTAGATGGATCCCATGCACAAGACTTTCACGTCAAAATGCAAAAAAATCATGTCAATTGGGTTTGCATCATATGACTTGTTGTAGAAAGGTCTTGCCTTTTTTATAACCACTACTTCTGTCACTTTTTCAATGTAGTGCGATGTCCAACATGATCATACATCCTAGACTTGGCCCCAACAATAGGAGATGATTTAACCACTTAAATTGTCGTCTCAGTGGGTTGATCCCAATTTATATACCCCTCCATAGAGAGGGGTTGAAGACAATGCCGGGAGATGAATTCCCAAGTCAAGGATTTCATATAGAACTTATGGAAGGTAATGAAGTCCCCATCACAAGTTAAGATGTAAAAATAAATGACAAGTAAAAGAGATTTAAGGTTGTTTCTATATCACCCAAGCCATGCAGATCTTGGGGAGAGCCTTGACAACTTTTCTTTTACACTTTCGACTAAGGCACTTTGCAATAAAGACGGTGCTTTTGATCCCACAAGTTCCCTGAAGGGGATGGGTGGGAGAGCATACATGCACAATCTTTTTTTTTGTGAATCAATTTTAACAAAATAATGATCTATTGAAAATAAACTTTGAAATGTGTTAAATTTTAAAGCACTTAAATCGAAAAGTTTGGTGATGTTCTTTGGCCCCTTGGCCTTAAGTTGTAAACTTGAAAGAAACAACCACAAAAACCATTCAATAAAGCACCCTAAAATTTTTGTTCAGCACCAAATAAAATATTTTGATTCTTTTTAAACACCAAAGAGAGTTACAAAAAGATCTAATTTAAGTATGACTTGGTTTTATTCAAATGGGACCTACAAGAAAAATATCAGAACTTTATTTAAACTTGAAGCTACTTTATGTGTGAAGGAATTAACTTTGCAAATTGAGCTCTCAAGTCTGTGTTTTTAAAAAAAAAACACAATGATCGTCAGTTGTCACTCTGTTTGTGATGGTTGTCCTAACCATCAATGGTTACTCTGATTGCTTTGTGTAGGATGTTTTATCGATTGTTGGCAGTTATTCTAACCATTGACAGTCATTTATCGACCTGAAGGCATCAACATTCTTGTCAAAAGCACTTGTTAGCTTGATTAGCATAAAACTTGCAAATGAAACTTGTGAAATCAAGGAAATAGAACCAAACCAGAGACTTAAAAATCTAATTTAACCCCTATAAACTTGAATTTTCTCAAAAAAAGTTAGACAAGATTTTTCAATAAAAACTAAGCAAGCCTAAAATAGAATAAACTCTCTAAAATCAAGCTTTTAGATCATGTTTAGGTTCAGTTAAAAGACTTAAATCATGCAATTTGTTAGAAACAAACTAGACAAATGCTCAAAAAGATAATTTTTGCATGGGTTTTCCCCTATATCCCAACCGTCAACGGTTGACAGAATCGTCGGTGGTCATAAGAACCATCGACGGTCACTGTGTGACTTGTGAGACCACAAAAAACATGGGAAAACAAGAATAAAAATGGTGTTTAAGGAATATTTAATGATAAAAATGTAGGTCCCACTAGACGTGCCATAATGTAAAGTAAATTACAAGAAATGATTAGTCAAGCATTAATCCAAGAAATCAAAGAAAAATGCATAAAGAGCTAAACACATCAAGCCAAACTATTCATATGGGGTTTTGATAATAACAATAAGATACAAATGAAAGAAAGTAAACCATTACCTTTCCAAGTGATTTCATTGCTCAAAAGTGGCTTAAAAACATGTTCTCCCCTTAATCAAACATTCTTGTCTTTATCAACAATGGTGGTAAAACTCCTCCAATGTCTCAAGAACACTCCATAAAATCTAGGCTCATGATATTGAAACTATCTAATTGCCTAACAAAAGAAGCTAATCCAAATATAAATAATACAATAATCAAAACACAAATGAATTGTGAAAAGATTTTAGCATTATAACATTACAATAATTGAGCTTAAAAATGAGGCTCATGGCCTCTCTATTTATAAATTTATAAATGAGTCTAAGATCAACCATGACCGTCCATCTCAAGATCAAGTTGTGTGGCTATGGATTAATCTACTATTTTTAATTTAAATCCATAAATGTTCTCATGTCAGTTTGGAATAAAATGCATTAATGAGGCATGGGAGGCATTAAAGAGTCATGGGAGACCCATAATCTTGATATTTTATGTATTTATGGCTTATAGATGCCACCCTATAGATGATGTCACTAGGTGATGCAGATATCAAGAATCAATTTTCAATATTAAAATAATCAATAACTTCCATGAAAAAATCACTTAAGCTCTTGATTTGACTTAAGTAGCCTTAAACAAGATTAATCAATATTTGTGCAAATCTTTAAAAATTGGCCCGCAATTAATCAAAATGGTTAGATGTTAAACACAACTATCTACTGAGAGGGGGGCTGAATCAGTAGATTAGCTAAAACTAGTTCTTTTAGACCTTTTAGAGGAAATAAAAATTCATATGCAAGTCAAAAAAGAAATACATAGATTACACATACACACAAAACACATTACTCAAGATTTTTATGTGAAAAAACTAAAAAAAATTACAGTAAAAATCGCTGCTAGAATCTATTGTTCTAATCCAGCCTCAATGTTAAATACCTCACTAGCTAACCTCACTGGTTACATTCAAGAGCACCCATTTTATGGAAGCACCCACTCCATAAAGAGACACCAATCCCCTAACTGAGTACCAACTCAATTTTCTAATGGCACCAACCAATCATAAATATAAATCTACAACTTCAGAATACAAGATGGATTCACAAATGAATCCAGATCAGTGTCTTTGTTACAAGTCTAATCTATAACTGCTCACTCTTTGCACATTCTCTATGTTCTCTTTCTTCCTCTCTACCTCACTCTTTGTTGCTCTGTCTTTCACTTTATGTCTACATACATTTCAAAGTGACACTCTTCGAGTTGCTCTACAACACTCTCAATTGCAACAACAACGACACAATAATAAATAAGATGTCGCGTATATACATTGAGTTTTAGGGTTTCATTTATGCAACGTGTTCTTTAATGACCCTTGCTATTTGTTCACATTCAATGCAACTTTGACATATGTGAATCCCTGTGTCTCGATTCATACATTACACTTCAATGCTCAAATCTCTTTTCTATCTTTGACGATTGCTAGATTTTGGTCATAACTACATTGTTTTCTTTTAGTCTCTTGGTTCATGCATCATGCCATAATGTTCTAGTCTCTTTATTATGTTTGATAGTTGATGGATTTATCTCTTAAATGCATAACCTCCTTAACCAATGATTGATCAGTTGGATCGATCAATCTCGAGCTCTGTGCAATCATTTACAAGTTTTGTTTGTTCCTTCAATTGTTCATTGAGAATATATTAAATGCGGGCCTTTGATTTCTTTCTTCGTGCCAAGTCTAACCATCGAGCTCCTATTTGCATCTCGCTACTTCTTATATATCAGGATCAATTTCGCTCATTTCAATTTATTTGAATATGCTTAATCTTTAACTTTTCCACTGTGCATTAACCTTAGAGCACCTTTAAGGCTTTAGATTCACTCACTCTGTTGGATCTTCTTAATCTTAGCTTGCATGTGTCATTGGATTCTCAAAGATGCTTGCTCTTTATGTTGACTAGATAATTAACCTTTGACATGTTGACTTCATCTCGCTTCTTTCGGTGTCTTTGAGATGCTTCCCCTTTGTCGATCTCTTCAGACTTTCTTGAACTTTAACATGTCCCTTTCAGGAGAATTTTTACAAACTTTTTGTCCAGGTCCCCTTCGAGACAATTATTTAGGACACATACCCTTCGGGGCTTTTTATAGCAATCCCTTCAGAAGTCTTGAATGGTCCTTATACCCTTCAAATTTTTTGAAGTGGTCCACTTGCCCTTTAGACTTATTGAGAAGTGCCCTTCGGCTTTCTTGAATGGTCCACTTGCCCTTCAGATTTTTTGAGAAGTGTCCTTCGACTTTTCTGAAAAGGTCCACATACCCTTTAGATTTTCTTGAATGTACCCTTCAGCTTTTTTGAAAGGGTCCACATACCCTTCAGACTTTCTTGAATGTACCCTTCGACTTTTTTGAATGGTCCACTTACCCTTTGACTTTCTTGCATGTGTCTACATGCCCTTTGGAATAATTTCTACAAGCTTTTTGTCCAAAAGTTGTCCTTATCAATTTTTCTGAAAGAAATTTTCAAGACCATTTCGGGTTCTTCATTCAGCATGACTTATAGACTTGGATGAAGTAAAGTCATCTTAGAAACCCGATCAACTCTTTTAGACCCATTTAGATTTTCAACTTTGCTTAACTTATTAAAATGAACTAAGTGAAGTTGTTACAAAACTCTGATCAACTCACCTAGACCCATTCGGGTTTTTCACATTGCTTAACTCATAAACATGAGAAAAACAAAGTCACTCCGAAATCCTAATTACCTCTTCCTTGACCCATTCGGGTTTTTGACATTGCTTATCTTATAAACATGAAAGAAGTAAAATGCTTTCGAAACCCTGATCAACTCTTCTAGACCCTTTTGGGTTCTTGAGACAACTTGACTTATAAAAACGAGACAAGTAAAGTTGTTTCATAAACCCGATTAACACTACTAGGCCCATTCGAGTTCTCGAAACAACTTAACTTATAAAGTTGAGAGAAGTAAAGTTGTTTTGGAATCCTAATTTGCTCTACAAGATCCATTCGGGTTCTCAAGATTGCTTTAATTATTTTATAAGTAGAAGCTCTTCATAAGTTTGATTTTCACTATAAGTATGTGCAATTCAACTTTTGACATTAATGTCTGATAGCACAAGCTACATTTGATATCAATGACAATATTACAGGGATCAACCAAAATTTCTAATAATCTCTCCCTTTGTCATTGATGGAAAAACATACCCAGAATGGCTACCCTTCTTCATTCCTTCACCATTCTGATTTTTACCCCTTTGACATTAATGACAAAAAGTCTTTTCCATATCATGGAGACGGGCTGCTTCTTTACTGGCTGGCTATTCTAATCCTTGGACCTCGCTGGCTAGAACACTTTATGAAGGACTCCCCCTTAGACAATGGCATATTTGCCTAAGCTTCTATGCTAGCTCTTCAGATGTAGCTCTTTTGACTCCATGATTCTTCAGATGAGCATGTATATAGCATTGGTCTAAAAGACCAATCAAGAATCGACATCTCTGTATAGATATGAATAATAATTTAGAGCTAACATACCTTTGTCATCAAATTGCAAAGGAACTACAGTTTTCTCACCAAACTGCCTTTTCTCTTAATCCAAGAGTTAATAATGTTCCTTAAATACTACCCTTGGATTCATACCCTATCACTAAAAGTTAGTGATGGGGTGTGGGAGCCACTACTCCCAAATTTTCTCTCAGATACTCAAATCGCTCCCTAGGAAGAGACTTGGTAAATATGTCTGCAATTTGGTTCTTTGTTGGAACATACTCAATTTTGACCTCTTGATCTGCAACCTTTTCTTTCAAAAAGTGATATTTGATGGATATATGCTTGGTTCTGGAGTGTATCACTGGATTCTTGGATATGTTTAGGGCACTTGAGTTATCATAGAAGATAGAGATAGGTTCTTTGTACTCTACCTTGATGTCTCTGAGATTTTGCTTCATCCACAAGACTTGGGTGCAACATGTTGCTACTACGACATAATATGATTCTATTGTAGAAAGTGTAACTGATTCTTGCTTTTTGCTCAGCCATAACACAAGTCTGTTTTCAAGGAAGAATGCACCACCACTAGTGCTTCTCCTATCATCCACACTTTCTGCCGAGTCAGCATCTGTATATGCAAAGTGAAATCTTCATTTGTAGGGTACCATAGACCATAGTCAACTATGCTTTTGATGTATCCGAAGATTCTTTTCACAGCGTTGACATGTGATTCCTTGGGGGTTGCTTGAAATCTTGCAACCATGCACATGGCCTGCATGATGTCTAGTCTTGATGCTATTAAATACAACAGGTTGCCCTTCATTGACCTATATAATGTATTATTCACATCAAGGGACTCATCTTCTTTGCTTAATTTACATCCAATTATCATGGGAGTGTTAACTAGTTTGTTGTCCTCCATACCAAATATCTTGAGCATCTCCTTTGCATACTTGGTTTGAGAAATGAAAATCCCATCATTTGTTTGTGCAATTTGTAAACCAAGAAAGAAAGAAAGTTCTTCCAGCATTGACATTTCAAATTCACTTTGCATTTGTGTGGCAAATTCTTTGCACATAATACTACTACCACCTCCAAAGATGATATCGTCTACATAGACAACAATAATCAACATATTATTACCTTCTGATTTAAAGTACAAATTATTGTCTACACATCCTTTGTTGAAGCCTTGTTATTGCAAGTATTGATCCAGTCTTGAATACCATGTTCTAGGTACCTATTTCATACCATACAATGCCTTCTTCAGTCTCCACATAATTTTCTTCATCCGCAAGCTGAAAACCTTTTGGTTGTTTAATGTAGACTTCCTCTTCTAAGTTCCCATTCAAGAAGGTTGAATTTACATCCATTTGATATACTTTGAACTTCTTGTGAACATAAAATGCCAAAAATATTCTTATAGCTTCTAGTCTTGCCACTGGAGCAAATATCTCTTCAAAATCTATGCCTTCTACTTATGTGTATCCCTTGCACACCAATCTAGCTTTATTTCTTATGATGGCTCCATTTTCATTGAGTTTGTTTCTCTAAACCCATTTAGTTCCTATCTCATTCTTGTTTGAGGGTCTATGAACCAATTCCCATGTTTTGTTCTTATCTATTTGACTCAACTCTTCTTTCATGGCTTTTAACCAGTTTTCATTCTTACTGGCTTCACTAAAGGTTTTAGGCTCAATTTATGAAAATAGAGCGAAACTTACTTGTTCCTTGTTCATTATAACTCTTCTCCTAGTCTAAACTCCCTTATTTTTGTTTCCAATTATCTGCTCCTTGAGATGTTCCTTTTGAACAAACCTTGCAGGTGCCCTTTCACTCTTTTCTTCCTCTTCATCACCATCTTTTACTTCATTTTTTGATTCTTCTAATTTTTCAATTCTGATCTCCTCAATAGGTTTGACATGGTTAAATCCTTCTTCAACCTTGACATTGATGCTCTCAACTATTTTATGCAACCTCTTATTGTAACATACATATGCTTTGTTATGATTGGAGTAACCAAGAAAGATTCCCTCATCACATCTTGTCTCAAAGCTGCCTAGTTTGTCTTCCTTTCTTCTGATATAGCATTTGCTTCCAAACGTTGAAGTATTTAACTGATGCAATATTTCCATACTAGCGTTCATATGGCATTTTACCACTTTTCACCCTCAGTTGAACTCTGTTCAGGATGTATATTATTCTTTGGACTGCTTCTCTCCAATAACCATCAGATAATTTTACCTCTTTCAACATTGTTCTGGACATCTCCTTAATAGTTCTATTCTTTCTCTCAATAACTCCATTTTGCTGTGGATTTCTTGCAACAGAGTAGTGCCTTTTAATCCCATGCTTTTCACAATATTCTATGAACTCATTGGAAGTGAATTATCCACCTTTATCTGATTTCATACATTTGATCTTTCTTCTCATTTCATTTTCAACCATGGCCCTAAAGATCTTAAATCTCTTAAAGGCTTGAGATTTGTCCTTCAAAAAGCTTACCCATATCCTTGAATAATCATCTACGAATAACATGAAGTAATAAACTCCTTTTGATCCTCTTGTCTGGGTAGGACCATAGAGATCAGTATAGACTAATTGCAGAGGCTTGGTGGTCACATACTCTTTTGTTTTAAATTTGACCCTTGTTTGCTTGCCTAATTGATATTCTCTGCATGTAGTATCTGCAGGTTTAGTTATTTTGAGCATATTTCTTACACACTTATTCAAACTTACTTTGACTAGATTATCAAAATTGACATGTCCCATTCTTCTATGCCACAACCAGCTTTCATCAACCTTTTCGATGAGGCAGCTATTACTATTTACTTCAACAAGATTGTAGATATTATTCTCGATTCTTTTCCCTTCCATAACTATTTTTCTAGATCTTTTTAGCTTGCAGCCTTCAGCATCAAATATGACCTTGTATCTATTGTCACACATTTGGCTGACACTTAGTAGATTATGCTTCACTCATTTGACATAAATCACGTCATGTGTAGGAAGCTTACTATCAATGTGCAAGGTTCCTTTGCCTTTGATTTTTACTATTGTGTTGTCTCCCATGCTAACTGTCCCTTCCTTGCACTTGCTCAATTTGGTGAACTTGATCTTGTCATTAGTCGTGTGCTTTGAGCACCCACTGTCTACCACCCACAAATTCTACTCTTTAGCGTGAAGTGTTGTTTAAGCAATCAAGGATTGATTTTTCACTTTCCATACCTTCTTAGGTTTCTCAAGGGTCTTTTTATTTCCTTTATTAATGACTTGAAAACCTTTATTATTATTAGGAGACTTGCCTTTCTTTATATTTCTTATTTTTGGCATTACAAGGTTAGTCCTACAATGCCTAGCTATATAACCAAAATTATTGCAATTGTAACATACTGTACTTGAATCCAATAGAGGAGCAAATGAGTTTTTACTTACAAAATTAGTTCTCCTTATAGGTACAACTCTACATTCAATATCCCTATGACCAAACTGATTACAGTTGTAATAATAATCATAAAAGGATGAATAATAACTGATCATAACATTCTTTGGTGCAGTCTATTGACCTTTCATGTACTTTCATTTCTTCAAATTTTCCACTTTTGTATATCCTTCTGCATCTTTCATTTTAGGCTTCCTTTTAGAAATCATTCTTCTCATCTTATCTTTGCTTGGATCAATCTTAGTGTCCTTGTTGATCCTTTCTTTCTTTGCTTTTGCTCATATTTTAAAATTATCATATAGATTGGTCGACATACTAGTTGATTAGCCATTTTCTTTCTCATATCTAAGACCAGATTTTTTATTTGAAGGCTTCTGACCACTGATTAATTCATTATTAATATGTGATCCCTTTGTCAACTTTATACTCTTGTCTATTTGACCTTCTGCCTTCTCAAGTTCTTTTCTCAAAGCTACTATTTATTCTTCAAGCTTCATGCACTCGTTAGACTTTTTTTGTAGTTTCATCTTATCTATTTCTTCTATTCTTTTGGCCTCCTCAAGTTGAGTTTTCAGAGTCACTACCATTTGATTAGATTTGTCAAGTTCCTTATGCCCAAGTTTCTTCTATTTTGAGTTCTCTTTTCTTAACTTATCAATCTCTTCTAGTGCACAAACCAACTCGCCTTCTAGATCAACTTCACCTTCCTCTTCTTCACCCCAATCTTCATCTTTGTCTTGTTCTTGATTTATGGGAGTGGATTCTTCAACCATGAACAAAAATTATTTTCCCTTTGCTACAAAAGCACAATCATGATTGTCATCCAAACTATCACTATCACTTCCCTTCACTGAGTCACTGTCTTCTTTTGTATATAAACCTTTCTTGCTCTTGAAGAGGTTCTTTCTTTTTGCATAGTGAGGTTTTACCCTTTTGTTGCTCTCTTCTTGCTCAGAATTGTCTTTTTTATTGTGGGGACATTTTGTAGCAAAGTGTCATACCTTTTCATAGTTAAATCATTTGAATGGTAGCTTACCTTTGTATTTTCTTGACCCTCTCTTTAATTTTTTGAAAAAGTTAGCTTCTTCTTCATCAAACTCCTCAGATTCAGACACAAAAGTTTTTTCTTTTGCCTGCTTTGCTACTTTGAATGCAACTTATATTTTAAAGGTATCAGTCTCTCCCATTCTCATTTCATAGGCTTTAAATGTTCCATGCAGCTCACCCACTGTGAGCTTATCCAAATCTCTTGCTTCTTCAATTGTAAAGATTTTGGAGTCATATCTTGATAGTAGGGATCTTAGAACCTTCTTGACAATAGATGACTCTTTCATTATTTCTCCAAGTCCTCTGATAGTATTCACTATTTCATCTACCGTGAGGAGGTAGTCAGCAATATTCTCCTCTTCATTAATCTTAAGAATTTCAAACTGTCCCTTGTATGTTTGGAGCTTAGCTTGCTTCACCTTGTCATCTCCTTCATAGATGTTTTTTAACTTGTTCCAAATGTCTTTTGCACTTTGAAAATGCATTATTTTGATAAACTCTAAATTTGATAGTCCACAAATAATGGCATTCTTTGCCTTGACATTGTTTTCATATGCCTTCTTGGTAGCTTGATCTGTAGGAGCTACAACAAGATCCATATATCTGTTTACCATAGACATCCATACATCAAATTCTAATGAGGACAAATATGCTTCCATTCTTATGCTCCAAAAAGCATAGTTAGATCCATTGAAGAGAGGTGATTTTTTTGATGAGGATCCTTCTTGACTGGGCATTGTGTTCACTGACCAAGATCTACCTGAGCCAATTAAGCTTCTCCTTAGAAACCCTAGGCTCTGATAGCAATTGTTGAACACAACTATCTACTGAGAGGGGGGTGAATTAGTAGATTAGATAAAACTAGTTCTTTTAGACTTTTTAGAGGAAATACAAATTTATATGCAAGTCAAATAAGAAACACAGAGATTAAACATACACACAAAACACATTACTCAAGATTTTTAGGTGAAAAATCCAAAGAGAAAAACTATAGTGAAAATCGCTACTAGAATCTACTATTCTAATCCAGCCTCACTGTTAAGTGCCTCATTGGTTACATTTAAGAGTACCCACTCTATAAAAGCATCTACTCCCTAAGGAGACACCAATCCTCTAACTGAGCACCAACTTAGTTTTCTGATAGCACCAACCAATCAAAACTATGAAGCTACAACATCATAATACAAGATGGATTCACAAATAAATCTAGATCAGTTTCTTTGTTATAAGTCTAATATGTAACTGCTCGCTCTTTGCTCAATCTCTACACATTCTCTATGTGCTATTTCTTTCTCTCTACCTCACTCTCTATTACTCTATCTTTCACTCTATGTCTGCATACATTTCAAAGTGACTCTTCAAATTGCTCAACGCTCTCGACTACAACAACAACACAAAAATGAATAAGATGTCATGTATATACATTGAATTTTAGGATTTAATTTATGCAACATTTCACACTTTAGCTCCTCTTGACTGACTCCTACTATCTATTCACATTCAATGCGACTTTGACATATGTGAATCCCCATGTCTCAATTCATACATTACACTTTAATGCTTAGAACTCTTTTCTATCTTTGATGACTACTGGATTCTAGTCATAACCGTGTCATTTCCTTTTCATGTCTTGGTTCATGCATCGCACCGTAATGTTTTGGTCTCTTTATTATGTTCGATAGTTGCTGGATTTATCTCTTAAATGCACAACCTCCTTAACTGATGATTGATCAGTTGGATCGATCAATCTTGAGCTCTGTGCAATCATTTACAGGTTTTGTCTATTCTTTCAATTGTTTGTTGAGAATATATTTAATGTGGGCCTTTGATTTCTTTCTTTGTGCCAAGTCTAACCATCGAGCTCCTCTTTTCATCTTGCTACTTCCTATATATCAGAATCATTTTCACTCCTTTCGATTTATTCAAATATGCTCGATCTTTAACTTTTCCAATGTGCATTAACCTTTGAGCACCTTTAAGGCTTTGGATTCACTCGCTCTATTGGATCTTCTTAATCCTAAATTGCATGTGTCGTTGGATCATCAAAGATGCTTGCTCTTTATGTTGACTAGATCATTAACCTTCGACATGTTGACTTCATCTCACTTCTTTCAGTGTCTTTGAGATGCTTTCCCTTCATCAATCTCTTCAAACTTGCTCTAACTTTAACATGTCCCCTTCAAGATAATTTTTGTGAATTTTTTGTTTGGGTCCCCTTCGGGACAAATGTTTAGGACACATACCCTTCAGGAATTTTTGTAACAGTCCCTTCGGAAGTCTTGAATGGTCCTCATACCCTTCAAAATTTTTGAAGCGGTATACTTACCCTTCAGACTTCTTAAGAAGCACCCTTTGGCTTTCTTGAATGGTCCACTTGCCCTTCAAACTTCTTGATAAGTGCCCTTCGAATTTTCTAAAAGGGTCCACATACCCTTTGGATTTTCTTGAATGTACCCTTCAGCTTTTATAAAAGGGTCCACATACCCTTTGGACTTTCTTGAATGTACCCTTCAACATTTTTGAATGGTCCTCTTACCGTTTGGCTTTCTCTCAGGCATCTACATGCCTTTTGAAACAATTTTCATGGGCTTTTTGTTTGAAAGATTTGTCCTTGCCAATTTTTCTGAAAGAATTATCTTTTCCAATCTTTATGAAAGAATTCTTTAAGACCATTCCAGGTTCTTCATTCAGCATGACTTATAGACTTGGATGATGTAAAGTCATCTTAGAAACCTAATCAACTCTTCTAGACCCATTCAAATTTTTAACTTTGCTTAACTTATTAAAATGAACTAAGTAAAGTTGTTTCAAAACTTTGATCAACTCACCTAGACCCATTCAGGTTTTTCACATTACTTAACTCATAAACATGAGAGAAGCAAAGTCACTCCAAAATCCCGATTATCTCTTCCTTGGCCCATTCAGGTTTTCTACATTGCTTATCTTATAAACATGAAAGAAGTAAAGTGATTTCGAAACCTCGATGAACTCTTCTAGACCCTTTCGGGTTCTTGAGAAAACTTGACTTATAAAAATGAGACAAGTCATTGCATAAACCCAATTAACACTGCTAGGCCCATTAGTTCTCGAGACAACTTAACTTATAAAGTTAAGATAAGTAAAGTTATTCTGGAATCCCGATTTGCTCTACAAGACCCATTCGGGTTCTTAAGATTTATTTACTTATTTTATAAGTAGAAGCTCTTCATAAGTCTGATTTTTACTGTAAGTATGTGCAATTCAACTTTTGACATTAATGTGTGATAGCACAAGCTGCCTTTGACATCAATGACAATATTACAGACATCAACGAAAATTACCAATATCTGAAAGTCATATTACTGGATCGTAATTTGACTCAGGAAGAATTGGAAGGTGATGTTAGATGTGTTGGAACTGTATTCCCATTTAAGATGTTGCCAACACAAAATAACAAAGGTACATGACATGTGCTAATGAATTAAAAGAAAAGAGTGATCCAAAGCATAAAAATGTGAAATCATCATTTTTACTTGAAATGATTTGATCAAAGTTAGGAATCACATAAAATACATTGCCCCATTTAAATATACTTTGACTTAAATTAGCACTTGTAAATAACAATTTCGAACCATTTAGAGTGTTTTAGTGATTGTGACCTAAAATGTGCATTTGTGTGCAATTCGAGTAAGATTGACAATTTCAACACAAATGATGTTAGGAATTGGATGTTTACAATCGCAACATTCCCCCCCATATTTTTTATATGGTACAATATATCTCATTTTTTGATTGTAGTGTGCTATCTCCGTGTGCTCATGATCTTCTCTGCATACATGTGTCATCACACATCTCTTCTTTCACACTCATCTGCAATTAGTTTTTTAGGTTCACCAATAACCTTAAAAAATAATTTGCTTAGGTTTGCCACTAACCTTACAACATGGTTTTATCAGGTTTACCACTAACCTTACAAAATGATTTTCTCAGGTTCACCACTAACCTTACAAAATGGTTTTCATAGGTTTACCACTAACCTTTCATCATAATTACTAAAATACTTTGTAGATCAACACTCCCCAATGTAAATATACAAAAAAAGTTACATGAGAATATTATTCACAAGTGAATATGTACAACTGTTCTTATTTTTCATATATGTCGAAAAATAAATGTAACTATCACACCACATTAAAAAAATTAAAATCTACACAACTAAAAATAACACACCACACAAAATGTCACCACATCATTGGTGCGGCCCCATCATTGGCGACTGACGAGAGGTCATTGAAATAGCTCCAACCTCGGCGTATCCTCTAGCGTCCTTTATGTTGCTTCTCACTTAGCACATGTGTCGAAGAAGCTCAAATTTAATTTTTTTGAGGAAGATCCCCCCACAATGTTGACATGCTCAACAGATGTTGGGTACACCCAAAAATGCATCTGTTTATATTTGACCCAATATTTTTATTTTTGACACTTTGAATTTTTTGACATAACTCATTTTTTGATGACTTTGACATACAATAAAAACTCTTTTTGATATAAAATAACTGAGAGACACACTTTAATAAGAGACTATGATACATCAATGTTAATGACATACGAAAAATAAACAACAATGATTTCAATGTCTAATACTAATGACACATTAAAACGACTTGACATAGATAACACAAAATAAGACATTAAAACTTAATAAAATAACATATTGACACAATATATGACAAACATAGAGACATTGGTCTAAAACCTTGTTTTAAAGGCTAACACATAAAAATGACTCAAAGACCTTTTCAAAACTTACGACTAGACCATTTTAACTCCACTCCCATATAAATAATGAACTAAAATCTAAAAGAAATACTATACTCACAAAATATTTAAAAATACTTTTAGAATATAAATACAACTTAACAATGCAAAGAAGTCATACGACAAACAAGTAGATGGATGAAAACTTACAGATATGTTTCAAGCTGATGCAAGTACATTGAGATGATCTGGTAGAAAACTTTGGGGATGGTTAACAGGTGGACAAATAGATCCCACTGACAACACGATCAAACAATCAGTGCATAGATGTCTTGAACAAGCATATGAGTTTGAGTAAAACTCAAGCTCTAATTATCTTCTCAACCACATAACACAATCTTAAAATGTTATAGTCCACGTGACCATTGATATGGCAATCTAGCTTGAACACAACAATCATAGATATTTGGATGAATTCGGTGAAGGAAAACTACAATGAGTTTGACAAATACTATGTTACGTCATTGAATTGATGAAAAACTAATTTGAAACTATGAAGGTGATGCATAGTGCTAAACTGAAAAGGTATAAAAGATCATAAATTTGATTTTTGAGTATGTGTTGTGATCTAACATGGAAATGGAAGATTATAGACTGTTAGAGAATCTTTGACAATACATAATGGCAGAATTCCTTATTGATTTGTACATACAATTAGATTGATGAAGTATCTGACAGACTTGCAGCAAGACTTAAAAAATGAATCTCGGTCTCAAATATCTTTCACAGTCTGTGCTTGGATAAAAAACCCTTGATTTGTATATAGCTATACAAAACCCTGAATATTCCATTGATTGGAAAAAATGTAGAATGTACAAAAGTGAAGCTTCAAATGCTATTGGAGAGGCCACTTCTACAAAATACGAAAACACTACTTTACTCTCTAAAACTAAATAGAAGACCTCACATCAAAAAAAAATCATATACAGGCCACCATAAATTAAAAAGGATCTACCCATAAAATTTTCATAGCTCCATTAAATAAATATACCCCCTGCTCTGATACCACTGTTGTGAATTCAAAGAGCCAAACAAAGAATTAACAATGCACATAGATAAATTTTAATCACACAAATATTATATTCCACATACTCTGATTAATTCATTCGAACATACTTACAAATATATAGGATAATGTTTCTTATAATAAGGGATTGTATATCTCTATAAAACCTCCAAAACTCCTAATAATTTGTAGGTATTATATTATTGTTACCAACATTATATACAATAAACCAATATAATATCTATTATCGTAATATTATTATATAACAATATTTTGATATACAAACTAACTAATTATATTTACCTCTCGGTTAATATCACCCTGTATATACTCAAATTTACTATTTAACTTTCTATAAATATCCAAATTCACGCATATGTTTATCTACCAAGAAGAAGATATATTTTGTATTTGCTTATCCACCATTCTACTTGAGGAACAAGCTTAGGGTTTCATACTTTCTTTGGAGATATGGATCTTGTCTTATGGAGAAGTATTTTGGATGCATTGATAGGTTGTTTAGCCTAGAGTTGATTTATACTTGTCATCCTTACATACCACAATAACCTCTTATGAAGAAGCTTGGCCAAGAGAGAGATTGAGGCTTGATGGGTTCATCTTCAAAGGTAAGTATTCTTAACTTTGTTCCTCCTTTGTAAGAGTAGATAAATATGCATTTGTACTTCTCTTTTATGCATTAAGATTGTGTATACATTGACGTGAGTATATGTCTCTTATGCATGTTTACTTTTAATGTTTATTACCCACTTTGTGCCACAAGATTTTGTGTGTGCTAAATTAAATTTATTTTCTTTACTTGTTATTAATATAGTGAATATGAAAACATTGGACCTAGTTAGGGTTATTACATGGTTTTGATTGACTAGAGGTTTTGGAACCCTCCCTAGTGATATTATTGTGATAAGAGATCCCTTAATCGATTCTAGAGGATCCATATTGGACATGTTTTCGATTATCTAATGTATCCCAAATCAAAAGTATAATTTAGATCTATCTTCTCTAAGCTAAGATTGATTTGTAGATCTGATGCATTTTTGATTGTCTACACATTCTATTTAGAATGTTATACTATATGTATATGATGTTTATCTCTATTGGATGATGGCAGTGATGGATTGTGTGGACTATTGTAGATACTAAAATATTATTTATATAGTACCTCAATCTTGTACACTTAACAAATACCTATCATGGTTCGATCATGGTCATACTTTTCATTTCTAGACCTTCCCTTTATTGAAACACTCACGTTCACTATCTTTTTGTGCCAAATTCCTTATCTCTTAGTACAACTATTGCTATTATGAGGACCTAAGTCTCCTATAATGTGTAAAAAACTCTAAACCTCATTATTATCTTTCACTGTTAATTTTTAAACATGTACCTATTTTTTAGCTCTCTGAATGCTTTCATCATAGGTAGACATGTGTCGAGGCAAGTGTTAATTTTCATACAAAGTGTCAAGTGCCCAAAAGTCATCCAATTTTTAAAATAAATGTATCCAAAAGGTCAACTCAAGTGATTTAATATGAGTTATTTCTAAAAGAAATTGGTATATATTCAAGATCAACTCTTATTTATTCCTCACCTAGCAATCACATACAACTCACAAGGCAATATACCAAAAAATAGTCAATCGAACATTCAAGTGAGCAAATATATCATATTTTTCTCTATTTTCATATCAATCATAGGAGTCTTTCTATAGGTCTAAAATATTAAAATAGCAATCCATGATCCATATTTTTCAAGTTATAAGTTAGGTCATTGGATGTTTTTGCTTATCACACATTGCATCCTTGTACACACTCAAACCAAATTATAGGAAAGAACTACATTAGTCTATGGCCCTATTTGGAGTATTCGATATATAGGCAACGCCCATTGATAGATGGGTATTTGGAGTCAACTCAACACCATGAGCCCTTGCAATCACTCGAAGGGTGAAGAGCGAGGGTTTTATCATTTGATAAGGAGTGATGACCTATGTACATAAATATTTGACAAAAAAATTATTATGCTCCACTTGGTTGCATCTAAATCCATTCAATATTTCATATAGCTCACTTGTGATAGAGTTAGACATATACAACGATGCAACTATCCAGATCCAATGTAAATGTCTAAGGCCACAAAAATGATATTTCTAAAATTTGATGATTATTTTAGGATGATTTTTCAATCCAATTTCAATGTGTTCCTAGTCAAACCTGCATGCACACAGTAAACCAACTATCATTATTTAATTTATTTTAATATCTATCAATATTTATACTTTATTATTTTTAACAATCTTAGTTGTACAAATTCATAATATTGTTTATCTAGGTTTTCTATTAATTAACTTACTAATTAGATTAGTTCACCATCCTTGTCTAAAAAATAATATAATATTTTAAACCCTAGATACCCTCATATCTAAATTTAGGGTTAAACATTTGTTGAACATGACCTCTATGTCTTTCTATGCAAATCTTAGCTAGCCCTAGTGTATTTAGCCTCTCAAAGTTTTTCATTGTTTTTTCTCTAGATTTAGTCTATTATTTGTAAGCAACTTAGGCATAGCCCTAGATTAGGTGGTGTTTCTATTGAACATTTAGAGTTTCCTCTTGTACCACCTAAGATGTATCAAACCAATCAAGCATGAAATATTGTGTCTAATACAAGTGTTAATGATGAAAATGAACAACATGTTGAAGAGGTTACCATATAATAAGATTCTGATAATGAAAACAAAGAATCTAATGAAAATAATGAAAATGAACAAATAGATGAAGAACAAGTGTAAGCTATAGATTTATTTTGAGAGTGTTTCCATCAAAACCTTATATATCTTGATGAGATCTCGAACCATTTTTGGAACCTAAAAAAACAAAAAACATAGATGGACAACCAGATCCATCTATTGATCATGCTATTAGAGCCATGGGACATCCCCATATTCATGTTTCCCTCCCCTTGAGTACATCATCACTTCGTACATCTAATGGGGGGCACATGCTATGTATTTACACCATTGTTCCTTGAAATAAATCATATTATTGCTAAATCCTTCTTTGGAAACATTGGCACTTCAACCCAATTACTGATTTTAGTGCCTATATCAACTCAAACCATGGGTACACCTCTTTTGGTGGATTTTCAAACTTATAATCTTAGCAATCAAAATGTACAAGATCTTATTCAAATTATGAAACTTTTACAAATTAAGGTTACAAATATTAAATAAAATGTTGAGTTGTGGAGCTAAAAACTTCACTAATAAGCTAATGTTGAGGTTTCTGGGCTTACATTTAAGAGAATAGATTTGAGCCTTTGATTTAAGAGGTGGATGTAAGGGTGGCGAATGCATGGCTCATGAACCCTAGTGTTGTAGTATTCTATATAGTAGGGTTAGATCCTCATAGTATGAACAATTTCAGTAATTGAGTTGATTGTAATTGATTGAGAGAGAGAACTCTTGAGAGAGAATTACTGTATATCTACAAAGTGTGAAGAGAGAGAGATTTTTTCATTGTATTTCTTTCTGGAAGAGTTTAATACAGATTGGTTGTTTTTTGTATCTCTTATTATTTGTTGTTTCTGATTTTTAGTTACTTATTACTTCTAGTTTCAATTCTGTGTTTAGTTGCTTATACAAAAGTAATCAATTATACTCTAAGATCCTAACAACTGATATCAGAGCGTGTTAGTGTTTGTTGATTACAGAATTCACTCACAGGCATTTTTTATTGAGTGGGAGCAAAGCAATGGCAGAAGAAAATAAACTAAGAATGAAAAAATTTAATGACAAGAATTATCAATTATGGAGGATACAGATTGAAGATTATCTGTATCAAAAAGATTTGTATTTATCGTTGGGTGGGATTTTAAGAAAGCTCATAGATATGAAAGATGAAGAATGGAATGTTCTTGATAGAAAGACTCTTGGATCTATAAGGTTGAGCCTAACAGTTTTTATGTTTTCCAACTTATCACAGGCAAAAAAAATGATAGAGTTAATAGATACTTTAGCAAATTTATATGAAAAACTCTCAGTTTTGAATAAGGTATATCATATAAAGCAATTATTTAATTTGCAAATGCAGGAAGATGGATCTGTATCTAGTCATCTTAATAATTTTTATACAATAGTAAATCAGTTAAATTCAATCAAAATAGTTTTTGATGATGAAATTAAGGCTCTCTTAATCTTATGCTCTTTACATAAAAGTTGGCATAGTTTGGTAATGACAGTTAGTAATATTGCATCTATTTCAAATATCTTGAAAATTGATGATACTGTTAGTGTAATCTCGAATGAAGAAATTCACCAAAAAACACAAGGAAAACATCATGTAATGCTTTAAGTTTGAAAGCAGTGGAAGGCAAAGAGAGAAGGGCAAGCAAAAAAAATCATGGTCAAAGATGAAAAGTAGACCAAATTCAGAAATAAAAGAATAACCTGCTAGAATTATGGAAAGAAAGGGCATGCAAAGAAAGATTGTTGGTTGAAGGATAACAAAGAAAATCAACATGAAGGTAATAAAGAAGCAAAAGTTGTAGGTATTGTCGCATAAGATGCTCTTATATTTTTTTTGGATAATAAAGTAGAATCATGGATTTTAGATTATGGTGCCTCTTTCCATGCAACTCTAAATAAATTTTTTTTCAATGATTATGTCCATAGAGATTTTGAAAAAGTTTATTTAGGGGATGATGAGCCTTGTAAAATTATTGGCAAAAAAAAAGTGCAGCTGAAATTGCAGAATGACAACACATGGGTGTTGAAGGATGTCATGCATGTACTCATCCTAAAGAGGAATCTAATTTTTGTAAGAAAGTTGGGTCATGAGAGTTGCATAGTAACTCTCACAGCTGAATCTTGAAAAGTTTTCAATGGTGCACTTGTATTAGCAAAAGGTAAGAGATTAGGTACACTTTATCTATCTACTTGTATTACTGATTATTCTTTTTCTTTTTTATCTACTTCAGATATAGATGCAAAGTTGTGACACTGTAGGCTTGGTCACATGAGTGAGAAGGGAATGAATGTTCTTAAGTTAAAAGGTAAGCTTTCAGATTTGAAAAACATAGATCTAGATTTCTGTGAGCATTGTATTTTTGAGAAATAGAAGAAAGTGAGGTTTCTCAAAACTAGGTCAACAAAGAAGAAGCATAAGTTGGAGCTTGTTCAAATAGACGTGTGGGGACCAGCTCAGGTAGCTTCTATTGAAAGATCACAGTATTATGTTTCTTTCATTGATGATGCTACAAGAAATGTATGGATTTATTACATAAAAAAGAAATCTGATATTTTTGACACATTTAAAAAATAGAAATCTTTGGTTGAGAATGAAACATGTTTGAGGTTGAAATGTCTTAATCTGACAATGGTGGTGAGTACTGCATTAATAAATTCAACAATTATTATTCTATGAGTAGAATATGTAGGAAAAAGATGGTTCCAAAGACACTTCAGCAAAATGAGTTACTAAAAGGATGAATAGAACAATAATGGAGCATGCACGGAGTATGAGATTACATGCTGGTTTGTCCTTACAGTTTTTAGCAAAAGTTATAGATATTGCGGTTTACCTGATTAATAGAGGACTTTCTACTGCATTAGATGGTGAAATCCCAGAAGAGGCTTGGACAGGTAAAAAGGTAGATATTTTATTTTTTAGAGTTTTTAGTTTTGAAGCTTTTGTGCATATTGATAAAGAAAATAGAAAGAAGTTGGATGCTAAATCTAGGCGATGCACTTTCATTGGTTATGGTTTTGGAGATTTCAGATTCCAATTGTGAAATTTAAAAACTAACAAAATTATTAGAAGCCGTGATGTAGTTTTCAATGAGAAGGTGATGTACAGTGATCAACTCAAGAGGCTGAATAATTGAGTAGGGCAATCTTGATTTGGAAGAGGTTATGATCCAAAATGAGCTCACGGGTAAAAATCATCACTCATAAAAAAACACAAAGACCAACATCGATTAGGTGGAAATTGACGTCGGTTAGGTGGAAATCGGCATCGATCAGGAAGAATCGACATCAGTTAGGTGCACATCGGCATCGATCAGAGATGACAGGGATTGATCACTGTCAAAATTTTTTTTGGGTGGACAGCAAGCTGTAAATGAGTTTCAAACGCTCATAAGGAGGTCTGAAAGGGTAAGTAAACCTCCAATTCATTATTCCCCTTTTTTATACTACTTGTTGCTCACTGATGGTGGAGAACTAAAAAGTTTTGATGAGGCAATGCAGATAGAATCCAAGAAATAGTGGGAGCATGGCATGAATGAGGGAATTGATTCCTTGAAAGAGAACCATACGTGAGATTTGGTTGAGTTTCTAGCTGGAAAGAAAGCACTGAAAAACAAATGGATATATAAGTTAAAATGAGAGAATGGACAAATGAGACATAAGGCCAGGTTGGTAGTAAAGGGATTTGCACAAAAACCAGATATTGATTTTGGTGAAATTTTTTCTCCTGTAGTAAAGATGACTTTTATTCAGACTGTATTGTCTTTAGTTGCTATTGAGAATTTGCATTTTGAGCAGCTTGATGTTAAGACAACATTTTTTCATGGAGATTTAGATGAAGAGATATATATGGATCAGCCGAAAGGTTTTGAGATCAAAGGTAAGGAGAAACTTGTGTGCAGGTTGAAGAAAAGCTTATATAGTCTTAACCAAGCTCCAAGCAATGGTATTTGAGGTTTGAAATAATTATGACAGAGCATGGCTTTAGTAAATGTCAATCTGACCATTATGTTTATTTTAACAGATTAGATAATGGTAGTTATATTATTTTGTTACTGTATGTAGATGATATGCTTGTTGCAGGTTCACACATGCAAGAAATTACTGAGCTTAAGGTAAAATTAGCTCACACATTTTCCATAAAGGATTTATGAGCAACAAAGAAAATCTTTAGCATGAGTATTAAGAGAGACAAAAAAATCACAGTTTGATTTTGTCTCAAGAGGATTATGTGAATAAGGTGTTGGAGAGGTTCAATATGCAGGATGCAAAACCGATAAGTACAAACATGGCTAGACACTTCAAGTTGAGCAAAGAACAGTGTCCTAAATCACATGATGAGGTTGAGTACATGAGTAGAGTTTTATATGCTTCAGCAGTTGGGAGCTTGATGTATGCAATGGTATGTACTAGACCAGATATTGCCCAAGCAGTGGGAGTTGTCAGCAAGTTTATGGCCAATCCAAGAAAAGAACACTGGAAAGTAGTTCAGTGGATTCTCAGATATCTGAGAGGGACCAACAGTAGGCATTTATGCTATGGAGGGTCAAACACTTCTCTACATGTGTATGTAGATTCAGATATGGCAGGTGACTTGGATGGTAGGAGAAGCACCACAGGTATGTGTTCATTGTTGGTGGAACGACGATTAGCTGGATTTCAAAGTTGCAGAAGGTTTTTGCCTTGTCTACTATAGAGACAAAATACATTGCAGTCACAGAGGCTAGCAAGGAAATGATTTGGATGACTCGGTTCATGGAAGAGTTGGGAAAAGAGCAAGAGAGTTGCAGATTATATAGTGATAGTCAAAGTGCAATTTATTTGGCAAAGAATTCAGCCTTTCATTCAAGAACCAAATATAGACAGCTTAGGTACCACTTCGTTAGACAAGTATTGGAGGATGGACAGTTGAAGCTGGGAAAGATCCATACGGATAAGAACCCTATTGATATGTTAACAAAGCTAGTAACAAAAGAGAAGTTGATCTTCATTCAACTTTTGTTGGTCTTCAAGATTGAACTTGAAGAGGGAGAAACAAGCCAAAGATGTTTATAGGATGTTGCTGTACAGGTACAGGGGCAGCTGTTTATCTCCAAGTGAGAGATTATTGAGTTATAGAGCTAAAATCTTCACTAATGAACTAATGTTGAGGTTTCTAGGCTTACACAGTAACCGACATCGGTTAGAACCAACCGACATCAGTCAGAACCAACCGACATCGGTTAGGGGTCGATCGGCATCAGTCATCTTCAGACCGACACTGACTTCTGTGCATTTTTAGAATTATTATTTTTAAGGGAACAGATTTGAGCCTTTGATTTAAGAGGTGGATATAAGGGTGGCGAATGCATGGCTCATGAACCCTAGTGTTGTAGTATTTTATATAGTAGGGTTAGATCCTCATAGCATGTACAATTTCAGTAATTGAGTTGATTGTAATTGATTGAGAGAGAGAGAACTCTTGAGAGAAAATTATTGTACATCTGCAAGGTGTGAGGAGAGAGAGATTTATTCATTGTATTTCCTTCCGAAAGAGTTTAATACAGATTGGTTTTTTCTTGTATCTCCTATTATTTGTTGTTTCTGATTTCTAGTTACTTATTACTTTTGATTTCAATTTCGTGTTTAGTTGCTTATACAAAAGTAATCAATTGTACTCTAAGATCTTAACATAAAATTCTATAGACACTTAATGATATTGATTCACAAGAGGTGTTACGTAACCCTCTTGCACCTGAAATATATTTGTATCCCTTGCCAACTGGTTTTGTTACACCTAAGTTCATATTTTATGATGGTAAATGTGATCTTGAATAACATCTCTAATCTTTCTATACAATATGCCTTGATTATGCTTCCAATGATAAACTTTTCACTAACCTATTTTCAAGGAACCTCAAGGACCATGCTCTAAGGTGGTTTTATGATTTACCAATCTAATCGCTAAAAGCATTCAAACTTATTATAGATTAGTTCTTGGCATATTTATCTATCAACATTACCAAGAAGCTGTCATATGCCCAAATTGTAAAGATCAAACAAGGAACCAATGAACTTATCAATGAATATTTATTGAAGTACAAGATGATTTTAGCCACAAATGGAAAATAAAGAGCTTCAATACATCTTAAAACAAAATTTGCATGCCCCATTACATCAGTCCATTGTTTTCAAAAAAATTAAATCTTTTGATGGCTTATGCCATAGTGTTCAATATCATGAAATGAAATATATTTCATTGATCAAGCTTAAGTATGTAACAAACACAATGAATACATCCAATACCAAAGTTCATAACAAACCAAGCTAAAAGCTAAAACCTATGAAACTTGAAAAGGAAACAACTATAAGTGTTAATGAAGTGTCATAACAAACTAATCGACTTGTCTTATTCAATGCACCAAGGAGATAATTCACACGATTACACAAGTCTCCAATTTTGTTACTTAAAAAACTTGTAGATTGTCATCTTATATCACTCCCTCCTCCCATAGAGTTTGATATGAGTAGACCTCTACCTCATGAATACGATTTCAGTGTTTGTTGTGACTATCACCAAGACACTGAGCATTCTACTAACATATGTTATAACTTAAAGAATAAGATCCAAGATCTTGTCGATAACAAACAACTTACATTTGATGATCCTCCAAAGTATTCAAGGTCACAACCTGGTGACCATTAGAACTAAAATATGTTTGTTGATCCATTACAAGATTATTCTTAGAAGAATCTGGAAGTGTAAATGGCATATAATTCACATCCTTATCCACCACATTATGGATAATCATCAAATATAATTAATGGTACTTATACATGACATATACCTCATATGGTTTGGATATGATTTATTAATTTTAATGACATTGAGATTGTGGATGATGGCTCATATCTTCATTCATTATTTATTCAAACACACCTTCATTACTAACCTATTTATAGTTTTATGATTGATAATGGTGCAATCAAGAATTTTTGCACTATGAAACTACTTGCACATTTAGGATATACACATGATAATTGTATCTATCGACCAAAATAGTCAGAGCATTCGATGGGACCTCACAACACATTATTCATGAGATTGACTTACCTTTACAGGTTGGACCAATATATGTGTTTACTACCTTCTCTGTTATACCATATACATGAGTAATTGATATGTTATTGGGACAACTTTGGATACATAAAATCCATGTAGTACCTTCTACAATACATGGGTGCATTAAATACATTCATACCATTAAGGTAGTCATAATTTCTAGAATTCCATATGAACATCCACTTGAATAAGAGAAGATTTTTCCCAGACAACTAATTATCAAAGCTATAAAGGTTAATACTCCATGAAAGGGTAAGCAATAGGCAATATCATTTCTTATGTGGCCCATACTTGAGAAACCATTACATCAGAGATATACAATGGATTCCATGGAATACTCACATACTACTACACAATATACTCAGTTATTCAGATTAATGAAACATGTTCCTATTATTTCCACCTCGAATAAACTACATAGGACAAAATAATGGGTTCCATGAACCCCTACTCCTTTATTACATCTTAAAGACAACACAGTTCTATGATATGTATTCAGAGCATCACAGAGCCTACAACCCCAATTAATACACCTATACATGCTCCTAAGCAATATTACCAATTTGATATACTATATTTTGAACTTAGATCTACCTATGAGAATCCATTGGATGGCATCATAGGTTATCATTTTTCTTTCCAAAAATACCCAAAAAAATATTCAAGAAAATATAAAAACGTTCAAATAAATTAAAAAATACAAAAAAATGTGAGAATGTTCTTAGTTTTACTATTTATTATACATATGTTCTTTGATCCATGTTAGTAGATAGTATATCATTCTTTTTAATATATACACATATGTTTCACACATCATTTGAGTGTGATACATGCATACCCAAATACATGATATATGTACATACAAATGTCGTGTCTTCCCTCTACTCACACCATACGTACATTGGGGGAATTTTCTATTTTGATAATGATACACCTATGTTATATTATTCTATGATAACTTTCCATTATCATGTTTGATTTTATATATGTACACATACATATATTCATGTTTATACTTTTCAAAGTGTACTTGATATTCCTTGTACTTAATGTTTTTTTAAAACACATATTTGTAGGAACTAGTAAGCTATGTTCATGTTGGTTTCTTATATTCCATGTTCTCATTTATGCATTTCCTTGAGTGTTTTCCTTTTTTGCCATTGTCTTGCATTGTATTTCATATTTGAGCATTTGAATATACTCCATTGATTGTGTCCCCTTTGCCTTTGCTTGCCTATTTGAACATTTGAATAGGTTATTTTTTGTTGTATGGACATTTAAATATGTCATTATATGCTTGGTGGACATTAACTAAGTCATATCCCTTCAATTTTATAACATTTGAACATGCCCCTTGTATGAGGTCTCCTTGGATCATTGCCTTTTGTTTTGATTTTGAGTGATCTTATGTGTGTTTGATTGCTTGTTGAGCTTGTAATATTACTCTCTAGACATTACCATAATCTATATCATGCATCTTAGGACTTGATATGACTACATACTACATTCTTCAATGTTATATCTACCTAGACATGCTACTCATATACGCTACATGATCCATACACAACTTATATAGCTATTATATATTTTTGAAGTAAAGTGACTACCATATTCTATTTTCGCTCACCTCAAAAGGGGGAGCATATCAGTGGGTACATGTCATAGAGGCATGAATTATATATTTTCATAGTTTCATATTACAGTGGAGGCATGTCAAAAAGACATGACCTCCACACTTATTCAATACTCAATATCTTCAAATTACTGTGGAGGCATGTTATAGAAATATGTTCTCCACATATGCACTAGTTTTCAGACTCTACAAATTCAGTGGAGGTATGCCATAGAAACATGTACTCCACACTTGGCCTAATTTTAAATTCATTATATTTCATAGCTATATGATTCAGATACATATTTGTGGTAACATTCTATAAATTAGTAATATTATTATACCTATATTTCAAATTGAGACACATATGAGGTGCATATGTCATGAAAAAGACACCTAAAAATTGTAAAATCAAATCATTTTCTATATTTAAAATACTATTATAAATTGTTATCATACTTAGGATGGATTGTTGTCAAGTCAATCTACTAAAATAATTGGTTTACCTTAGGAAGGTTGAGTTGATTAAATCTCTCAATCTTACCAAACTTATAAGTTAGATTTAATAAAATCATCTAACTTCATTAAAATTATAGGTTGGATTTGATTAAATCATCCACCCTCATGAGATATATTCTATGAATTGATTAAAGCACTCACACTCACCAGGGTATGCACATATTTGGATTGCACGATTGAGATGAAACAAGATTAAAGGTCATGTTTTAACTCACATTTACACCAAGTTTAGGGGCATGTTTTCCTTGTGTGTGTGTGTCTATGTATGTATATATGCACTTGCAGATTTAGATTTGTCCTAATCTCAGTTTCAATGTTTCATAGTGAGGCATCATTTCAAATCAAATTGCCAAAATGTCAGATGGTTGCATCTAGACACAGGTGTATTCCTAGCCTTTCTCTTTTTACTTTCAAGAACTTCAATTTTTTTCAATTTCACATTTTATACACTGATTAATATTGTAACATACTCTTGGTTATAAGTTAATCACTAGCAAAACACTAAAGGTGGGATTACATAAAGACACGATGTGTTGTACACACCTATTTAAGTATTTTTTTCTTTTAAACTAATATTTTTATTACTAGATTAAAGGGGGGAATGTATATACATATGATTTATATAGTACCTCAGTCTTGTACACTTGGAAAATCCTATCATGGATATACCTTTTAGTTCTAGACCTTCTCACTATCAAAAAGCTCACATTCATTATCTCTGTGTGCCAAATTATTTATTCTTAGTCCAACCATTGTTATTATGATGACCCAAGCCTCCTATATTATGCAAAAATCTCTAAATATGAATATTATCCTTCACTACTAGTTTTGGACATGTAATTGTTTTATAGCTCTCCAAACACTTGCTTCTTAAGCGAACACATGCATAGATGCAAGTATCCGTTTTTATAAAAAGTTTATAGTGCCCAAAAGTTATCTAATTTGAAAAATACATATATCCAAAAGGTCAATTTAAGTGCTTTAATGTGATATATTTCTAAAAGGGATTGGTATCGATTTAACTTTTTGGGGTTATGGAGTTTAAGCCCTAGTTTGTTAAAGGGTCTGAGTATAGTAAATTAGGATTGAAGATATGCAATAAATACAACCACTAATTTGTAACATAATTGACTTAGTTTGACATTTCTAAAAATAACAATAAATGATGTAAACAAATACTTAAAAATTGATTAAGATGGAAGATCTAGAGGCTAAAAATTGGGAGAAGAGTTGAATTAAGTATAGCAAATAGGATCCAGGTGTCAAAATCCTTTCTGAACATAAACTGAATCTATAGTAATAGTATTCATCAAAAAATCTATAGTAATAGTAATCAACAAAAAAATATGAGTAGTGTAGGATGATCAATATCAAGATATAAAAATGCTAAATATGTGATGTAAAGTTTAAAAATATGTATCTTGGCAATCAAAATTATGCATAGGATGCCCCCAAATGGGAAAATGTATCAAATGAAGAATCAATGTATTTGTGTATATGCCCCAAGTGGGTAAATAGTAACAAATCTGGATCTATGTGGTGAACCTGAGTTTTGTAGCAATCTTAAAACACTCAACATGAATAAGTGAAACATGTATATATGATAAAAATAGACTATACAAAGATAGCTAGCATATATAGTGCCTGCAAAATATAAGAAATGTAAAATTGGCAATGCATACAATCTATAAGTTGTATTTTTTGAGTAGATATTTGAATGTTTTTGTGTTTTGGCATATTATATTGTTTTTATATTTTCTAGATATAAGCTATGTACAAGCAACATGAAAATTAAACTATATACAAGGAGCATGAAATAAGGAAACTATGTACTAATAGGGAGGAACATATTAACCAATGAATCTCATGGGAGAGTCACCATCAATGTGACCTATGTCAAATAAAGGAACAATAATCATGTGTGTTGGGTGAAAAGGTAACTGAGGTCACAAACCCTGCTTTACTAAGTGATCTATAGTTGACACTACATGTGAAGTGGTGCTAGGAATCCGTGAAGTTGATTGGGTGTCTTATGAATTGTAGGGTCTTAAGGACCCACTTGGTAGAAGATTTGTAGCTAGCATGGGTACCTCATGTTGAGAACCCTAGGTACTCAATAACACTAGTCTCAGAAGAAAATGGGTAGAGAGAGGCCCTCTAGAATTTGCAACATATCTCTAATGTTGGGGTCTCTCTAATAAGGGTCTCCATGGGAGAGTATGCATTCATGGTAACACTATAAGAGTAGACCTCACTTGTATTGGTCGCTCAGCTGAAATCTATGGTGTATTGAGGGAAAATGTGCTCACAATTGTAAATGATAATTGTGGTGTAACTTCTTATGAGATAGGCAAATGATACTAATATGAAATACCTTTAATTATAACCACATGATTAACATGTATATACTTGAGGCATCTATACACAGTGGATGGAATGGATTGAAATTGTTGTATCTATGGCCTACCTAATAACATATCAAGTGTCCTTACACTATGTATTACTTAGAATCTAGTAGCCACATGTCTACTTCAACATGTAGTGGAAGTATAATCTGCCCAATGGAGCTCTGAACATGGCTACAAAACCATGAATAATTGTATTAGTCAGAGGATTGTCTTTCTTTGAATTACCCAAATGTTGTAGAAGTGTGATAGTGCAATGTTAATACTTGACACATTGTCAACCATAACACTCTGAATATGATGATGATCAATGTAGACTCATATAAAGAGTGTATATAAATTTGAATCATCATCTACAATCTCCTGTTCTATGAAAGTGATGAGTGGTCTAGTTGGTACTGTAGTATGATACACACCAATGATATTGTGTATGGGGTGTGCATCCTCTATAATAGTGTGATAAGATGCCAATGGTGGATGTTCTTGATACGTATAGTGAACAACTAAAGTGCCTCCTCCCTCATTAGTTGTATGTTTTGAAAATGAATCAAAAAATATTTTCAATGCCTTAGCTTCTATTGGTTGAACTTTAAGTGCCTTTATGGATGTGCTCACATCAATGATGTTGGCCTCTATAAAATCATGTATCTTATGTTTCAATATGATGCATCTATTTGTATTATGGCTTGGTGCCCTATGATAGTCATAGAATGCATTGAAATTTTAATTCTTTGGAAGAGTATTTTTTGTATCAACCTCTTTGATGGCAGTGAGAGATATGATATTGCATTCTCAAAGTTATTGTAAAACACTTATAAGTGTTTCTAGAAGATTTGTGAAAACTCTCCATGGAGGAGCTAATAAAATCAAGCGAGGAGGTGGCTCTGAAGCTGCATTAACTGTGGCCTTTTGATCACTCTTGTTGTTAGTGGCCCTTAATTTGTATGGATGCTTATTAAAAATCTTAGTAGTTGAATCTGATCTAGTTGTATACTTTAGTTTCCCCATGGAGAGAATCTTGACTTCCTTTCTTTCACTGTATGACAAAGATTTGTGAAAGATGTAAAATTCTTTAATAGAATAACTTTGTGCAATGTTGGTAACAAATTCTAATTGAATATGTCTTGGAGTTCTCTATCTGCCATGGGGTTAGTCATATTTGAAAATATAGTTTTATATCGCAAGACATATTGTACAATAGGCTCATTGGATTTTTGTTTAAGTTGTTCCACTTGAGCATATTAGATCTTATCACTAATGTTGATTGAAAGGTGTGCCAAAAACACATCTTCCAATGGATTGAATGCGGTGATGGACTAATTTAGAAGATCATAGAACCATTGTAAGACATAGTCCTTTATACTGCATGGAAACAACTTAGTAAAGAGCCAATCATTGGACATGTAGTCCAAATATGCTGCATGGAAAGCTTGTAGATGATGCTTTGGGTCACCCTTACCATCATACAAAGTAAGTTTAGGTGCCACAAATTTGGATGGAAAATGAGTTGCCGCTATGTGTTGTGCCAAAGGTGTATGTAAAATAACATGAGAATCCACGGCATGTGATGGTCCAGTAGCACCCTGCTCAAGATGCAACACTTTAGCTTTCAGGGAATGAATTTCATGCATAAAGGATTGTATATTTGGTGAGGAGGAACTAGCCATAGGAGGTGTTGCCATTGTCAAATATTGTTAAGTTAAAATGGGTTGTTTCACAAGCTGAGTTGCCCCCAAAGTATGTGTAAAAATATTGTTATCTAGGGGAGTAGAAGATTGACCATTATTTGATATTTTTTTAATTTTTATTAGGGATTGCCGAATCTGTGCATAATCATGGGGCTATTTCTGAAGTCTATCTCTGAATCTCTGTAAAATCCCATCCTTATTGATTATGAGATTTTCATTATTAAGTGGGGGAGAGTGTCTTGATTCCTATGTTGCACATCATTTTGATCTTGATTGTATTGCTCATCTTCGGATGCATTATCATTGAATTCCACATAATCAAGGTGTGAAGGATCAATGATGGGAGTTGTAACTGGGCCTTTGTCTATAGTATAAGCTCGAATGGAAGGAATTTGAGTATGTTCAATAGGATTATCACTAATCCTAGCAGTTCTTATTAATGAAAGAGAGGTAAATTTTTGAGATGCACAAATAAAAAAAGTGAAAAATGGCTACTAAAATAGAATGTATGAAATTTGAAAAGCCTAACATAACCAATAGAAATAGCAAAAATAATGATACAAACAATAGTAGCATCCAAGGACATGGTTTGAGAGTATTTGAAGTAAGTTAAGTTTACCAAATGATTTAACCTTTTAGGGTTATGGAGTTTAAGCCCTAGGTTATTAATGTGTTTGAGTATAGTAAATTAAGGTATAATATATGCAATATATATAACCACTAATTTTTAATAAAATTGACCTAGTTTGACCTTTCTAAAAATATTAATAAATGATGTAAACAAATACTTAGCTAGAAATTGATTAAGATGGAAGATCTAGAGGTTGCAAATCAGGACATGAGATGATCTGAGTGTTACGAACATGATCCAAGTGTCAAAACCCTTCCTAAACAATAATGCCTTAACTAAATAGTAACACCAATGGTGTTAGTGTCCTTTTGGTGCTAATGTCTTGTTTGTAGAATTGTTTTGAGCTTTTGGGTGCACCTGTGTTTGAGTCTGTCAAGTTGGTTCCTATGCACACGAGTTCTGATTCCCTATCAGTGACCTATTTTGACTTATTTTACATGTAATCTCTAGACCTACATGTTTTTAGGATATTTGATTGGCACAAGTATCAAAGTGTGATGTTAATAAGAGTAGGATGGACATATTCAACACCCTATTGTGATGAGAATTGCCTACATACCAATAATTTGAGGAGGGATCAATTTTGATGTAGTTTTCTCCACCTAAGTGCTGGTACAAGTACAAGTGAAACTAGTATGAATGTCAATTTGAGTGCTTTGAGTGTGGTTTAGACTAAAAATTTGAGTAATCTAAGCTTACGAATGTTTTAGATGGCTATATGTAGAAGTAAGGTAGAATAGAGATTAATAACTTTGATTGTGTACAATTTGATCTAAGTTAATTTGTGTTATTTGCATCTCATTTCCATTTAATGAGTAATGGGCTAAAATTAATTTATATATTATTCTAGTGCTTGTGTGGGCCTTAAAAGAGGTCTAAGTCAACCCTAGGTGGTTTTTGATTTGAAAATATATTTTTTGGTGATAAAAGGCGAGAAAAAGACAATAACACCCAAACTAGGACATTAGCACCATTGACGCTACTATCCAAATTATGGCACTAGTGTCCTAGTGGTAGAAATTGAGGCACTAAGGGCCAGGATGCTAAAGTGAGGGTCCGAGATTGCTTTAGGGATGTTTACGGATGCATGTGGCCTATATGAAGGTTGGATAAGTGTCTAAATAGGCCCTAAAATAGGTCTAGGTCTATGCTAGATATGGGTGGTCTCAAGTAACACTCTTAACACTCGAGTGTAATTTTTATATGATTTTAAGTATATATGCAAGATCAACTTTCATTCATTTCTCACCTGGAAATCACATACAACTCACAAGGTAATATACCAGGAAGCACTCAATCAAGTATTCAAATGAGTAAATCTACCCTCTTTCCATATTAGTTATAAGAACAGTATTTCTACAAGTTTGAAACATTAAAAAAGCAACCTATGAGCCATATTTTCCATGTTATAATCTAGGTCACTACATGTATTTGCTTATCACATATTGGATCCTCGTACACACACAAATCAACATATAAGATCGAAATACATTAGGTTGAGCCCCTCTTCAAAGTATTGGATATGTAAGCAATGCCCATTGATAAATGTGTCTTTAGAGTCATCTTGACACCATGATCTCACTAACCCATTTTTCCATAATCACTTCAAGGGTGAAGAGCTAGGGTTTGATGATTTGACAAGGAGTGACACTTTGTGCGCATGATCTAAATACATCATAAAAAATATGATAGATAAATCAAAAGGATCTAGTTGTTCACATCTAAATCCATTCAATATTTAGTACATGACACCTATGGTAGATTTAGATACCTACATCGATGAAACTATTCAGATCTGATGCGAATGTCCAAGACCACAAAAAATAATATTTCTAAAATTTGATGACTGTTCAAAGATTATAATTTAGTCCACTTCTAACCTATTAATACTCATACTTGCATGCACACAATAAACCAAATAAATATCATTAGTTCTAATTTATTTTTATGTGTCAATAGTTATACTATAATATTTTTAACAATTCCATTTTTATAAATTCAAAATACTGTTTGTCTAAGTTTTATATTAGTTGCCCTGCTTATTAGACTAGTCTACCACCATTATGTAAAAGTTATTCTAATCTTATTAACCCTATATACCCACATATCTAAATTTAGGTTTAAATAACTACCATTTCTTTTGGTCTTTGATGTTATTGATTGCTACATTGTGTGATCATTGATGTGTTATTTTGTAATCATTGATGTGTCTTACATTGTGTGATGATATTTGAGTGATACATTATGTGATTATTGATGTGTTTCTATTAGTGCATTGATTGTTTTTTGTAATTGCATGCATCGATTATGTCAAGGATCCTATAGTCAATGTCATAGACATGTCATGTCTGTGTTGATTTAGAGTTGAGCCATGTCTTGAGTGCTTGTATACTTCATGATCACAATGTTGTGTATGTGTATGGATACATGTTAACTTCTTGTTGATCTCGGTATCATGTTTTCTATCATGCATTCTTTTTAAATTCACTTCCATGATTATTATCATGTATCTACTGTGTCATTTTCTAGCATATTCTTAATTTATATATCTACTTGGCATGACATTTGTATGCCCATTGTCTCCAAGATTACATGTTTTATACATGATTGAATGATCAATTATTTATATGATGGCATGCCTTATTATGTTTACATATTTTGCATGATGACATATTCTATATAATATATGATGCATATAATTATTTCTTCTGAGATGAGTAATTCATGATCTTCATCCCTCACCTCAAAAGAGGGGCATACTAGTGGACTTGTCTAAGAGATTTAGGCCTTTAAAAAAATAATTGATTCATATTTTGTATCAGATTATGTCATTTAGATTGGGATAGATTGGATAGGTTGAGGTATAAATAAGGCATATGGAGAGCATTTTATAATATTATGACAAAGAATTGAGAGATTATATGACATTATAGAACATATTAGATTAATCAGAATGAGCAAATTTATTAAATTTTAGGGATCAGATTGAACAAGTTTATCAAATGTACCATATTGAGTAGATCGACATATTTTTTTTGGCATTCTATATCACTATGAGGTACATATGGATCATATTGTGGACATAAATATTATTCATGCAGACACATTTTATATCTCTATTATGAGAATCAATAGTACCATATAAGCACTTTGGATCTAAAATCCATCTGCAATGATGGATTCTTAGTTTCAATTTACATAAAAACCTATTTCAGGGTTCTAACTTTACATCTAAACCTATTTTAGGGTACCACCATTACATACAAACATGTTTCTGGGTTCAACCAAAATAGTTATGATAATATTTTGAGTAGTGTAGTTGAGGTTCTAAATCGCTCAACTAGCACTTCTCCACCTTCAACAAGGGTTGAGAAATTTATACTTCTCAATCCATGTTTTTATCAGTGGTGTCTCCTAAGGGCATAATGCCTCCAAGAAGTTTTTCAAATCATCATATATGGAATTTTGATTTGTGTACCCACATGTGTATTCATTCTTTGAGTTTTCAAATTGAAGTAATTTCAATGATCTATATTATTTTAGATTTTATATCATGAGTGGACATTGATTTTTGCATGGTTCTTTGTAGGTTATTCATGGAAAAAGCTAGATATTTGGGACATATCCAATAACACTAAGTGTGATAACACACATGTACCATTTTTTAATTTTATGCTTTTAATCTATCATTTTCAATACTAGAATTAAAAGTGGGCATTTGTAGACACATAAATTTGATATTAGACACTAGAAAATGTCAATTTTAGTAGATAAAATATTTCAAGTTGCCATTGTTGAGGGGGATTCAGTAGTCATCATTAATGTTATGATAAAGGGCATGAGTTCAAATTTGAAGCCAAATAATATTCTCATTGGTTCTATGGATATGACTAGGAAATTTTTTCTATCTCTTTTAAACATTGATTTAAGAAATGTAATAAAGTTATGGATCTATTGGCTAATGCAATAATTGATCAACATCCTTTCTCCCTAGTGTTTATAAGTCAATCAAGCAATTGGGTAGGTTTTTAGGAGATTCTAGAATTAGATGTGAAAATAAATTTACCCTGCATATATATTTTTTGGTACGGAAGGAGTGGTTTAAGTTGAAATATATTTTATACTCCTTGCAATCTTCTTTCCCCCTCAGTGATGGTTGGGCCTTAGGAATGTTTCATGAGTTATGGATAGGGATTTTAAAGAGGATAACTATGTAAACTTTAATTTTGATTTGGTTGGGAAATGGTTGCATAAATTGCAATCATTTTTATGAGAAGGCTGACCATTATTTCATTTCTATAGTTATAAAATCTATGGATATGGAAATATGGTGTATATTTTAAAAGCCAATATGGATTTAGTAGTCATCATTAAGGCTATGATAAAGGCTATGACTTCAAATTTGAGGCCAAATAATATTCTCATTAGTTCAAAGGATTTGACTAGGAAATTTTCTTCTATCTATTTGCAACATTGCTTTAAGAATTGTAATAAAGTTACATATCTATTGGCGAATAAAATAATTGATCAACATATTTTATCCCTAGTGTTTAACATTCAATCAAGTAATTAGGTAGGTTTTTATGAGATTCTGGAATTAGATGTGAAAATAAATTTTCCCCAAATATATATTTTTGGTACAAAAGGAGTGGTTTAAGTTGCAATAGATTTTATACTCCTTGCAACCTTCTTTCCCCCTCGGTGATGGTTGGGCCTTAGGAATGTTTCATGAGTTATGGGTAGGGATTTGAAAGAGGATTACTATGCAAATTTTAGTTTTGATTTGGTTGGGAAATGGTTGCATAACTTGTACTCATTTTTATGATCAGGTTGACCATTATTTCATTTCTATAGTTATACAATCTATGGCTACCAAAATATGGTGTATATTTCAAAAGTCAATATGGATTGTTTTGATCCCTTTCATAGATTAAAATATTTTTTTCGTAATCATTTTATTATATGAATGAAATAGGTTATGGATCTCATGACCCTCTTTTGGCAATTAAAAAAATATCAATTTGGATACATCTTTGACATACATGTCTTATGCATATACATTTGACTCTTTTGCACTCTTTTGTTTATCCATTTATCTATCTATAGTCTTGGAAAACCCAAGTTTCTATCATTGGCATTTAGGTTCTCCTTAGTATGTGCTAGAACACTTTAAAATCCTAAGCAGATTGTCACCTATTTAGATCCCTGATTTTCCATCTCTAAACACTTTTGACAACACTCAGACACTGATGGTTATTGTAGGGGTATGTTTCTATCGATGTTGGAATTTTTATGTCACTGCAATTTATTTTATATTTTATAGTCACCCAATGGGAAGTAACATAGAATTTGGAACACTGGATCAATCACCGTGAGATGATTTATTTTCCTTTACATTTGAGAGGGACAACACCCTCGTATGATAGGGGTGTTATGGAGTTTTTAATACTTTAAATTTAAAATTAGAAAATGAAACAAAAATAGAAATGGAGAAATTTGGAAATGGAGAGAGAATGAGAGAAGATGGAAGAGACTATGAGAAACCCACTTTGGAATAAATGCAATAGATCGTCTAGAGAACATAGTTTCAACTTAAATGGTTCGGAATATCTTACCTAACATGTGAATGGAAATATAGAGAAATGAGTATATGAGAACAAAAAATATTTCTTGGAATCATAAAGTCTTCTCCTAGATCAAATTATGTGTGTTTGGCACAAAGTCCACCCACAAGGGTTTCAACATGATTTTTGTGGGCATTAAAGGTTTGCACATCATTTAGAAATTATAAGAATTTAATGGCTTCTCAATATATAAACAACAATTCATAATTTTATAAGTAAATATCATTAAAACCCATAAATTAGAAATAGATTTCAAACCTTTTTCTTATATTGCATTCATTTTTTTAAGAAAATAAGTAGTTTTAGACATTGTTGCAATAAGCCCTTTTGTAGGGCCGGGAGGAAAGAAGAAGACTGTTTAAAATTAATTTCATATATTGTGTACCCCTTTGCACTCACAAAGTAGTTATGTAACTACTTGCAAATACCTTAACTAAGGAGTTCCATTTGACCCAACTAGAGTTAGCCCATGTTTCTATTTTTTTAATCCTAGGTACCCTTTAGAAATACACTACATAATAGTAATATTAAATTGATTTTATAACTTTTTTACATAGTGACTTGCATGTTAAAAATAATAATCAATTCTAAAGAACTACTTAAGTGTACTTTGAAAGTCATTTGGTGTTTAAATCAGGCCTACCACATCATTACCATTGACTTATTCACTTTTTTGAGGGTTTTACACAGAGACATTTTATAAGTGAAAAATATATAATATCAATTTTGTATAAAAATCAATTAATCCATAAAGGATAAATATGATTTAATCGTAATAAGTCATTTTACATTTAACTTGTATCAAGAACCTTTGCTTTTATGATTAATTTTAGACACCAACGTTTCCTTTCAACGAATTTACATCTTTAAGTGCTCCTGAGAACAATGAACTATTTTGTGACAAATAGCTTCTATGAGACAACTTAACATGCTGAATGTGATCAATTTGTGTCAAACTAACTTGGAAATAACTTGTTGACATTAACATTAATTTTGTGAGTTTTTCCATTTGGCTTTAGCTCAAACGTGTGAACACTACTTCTTAGATGTTTGATTTTGTCTTTAATCCCACCTAGCATCAAACTTCATCTTGTTTCTTTAATCACTTTTCTATTAAATCATTTTGGTGCTAAATCAAACAAGTTTTGGATCAAATCAAATAAATACCGGATGAAACAAGCACTGAAATGGATCAAATAAGTGTTAGATAAAACAAACACCAAATTGAAATAGCACCAAATGGAATGAACACCAAATTCAATAAGCCTCAAATGAAAACAAGCATTGGATCAAAAAAACTTGGATCACATAAGCACCAAATCAAATAAATGCCAAATGCAAATTATTTCAAAAGTTTGATGATATTGTTGATTTTTCATGTTTTCACATTCATGAGCATTTGTACCTAATAAAATTATTGAATGCTTTTAGGATTCTTTTTTAAAAATGAACCTACTCACTATCATGATATTAAACAAAAATTAATTATTTTGAAGAGAATTAATATGATTTCATATCACAAGGTCATTCGAATTTGGTTCTAGCCCATAAATGTTAGTTCTTACTTTTTATCCATGCATACTTTTCCCCTCTAGATTTGGCTAGTAAAGAAACATTTAATGAATTTATCAAGCCTCTTCCATATGGAAATAGATTCAACATACTCATCCTATAAAATTTTTATCATCCATGTCCTCATTTACTTCCAATTTTACATATTAGGAGCATAATTTGGGGTGTTATCCCAAAGTTAGAAATTGAGTGATAACAATTGGAAGCAACTAGGAACTTCAAAGGATTATTTTTAAAATTAAATCATCACCCTTATGTTAGCCTATACACATTTAACATGTCGATTATGGGGGTAAATATGAAAGAGTCATCTATAAATACAAGTAAAACCTAAGTTTATACATGTCTTACACTATCAAACTCTCACCTTGGCAAAGAAGTATCAAGATTGGAAAATCTATATGCTCATCCTCAAGACATTGTCCGAAAGGCATACACATATTAAAGGAACAACCCTTAAGTGAATTTTGAATACAAATCACAAGGTCAAATTTACATGTTGTCAAGTGTTGAAAGGCAAAGAATTACATTACATCCTAGTGGATCATGATTGAGCACACATACATATAAGTGAGAGATATAAATATGCTTGGAGATTATTTTAGAGTATTGGAATGTTGGAAAAACTCAAATAATAACTGGGGAGTGGTTGGGGTTATCCAACCTATTTCTAACCTCTTTATTTGAGTTAAAATTGGTGTTAAAATAAGAGCTAGGGTTTCAAGGCAAAGAAAAACAATTTCAAGATTTGTCCATAATACTTAGGGAAATTAAACATACATAAATCAACTAAAAAGGTAGATGCAATGATATGTGGTAGAAAGGACTAACACAGTTAACTTGGATAGTTCCAATAGAAAGTGGACATTATTGCTTGATGTAAGTGTTTGGGCTTCCCCAATAAGATCCACATAGGGTTTGACAGTTTGTTCCCTGACATAAGTAGTCACAAAGCTTACATAAAGCATTCCAAAGGATTTTAAGCACATGCAATGAATAGTATAAGTCAAAATATTAGCTGAGTTCATTCATTCTCGTCCTTTCTTGGTCATTTTTATATTTATTAGGTGCAATCAATCTTTTTAATACATTCATTTTTTTATGGTAAATGTTCTATCTTAAATAATTTGAATATCAATAGATTTGGCCTATTTAGATCCACTAAATTCAAAAGAAGGTAAAATTTATATTAAGGATTGTTCTTTTGAAAGGAACTTTAAAGGATATTTTCAACCAACATAAATTAATTGATGAGATCATATACATTAATTTTGACATGGTCCTTACAATGTGATTTCTTTGAAAAAGAAGGGAGTGGTCCTATAAATTTGGTAATTACTATGAAGGAATAATTTACTACGTTGATAAAAGAGGAATCATTCAAGCTAATTGTGTTCAATGTTACTACTATGAACACATTGAACAATATTCATAGTGCACTTTTAGAGGCCAACAAGTCATTGATGAAATTGCATAAATTATTTGATGCACGTAAATGAATTTTGGTAGCATGGACCATATGCAGTATGGGCATAATAACTCTTAGGGAACAAATAGTGATTGAAGTAGTGAACAAGTTACAAGTTTAAAAATGAATAAAAGAGTAATAAAAGAGACAAGTGATTAGAAGTGCAAGATGTAGATAAGTCATGTCCACAAAGAGATGACTCATCATTTATAAAATTCACTTAAATGGAGGACTCGTTTTTATTTTATTTTATCAAGTTTACTTCTTGGTGATATTTGTAATATTATTGTACATAATATTTACTAATCTTAGGTACATGCTTGTTTTCATCTTTTAGTAGCATATGAACAATCATCTTAGAAGATGAAATGAATAACCACATTAATTGGTATTTATTTTACACATTATTTTCTTTCAAATACATCAATGCAATTTTGGTTTACACTAAATTTATTTCTAAATGTCGTAGTCCATTCCTAGCTTGATATTGATATCATAACATAAGTTTTTTTTTTAAAATTTTTTTTAATCACACCCTCTTCCCTATTTTCTAGCCGTATAGCCTGCAAAAATTTGTTGTATGATATATAAAAATTGGAGTTTATTTTTCTTTGGCATTTTCATTATATTTCTTGCACTGTTCTCTTTACAAATCTGGTCTTCTCTTATTGATGCTTGTGTAATCTAAAATTTTGATATTCAATGGGAAGTTTGATAATATATATGTTGCAATAGAAATCAAGACCTGCATTTTCTTCTCTTTGGCACTTCACAATTACATTAGAATTGAAGTTTTATCTCACTTGGAGACCTATAATATCTTTTATTTCATTTCTTATGTTTCATATATATTGTTAAATTTGTTGTAACAAAACATTTCAACCTACCATGGCAATAGAAGATTTGTTATATCAATGTTGGAGGTTTGAGTCAATTTGTTAGAGGCATTTATGTGGCATCTCATCTGCATTTAGATAGCCTTTGAAAGCTACAAATTTATTTTATTTCTTATTAGACAACCTATCTCCATGTCATCCTCCATTGGTACAACTTGGTATGGTCTTATTTCTCTCTAAATGCATGCCATCCAAAAGCCAAGTTTCATCGGTTTTGAGAATTTTTTTTGTAGATGTTTTTTATTTAAAACATCATATATTTATTATTGGAGGAAAATTCCCAAAATAAGGGAATATTAATAAGTCAATATTTGTATAATATTTTAAAAAAAATAAAATAAATTTTATTTTGGTGAAAGAATAAAAAATCAAAACAAATTATGAAAACACAACGTTCGGTATATATAATGACTTTAGCTCACTTTTACGAGTAATGTTGTCACAATTAAATTACTACATATAACACCTGATATAACTTCAACAATGAAATTTTTTGATTCATCTTTATAAATATTCATGGAGAAATAATGATAATATTTCATTTTTCATTATTCCTCTGTTACCCATTCATCTTTATCGCTAAACGTAAACCCTGAATTAAGAAATTATGAGTATATAGGGAAGCGAGGCCCATGTGCATGGATTTATCGCTAAGAATGTGTCATTTATATATTGAATTATTTTTATGTACTACCTAAGTGGCATGTATAATTATGATATCATGTGTTTTAATGTCTCTTTCATGTATTATCAAGTATATCAAAGTGATGGTATTCTTCTATGTACCGACAGGTATATAGGAAGGGTGATAATATCAAGAGGTTTGGTATATTGGTCTAGTGATATATAAAAAATGAAACCTTTTGGAATGATAAGGAATGAATCCTTATCATTAAAAAAAAATTGCATTCAATTAAAAAATTGTTGGCACAACACTAACCAAGAAGGACACCTGGTTGGAATGGTCCAGGCGTAGATACTGAAACTAAATATTTATAACACCTTAATCTTGTACATTTGATTTTTTTTTTCTTTTTAGCCTTTTCGCTACTGAAAGGCTCACATACACCATTTTATTGTGCCTAAATGATCATCTTATAGTCCGATCCTTATCATTTTGATGACCCAAACCACTTGTACACTACAAAAAGCTCATATATATATATATATATATATATATATATATATCATTCATTATTAGTTATATATCCATACCTATTTTATATCTTTTTGGACACTATCAACCATAAAGGGACACTAGTGTTGATGCTAGTGTCCAAATCCTTATCTAGTGTCCATTCACCTAAAGCCATCTAAATTACAAATTATTTAAAAACTATGAGTCAACCTATTTGTCTTATTGGAGCCTATCATGAGATATTTTTAAAAGATGTGGTATAAATACAAGTCTAAGCCTTCTCATTATTCATCTAACAAATACTAATCAAGCACCTACCAAGGCTCATTCAATCAATTAATAACATAACTGAGTTATTTTACTCTATTTTTAATATTTATGTATCAGTCATAAGAGTAGTCATACAAAAGGTTTAAAATATTCAAAGAGTAGTCCATGAGCGGTATTTGTCAAGTTACAAGCTAGATCATTGTAAGCATATAAATATAGAATATTACATAATCACTCACACACACTTTCATACATAGGGGAGAACTACATAAGTTTGAGGCCTTTTTTAGAATATTGGCTATGTGGCCAATGATCATTAACAAATGTGTCTTTGAGGTCAACTCGACATCGTGAACCCACTAACCCATTTTTTAGAAACAAACCCCAATGTTGAATAAGGGTGAAGATATAGGGTTTGATCCATAAGTACATGTATACAACTTGTGTTTTAGATCTAAATACATCAGCAAAAAAGTGATAAAAACTCAAATTAGTGAAGTTGGTGCATATTTCATACTAGACAGTAACATCATAGAACAAATAATAGCATCGATGGTAGTGTCCAAAGTTCGATAGTAGTGTTTGTAACTCTAGAAACATCATTTCTAGAATTTGATGATTGTCTCATAATCTTGATCCTACATGTTTTTACTTGTGCAAGACTCAGATCTGCCTACACATTATAAATCTAGTTAAGTATCATTTTTTCTTGGTATTTCAATCAATAGAACATATTTTAAATTTGGTACTTGTATATTTGTCATATATTTGTACTTTAATTTAGAATATTCATTTATTTGAGTTGGTAATTAATTGGCATATTATATAATAGTTTTATCCATCCTTGTGTATAAGTTATTCTATTCCCGTAACCCTTAATACCCTATTTTCTCAAAAGGGTTAAACACCATTAAGAATTACCTCATTTCCAATGAATTGTGATTTGATATTTATTATGGAGACACAACTTGTTGAACCAACAACAAAATTAGAACCACAAAACTAGAAGCAAAAAAGTTCTAAGGCATTGGCTTTGATAAGGGTCTTAGTGATGGATTTTTTTTTTATGACATACAATGGTGCATCACTCCATGATAGGCACTACATACGTTTTAATATTTGTATGATTTTTATTTAAAATTAAAATCCATACAATTGCAATTGAAATTGTCCACTCTTGAATTGAAAATGGTGATCTAATGAGTCTAGCTTCATAAATTTACATAATCAAGCATGATTTTAAGTTTTCAATGTAAAAATTGATATATACATGATTGGTTTCATAAAATTTATTCTTTGCTACATATTCAACTTATTTGGATTTTTTACAAGCAATCAATCAATTCAATACTTTCATTTTTGATCAATTGGTTAAAAAGATAACTAAAAGAGAAAAGACATTTTGAAGAAAGATTGAAACCATAAGTGAAAGTATTTTCTATGCTCATCAAAAGGGAAATTATTTCAACAAGGTTTATTATTACATAAATGAAAAATGCAAAGGTAAAAATATAGGACAAGGAGATAAAATTGAGATAAATCTGGTCAACATTAGGAAAATCAAATGATAGACAAAAAATATTTTTCAAATATTGTGGCAGAAAAAGGAATCGCAAGGATCATGAATTCAAAACATCATGGGACAAAATTGAGACCTATCAAAAAAAATAAAGGAAAATAAAAGAACAAGAAAACCTCATAATTAGACTCGGCTCATTTCAAAAGTTAATGTGTGTTTTCCATATTAGATGAATTAAATAATGTCTCAATAAATGCAACATGGGATAATGCTTGGGTCCTAAAAATTGGTGCCACACAGCATGTGAATTTGTAGAGGGAATTATTGTAGGAGTTTCATGAATAAAGATGTGTTCCAATGTATGTTGTAGATAAAACAAGTCTTCAACATAGAGCAAAAAGAATAATTTGACTCACGTCTCCAGGACATCAATATTTAATTCTCTAAAATTTATTACACCTTCCTCAATTGAAAAGACACTTTTTGTCATTGGTGCTAATTCAAAAATAAGGTTATTGCATTGTTTTGAATGATAGAGGCAAAAATAAAAATAAAATATGATGATGTAGTTGTATTGATTGGATTTGATGAAGGAAAGTTGCTGAAACTTAAAGTCGAGTTTTCAATTCCAAGAAATTTTACTCATCTCATTGAATAAGGAATGTAAACAAACATTATATGGCATGCAATATTTAGGCATATTCATTATGATAACATTTTAACAATGCAAAATAATGGTGTTGTAGGTTTGCCAATTTTGCTAAAAAAATATTGAAAAGTGTGAAGCTTGCATCTTTGATCAACACAAAAGAGAACCATTTAGAAAGTTAGAATGGAAAGATAAAATAAAATTACAATTGATTCACTCTAACATTTTTTATTTAACAGTTATTTATGCTAGTGGTCATAAGTACTTCATGTTGTTAATTGATCACTATAGTAGAATGACCTAGATCTATTATCTGAAGAAAAAATGAAAAACCTTCTAAGTTTTTAAAAATAAAAATAAAAAATAATGGTTGAAAATAAAGCACAATATAATATTGAAACATTGAGTGTTGATAATGGTGGTGAATTCATATTACAGGTGTTTGAATCCTATATTAATCAAAATGGGCTCAAGAATCATGTCATAATTCCTCTCACTCAACAAATTGGAATAGTTGAAAGGATGAACAAAACAAAGATGAACATGGTTTAAACAATGCTATTTTTCAAAGGGTAAATCTATATTTTTGGGTTGAAGTAAATCAAATAAAATTCCATATCTACAACATGTCATTGTATGCATGGGTTAGGATGACCTATAACTATCCTCTTTATCTCAATAGATTAGGACTTGAATAAGGGAATAACAATAGATCTTACATTTAATCTAGCAGTGTGTAATCTACACTCAAATATAATAAACAAAGGATTTTGAAGCCTAAGCCTATGACATGGGGTATAGCTCTACCCTATGGCTCAATGATGGGTAAGTGATTATAATAATGAATGTAAAGATTGTAATAAAGGGGCGTATCAAGGATATAATGAAGATGCTATATGAAATGAATTGACAAACAAGAGTAAACTAATCTATGATAGATAAAAGTACCAATCTAACAAGAAGGTGACTAGTGCAATAGTCAACCAATGGATAATTTATACAACCTAAGGTGATAATGGAAAGCCTAAGGAAACCTATAACTAAAGCATATTATTCAATATAAGGAGGATCATAAATAAGGATAAACAACACATATACTCTAGTAATGAGCAATAAATATTTAATCTAATAAGTAAATAAATGAAAGAGAGTACGGATAAAAATACTTATCTTTAAGTAGATCCATTGACACTTCAATCTCCCCCTTTGGCTCAAGTGGTACTTTACAAGAGATGTTGTAGGTTCAAGAACTCAAATGCAAGATAAAAACCTAAGTATCATTGATTGGGGACTCCAAAAACTAGGTATACCTTCTTGGTTCAAATTTTCCTTTTGAGCTTCAAAGATAATACAAGATTAGGCCTCCAAGATAAGACTCTACCTCTAACTCCTCCAAATACTAATTAGGATTATAAATGTGAGTGAAACAATAAAAGGTGAGTGTGTTATATATATTTAGGAATGAAATATGACTCTTATATATACAAATCCAATACTTGAAACTAGCCCTGATTCTAAACCAACATTATCAGCTAGGCTGATACGATATATAAATGTCGGATAACACAATATTGTATCATCCAGAACAAGACAAAAAAAATGAATTAAGATAGATTCAAAACTGAATCGGGAAGGTAAATACACTACAAGGAAAAATATGAAACATTGTATCAACCATGATGATTTAGTAGAATATAGAGAAGTTAACAAATCTAGAGAAAAAATAGATGGATAGGTAAGATGGAAAGAGAATAATAAGTTGAACTAATTGTAATGAAGATATGATTCCTTAATATGCAAAAATCTCTCATAAAGTAACATGAACTGATCTCATCTCATTCCTGGTGCACCCTTTAAGGTATGCACTCTAGGAGATTGATACATCGATGAGCCATTGTAAGAGAAGTGTTAGTAAAGCGATAATATTGAAAATATCACATGTAAACATATGCCCTGCCCAAAGCTCATCATGCATTACAATAGTGTAACACAAGAAGTTGATTTAGGATCGATATATAGTAACAAAAAAGAGTATAACTGCAAATAAATGTTAAAAAAATATTGATAAATGAATAATTAAAATTACTATATACATAGCTTGACTTACCTTTTCATTGAATGACTACATGAAAGTACTATATTATTGATCCTAAAGGGCACAATAATTTAATTTGAGAAACCCTAAAGATACAAGGCTAATAGTAGAGAAAAGTAATGTACACATACAAATGGTGGTCAATAAATGGATATAAATTAAAAAAAGCTATTAGAAATAACTAAAACATTTCAAAATTTTAGAAAACTAAGATTGATAAGGCTAGGTTAGAACCAAAATATCCAAAGAAGTAGATATAAATAAAATAATATTAGTAAGCCTACATTCCAAGGCAGTATACTTATGACCAAAAAACTTAAAAACGCATCTAAAGTAAGATACGTAACAATCCAAACCAGATGAAGTACATAAATAATTATGACATGATAGTAAAAAAATATACATAAGTAACAAATCAAATTTGAAAAATGTATAAATGGTATCACATGGCCCACAAAAATATGAAACATTAAAGCATGAAAGGTAAAAAAAAGGCCAAATGGCCCATAAAAAAACAATAGAAAACTCAAAGTCCCAAACATAACTAAGAGAAATCCCAAGAACATAAGTTAATGACCAAGTGAGCATTTTTTAACAATTCAAAGGTGCAACTTATATTTTAAATATTGAAAAGATAGAATTTCAATAATTGTATCAATTCAGAAAGAGATGGAGAATAGGTGATAAAGGATATGGGAAATATTTAGAAACAAACTTTCCTATCAATAGAAAAATGAAGGGAGTAAAAAAAAGGGTGTAACCAAGGTGAATATATTGTCTTTACTAGAGACAAGACACTCAAGTCAAGTTGGCAAGAGTAAGAGTTTTCAACATCACTAGTTCTAGAGAACCCTACCTAACAAACATATGTTTAGACTAACTAGTAGAGTATAAATATCATCCCATGAAGGCTAATATGCACGAAAAATAAAATGATCATGTCTTTCCACAATGTTTTCCTCGCTCTTCAAAACTCCTTATAGAGTTGTTAGTCTATTGTGAAGATTCGGTACTTGTGTGAGAAAGTAGGAGGCATTAGAATGTAAAATAGATAAATAATAATTTAATGAGACCTCCTACCCTAGTCTACTAGACTACTACACCCCAACAGATCTCATATCTTTTATGAGGTCAACTATAGAGTTTGATATTTAATTAGAATAAGAGATGTGCCAAAAAGATCACATCTTTGGGTCTAAATTTTAAGATATAATTTGCCTTTTAACATTGAATTTTATTTTGATTTGGCTTTTAACATTTTTGGCTTTTTCTATTTTCCTTTTCCATACAGATGTCGAAAAGCCAACCATGGTTTCTAAAAATGACTATCACAAGAGTGATTACACATAGTTTATAGATGAGAGAAACTAAAGACAAAGATGCTTAAAGACTCTTAAACTTGCATATTAGAAAAGAGTGCAATCTTAAAACTGACATTGGTGAACCCAAAAGTAAGTAAAAAATAGGGAATCACAGAAATGATAATATAATGATTGGGTTTCCCCAATTACAAAAAATGTATAAAAATAGATGGTACAATTATAGGTAGGTTGAGACATCATCATAAGAGAGGGTAAAATGTGGATGAAGACATGTAGATAGATTGATATAATTTTTCTGTAAGAGAATATGACTAACTATAAGTGAGGAAAACACTTCTCCCGACCATTGCCTTATCTTTCTAAGAAGAAACCTAGCTAATGTTGAGAGAAAGAAAAATATATGTATCAAAGTGATTAATGATGTATGTTTGTGAGGAGAGCCTATTTGATTCCCTAGGTCTTACCGTACAACTCAAAAATTGAAAAACCAAGAGGCAAAATTAAGATAAAGATAATAAAGCTATGATGTGTAAAAAATAGAAATGACTCAAAGGGTGTATATAGTGATATAGGAGACAAAAGAATAGTAAAGAAAATAATTATTAACGAAAGAAAACAAATGATTATATAAGGAAAAATAAAGAGGATGAGAAATTGTGAGGAGGGTTTGGTCGATTCCTTAGGTCTTAATGTGTAAGTCATAAAATGAAAAACCAAGAGGTGTAAAAATGATGAAAATACCTAAGGACCAAACATAGTTAATAAGGATAATGTGAAATAAACATGAATGTGTGTAGATAGAGTAATGTTAAGTTACAATGTAAGAGATTCAAGGTATAATATTCAAGAAATGTTGGTTCAACAGAATAAAAACTAATTATAAGCATGTAAGTAATATTTAATATGAAGATAATGGTGGTAGTGTCAGTAGAGAATCCATAAAAATCTATAATAGGTCTAGCATAATAAATGATCAAAGGAACCATTTCAAAGGAGGGGGAGCACAAAAAGAGACTAAAGAGCCACAAGGAAGCTAAGGTTGACTTAAAAATACTATAAAATGTGAAAATAAACATGAATGTGTTACCTAAGTTTCACAAGGGAAAGTAAGGCTGACTATAAATCATCCCAAAAGAGGGGAAAACCAAAATATACCAAAGGATAAAAGACAACAATGGATGATACTAAGTGAAATAAATACTGAAAAATAAACCCAAATGTGCAACCTAAGATCCACACGGGAAACAATCGCTGACTATAAAGCATCCCAAAAGAGGGGAAAAGTAAAATGTTGAAAATTAAAACTTGAAAATGCTACCAAAGGACCATAAGGAAAACTAAGGTTGATTGTAAGATACCAAATAACCAACAAGAAAATAATGGTGTAATAAGAATTATGCTAAGAAAATAAAATGAAAGAAAGTAAAGAAACATGAAACAAAATAACAAGTAATATCTATGCTAATGATTAATATCAAATAAAACCATGTAATATGCAAGAATATTTTTTAAAGCTGAATATATTTATGTAAGATGTGAAAGGTTTTTAATTGCCATCTCATGATAAGGATGATAGATCAAGAAGTTAAGAGAATGAGGATGAACATTCTAAGATTCCTCCAAAGTGTGCATAAGGGTAAGGATGGGCATCACAAGATTCCCCAAAGGATGAAAGACAAAAAGGGTGAGCAATGCAAGGTGACCCAATATGTGTAGTAAGAAAACTATGGGCATCATAAGATGCCCCATCATGCGAGAATAAAATAATAAACATCACAAAAATTCCAAACCTATGGGATGCAAGTGGATTGGAGTTACTGTCAAGATTGAAATGCCTAGTAAAAATGTCAATTCCTTATAAATATGTGTTACAATAGAGAATGTGGTATCTCAGTGGATTATGTCCAACATCTATCCTCTCAATACTAGAACTGGCACAAAGCTTCTTTGGGATGACCTCAAAACTTTCAGGTTGAACAATGCTAATTGGAATTGGATATTAGCTGAGGATTTCCATTTTCTCCTTTCCCATTTGGAGAATAAATGAGGAATCAAAGATTATAATAACATCATGGTGGATCTCAACAATTTCATATCGATCAATGGTCTACTAGACGTGGAACTTTGTGGCACCAAATTCACTTGGACAAACAAAAGGTTGGGGGAAAGTAATATTCAAGTAAGGCTTGATATATTCCTTTTTTATTTAGATTGGGATCTAAACAATTATTACAAGTTATCCACCCTCCCAAGGGTTGGATACAACCATAAACCTATGGTTCTCACTACGTAGAAGGTTTTTAGGAACAAGCATATCCATTTCCTTTTTGAGAAGATGTAGTTACAACACCCAGATCTCTTGGGTTCAATGAAGCTATGGTTGAAGGAGTAATTCCAAGGGAGAGATGTGTTTATTCTATCTTGAAAGCTCAAGTTGGTCAAATAAAAAATTAAAACTTGGAACAAGGAGGTGTTTGGAAACATTTTAGAACATAATAAGAATATAGAAGAGAACTTACATAAAATTGAACAAGAAATGTAGTCTATTGGGTTGAATCAGGAAATTCTCCAAAAATAGAACGACCTTCTCAGTTGTTTCCACAACCTGAAAGCTAAGGAATAAAACTATTGGAGACAAAAGTCAATAAGCATTTGTCTTAAGGAAGGAGTCTTAAATACCAAGTTTTTTCATCTCTCATCCAATAAGAATAGAAGTGATCTCAGGATCAAGGAACTTATAAAAGATGATGGAATTAAGTGTGAGCAGGATACAAAGGTAAAACATGAAGTTGTATCCTACTTCAAGAGGATTATTTCTAGTAATTATAATCCCAATCCCAGTATGGAGAACAATTTTCTTGAATTTTTTCATAATGTGATAAATCTCGAGGACAATTGCGACATTCTTAAACAACAAACTTTGGAAGAAGTCAAGTTTGTTGTTTTCTCCATGGAAGGAGAAAAGGATCTAGGTTGGATGGTTTTCCTCCTATTTTTAAATTTTTTTTGGGACATTATTGAAAATTAGGTCATGGAAGTGGTGGCTAAATGCTTCAAATATGGGAATATTCTCAACAAACTAAACAACAATTTCATTGCCCTCTTACCCACAAAATTGGGAGCCAAACAATTGAAGGATTTTAGGCCGATCAGTTTATGTAATACCTTCTACTATATTTATACAAAAATATTGTCCTTAAACTAAGACCTCTTTTGCCAAAAATATTTTAGAATAACAAGGCGATTTTGTGTATGGGAGGCAAATAACCAACTGTATCATTATGATTCATGAAGTGGTCCATTCAATTGAACAATTTCAAAGAGTAGGAATGTTTCTTAAGCTTGAGTTAAATAAGGCTTATGATAGAGTATCATAGAAATTATTGGATAAAATTCTTAAGAAGTTCATGTTTAGCCAAAAGTTTAGAAACATTATCCGTGCTTGTATTTATACACCCGAATTATTTGTGTTGGTGAATGGCTCTTCAAAAGGTTACTTTTTTTTTTTTTTTTTTTCTGAAATAGGTCTCAAGCAAGGAGATACACATTCAATGTACCTTTTCATTATTATGATGAAAACTCTTGGAAATAAATTGATGGATGCCAGAGTAGCTAGGTTGATCAAAGGATTTCAAATATCCCCTTTGATGGATCCCCTTGCTCACCAACAATTTATGGATGACACTTTGGTTTTAATAGAATCCTTTGTGTGAGAAGTTAAGGCCATCAAATTAGTGCTAAGGCCAACAAATAAGTGCTTCATGGCTATGAGTTTCTATGTATTTAGTGTGTAAAATTTTATTTTAGTTATCTTTTATTCATCCAAACCTCTATTAGGCTATAAAGTAAGATATTTAGAATTATGGATTGCCAAATCTAGGACCTACCTGCATCTTATTTGGGTACATTCCACTATGTGGTGGTAGGATGGAAGTAGAAAGATGAAATCTATTACTCGTAGGTTGGAATGATTGTTTATTGCCCCAAGCTTCAAAAGTACAATTATTCAAGATTTCTCTCTAAAGTATATTAGTTTACTTAATTTCCATTTTTAGCATGCCCTCATAAATTATAGATAAAATTGAGTAGATCCAAGGAAGGTTCTTATGGTCTTGAAATGAAGAAACCAATAGGTTTTTTTGGTGATATGGAAAAATGTGTGTAGGCCAAAAAGCCTTGGGTAGATAGGATTGAGGAGGATTAGAAGCATGAACATGTCCCTCATTGTTAAGAGCACAAGGTGTACAAACTTGAAAAATCATTGTATGGCTTGTAACAATTTTGTACATATTTTTTATTAATCATAGGTGTCGTAGGTAGTTTTTATCTTATTCAATAAGTTGTTTTCTATTCCCATAGGAATAAGAAGAGTCTTTTTAGGAATGTGAGGTGAAAAACCATCTTGGCTTATGTATTTGTAATTTTTTCTCCTTCAAATTTAATGCGAACACAATTTGGCTTGCATCAATCATTGTTAAATCATAGAATTTATCCTAGACCTGACAATGGTATCAAAGCTTGGGATTTCATTTGCTTATTTTTTTTCACTCTTTTATCCTTTTTTCTAATTGTACGGCCTAAAAAAAATTATTCAACTTAGTTTGATTATCTTTGGTTGTTTAAGAATGGTGTATCAATAAAATGAGGCACTTTAGTCTATATATGGCACAATTAATGTTTAATTTCTTATTGAATGTCAGTTATGATAGTGTGCAACTCACAAAATACAAAGAAGTAGCTATTGTAAAGTTGTTGGCTCATTTTGAAAGTGTCTCTCACTAGTTTTAGACTATGTATGATCCATCCATAAGTGTTTTGAGCTTAGCAACACTCCTATATGGAACGTGATTATCAAGTTCTGACAGTTAATATTTATTTTTTAGTTATACATTGAACTATTTTGGCTTTGGACAAATTGTGTTGGTTGGAGGACTATGTGGAAGTCAAACTTGGTGTTTCTTCTGTTGATTAAGATCATCTAGACCTGCATGTGATAGAAATGTGTGGCGCTTCAGTTGAACTCTCTCCCAAGGCAACATTTCATCCTTAGGTATCATTTATTTCTCACATAATCAGACCTGCAAGATTCCTAGAAGGATGTGGTTGATCTAAAGAGAACATATAGGTTGTATTTTTCTATTTCCAATATTGTAAATTTTTTATATAAGATAAATGGATGAGTGAGGTACACATTTTAAGTTTTTTTCATTCAAAATAAAATTTTTAATTTTATTGTAAGTGCTCTTTTTCAAAATTTGAAAAGCATTTAAGTTTGAAAGCATTTAATTGACATTTGAGAATGCTACTTTAAATCAAATTTGGCAAAAAACAATTAAATTTTGAAAATCAAGGATACATAAGGAGAGTTATTATTTTATCCATTCACTTCTGTTGAGAAAGTTAAATATCAAAATCAATAAAAATTGAGTATATCATCAACTATGAGGTTTTATTGTTAAGCTCATGTTAATAACATCATGATTTTTTTCATATGTCACCTAGGTACCATGTACCACTCTGATTTCATTATCTTAACTTTTCTTTCATGTACTTTTAAATATATAGAAAGGGTGAGCTTCTTCCACATACCAACGAGCATATAGGAAGGGAGGGTATATAGAGAAGTTTGGTATATAGGTCTAGTTGTATAAGGAAAAAATGACCATTTAGAGTGATAAGGAACTAATGTAGGGTTAAAAAACTAAAAACTCCAAAATTTAAAAAAAATGCATTTGATCAAATTTATTTTTGGCACAACATTGATCGACAAAGACAAATAGTTAAAATGGTCTCGACAAGTGGATAACACACTCATCTTCAATGATCTAAAGGTTTGATATTTACAATGGGAAGACATGCCTAGTTGAGCTAATAGGGAATACAAAAGATACTCTTACATGGAAGCATAAAAACTAGAAAGCATTAGATTTGATAAGGGACTTAGTTGACAAAAATGTATTTCATCATATTTAGGGATGCAATATTCTATAGGAAGCATTTCACAAATTGAAATAACTATTTGATTCCCATGTAGAGTTGGAATTCATTCAATTGTAGTTGAAGTTCTTCAACCTTGAGTTTAAATATGGTGATGTGATGAGATTGACTTCATAACTACGTAAAATCAAGCATGATGTGGATGCCATGGGTGTCAAAACCTACTTGGATTCTATACAATCAAGTAATCAATTGAAGACTCTCACATCTATCAATTGGTTGAAAATATGGTGGAAAGAGAAAACATATTTGGAAGGAAAACTAAGTCCATAGAAGAAAGTGTGTGCTATGTAAATGGAAATTCTTCCAAAACATCCAATAAGGCCATGTCTTCTAAAACTGAAGGAAATAATAAAAAAAATAAAAAAAATAAGGGAAAAGGCAAAAAAAATGAAAATTAAGGTGGTCAAAATAAAAAATAGATTGATAAACAAAACCTCTAATGGTGTGATAGAAACTGAAGCCATGAGACTCATGAATGTATAACACCATAGAAGAAAATTGAAGCATACCATAAGAAGAAAGAGAAAAAATCAAATAAATAAATAAAAGAGTCAAACTCTACTTGATTCATTAATGAATGTATGTTTTCAATGGTACAGATGATGAAGCAAACATTGTCTCAGTCTGTTCGTCATGGTTTAATTCTTGGGTTCTTGATACTTTTGCCAATTCACATATGAATTTCCTAAAAGACTTCTTTGAGGAGTTTAGTGAATAAAGTTGTGGTTTAGTGTACTTCATAGATAGATCAATTTTATAACCATAAGAAAGAGATATAATATGACTCAAGTGTCCAGGGCTTCTAGATTTCAAACTCTAAAATTTTCTCTACCTTCTTCAATTAAAACAATTTTTTTTATCCCTAAAGCTCATTGGAAAACAAGGTCATTCCATCCTAAGAAAATGTGATAATGCAGTCATCTTGATTCGATATAAGGAAATAAAATTGCTCAAACTCAAGGGCGAGCCATCAAATTCAAGACATTATGCTCATCTCTTTGAAGATAAAATGTCTCAAAATATGTTGAGACATGCTAGATTTGGGCATACTCACTATAGCAACATACATGTGTTTTAAAAGAATGGTGTTATTGGAATGCTTACATTGCCTGTAAAGCTAGATGAAAAGTGTTAATCCTATATTTTGACCATACATGCAAGAGAATCATTCCCCAAGTCATAGTGGAAACTAGACATATAGTTGTAATTGGTTCACTCGGACTTGTGTTCTCTTCAATACTCTCAATTGGTGGTTATAAGTATTTCATGTTGTTCATTGATCACTAATAGAATGACTTGGATATACTTTTTAAAGAAAAAATCAAAAGCCTTCAAGACTTTTCAAAAAGTTTCAAACAATAATTTAAAATGAAGCTCAAAACCACATCAAAACACTCAAGATAGATAAAGGTGGTAAATACACTTCAAAAAAATTGAATATTATCTCAAGAAAAATGGGATCAAACATCATCTCATAGTTCCTCACACTCCAAAAAAAATGGAGTTGTAGAAAGGATGAATAGAACTGTGATAAATATGGTTTGTGTTATGTTTTAATTCAAATAGGAAAATATACATTTTTGGGCTAAATTATCTCATACAAAAATATACCTTTGTAATAGATCACCATCAATAGCTCTCTAATTCAAGAATCCGTATGAGATATGGTGTGATCATCTTCCTTCAGTGCGATATCTTCTTATTTTTACTTCTTATGCATTGATTCCAAAAGAGAAGAGGAATAAGTTGGACCACATAAGTCACAAATGCATTTATTTTGGATATTCTAAATCCTCTAAAGCATACATGCTATATGATGAGAAAGAGAAGAAGTTTCTTGTTGCAAGAGAATTTGTCTTTTGTGTAACCACAAAGGACAAAACTAACATTGATTAACAATTGAGTTGACTTAAGAAATATGCAAAGTTTGATGTCTACAAGGAGAGTGATTTGGAAGTTATAGACAGTGAGTGGAGAACATATAACTAAGAATCAATTGATTCTTTATTGTCTCATATACAGGAGACTGAAACTCCTCCTGGAGGATAAATTACAACTTCATCAGACAATAAATAGGGCCATATGAATAGAGGATTAAAAGTGAAAGAAATTTAAAATATGAAATTGAATCACCTAAAAAATAGAAAAATATGCCTAAGCGAGCCACCCAGACATTGAATGATGTCAAGCCCGATGAAGTCAAGAAAATAAGCACTAGGAGTGCACATGCAACCATATCACAATTAGACAAGTTATTTAAATAAATTCAAGATAATATTGAGAAACTCACCTTAAATTATTCTCTATAAGAAGAATTCAATGTTGTGTTTGATTCAAAACTAACATATTTTAAACATATTGAAAATCTTGAACCATGGATAAAAATAATGAAAGATGAGTACAATGCAATTGGCTGCAAGTGGGTCTATTACAAAAAATACAAAGCCAATGAATCACTTGACAATCTCAAATCAAGGATTGTCACAAATTTATATGCTCAAAAGGAAGGAATTGACTATAATGAAACCTTTGTACTTATAACAAAATGGATGACCATTTAAACCATGTTGACTCTAACAGCTCACAACAAATGGAAAGTCCACCAAATAGACATCAAAACTATATTTCTAAATGGCAACCTCAAGGAAATAATGTACATGACACAACTTGAAGTTTTTGCAGTAAATAGCCAAGAAAACAAGGTGTTCAAACTTGAAAAATTATTATATAGTTTGAAACAAGCCCCTTGAGCATGGTATGAAAAACTAGTCAAGCACCTCATGAACATGAACTTCAAACATTTTGAGTTTGAAGATGCAACTCTTTGCATCAAAATAGTTGAAAAAATAATTGTATTTATGGTGGTGTATGTTTATCATTTGCCCATCGTAAGGAAAAATGAATGGTACACTACAAAATATAAATTAGAATTGATGAAAATCTTTGAAATGACTAATTTGGGTTATCTTCATTATTATTTGGGTATTAAAGTAATTTAAAAACTGAGGCATTTCTTCATCACTCAGCAAAAGTATATTAGTGACATTTTGAATAAGTTTGGAATGGAAGATTGTAAGCCTCTCAGCATGCCCATTGAACAAAATCTCAAATTGGCATCCAAAGATACAACACATTTGGTCAATGCCACTAAACATTGACAACTCATTGGAAGTGTAATTTATGTGATCACAACTAGACCAAGTATATCATTTTATGTTGGCGTTATTTTAAGATTCATGAAACAACCCAAATATAATCATTGGGTAAAAACAAAAAGAGTCCTTAGATACCTCAAAGGAACAAAACATTTTGGTCTTAAATACTCCAGCGTAGAAGACTTCAAACTGGTTGGATATTCAGATTTTGACTATGTTAGTGATCATGAAAATGAGAAGTCCACTACAGGTTTTTTGATGAATTTGAAAACAAAAATTATCAGTTGGAAATCTAAGAAGTAATTGATGCTGATAATTTCTTCAGTAGAAGCAAAGTATATGGCCACTTTACAAGCATATAGAGAGAGATTGTGGCTCATAAGGGTTCTTTTATATTTTTTGGCACAACACGTTTTATCAACTCTTTGTAATATTCTCCAAATCGCCAAAGAAAGCACAACAACATTCAAGACAAAAAATATTCATTCATGTAAGGAAGAATCGCTATAGTCTTCATCTAAAGTGTAGCACTTCAATGAAATCATATTAATTGCTAACATTCAAGGAAATCATAGCATTCAAGGAAAGCACAATAGTTAATAAGGCAATCATAGTATTTCTATTATTATGGTAGATTGCATCCTTAAATTAACTAGAAGGAAGTCAATGTTTTTAATTTAATTAACATCATTTATTAAATGAAGAGATGCTACCTTTGAGGAGACATATTCTTTGACGCAAATTCATCATCATTAAAAGAGTTGCGTCTTTTGATTGAGGATAATGAATTATGAATATTCATTCATTTGTTGAGAAGGGATGCAATTATGAATTAAAACATTTAATCATGTATAGTAATAACTTTACAAAAGCATCTAAGGATGAAATCCCTTATTTGTGAAACCGATTTCAAGGACGAAAACCCTTAAATCGTGTAAGCCAAGGATGAAACCCCATGTGGAATTCTATTGTATTATTTGAGATCTAAAACTCTATATCAAATTCAACATAATTATTTAGATTATTATTACAATTATAAAATATATATTTTATTTAAACAGATTTATGGGAAATTCAAATTCTTGTAATATATCCCAATTTGGAATATTATAGTGGTATCAGAGTTGTTTTTCTTGCCAGCCTATGAACTATAGGATCACTACATAAGGAACTTATGGACAGTTTCAAGTCGTACAATGCCCTTTCAGTAGATATTCAAAAATAAATCTCTTTTTCACACTATTTGGATTTAAAAGAGTCATGGAATGGAAATAGATATTATGAGTAAAAAATCCATTTTCATGGAAAGGAATCAAGGAAAACTTGTGACAAGTTTTCTGAAAATACAAAGGATTCCATGGAGGTTAAGTTGCAAGAAGTGTCAGGATCATTGGTGGATAAACCTAATGAAAATAATAGGGTATGATGTTCTACATAGGATTTTCAAGAATATATTGTATCATCATAGGATGTTGGGGAAATACAAGAAATTTTAGATCCAAAAAAAGTTGCAAGTAATGAACTAGTGGAGTTACCTCTTAGTAAATCAAGTCCAAGTCTATCAAGTCTGAAAAACATTGATATAACTAATAATTTGTGCCTAGACACTTTAAAAATATGAGGTTTGAATCAATATTAATAGTTGGATCAAACTCCTTTAAGTTTGGTTAGTAGCAATAGAACATTACAGGTCAATTATCCTATTCAAATGCACCATCAGGGCTATGGTTTCACAGAGCAGCCACTCATTGTTCTTAGGGTTCAAATATTGGATTTCAAACAATTAAAATGTGGATGAACAAAACCGCTAGATATATTTCAATGTATAGAAATGCCACATTCCTTTGAATGGTCAGAGGATTTAAAAGAAGTGAAAAATTTATGTTTTAGTTTGACAATGACTTGGGTGTTTTTCCTAGAGGGAACACATTTGACGTATCTTCATAATGACATAGAGTTGTAGAATTTTTCATTTCAAGCTAAGGATATGCTAAATGGTAACTCAATTATTAATGGTTCACATGCTAATTTTACCACCAATAATTCTATTCATTTATAAAGAAGGCACAATGCAATTATTGAGAACATAGGTAATAAGGACAAGGACAATGGTTTTGACGTGAGTTTGAATACATTCTTGAAATGCAAATTTCCAAATAGAGATGATTGCATAGTCCATAATGAACGAGATTTATATGGTTTAGAAACTCCTTCATTGCACATTCACGACATGTTTGTTACAGATTATAAAAATAAACTCAACTTAGAAAATGCTATTTATCATAAAGGTGGAACATCCATGCCACATGATCATGTCAGGTCTGATATGGCTAATTCATTTGTTCCTTCAAGAAGCAACAATAATGATTTGATACCTAGGATAGTAAGGATCCCTTATGCACATAATTTTTTTTGAAAAAGGAAACACATTTTAACATGGAAAGTAAAAAGGATGTTGGCATATCTGAAAGGCCATTAAGAAGCCTAGATTGTTAAGATTTAGTACTATCCAAGATGACCCCAGAAAATGGTAGCAAAAATGTGTCTAAATGATATTTCATGAAACCTATTGATCAATCTCATGAATGGTACCATTGGAATGGCACTGATGAGGAGCCTGATGGTCGATCGATGTTTAATTCACTGGTTTCTCATGTTTCATGCAAGGATAACTATGGAAATTCACACAAGGCCATGCATGAGAGAATTAACATGCATCGAAATCATGAACTAGTACATAAAGGAGAACTAAACCTTAGACTTGGAGCATCAAACAATAGCACCCTTATGGAAGAAAAGGATGAACTACTTAAATTGGGGGCACATATTGAGAATAGAAAACCTAGGTTTCTTTCTTCCTCATGTCCAATAGATTGTAATCCTTAGCTCTCCTCATCAGATCATCTACCAAATAAGCTAGGGCTCAAGTACTCCCAGGTAGAACCTAATTCAAAGGTGAAAGCTAAAAATCAGATGGATCCAAGGGACCAGCATCTTACTCTTTTTTCAAAGAAATATATTTGCTCGTAAATAACTAAAACAAAATTGTGGGGTCACAATTTATTCCTTGAATAATCACATATTTTGGGAAAGTAATTACAACTTTTCAATGAATAGTCAATAGTTTTAGATATCACCCTTTCTAAACATATACTAATAACATGACTTCCACCTTTGGCATTTTTTTGATAGCAGGATCATTGGGGAGTGTTATGGTTTCATATGGGCTTTAAGATGGATACATTGACACGTAGGATACAAGATATGTTTAGTTTGACTTCAGTTTCTATGTTTTATATTGATGCTTTGGAATTACAAATTGAGCATGATCATGGTAGAAATGTGAGGGATATCCAATGGACAATTGAAATAAGTTCGAAGGGAAGTAGAATAATTCATTATAGGGTTTAAGATAGTAGACTTGACATGTGAGATAGTGTGTGGGAAGAATGGAAAAAATGTTCAGTTTGACACCAATTTATATGGCTTCTATGGATACCTTTGTGAACATTGGTCATAACACTATAATTTTTTGCCTAGTTTTCTTTATTCTAATCGAATCAATTTCATTTCTCCTTTTCGAAGAAGACAAGGAAATAGTTGTTTTTGTCCCTATCAAAGTAGAAAAAGAAAAAGTTTTTACTACAATAGGCAATAAAGTGGTTGGGTTTGTGAATGCCATTGGAGAACTGAAAGGAACACCTATATTTAAGACAGATCATACATTCAAATTTGATGTTGGAACAAATAATATTGCATTTAGAGGAAGTGTAGTTACTATAGTTAATTTTCCAGCCATGGGTCAAATGGACAAGGATACTAGATGCTATAAATCCTTTTACGCTACCAATCCCATGAAGTGAGGAAGGATGATTCATTTTATATTTACCAATCTGAAGAAGTCCAAATTGAAGCCTATCAGGAGAATGTAAAAAATTATATTAGTAGGAATTCTTAGGTCTTTGCTAGTGACTCAGTAATTTAAGAACCTATTATTGTCTTAAGTGAAGTTGAGGCTAAAAATGTGATGAGGGGAGCAAAAACAAGTCAATCTAGTAGCATCAAAGAGTTAGAGAAGAAACCTATGAGTTTATCCTTTGTTGATATATCATCAACACCAAAACATAATAAGATTTCTTAAAAATGCTTATCAAATGATAAACATTCAAAACATAAAGTAATGAGGATGTCTAGAGTATTAGCTGAAGCATATGAAATAGATGTAGAGGAGCTTAAAGACAAGGTTAAGATGTTAAATGATGAAGGGAAACAATATAATGTGAATCCCAATTGGGTAAAAGGTAAGAACCAGTTCCATACATCTCTATCAACAAGTGGTGATAAAATGATAGAGGATTTGATTAAAAATAATATAACCATGAAACAAAAATTCCATCAATTTAATCAAAATACTCAAGTACTACAAAGGGAACAATTGAAGAAGAAGACAATAATTCATACATAGATTGGAATAGTTGGAGGATTGAATGTAAAAAGTAAGACACTTAAAAATACTATTGAGAGGTTGTGAAGACATACAGAGGAAGAAGAAATAAAGGCTTCATTTTCACTACCATAGCTTGTGGACAAGCAATTTGAGGAAGGGAGGTCTGTAATATTCCCCAAATTGTCAAAGGAATCACAATAGCATTCAAGACAAAAATATTCATTCATGCAAGGAAGAATCAATGCAGTCTTCATCTACATCATAACACTTCAATGAAATCATATTAATTTCTAACATTTAAGGAAATTATAGCATTCAAGGAAAGTGCAATAGTTCATAAGGCAATCGTAGCATTTCCATTATTATGGTAGATTGTAGACTTAAATTAACTAGAAGGAAGTCAATGTTGTTTAGTTAATAACATCATTTATTAAATGAAAAGATGATACCTTTGAGGAGACATATTCTTTGATGAAAGGTCATCATCGTTAGAAGAGTTGCATCTTTTGATTGAGGACAATGAAGTATGAATATTCATTTGATGGTTGAGGAGAGGGAATGCATTTATGAATTAAAACATTTAATCATGTATAGCAATAGCTTTACAAAAGCATCTAAGGATGAAATCCCTTATTTGTGAAATCGATTTCAAGGACAAAAACCCTTAAATCGTGTAACCTAAGGATGAAACCCCTTGTGGAATTCTATTGTATTATTCGAGATCTAAAACTCTTTATTAAATTTAACATAATTATTTAGATTATTATTGAAATTATAAAATATATATTTTATTGAAATGGATTTACGAAAAAATCAAATTCTTGTAAAATATTCCAATTTGGGATATTACACTCTTCTCATGGTTGACAACACTTCTACAATCCAAATTCCAAAGAATTTAGTCTTTCACGACTAAATCAAGCATATCAACACTAAATTTTATTTGATTTGGCACTAAGTGAAAGATGACAGTATCAAGTTGAAACATTTCCCTATAACAGAGCAACCAACATACATCCTAACAAAAGTGCTTAAAATATAATTTTTTAAAAAAGTTCAGAGGAATGCTTGGTCTGACAAAGACCCCTACAGATTAAGAGGGGATGTAATAATAATTTATGTATTTGTTATTAATACTAGGTGTCTTTTGTAGCTTTTATCTTATTTAATAATTTATTTTCCATTCTTGTAGGAATAAGAAGTATTTTTGGGAATATGAATTAAACAACCATATTGACTTATATATTTTTAGTGTTTTCTAATTCAAATTTAATGTGAACATAGTTTCGGCTTGCACAAATAATTGTTAGATCACAAAGTTGATTCTAGACCCAACATGCAGATTATTGAGGAAGATTCCATTAAGACTAACACAATAAGGGCCAAATACCTTGTTAGGAGGGAAGATTACAACCTTCTTATGGAGGAAGTTCCAACCAAAGGTTCCTTATTTTGTAAAATTGTTGTTAAGTGTAGATATTTACTTTGCAAGGGTAGTAAATAATAGTAGGTAATGGCATAAATGTTACTTTCTAGGAATATCCATGGTTGTTTAATTGCTTTTTAAAGTTAATAGATCATGGAGGATTATTAGTGTCCATTTCAAATCCACTTATGGCAAGAAAGTTTGTGATTATCGAGTCCTTTATAATGAAGGTTTTAATTAGAAATAACTTGTTTGGGAAATTGAGTATGGGAAGTTAAACTAGAGCCCAGTTAGTCTAAACTATAAACTTAATGAAATGCATGTTTTCTTACATATAAAAGAGGATATGATGATATGGAACTAAGATGGATCTATTGAATACTCAATCAAATCTAGTTACATTCTTGACATTGAGTCCAAAGGAAATGGTTCTTAGTGGATTAAACTTTGGGATAAATTTCTGGTTCCTAAGGTTAACATTTTATTTTGGTTTGCTAGCCAAAACAAAATATCAACCATTGACAACCTTATGAAAAGAGGGTTTAAAATTCCTAATAGATGTTGTCTGTGAATAGGGAAGAGGAGTCGGTCAAGCATCTATTCTTGGACTATTGCTTTGTGCCAAAATATTTAACTTCTTTCATGATAAATTCAAAATTAGGCATATATATATATATATATGGGGACTGGTATTTTGTGGCTTGAGGGAAATATCTATAGCCATATTTATACCCCTCTTATGGGGTGTGTCATAAATCCATCAACTTGAAGACATTGTGTTATGTTTGATTTTAATTAGCATGAGTAGGCCATATCTCATATCCATGTCCATTGTTTCATGACCGTGAATATTTTTGACCAAAAGGGAACAAACCAAATTAGGGGAAGGTCTTCCCATGATAGTTTGTTATCTTTAGTTTTATTTCAATGAAAATGAATATATTGATAGAAAGAATTATCATATATATATATATATATATAAATAACTTAGCTATTATCGAATGGTCCCTCTATTCCCTCTATTTAATGGTATGGGGAGCCTACCAATAAATTAGAATCGACATGTGGGCCCTATATCTAGATGGGAAGCCCACTATACAATCAATTGGTCCCTCTCCCTTTATCTATATGGGGAGCCTACTAATAGAGAGGGATTAACTAGATATATGAGGCCCTCTATCTAGATGGGATTGAGAATATAGATAGTCCCTTATATTTGACCAACTATTCTCAATTGGAATACCGAGTGCTCATTGGAGACTAGACCGGCTATGAGCATCTGGGATTGATTCAACATATAGATAACCCCTCAGATTTGACCAACTATTCTTGATTGGGACCTCTCCCTCCCCTTTCCTTTCCTTTATCTAGGTGGACCAATTTGGATTGATAAATATCGATCCAACTAGATATAAGGTTATATATAATCGACCAAGCCTACTGATTGATTAGGATAAATATAGATAAATATGTTTGATTTGGATTAAGAGATATAGCCTAGATATTATCAATATGGATTGAACAACTATGAGTCTATATATCGCTAATTATGAAACACAACAGATGAGATGAGATGATAACATTATAGAATGGGATAAGATAGAGTGGAATTGACTCACTATGAGGATGAGACTATATGAAATACCAAGTGAAGGAATTGACTGCATAGCTATCTATATCCTTATACCAATAGTGACCTAAAAATATATATAGAATTTCATATTCTATTATATACATGATAGCTCTATTCTAATTTAATTAGAGTCTAATTTAATTGTTTGAATCCCCATCCAATTCATATAGAGTATCTATTTGTCCAACCCAACCATGCCCATCTATCTGACCATGCCTATCTATTTAGAATCCCATATTCTATTATATTATATTCATCATCCCTAAACACTCCCTCATTGACCCTCATCATCCATAATCATCCCTAATCACTATTTACTTGTACATTCTCATCCCTAATCACTCCCTCCAATACATTTATGGTGGGTGCATTGTATTAATTCTTGTGCCCGATCATCCCTTGTTACTCCATTCTCTAAATAGGTTCTAATTCCCCCTCTCATTTCAAGTTATGCCTTGGGTATTAAATCAGGTATCCAATTAGGTATTAAGTATTAAATATATGGTCAAGTAAGGTATATGCATTCAGGATTAGATATAGGTATTCAAGATCAATAGATGGCTTATGTATTTTATCACGTAGGGAATACTCAAGTAGGCATGGAAATAAATATAGATAAATAGGGAATAATCAAGTACAAGTAGGTACGTAGGAAATACTCAATTACAATAAGGTAGGTAGGGCATACTCAATATCAAGATATGGATTATATATTCAATTAGGTAGGGAAAACTCAAGTAGGTAAAGTAGTAGGGCATACCCAATGGTATAAATCTATTACATACGTAACATTATTGAAAACTTCATTTCTCATTCTATATATTGGGAAGCAGGCTTCCCTTGCCAACAACAAAAGCCAAGTAGGTAGGGCATAACTTAGTAGGTATGGAAATAAAATATGCAAGCTATAGATTTGGAAACAAGCTTACCTTGATAGCTAAGAATCTATTCTATAAATGGAAAGTAGGTATGACAATACAAAATCTATATATCAGGAAGGAAGCTTCCCTTTCCTTATTGGGTAGGGCATAACTAAGTAGGTAGGGTAAGAAAAAATATATCTATCAAAAAGTAAGCTTCTATTAATAGCCATACCTTAATCCAAAAGCAAATCAATGCTAGATACTAGGAAGGCAAACTTACCTTGATATTTTTGCCTTACTCCCTTGCTATCTATCGAGAAGGAAATCTTCCCTTGATATGTTATTAGGTGAAGCAAAGTTAAATATAAAAAAAGGCAAGCTTTCCTTGCCTTACTCCTTGGCATAGATGAAGAAGGTAGGGAAAGATTCCACTGACTTAACAGGTAGGGAAAGTTTGAGATTGAGGTAGGGCCTTCAAAATGGTTCCCCATATATATCTATGGTGGGGCCTCCATTCCTACACTATCCTTGATATACTATATTGGGGACTGAGGAATATTCAAATTACAATAAGGTCCGAATTTGGCCTTTAGGGCCCATCAGGACATGCCCAAGCTTTAAGTGGCCCCTCCTAGATACATTGGATTAAGGCATATGCCCTTAATTCTATTTATATATCAAGTTGGGTATAAATCAGGTTGTGTATGGATCGAGTTGGGTTGGGAAACACACTCTATCGACTACCAAATTAGAACACACTCTATCCAATTGGTGACCACCCATCTATCTATCTAGAAATTTGGTCTACCATGGATATATGATTAATTATGGGGTTTAGATTGGAATTCTCAACTAGTCTCCAATCACCTCTATTTATATAGATATAAATTTGGATTCTCAACTCTGGGATTGAGATTCTTAGATGCCCAAATCACATTATATATATAAGTAATACAATTTCATCCCACCCTTTGCTTGATTTCTTTCCTATTTATTCTAGTCCAGGGATCTAGATACACACTCTCTCCATGATCTGGGCATGGATCAACATATAGATCTTCAAATCCCACTAGACAATCAAATGATATCTCTGATTTCTTTATTTGAGTGAAAGAATATTTGTTTTCACCTTATTTGAGTGAGTAAAATTTAGAATTGGAAAATAAACCAATCAAGCACAAGCGAGAAGATATTGCACCCACCATCAAGGTATTATAAAGATTGATTAAGGATGAGGAGGGATGAGGAGGGGGTGAGTAGAGATGATCATGGATAATGAGGAAGTCATTAGGGATGATGAGGGATGGTGAGGGTCAACGAGGGAGTGATTAAGGAGGATGAGTGAGTGATTAGGGATGGTGAGGGCCAATGAGGGAATGATTAGGGGTGATGAGGGATGAGGAAGGAGTAATTAGAGATGATGAGGGGTGGTGAAGTAGTGATTAGAGATGATGAGGGATGGTGAGGTTAAATGATGAAGTGTTTATGGATGATGAGGGAGTGATTATAGATGATGAAGGATGGTGATGGTTAATAAGAGAGTGATTAGGGATGATGAAGGATTCAGAGGGAGTGATTAGGGATAATGAAGTGATGATTAGGGATGGTGAGAGATGGTGAGGTTAAATGAGGAAGTGATTAGGGATGATGAACAAATGATTAGGGATTATAAGGGACAGTGAAGGTCAATGAGGGAATGATTAGGGATGATGAAGGACTGAGTAGAGATGATGAGGTATGGTGAGGGTCAATGAGAGAGTGATTAGGGATGAATAAAGATGAGGAGAGAGTGATTAGGGATGATGAATCAATGATTAGATATGATGAGGGATGGTGAGGTTCAATGAAGGAGTGATTAGATTTTATTAAGCAATGATTAAGTATGACGAGGGATGGTGAGGGTCAATGAGAGAGTGATTAGGGATGATGGAGTGATTAGAGATTATGAGAGATAATGAGGATTAATGAGGGAGTGATTAGGGACAATGATGAATGAAGAGAGAGTGATTAGGAGTCATGGGGATGAGAAGGAAGTGATTAGTGATGAGGGAGGGATGATGAAAAAGTAAAATTATCACAATGTGGTCATTTAATGTGTGTAGGTCATCAATATGACCTATGTTTCCCCAGTCATACAATTTTAGCTTGAATTCAAAGTGAATGGTTTTTAAACTTCAATTTTGACAAACCTAGGACTCCTAGAAATGCCAAGAAAAAATCCAAAAGGCATAACAACTTAAAAAATGACTATGCTTACCAAAAATACACATTAGTTACAAAATTTATGTTATGAAATTCCTAGGTTCAGTACTGAGACCTAAAAATATCTAAGTACTGATTGGATTGAATTTTGAAAAGATATCTTCTACATCGTAAGGCATACAGTTGTGAGACCAACTCTATCAAATACAGAGTGACATTAATTTATTATATTTATAAAATAAATTTAAAGTATAAGGAATATAAATATTGAACCTAAACGTGTATGTGTTATAATGCATATGAATTATTTTCACTAGATAAAACTTGTGCATATTATAATGTGTATATGCTTAGATTTGGTATTTGTGAGCCTAGATTTAAATAACACATATGATATATGGACATTAAGTGTATGCATAATGGCTATAATGCGTTATGATAAATGTCCATAGAATTATCCTGCAACTCCATGCACTTATCCATGTAGCTAATATGACATGTAAATGCTGAAAATATTTTTGGGTTTTTGAAGTTTTTTTTTCTTTGATATTTTTGGAAAATTTCAAGTGAGATATTTACGTAAGTGCATGATGTTCATTAAACTTTTGAAAGGTTTTCCTTCAAGTGTAGCTAGGAAATACACACCTTTTTCAATTTTTTGTGTAACAGTATATGGTCCCAACCTATTCAGTTTGAACTTTTCCTTATTTTTTTCTACATCAAGTTTTTTTTTTTTTTTAATGTCACCTATAGAAAATTCATGTGGCCATGTTATAACAATGAATGGTTAAGTGGTGTTATTTATGTACCCTTAAATACATTAAATTGTATTGGTTAAATAATAATATATTTTATTACTTATCATGAGTTTATCCTTGTGTACATAAATAATAAAATATATTAAATTACTTTTGGAGAGGTTGGACCCATTAATGTGGTGGTTGGAGAAGGTCACATTATAATGGTCAGATTATCTTGTCTATAAAATAAAGAGTTTATATTGTAAGATGCAATGAAAAAAGGGAGAGTTAAGATAAATGAGAAAATATGGAGAACACATTTTCAAATTATGTGAAAATTGATTAAGAAGAAGTGGGAGGGAGAAAGACCATATTTGGTACTTATTAATTTCTCATAATATGAATAATCTTTGTGGGTTTTTTACCTCTTAGAGGTTTTCTTACATATATTTTGTGTTGGTTTTATGTATGTCTTTACTCTTGATCTCATGTATAGATCCATTACTCATATGCATTATTTTTCTTAATTTATCATGGTATCAGAGCTTTTGATGTGTTGATCAAGTGACAAAGTTGTAGATTAAGCTTGTTGAGCTATGTTCAAGCTCATTTTTACTCAAAAAACTACTTATTTATCCTATGACATGTTCACAAGAGTGTTGTTGGGCTTCTCACTTTATCAAGTTTGTGATTTATGCACTTCAAGCACTCTTTGACAAATTTAACCGATTAGAGACATTTTTAAGTAATTTTCAACCACATGGAGGACTTGCATGGCCTATGGTATGATCTTCTACCTAAGAATCCAGTAAGAAAAAATGATTTCAATATTATTTACTATTATTTGGCATCTAAATTACTTAAAAATTAGTGTCTTAGCCTTTTTAAGCTTTTTTAGAGCCTCTAGGGTAGTTTTTGAAGATTTTCAATTTTTTTCTCCTCCCATATCTATTTTTTTAGCATGTGAAAGATAAAAATTAGTATATATTTAGTTTTTGGATAGAAAATCTCAAATTTGAACACTTCATTGGCTTAGTTTGGCCATTTTCATGCCTTTTTTACCTTTATTTTTCTTGAATTAGACCTTTGTAGTTGATTTCAAAATTTCTCTCCCCTCCCAAACATCTTTGTATAACCTGTGAGGTAGAACATTCTTAAAAAAATAATTCTTGCATAATTTTTTTATCCTTTTGTGGTTTAAAAGGAAGAAATTAGGTAGATTAGATGTTTAAATTCCACTCCAGACCCTAAGGAGAAATGTAAAAGCTTTTTTTATTTATTTTTATTCTCCCCATAAACGACTATGTATAGCTCCTTAAAGGAAAAATTCTGTCAAAAACTATTTTTTGATCAATCTATAGTCTCCTCAAATGGTTGTTAGATGATTTCTCAAGTTTTTAGTTTTCTAAAACTGCCTGGAGAGTTCCTTGGGGCATTCCTTTAAGATTTGGGTATTTTACTTCATCCATGGGCACCATTGTACTACTTTGTGCAGTTGTAAATATAGCAAAAAATATTTTTTGACTCTTAATCTCATATATGGTCTAGGTAAATGCATCAAATGTCCTGTACAAAGTGTTTAAGGAGTTTTTAGGACTTGGTTTAATCTCCATGAGCTGCCTTATTGCTGCCAATTTCTACAGGTACATCATTATTCTATTGTTGCCATGAAAATGAAAATACAATGGTTAGTATTGTTGTCAATGTTGTATTTATTAAATCAAAAAATACATAAATATTTTTTTCATTCACACACATGGTGGACCCCCTATGTGTTGACTTGTATTTTCTAAAAAGATTCAAAAACATTTAATTTTTTTCTTTAATATAATCAGAAGATACTTATTTTGTGTATTTAATATTTTTATTTAAAAAATTAAAATTAATTAAATACGTTTTTGTTGGATTGGCCATGATCTTGGATCCTTGCATAGAAGATTGATCAAATCTATGTATAAAGAAATGAAATCAAAGAGAAATTGCAAAGGAGGAAGATGCTTGTCTTCACACAATAATATTTCAAAAATGATTTGCTTGCATAAAATTACATTACCCTATCTTAACTTCTAAAATATAAAAGTGGGGTACATATAGGAAAAATTAGGGCAACATGAGGAAGCCTCCAATTTTCTTAATAAGATAATTACATTAAAATATAATTAACCTATGTGACCTTTTTATAACTACTCTAAGGAAGCTTAATTGACATATAATGGTCATAAGGTCAAGTAGGCAAAATCTAATGAGAAAAATCACTACACTAACATCCCCCCTTAAGCGTAGCTTAGGTGATATGAAAATTGGGTCTCGACATTGAAATCTTGATGAGGTACTCAAGTACATAGTGAAGAACCTCCCTAAGAGGAAGAAGGTGGAACAACCCTAACCTTAATGAGAGCTCATAGATGAACAAATTTAATCTCTGTGAAGGGCTTGGTCAAAATATCTACAATCTGCTTTGATGTTGGATAGTACCAAACATCAATGACTTGCCCATTGATAAGCTCCCTAATGAAGTGCATGTGAATCTCTATGTATTTGGTATTTTGATGGAGAATCAGATTCTTACAAATCTAGATAGTGCTTTAGTTGTCACAATAAATGATTGTTGGCTTATGAAACTAAATACCAAACTTAGTGAGAATCTCATTAACTGAGATTGCCTCAGTGGTGGCATTGACAACCCCTTTGTATTCTGCCTCTATAGATGATAAAGCAATTACATGTTTCTTCTTGCTTGACCAACTTATTGGATCTGAATCAAGTGAAAAATTATAGCTTGAAGTGGACTTTCAACTTTGAATATCTCTAGTCCAATCTGAATCTGTGTATCTGATCAAATCAACCTCTATTCCTACTCTATAGTGTATTGCATAGTTGTGCAAACCCTGAATGAAGTGTAGAATTTGCTTAGCTATTTTCTAATGCAATTTATGTGGCTCCTACTTAAATTTAGATACCATGCCAACCGCATAGGATATGTCAGGTCTAGTATGTGTGAGATAGATAAGACAACCCATAAGTTGTTGATATAGAGTTGCATCAACCAATGGTGTAGGATAATCAGCCTCAAGTTTCACACCAGACAAGAAGGGAGTAGGAGTTGACTTACAATCACCCATGTTAAACCTCGCAAGCAAATCAAGAAAATACTTAGATTGTGATAAAGTTGTCTCAAAATCTGATTGAATGATTTCAATCCCGATAAAGTAATGATGTAATCCTATGTCTGTCATTAAAAAATTATTTGAAAGTGCAATTTTCACTATTGAGATGGATGATATTGAGTTCTTTGTAATAAGCAAGTCATCTACATAGAGAACTAGGATCAACAAATAATTATTTTTCCATAAGACGTAGACATTCAGATCTAAGTGGCATCTGGTGAACTTGAATGTGAGGAGAAAGGAGTCCATATTGGCATACCATGCTTGAGGGACTTGTTTGAGTTCATAGATATATTACCTGAGTCTATAAATCAAGGAGGAATATTCCATAAAGCCTTGTGGTTGTTTCATATAGATTTCTTCTTTGAGGTTACCATGTAGAAAAGCACTCTTGATGTCCATTTGATGAACATCCCATTGATGTGTAGTTATGATGGCTAGAGTGAGTCTGATAGATGTCATCTTGGCTATAGGAGTAAATGTCTCAATGTAATCTATGCTAAGCACTTGAGAAAACCTCTTTATAATCAAATGATCTTTGTACTTATCAACAAACCCATCTGTACCATATTTATTCTGATAAACCCAATTGCAATGAACCAATTTTCTTCCTTTAGGAAGAGGGATCAAGTCCCATGCTTTGTTCCTGATTAAGGAACTATACTCTTGCATAGAAAAATCCTATTCTAGAATTCCAGATGCCTCATGAAAGGTTTGTGGATCTAAGGTAATAGTCAATTAGGCATGTGAAGTCCCCTAAAATTGTGAACATGTATGTCTTATATTTGATGGATTTCTAACCCATTTCCTAACACTTTGAAGAGTCTTTTTGGCCCAAGTGGGACCAAAATTATATGAGATTGAAGAATCAAGAGGTGAGTCATCATCATCTGAAGTATGAGTGTGAGATGGAGGAGGAGAATCCTTGTCACTACTCTCATCACTTGAACTCAAAGAAGAAGAGTCATCCTGATCATCAAGAGGATTTTGAGGTGGATCCAAGTCACTATCTAAGGTGGAATTGATATCTAATGAGACTTTTAAAGAATTTGGAGTGATAGTAGTGAGTTTAAGTGGGCCCTCACAAAACTTGACACTCCTTTCTATGAATAACTCATGAGTTTTAGGATGGAGAATCATGTATCCCTTAGTACCCTCTACATACCCCACAAAGATACAAGACTGACTCTAAGGGTCCATTGTCTTGCATTTATTCGTAGGAACACAAGTCATTGCTAGTGATCCAAACACTCAAAAGTGATCCACTGTGGGATTGTAACCATCCCAAGCTTCAAAAGGAGTGATTCTTTTCAAGGTTTTATGTGGAACATAGTTCTGAATGTAGCATGCACAGTTGATTGCTTCAGCCTACAACTGAGGAGCAAGAGACTTTAATTAAAGCATACATTTGGCCATTTCCTTCAAGGTACAGTTCTTACATTTAGCCACACCATTCTACTGAAGACCATATAGAACTATGTATTGCATCTGAATCCCCTATGATGTGAAAAACTACTCAAACCTATTGTTGACATACTCTCCACCATTTTTAGTCATTAATATTTTGATGGAACAATCTGAATACTTATTCAGAAGTGCCTTGAAGTCTTTGAAGTGATCAAAGACCTCATACTTATTTTTAAGGAAAAATACCCAGGTGTACCTCAAAAATTCATTGATGAATGTGAGTATGTATTTGGTCCTATTGAATGAAGGTTTTAAAAATAGACCTACTATATCACTGTGGATAATTTCTAGTTTCTATTTGGATCTCCTTGCTTTTCTCTTGTCATATTTCTCTTCTAGATGCTTGCCAAGAATACAACCATTGCATAAGCCATCTAAGAATTTGAATTTAAGCAACCCTAAAACCATGTCTTGACAACTGAGTTTCTCTAGGTAATGGTAGTTTAAATGGCTAATTTGTTCATGTCATAGTTTGCTCACTCCATCTACATAAGTAAGCAGTGTAGCTGAGCGCTGATATAGGAAAAATTGTGAGAAGGTATACAACCTAGATTGATGATTAACCTTTCCATCAGCCATTGCATTGTCACTATACAACTCTTTGATAACCACTGAATCAGGTTTGAACTAAAATTGCTTCCTTGCACCTATGTGAATGATTTGGTACATCGATAGAAGATTGGTGGATAGTGAAGGAACACATAGAACATCATTAAAGGTCCCATCAATTCAACTAATTCTTTACTTTTGACTTCAATCTAAGTTTCATCCCCCATGAGAATTGAAGGTATGGAACATATCTCTATTTATAAAAATAGATCTTTTGATCAGGCCATGTGATAGGAAGCACCCAAATTAATAACCCAAGTTGAAGGCTGAGAAGTTACTGTAACAAGTGCTTTTCCCTTGTTTTAACCTTTTTTGTTGTCTTTAGCCTTTGTAAAATTTTGTGTGGACATGTTCTGAGTTGAGGAATCAGGAGCACTAATGTTATTCTTCTCAAGCATCTTAGTCAAGGTGTCAATATTTTTTTTCATGCACTAAGATTCACCATGCCCAAGTTTCTTGTAAAAGTTACATTTGAGTTTTTCGTTCTTAGGTTTCCTACTTGAGGAGGACACATTTGATGATGCCTTAAGCTTGGCATCTAATTTTTTATTCTTCTTATGCTCATGATCTAGTTTAAACTATTTCTTCTCATATTTGCCACTGCTAGAAGGCTTTTTCTTGTCATAATTGACAATCAAGGCATATGATTTTGAAAACTTTAGTGCAACCATTTGAACCAACTTATCTTACTCTTGAGTCATATCGGCATCAAACTCATCGAATGATAACATTTTCCAAGTTGATTTAAGTGCAAGTTTGGTAGCATGAAATGTAGAAACAAAAACTATATAGTCATGACCCAATTTTGTAAGCATGGATAAAATCAATTGATCATTTATTTTCTCAATTCCAAATTATTTCAACTACAGTCTCAGTGATTTAAATTTTATAAATAAGTCTTATAGGATGTCATAGTCACTTGGGCTTAATGTGATGAGCTCATTCTCTAACTCATGACCCCTCATGATGTCCTCCACTCAAAAAAACTTATCTAAGATGGTCCAGACTTTGTTGAGAGTTTTATAGATTCAACATGAAATAAGATGTCAGGAGACATTGACAAGCATAAGAATCTATAGGCCTCATCATGTTTGTTTTACCACTTAACCTTTTTTGCATCTATAAATAGCTCAGTTTTCTTACCCATAGTGATCTGATAGAGTCCTTTACCTCTCAAGGCAAGCTACATTTTAAAATTTTAGTTGAGATAGTTAAATAGTGTGAGTGGTTCAATGTTTAGATCCATTAGTGCAGATTAGATTGAGACAATTTATAGAATTAAGATGAAATCAAAGAACACATTGCACATAGTACAAGTACCCCCCCTCAAACTATTAACAAAACCTCCCTTAAGTTATAATGCACCACACATTCAATATTGGATGTCGGGCACCATCGAAAATGCATTTATGAGCAATTAGTGTGAGAGAGTACGAGAGGACATCAAGCACAACCAATAATGCATCCAAGAAATGTATAATGAGTTTTAAGCCATTATATCATAAATAAAATGTATGTTATAAAGGGCTTATTATAATAATACCAATGCGTATATTTTAAAAAATATGCACATTCAAAAAAATAGCACTCAAAACAGAGTTACGGATTGAAAGTTATGGCACTTATAAGTTTTTACTTCTACAAATTTATAGAGCCTTTCCAAAAATGACAAAAAAATAGAGTTACCTCACAACTCTGAGCAGTAATGACCCTTTGAAAGTCTGGGTCGGTCTCTAAAGAGCAATCCAAAATTTTTAGACTACTTTGCTTTCAACCTCAAGCAGTAATGGCCCTTCTAAAACCTGAGTCAATCTTGAAAGAGTAATTCGAGTTTCTTAGATTGCTTTGCTTCAAACTCAAAGTAGTAATGGCCCTTCTAAACCTTGAGTCAGTCTCAAAAGATTAATTTGGGTTTCTTAGACTGTTTTGCTTTCAACTCTGAGCAGTAATGGCCCTTATAAAACTAGAGTAAGTAGTAGACCTTTGAAAGTTTGAGTTGATTTTTTATTGTGTAATCCAGGTTCTGACACCCTGCTTACTTAACTTCATGAAATTGTAAGTAAATCAAATCCACAAGTCTGAGTTTCTCTTTTGTAATGCAATTTGGGTAACACAGAGGTTTGATGGCATGCAAATGGAGGCAAACCAAAAACATGCAAAATACTTTAGCAATAGAAATTCTACAAGAGACCCATTTGAGATTTTGATCTGAGAAAAAATCCTAGAAGACATTTTTGCATAGTAACACAAGAAGTATGTATTTTTATATAAAATAAAAAATGGGGCCTTGGCATGCCAAAAAGAGAGAAAAATAATTGTTCCAAACTAGGTCATGTTTACAATCGATCCAAGGGTTTTGACACCTTCTAAAACCAATGGCACAATTATTTTTGAGATCTGAATCTCCAATAGAATTTTTTAAATGAATTCTCCAAAGAATCTCATCAAACCTTTTTTTTAAATAGAATGGCGAATGTAGCAAGATTTCATCACAAATATTGCTATAATATTGGCAAAAAATGGCTCTGATACCATGTCGCATTGGTCACAATCTTGGATCTTTGCATAGAAGATTAATTAAATCTATGTATGGAGCAATGAAATTACAAATAATTATAAAGGAGAAAAAGCTTATCTTCACACAACAATATTGAAAAAATGACCTGCTTGCATAAAATTGAATTAAATTGTCTTACCTCTTAAAATGAAAAAGTGGGGTACATATAGAGAAAATTAGGGTAACATGAGGAAGCCTCTAATTTTTTTAATTAGATAATTATATTAAAATACAATTAGCCTATATGACCCTTTTATAACTAATCTAAGGAAGCTTAATTGACATATAATGGCCATAAGGCCATGTAGGCAAAACCCAATGGAAAAAAATACTACACTAATAATTTTAAATCATATAGCTTGCATGCGAAGTCTTATATTGGACAAAGAGAAGTTGACTAGTGTTTTTTAAAAAATACTTGTAGATCTAAGGTCCTTAAATTAAATCTCAATCCCAATTTATTTTTGATCAAAATTATGTAATTTATTTTAAAATAATTACTTAAAAACTCCAGTTATTAGTCATGCAAAATCTCACATGTAAATTTTGTGACACTTTCGACACCCTTGACTTGTATATTTTATCAAATATGGTTGTGTGACTAGTCAATATTTATATTTTTACATGTTTTAGATGCATTGGGTGTAGAGAGGATTACATAACACGATTAGTCAAACATTAATCTAATAAATCAAAGGAAGAATGTATAATAACAAATTGAATTAAACATATCTATTCATATGGGAATTACAAAGATAAAAAGAATCAAATGAAAGAAATTAACATCATATTACCTTCTCAAATAGATTCACCATACCAATGAGGCTCAAAATCATGTTCTCCCTTGATCAAGAGCTCTTGTCTTCAATAACAATGGTGGCCAACTCCTCTAATATCTCAAGAACTACTTACAAAATCAATAATCAAATATGAAAGATTATGGAGACAATTCAACATAATAACTTTGCATAAATCAAGCTTAAAAATGATGTTCATGGCCTCTCTATTTATAGATTTTTAAGATTGCTTAAAATCAATTTAAACCATCCAATTTGAAATGAAGATTTGTGGTTGAGGATTAATTCAACATTTAAAATTAAATTTATAATTATCCTCATCATGACTTTGAAAAAAGGGGTATTGAAGAGGCATGGAAGGTCATTATGAGGCATGGGAGACCCATAATCTTAATATGTATGGTATTTATGGACTAGAAATGTCTTCTCAAGAAATGATGTCACTTGATGATGTAATTAATAAAAATCAATTTCTAAAAAAAATATTCAACAAATCTCATTGAAAATTCACTTAAGCTATTGATTTGGATTAATTAGCCTTAAACAAGGTTAATCAATATTTATGCAATTATTTAGAAATCAGCTCTCAATTAATCAAAATGGTCAGAAAGTCATATTACTGAGTCGTAATTTGACTCAAGAAGAATTGAAAGGTGACATTAGATGCGTTAGAACCGTATTCCCATTTAGAATGTTGCCAACACAAAATAATAAAGGTACATGACATATACCAATGAATTAGAAGAAAAGAGTGATCCAAAATACAAAAAAATGAAATTGTCATTTTAACTCGAAATGAATTGATCAAATTTAGCTGGCCCATAAATTGCATTACCCCATTTAGGGATACTTTGACCTAAATTGGCACTTGTAAATGATAATTTTGAACCATTTAGGATGTTTTATGAATTTAAGCCTAAAATATGTAATTGAGTGAAATTTGAGTAAGATTGATAATTTTAACACAAAAGGTGTTAAGAATTGGATGTCTACATTTTGCTCTTATTTAAGGTGTAGTGAGACATTCAGGTGAAGCAACATCTTTTCAAAGAAAATAGTTGACAAGAAGAAATTGGAACAGACCCATGATTCCCCCTTGAGAGGACATACTAGGATGAAAGAGAAGGATGGACTCTTGAAAAGAGAGAGAAAGTGAGATATTAACCCATGGAATAGATCACATTTAGATGAACTAATATTTGCATACGTGATTACCATCAATGATAAAAATATAATTAGAGGTATAATAGGCCCCAAAGATAGGGGAATGGGAAAGATACAATCCATAAATGTAAGGGGTACACTTGAAATGTACCCAATTTGAGAGTACAAGCTACATGTTTATGGCATTGATCAATCCTGAGACAAGTTGCACACTAAATATTGCCATCATGGGTAGTAGTGTGGAAAGAATGTAATTAGAGGAAAAGAAAGATCATTCTACTTCAGGAAGGGAAGCACCACTAGAATGGGGTCTCCAAAGAGAAGATAATAAGAAGTTCCCTTGTAGAGCAAATGTGATCATGATAAAATAGTTTTGCCCTAGTAGAGTTAATTTTGATCATTGATAAAAATTAAATAATGGTTAGCTCTTGTAGAGCTGATTTGATTCTAACATTATTCAAATGGTGTGCCCTAGTATGGGCAATTGGTAAGGAAAATAGCTCAAAGATATAACCTAAAAGATAGGTTGAATCAAGTGGGTGCAAATGTACATGCAATGGTAGAATGGCTTGGAAAGCCACAAGAAACCAAGCATATGAGAGTGTACAAAGTGATGAAAGAGAAGAAAATAAGAATGAAAGATAATCGAGCTGACTCTAAATATGCTAGACAAGTGGATGCTACCTACATAGTTCCATGGATTCATGTTCCAACTTGAACTTTAGACTAATGTAGTTCACCTAAGTTTGAGAGAGAATGGAATGAGGATTGATGAAAACTGACCAAGAATTGATTAGACTCACAATGTATGCAAAGAGATGCACATCTAAGCATAGAGTTAATGTGCTAAAATATGTGATATCTAGATGCCTAATTCCATATCATGAGCCTAGATTATACAAAGTGTTCTTGAGAACTATTCATCAGAGTGATGTTGATGTTAATACTTTGAGACCTAAGCATAAAATGATTGTTATAGCAAAAGAGATCAGACATCATAAGTATGAATAACTTAGAATGACATAATATTCTAATTTCATTGAGATGGTTCAAATGTGAATACCTATAACTAAGAATAATGGTAAAACAATGACCAAAATTAGAGTTACAGCGATTTATATTTTAAAAAAAAGTAAAGACAAAGAAAAGATAAATAAGACATTAACAACATGAGATCAAGATATGAATAATCAAGATCTATGTGGACCATCAAGATGTACTTAAAAAATAAAACAAGCAAGACCAAATAGGAAAACAAAAGATCAGCATGACAAACAACACGCACAAAATGTTTTTGAGTTTTGAATATTTTATAAATGTTTTTGGAATTTTCTAAGTATCTCAACTTGATTGAGGATTAAGAGATACAAGATGGTCCACCTCATGAAATGATGAGAACACACCAACTTAAAATGCTTGTAATATGGTGAGAGCGTATGATAAGAGGGAATGACTTGACCTTGACATGAATCGAGCATGGCCTATTTAACCCCAAAATAATCCCAAGTCACAATAATTTTGCCCACACAAAAGGTGATGAAAAATTGACTAGGTCATAACAAGTTTGTGAGCAAAGGTGAATGACAAAAATAAATGATACTAGCAATGACTAGATGATGTGGTAATGCATGATAAAGAGGAATTGTACCTAATTTACCCATAGATGGTTATAATTAAGAAATAATGTCATAATCTTGATTTGCTCAAAGGTAGTTTTAATCAAGGGTACCAAAAATAATATTGATTTGCTCATAGACAGTTATAATTAGCGATACCAAATAAGATGATAGATGTAATATAACTTGCCATATCAAATGCCATTCTACTTCCATAGATTGTCATTCAACATAGAATTTAAAAACTCCTGAAACTATATTGAAATCCCCTTGTAGAAAGTATAGGATGAACCGAAGGAACTAAGATCAAAATGGGATGAGATAGGACGACTAAAATCAAGCCTTGGTCAAAAATAATGATAATAATGGTATAAAAAAATGATCGGAAGATAATTGGATATAGTGGCAACAAAGTTGCTCCCAAGTAATGATTGGCTTTTATTGCTCACAAAATGGTGAGAGTGTAGGCTTAGGTTAATTACAAAATGATGAGAACATTCAAAATTAATAATTTCTTAAAAAATAGCGAGAGCATAAAGAAGGTGATTGAGCTAACCTCAATAAAACTTGAGTGTTGCCTACATAGTTCCAAAGGACCTCAAGTCAATGTAGTTCAAACAGTATGGTTCATGGATCACAATGATATAATAATACCTAAAAAGGGTCTATAGGGTTTCCCCCAAGAGATGAAGAATGGTAATGGTAAATGGTAATTGGAAAAGTGAAAAATGGTTCTACTACTCTTACTGACATGGAGATGCACGTTCTAGTCAATATGTGAGACAATAGAGATGATTAGTTATAAAAGTTGATATCTAATTCTCTTTCAAAAAAGTTTTTCTATCAAGAACTTGCTACCAATCTGAACCTGAATAATGTTTTGATTGTTGGGTGAATATTTTGTTGTCAACTAACTGAAGACAAAATGGGTATATCAACCACAGCATAGAAAGATTTACACTACGAAAAATATGGGTTTACCAGATCTGGACGAAGTAAATCTATCATCTCATCAAGGGGAGATTCCCTACAAATATTTATACGCTATATGTATTTATATAATTAAGCAGAAAATAACACATGGGGTGGTATAACAACATCTACCTCTCTTTTTTCAGAGGTAATGTATAAAGAATAAAAGAGGAAAATCATGGTCCTTAGCTAACAACATTCCTCTTCTTTCGTGAATGGTATCAAACGTGAAGCAGAAAATCACCTGAAATAACAAATTCTACAAGAGCACTCATGTAAGCACAAAGTCTTTCGTATCTTCTTTCACCGATTTAGGACAGACGTAACCGTAGAGTAAAATGGAGCACAAAGTCTTCGTCTGAAACTATAAAAGATAATCGAATCTCAAAGGTAAAGGTAGCTCAAAGTCTATCCTCTTCTTTTTAGAAGCGCTCTCAGATAATATTAACACACCCACTTTGCTTATTAAATTAGATAAATAAGAGATCATCAGGAAAAAAAACATAAGAAACTGTTTCCTAGACAACATGGATAACTTCAACACAAAGTCTGAAATAAACTTGCTTCTCATTCATTTAACAAAATATGATTTACAAGTTTGAGCACAAAGTCTCAAAAATTGCTTTAATTTCAGTAGAATGTTTGCTCTCTATTTTTCCAAGATCATTTACAAATGAGGTCTCCACTATATATAGGGAGAAAATCCTCAAAAACTAGAAAATAATAAAATATAAAAATATCTCAGTCAAAGATGACTCGTCTTTGACTTTGAGATATTTTTTTGAAATATTTACATGTAATTACATCTTACAAAATTGCATGCACTTTTCATAAAACAAAAGTGCATAAGGAAAGAAGAAGAAAGAAGAAGAATTCAGTTTTTGCTGCCAAATTTTTTTATATGGACATCATACATAGTGATAGATGCCTGAATTTCTACGCTATCTAGTGCAATCATGTTCTTGGAGACGATTCTGGCTCTGATTAATACGTCTTTCAATGTTGTGATGGCCTTAGCATGACCAGTTAACCTAAATTTTATATTTTCCAAAGTTAACTGAGCGTCCAGAATATTGTTTACAGAAGACATTGAAAAGGATTTTTCTTCAAAATCTCTCCGAATCATCTCTTTGAAACTCTGAATCATTTATTTCGCTGGGAGGAACTGATTGTCCTTAGAGGTTAGGTCGCAAGGCAGCTCTTCTAGTTTATTTAGCAGGCTTAGGTCGCTCTTCTCACTAGCCTCCTTGAAAGCTTTGAGATCATTAATTAAATCTTTGAGTACCTAGATCCTGAAAATCAGTGACTCTTTGATTTCAACATAAGAGTCCTTGCTGGAGATGACACCAATGGATATTAAGGTGCTTTTATTTAGATCCCTCATCTCCTTCCATTTGCTAAGATCTTTTTTTGAATTATCAATCTCTTGAGAGATAAGAGAGCCAAAGTAATCCAACTTCGCTCTTACCTTCCTCATCTTATCCATCCTTTCTGCAACCTTTGATAACAAAAAAACTCCCTGAGTATGCATTTTTTCAATATAATATTTCAAGACTTTTTCCTTCAAATAAGTCTTCTCTGCTTTTTGAATGATTGGGTCATCTACGGAGAAGGCCTCTGGAGTTGCCACCTCAGGGGGAAGAGTGAACTTTCTTATTACTGCCATTAACTGCTCTATCTTGGCCTTGTAATAATCTTTCATCTCTTTCTCTCGGTCGAATTTCTGGACCATGATGTCCATAGTAGACTGAAGGTCGCTTTTCGCACATTCATGAGTAACTTTGTCAAGTTCAACATGAGAGATGGAATAACTGCTCATTTCAAAACCCTCAAGGGTTGTGTCCTGTAGAGGTTTGGCAATTTCCATAAAATTTTGCCCTTTTTTTTCGACCAATTTTGAGAGGATCCTTGGCCTCTTTGGAGCTTTGACTTTCACCGCCAGTATTTTGCCAAAGTCGAAGTCATTTGGAGAGATGACCAACTTCTTTCTTTTGGGGGTGAAAGCTATCATCCAAGGTGGGAGAGAAGTATCTATTGTGGCAATGGTTCTCTCAGTTGGTGTTACTACGATAGCTTCTACACTGCTAGTGGTGACAATGGTCATAGTTAGAGTAACCGGCAAAACTGTACCAACTATTAATTCTGATTTTTGTGTAGGAATTTTTGCCAAGTTAAAATAAAGAGATTATAAACTTGGAATGGACCCAAAAGAGTGAGGAGAATGTTCATAAGCGCCCTGAGAATCGCCTAATATGACTCTAGAAGGAGAAGTAGCTCCAAAAGAGGGAACGCTGATCGGAGAGATAGGAGAAGAGGGTACCACAGGAGACTGAGTGAGAGAAAGAGAGATGCTCTTGAGTGGCTGCACTTCTTCTTGTGAGAGTAGAGGTCCAATGCTTGGTTGCCCTGATGGTTGATCATCTGTTTCCATTGGCTGGGCTGCCTGTGTCTGAGGGCTCTGTTCCTCGATTCTTTTTGCTGCCACTTCAAGGTCTTCAACAGTCTTCAGTTTCTTAGATACAAAGATGATTCTAGGCTTATGAGGCCTAGAAGGGGAAGGTACATCACTTTTGTTTTTAGTTCTGTTCTCTGCCTTTTTTCATCTCTGCTTAATATTCAGCCTCTGATCCCATGATGAATTCTCTCAGGATGATCCCTTTGGCTGCTAACCAATCATTGATGTTAGCCAATATTGGTTCGAATTTTTTTCTCAGAGAAGTCAGCTCTTTTTTAGACCACTGAGTTGGAAGAAGAGGGGAACTATCAACCTTTTCAGCCAGGTATTTGTTATTGATGATGTTTCCATCATCTACCAGACTGGAGGGGACCTCTGCAAGTCCCAGATATTCAATTTGGTCTAGGGTCAGCCTGAAGTAATCCATCATTCTAATCTCTTCGGCCATCCTCAGATCGATCCAGATGTCTTCAATCATGGGATCATAAAATTGGATTTTCTTTTTGATTTTGTCTTTGACTCCCCTGTAGTCAATTTTTTTTTCTCTTGAATGGTTTTAGAGTGACCATCTACATTTTTATTTCCATGACTTTGGCTTTGGCTGCTGTTGTAATAGAATATCTGTCAATTTTGATTGAAAACTTGAAGCTTGACTTTTTCAGTTCTATTTGTCTGGTATGCACGACAATCAGTTGTCAGTAAAGTTTCATTAGAATCAGCTTGTCAGAAGGGAACCTAGAGAGCATATAAGGGTAGCCTTGGAAAAAGCCGATTCAAAGATAGTAAAAGGTGGAGAATTGCAAGAACATGCACCTGTAATCATTGACGACTACCTAAGCCTTGTTTGATACTCTCTTTTGCTCAAGTTGAGGGTCAAAGAGACATAGAAATCTGGTGAAGAAGGCGTCATTTACCTTTTTGAAATGGCGGGTTGATCCTTGCAGAGTCAACTAGGGGTAATATGAGTACACTGGGGTTGTCTTTCTATCCCCCTTTGTGGTTAAGCTCAGAAAAGTTCATATTGCGATAGCTATGTACACAAGATACGAAGTCATATAAAACTTGTAAGAAATATGTACCTTGGTTAGTTGCTCATGAAGGGCGTTGCTAATCTGCTCTCCCCAAAATATGACATGTTTGCCTTGGAGGATGATTTTAATGAATGGATACTGTTGACCCAATTTTGTCCCTCAGGCAAAATCTCGGTCACCTTCTACACCTGCTTTGCATGGCCAGTCATTTTGAGTTGCAAGGTTCGCCTTCAGGTTTGACAGCTCCGTTTCAGAGCATTGGCTCATTGGCTTAGTTCGTTGGCATTCACAGTAGCAAGAGATAGAGTCTTCAAACGTTCACAAGAAGAAAGGAAAAAACTGGGGCGTTCGACAGTTAGCAAAAAAGGAAGGGCAGACAAAATGCAGAGGGCAGAAAAATCACCGCCCACAACGCTGGCAGAGAAAAAGAGGCCACTAACATCGGCTGACGTTGGCAAAACTATTGTCGTCGACAGATCACACAGGCCGACGTCGGTAAAATTACTGCGGTCGGCAGCTTATCGGCCGACGTCGGCAGAAGTCCTACATGCAATCCATTGCAGTGGGCAGCAAATTCACTGCCCACAACAGATGGCGGCAAAAATCACTTGCAGTGCACAAAAAAAAAACCCACCCAGCTGCCGGAGGAGAAGACCAACATGCAAAACGAGGCAACAAGCATGGCCTTGGCAGAAATGTGACATAAGCTATAGTGTTTTTTCACTTTTTTTAATTGACTTCTCTTGGCTCTTTTGGTATAAATACACAGACTTGGTCATTTTATAGGAATCTTTCTGACTTTTGTAAAGAGCACTGCTCTCAAAATTCTCCACCTGAATTAATAAAAATATAGTTTTTGCCTCCATCTTGGATTGATCTGCTGTGTATGCCATGAGTATTATTTGTGTTTAGTTATTATCTTCCATGCTTTCACAGGTAATACCAACAAATCAGCTATCTACAAGGCACCGGTTCTGGGGCTGAAAGGAGAAGAGCAATATTTGAGAAGGACATAACAGAGTAAGTTGCTTGCAAGTGTGCATTCCACAGCACCTCGGTAAACCTCTGTTATGTATTTTCCATTATAGCCTCCCCATTTGTCTTAGCAGCATGGTTCCTTTACCAGATGTGTAGAGTATACTTACATTTTCCCTGATTTTGAGAGTGGATCTGGAAGGTCACCCCTTTATTTTGGTGTATCACCTCTTTTAGAGTAGGCTGTTTGCTTTCTTGCACTTCCTTCCCTTTTTATCCCCGATTATACCTATATACCTATATTTTTGCGCTACTTGAAACAAATAAGATACATCAGAGGGAATTAGCCCATATCTAGAGACTCTCCTCTCCTGCTTCACCATCCCACAGGCGAGAGAGGGGTTTCCATGTTACGGGAAGAGGGCAGGAATTCGTTTTCCTGTCGCAGGGTGCACTTTCCAGCGTCAACAGTTTTGGCACGTCCAGTGGGACTGTATTTTTATCAGTTTCTAATGCAGTAGTATTTCAGGATTGATGTTAGTCCTGCTACAGTGATTTTCAAAGATTTTCAGCATCTGGCGACTCCACTGGTAAAGCTCAGTGCTTTATTTTAAGACCAGTCACTTTTCTTCTATGCCAAAGGTTACCACAAGGTTAGCTTCAAGAAGGGTCCCCTTTGAGTTCATTGAACTACTTTTAAACTCTGCTAAAAGGCTCAGGTTTGGAAGAACTCACCCTTATCCACTAGTAAATCCTCCTAGACTTGTTTCTAGGAACACCAACCCAGCTCAGCCACAAATACAACCTGTTCCAGCCATGGCATTGCCTTTTGCAGCTTTTCGTGATGAGAGCCCCTTAAACCTCCCACGCTATGACCCAATTTCAGGAACAGCTCTAAAGAATGTGCCTTCTTTTGATGGAGTGGGACCTATTACGGTTGTTGAGCATATCAAGAATATTGCCAATTTTTGCAATATTCACAATATAACAGAAGAAAATATTGCCATCAGACTGTTAGCCTTGTCTCTGAAAAGAAAAGCTCTCGACTGGTACGGCACTTTGCCTGTGAATTCCATACATTCCTGGAATGAATTGGGCACCCATTTAACTGATCGTTTTGGAGAAAAAAGTGATGGCCTCTCTCTTGCTGAGCAGCTGACAACTATAAAAAGAGCTTCGCACGAGTACATGCAGGACTTCAATACGCAATTTCAAAAGACTTGGGATAGAATTCCCATCCTAGTAAGGCCGACTCCCAGCTACGCTTTCTTGTACTATCTAAAAGCATTGAACAGTGATATTGCTGTGATGATCTAATCTATGAGGGGACACATACTATCAGTTGCATATGACATAGCCATTACAGTCAAAAATTGCTTGGTTCAAGCCAGAAAAATCGCCTCTAGGCCTCATATGCCACTTTTTCTAGAATCACTGCCCTCAATTCAGGCTGTCGCTCCCATAATTGCTCCCCTACCTGTCATTGAGAAGTCAACTTTTTTTCAATCCAATAAATTAAATGAAGTTAAGGGCCTGTTGCAGAGCATGTCGAACGAACTTGTTGCCCTTAAAAGGCAACAAGCTCAAAGTAACAAGCCAAACCAAGGTTATCAAAATTATGGCCATGCCCCTAGACCCCCCTTTCAAAATTATAACCAAGGTCAGGGGCAGCTCACTACAACCAGGCCTTATCAAAATTATAACCCAGGCCCCTCTTCGTCATCTAAAGCCATGGTGCCTACTCAGAACAATCTAGTGCAGGAGCAGCCAGGCTGTTCGACCATGGGACAAGGTCAAGAGCAAGTTGTCCATACGAATGACATGGTAAATTTCTTTCAGAATTCAAAAAATCAGGCTGCTAATTTTCCCCAATTTTTTGAGTTTCTAGCCCAACCCAGCACAAGTAACAATCAAACTCAGTCGGATTCTACTCGGATAAATCACAAAGAAGGGGAACTCTATGCAATTAATCATGGGGGCACTGTAGACAATCAGGTTGATTACGTTGCGACTAATATGAGATTTAAAAGAAGAGCAGTTGGAGAAGTGCAAGCTTCCCCTCAGGCAGCAACGAATCCTCCATCACACCCTTTTCAGAAGGCCCCAATTGCCAGACAACAATTTGCACCTCCAGCTCCTCAGTCTACAGCTCCAGTCGGGATCAGCCCAAAGGAAAACACGAAAGGAGTCAGTCCCCAAGTTAATATAGTTGATCAAATAAAAAAATTACATGTGAGCATTTCTCTATGGGATTCATTGTCTCTTCCGGGACAAAAGGAGGTATTGAAGAAGGAATTACATTGGCTAGATCGCCAGGCCATCCCAACAGACACTAATAACGTCCTAATGATGAATGGGCAGCCTTCTGCTTCAAGTCAGGTAAAAAAAGAAGAAAAGACCCCCTTTTTATGTATCTTTGATCATAGGGGATTTCTTAGTACATAATTGCATAATTGATAGCGGGGCCAACACTTTAGTAATGCCCAAGTGCATTGCTGATAAGATGGGGTTAAAGTACGAAGCCATGAACAAGGGAGTCTTGCAACTAGATGAAACACCTGCAAAGACAGTCGAGATCTTGAAAGGATTGAGTTTAACATTGCATGCCTGCCCGACATTTTCAATCCCCCAAGATATAGTGGTAGCGGACGTTCCTCCATATTTTGCAATCTGTTTGTCTAGGGACTTTATGTCTAAAATAGGTGGTTATCTAGCAGCGAATTGGTCATATTTGGTTTTCAGAACCAAATATGGGACCAAAGTGAAAATCGAATCTGAGCCACTCTACAAGGACCACCTAGAGCCCTATTCACCCAAGGCAGCGAATGTCAGTTACACTATCATTGATCCAGAAGACTCTCAGACGGACAAATCTTCATCTTTCGCTCTTGAAGGAGTTGCAGATCTACTCTTAGATGAGTGGGGAAGCGATAACTTCGAGCACAATTCTTACAAGTTTATTGAGGAGGCAGACCTTGGCGTCTATTGCTTGCATGAAGAAAGTGCCGTCATGCCCAATATAATGAAGGAGAACAAAGAAGACCTTGGCCTGTGGCAGCTGTACTTCGACAGTTTCAGAAGCAAACTGGGCGCTGGTGGTGGGGCAATGTTAGTTTTCCCTTCTAAAGAAAGGTACTTTTTAGCCTTCCGTTTCTAGTTCTCTTGCACATGTAATGTTGCAGAATATGAGTCTTTGATTCATGGACTTGAGTGGGCAAAAAAGAGAGGGATCAAGAAATTACAAATTTTGGGGGACAGTGAACTAATAGTGAACCAAATAAGAGGCCTAAACCTGACCAAAAACTCCTTACTGAAGCCTTACAAGCATAGAGTCTGAAACTTGATGGAAGATTTCCTTGCTCTTAACATTACCTTGATTCCCAGGGAACAAAATAAGCAGGCTGACAAGTTGGCAGCTTTTGGCGCCCAATTTGATGTTTTAAAAGAAATAAGCAGGGGTTGTGGTTCGCGCCATTTAAAAGTGGTGGTTCGACCTTCAATTCCAGACAATGTTACAAATTGGCAGGTCTTCAAAAGTGATCAACAGATAGCTCTCTTCCTACAAAAAGAAGCTGAGTTCGCGGCTCACAATCAAGTGAAATTGCAATAGTAATATGGAAATCAGATTGTTCAATTAAAGAACAATAAAATCCCTAAGGGTCTGGTCACACTTGAAAGTATTTTCAATGGAGAAGACCAACTAAGAGATGACAAAGCATGCATCACTACCAAAGAGGAGAATTATGAAAAAGTTGAAATCTTCAAGGACAAGTTGCTAGCGCTTGGTAATGTCTGCATGTTTCAAGAAAGGTAAACTTTCATTCTGTTGTGTCAGGAGTTTGCTAACGTCTTCACCTGGAACTATAGCGACTTGAAAGGCTTCGATCCAAGGCTCACCCAGCACACTATTGAATTAGATGAAGGCGCAAAACCGATCACACAAAAATAGAGGCCTGTTAATCCGATGATCGAGCTCCTTATGCAGAAAGAAATGGTCAAGTTGATTGAGTCTGGCATTATATTTCCGATCAAACATTCCTCATGGTTGGCTAATTTGGTTCCAATTAGAAAGAAAAATGGAGAAATCAGGCTGTACGTCAACTTTAGAGACCTTAATAAAGTCTCTTTAAAGGATCATTATCCCATTTCAAACATGGAGCAGATCCTCTAAAAGGTAACTGGGTCCGAACGCTTCTCCCTCCTGGATGGCTATTCGGAATATAATCAGATTCTGGTGCGAGACTCCACTAGTACAAAATAGCCTTCACCACCAAATGGGGAACGTTTGCCTACCAGAAAATGCCTTTCGGGCTATCCAATGCTGGTGCTACTTTCTAGCGAGCCATGGACATGGCTTTCAGTGATTTGATAAATAAGAACGTGCTGGTGTACCTCGATGATATAACGGTTTTCTCCAAGGAGGCGAGACAGCATATGAAGCACCTCAGGCAGATTTTTGAGAGGTGCAGGGAATTTGGCATCTCCCTAAATCCAAAGAAATGTATATTTGCGATTCATGAGGGGAAACTTCTTGGCCACATTGTGTCCAAGGAAGGTTTGTCTATTGACCCCGAAAGAGTCCGCTCTATCTTGGAGATGTCCCTACCAAAGCACAAGAAAGGCCTGCAGAGTTTCTTTGGCTGGATAAATTTCATTCAGAGGTTCATTCCGAATTTTGTTGAAATAGTTAAACCCCTAACCTCCTTGCTGAGGAAGGGTAAAGAATTCAAATAGACGACGCCAAGAAAGGATAGCTTTGAAGCTATCAAACAGGCTTTGACCCAGGCTCCCGCTCTAATCAGCCCCGACTTCAACAAAGACCTCAATCTCTATACCTTCAGCAATGGAGAATTAATATCTGCTATGCTCACCCAAGCAAACAGTGATGACCTCGAGCAACCACTCACCTTTTTCAGCCAAGGGTTAGAGGATTTTGAAATCAGGTACACCTACATAGAAAAGCAAGTCTTGGCAGTGGTGCGCAGTTTGAAGAAATTCAGATATATGTTGTCAAACAGCAAGATCCATCTCATGGTTCCACATCTTGGTGTCAAAGATTTCTTGACCAATTGAGACTTAAACGAGAAAAGAGCAGGATGGATCACCAAAGTGATGGAGTACGACATAGATATCAAAATCGCCAAGTTGGTGAGAGGAAGGGGCCTATGTGAACAGCTAGCTACAGATTTGAGACAAAGGGGTGAAGACAGTATGCTGATCCATGATGCAGCCACTGCAGAAGAACTAGCTATCGTAAGAGATTAGACGTTGGACATGAGGCATTTCCTTCTTACGGGCGAATATCCACAGGGTCTTGGTAAGGCCGGAAGAAGGTATTTTAAACTTCAGTCCCTTCTCTATGTTTTGATTGATGGAGTATTATTTAGGAAGGATCTCTCTGGGGTTCTCTTGAGATGCATTGACTCCAGTCAAGCTAACAAGGTATTGGCTGAGTTTCACGATGGGCCAGCAAGCGGCCATTTCGCCCTAAGACTACAGCGGCAAAAATAATGAGAGCTGGCTATTTTTGGCCCACTCTTTTCAAGGATACCCACGGCTGGGTAAGAAAGTGTCAAAAGTGTGCACTTTTTGATAGAAAACAGCGATTGGCTGCCATGCCCCTATAGCGCATTCAAGTTGAACAACTATTCATGTAGTGGGGCCTAGATTTCATAGGGATGATCAATCCTCCCTCTAGCGCCGGACACAAGTGGGTCCTGACTGCTATGAATTATTTCACCAGGTGGGTGGAAGCCATTGCTTTGAAGGAAGCAAATGAAAGCGCAGTCCTAGATTTCTATGAGGACTTAGTGACACATTTTGGGGTCCTAACCACTATAATCTCAGATAACGCCTTGGCTTTTCTGGGAACCAAAACTAGTGAATGGACGCTAAGGTATGGTATATACCTCAACACTTCATCAAATTACTACCTGCAGGGAAATGGGCTAGCTGAGTCTACTAACAAAAATTTGATTAGGATTATAAAAAGGACCATGGAAGAAAATCAAAAAACTTGGCATGCCAAGTTGAAAACAGCTCTATGAACTGATTGAATCACTCCAAAAAAATCAATCGGAAATTCTCCATATACGCTTGTGTATGGAAGGGAAGCAAGGCTTCCTATCTCACTCAAATTGCCAGCACTGGACCTCGCTCATCAACTGCAGCTAGAAGAAGGAAGCAACATAGAGGTCAGATTGTGTGAACTAATGGAGCTCCAGGAGGTAAGGAATCGGGCCATGGTCTCTATGGTCAGTCGCCAACAGCAGGTGAAAGGACATTGTGACAAGAAGTCTTCATCAAAAAGTTTCGTCGAAGGAGACATTGTCCTAAAATGAGACGAAGATAGAGCTAAGCCCGAAAAACATGCAAAATTTGATGCCCTCTGGAGCGGTCCTTACATCATTACTTAGTGCAAGCAGCATAATGCATTTTAGCTCTCCAAGTTGGATGGCGAAGAATTGTGTATCCCAATCAACGGGATACATCTGAAGCGCTGCCATTGAATTTTAGTTCGACTGTACATATTTTCCCCTATTTTTCCTAAGTGTAGTTTGCACAGTTAGTTGTTTTTAGCATTATGTGTTTCCCTTTGTTTTGAGGGTAAATTCTATGTATTTTGATTCTGAGATTATCAAGTTATGGAGAACTCTTTTCAAAAGTCACCATCTGACTCCGCACCCAATGGAATGTAAGGCAACTGAGTTCTGAGCCTAGCATGCACGCTTCCCCTGTGAGTCGTCAATTTGTTGACCCAATTTTGTCCCTCAGGCAAAATCTCAGTCACCTTTTACACCTGCTTTGCATGGCCAGTCATTTCGAGTTGCAAGGTCTGCCTTCAAGTTCGATAGCTCTGTTTCAGAGCATTGGCTCATTGGCCTAGTTCATTGGCATTCACAGTAGCAAGAGGCAGAGTCTTCAAACGTTCACAAGAAGAAGAGAAAAAACTGGGGCGTTTGACACTTAGCAAAAAAGGAAGGGCAGACAAAATGCATAGGGCGACAAAATCACCGCCCACAATGCCGACAGAGAAAAAGAGGCCACAACATCGACTGACGTCGGCAAAACTACTGCCGTCGGCAGATCACACAGGCCGACATCGGCAAAACTGCCACGATCGACAGCTTATCGGCTGACGTCGACAGAAGTCCTATATGCAATCCACTGCAGCAGGCAGCAAATTCACTGCCCACAACAAATGGCGGCAAAAATCACTTGCAGTGCACAAGAAAAAACCCGCCCAGCTGCCAAAGGAGAAGACTAGCACGTAAAATGAGGCAACAAGTATGGCCTTGGCAGAATTGTGACATCAGCTATAGTGTTTTCACTCTTCTCAATTGACTTCTCTTGGCTCTTCTGGTATAAATACACAGACTTGGTCATTTTATAGGGATCTTCTTGACTTTTGTAAAGATCACTGCTCTCAAAATTCTCCACTTGAATCAATAAAAATACAATTTTTGCCTCCATCTTGGATTGATCTGCTATGTATGTCATGAGTATTATTTGTGTTTAGTTATTATCTTCCATGCTTTCACAGGTAATACCAACAAACCAACTATCTACAAGGCGCCGGTTCTGTGACTGAAAGGAGAAGAGCAATATTTGAGAAGGACAGAACAGAGTAAGTTGCTTGCAAGTGTGTATTCCACAGCACCTCGGTAAATCTCTGTTATGTATTTTCCATTATAGCCTCCCCCTTTGTCTTAGCAGCCTGGTTCCTCTACCAGATGTGTAGAGTATACTTGCATTTTCCCTGATTCTGAGAGTGGATCTAGAAGGTCACCCCTTTATTTTAGTGTATCACCTCTTTTAGAGTAGGCTGTTCGCTTTCTTGCACTTCCTTCCCTTTTCATCCCCCAGTATACCTATATACCTATATTTTTACGCTACCTGAAACAAACAAGATACATCAGAGGGAACTAGCCCATATCTAGAGACTCTCCTCTCTTGCTTCGCCGTCCCACAGGCGAGAGAGGGGTTTCCATGTTGTGGGGAGAGGGCAGGAATCCATTTTCCTGCCGCAGGGTGCACTTTCTAGCGTCAACAGGTACATCTATTCATGGAATAGTGAAGAAGATGGGAGGCCTCGTACCTTGCTGAGAAGGGTGATCAAGTCACCAACCTCTTCAATGAAGTCACTCCTCAAAAAGTTTCGCAGCCATCTTGATAAGTTGGCCCTGAGGGTCTTCAACCATTTGTAGTTCATTAATTTCTTTGCCATCTCAAGGTCTTTATCGTATTTCTTCTGTGCGTTTACGAAGTCAATCTTGATTACTTTGATGGCTGGAAGGCACATGAAAACTTTATGGATGAATTCGAGATCCAGTCGAATCACCACATTACTGCTTACATCTGAGACCGACCTGGACTCTATGTTGTAGAAGTGGGCACATTAGAGAACAAATTTTGTATGATGTGCCGCTATTGAAAAAGCTGCCACCAGGTGGATGTTGCTTTCGACAATCTTTTTTATCCTGGTGCTTGGATTCGTCGCCTTTGTTCGAGCTATGAATTCGGCCATGTTCATGTGGCCAATTTCTGTGTCCCGAATGTCGTCGACATTTGAGGAGACCAACGTGAATGGGAAGATGCCCTGATATTTGTATTTCATGGTCTTTGCTTTTTTTGGAGATGCCTCAGACATGAGAACTAGTTTTAGTCAGGGAGGTGTCGATGAGCAAGAGTTCTCTGAAGGTGCTGAAAACATGATCATGAGATTAGAAGAAAGTGGACGAATGAGAAAAATGCAATTTAAGTGATCATGGTCAACGGATGTCACTTAAAAAAAGACTAGGTTGGAAAAAAGACCGAAAAATGAGAAAAAAGGGAAAAAAAAGTCAACACGAAAAATCTTACAGAGTTAAGAAAATCTGGAGGAGGGATGCACGGGCGGTAAAATTTGCCACCCCTGCAGGTTGGAGTAATAGAGATGTAAGGGCTGAAAAATTCACCGCTCCTGTAGGAATGGCCTGCACATGCGGCAAATTTTGCTGCCCTTGCAAGACGAAAGGGGAGAATGAGGTAGGGGAGGCAAAATTCGTCGTCCCGGTAGGAAAGGACTGCACGAGCGGCTAAATTTGCCGCCTTTGCAGGAAAAGCAAGAAACATGGAGGGGCGGTGAAATTTGCCGCCCCTGCAGGAAAGAACTGCACGGTAGGGGTCGCGAGGATGGTGATTTTCACCGCTCCTTCGCATAAAGATTACTTGGGCGGCAAAATTCATCGCCCTTGTAGATAAAAGGCTTTGGGGGTGGCCGAGGCACGGGCGGCAAATTTCACCGCCCAAGAAGGCATGGCGTTAGAGGAAGTTTGCGAGTAAAGGAGAGGGATGACATTTTAAGCCGTCCCTTCAGGTAGGTAGTTAGATTCCATAATAACTTAAAAATTAAAAAAAAACTAAGGAAGAATAAAAAACAAATGTAAAAACAAGACCTATCTGAAAAGCCGCACGTGCCACAAGTTCAAAATCATGAAAATGCACTTCAAATCACTCGTCAAAAGGCTCAGACTCAGAAGGCAGAAAGAGAGGAAGAATTAATGAGGAAAAATGAGGCTCAAATCAGTTTATATGGGGTGAAAACTGACCCCAACAACCCACTGCATGTGGCAATAAATGTCATGCACATAAACTGAGGCATGTTTGGGTGGCAAAATTTTCTACCCTTCCAGGTCAAGATGTAAGAGCAGCAAAATGCCGCCCTTGCAAAAAAATACAGGGGCAGAAAAAATTGCCGCCCTTGCTTCATAAAGGTCAAAATGCACTGGCAGCAAAATTTGCCGCCCGTGCACAAAATGAAAGAAAAAACTAACTCTAGAAGAGGCAGTCTGAGGGAGGGGTTCCTTGGTCGTAATGAGATCGTAACCACTCTCGTGTTCCTAGGCCAAGATGAGAACGAATTCAAAATCCGTCTCGAAAACAAACTTAAAGAGACAAAAGATGAAACGAACAAGTTTCGTAGGGGGTTGTTTCCAAAAATGGGCTAAGCTGATTTTAGAAACAACAGCTGACTCTTGTTGGAAAACTTCTGTTAATAAAATTGATTAGCGGGAGTAAAAATTAGTTTTTAAACACCTTCATCCAAGCCATTGGGCTACGGAGTCAGGCTAAAAATAAAAGACAAATAGACAAAACATAAAAACTGTATATATATACAAATGGACTTCTCCAAGTCTCAAAGATTGAACAGCTTCAGATGTTGTCCGCTGTGAGGTAGTGCAAATGGTGTTCTATCTTGGTACTCTACCAAGAAGCTAGCCTTACCACAGAGCTGTTGAATGGTGAACGGGCCTCTCCACAGGGAGTCGAATTTGCCATGCATCCCTTTTGATTCTCGCCTCTTGTCCCACAACAAGACTTGATCTCTGACTCGAAATTCACGAACTTTAGCTTTCTTATCAAAGAGTGCCTTCACCCGGTTCTGATGTTCCTTAATCTGATCCACTACCATCACTCGATGCTCATTCAGCTTGTTTAGACACATGATCCTTTTTTCGACCAAGCTTTCGAAGGTTGAGTCTTTGATTGCTTTAGTTAATTTGAGCGCTGGCAGTTTAAGGGTGATGGAAATCTCTACATTTAAACCATAAAAAAGCTGGAAAAGGGACATACCTATAGCTCTTTTGGGTGTTATTCTATTTGCCCATAAAGCATCATATAATGCTTTGTGCCACGTTCTCTGATTGTCATCCACCAACTTTTTGATAATAGTGACCAAGTTCTTGTTACTTGATTTTGCTTGGCCATTTTCTTGAGAAAAATAATCTGAAGTATGGGATAAGATAATCCCATAATAAAAATAAAATTGAGTAATTTCATGTAATGAAAAATAGGCCGCATTATCTATTACGATCTTTAGTGGGACCCCAAACTTGAAGATGATATTTTCTTTGAAAAAGCTTCATACCACTTCAGACGTAGCATGCTTGGTTGGGATGGCCTCCACCCACTTAGTAAAATAATCTGTTGCCGTAAGGACATAATCATGTCTGGCACTTGAAGATAGGTTGACTACCCCAATGAATTCAATACCTTACTGTTGAAACGGTTCTTTGATCACTACCGGCTTGAGAGGCAAAGTAGGCAGCTTAGGCTTTCCAACGAATTGTTGACACAATTCACACCTACGCACCCATTTGTAGGCATCCTAGAAAAGCGTGGGCCAATAATACCTTGCTCATAGAATTTTGTGCGATGTCACCGGTGCAGAATAATGTCCCCCACAGGTCAGATTATGGAAAGATTTAAGAGTCTTTCTTGTTGCGCCTTGTCAACACAACGAAAAAATGCCCCGTCTAGGTTTCTCTTATAAAGACCATTGTCCCACAGAACATAACCAACTACTTTCAATTTAACATTTCATTTCTCTTTAAAAGAAAGATGAGCGAGACACTCACCATATGTCAAAAAATGAGTAATGTCAGAATACCACTCATCAGTAGTTGCAACAAAGAGGACCGTAGAGATGCTTTCGATCTCTACTTCTTCCCTTTCTGCCTTACCTGAAATGTTATTGGCGATCAACTGGGAAAAACTCTTTCTTTGTACGAGCTTGGTTGGTTTAATGTCCAGATCAAACTCCTGAGTCTTGGCAATTCAGTTACCTCTTTTCGTACCAAACTTCTGCTGAGTCAAAATAGATTTTACTGTTGTGTCTGGTACGAGAACTTCGATGTGAGAGTTCAAGATATAAAACCTAAAATACTTGACCGCTTTGACCACAGCGTATGCATGCTTCTCTATAAGAGAATATTTTAGCTCATGATCCTTAAGTGGACAACTCATGAAAGAGATAGGAGATTCTACACCTTCTAAATTTTGTTAGACCAAAATGGCCGATAGTGTATGTTCGGAGGCATAACTATATATTTTGAAACTTTTAGTATAATCTAGATAGACCAAGACTGGTGCATGGGTGATTGCTTCCTTAATCTCTTTGATCGTTGATTTACCCTTAGCAGTCCACCTAAATGTAGCATTGCCCTTCATCATGTTGACAATATGACGGGTTTTCTCAGCAAACTCAGGAATAAATCTTCAAAGAAAATTCACCTTTCTAAAGAAAGAGTGAACTGCGGTCTTGCTGGTAGGCAGAGTGAGTTTCTGGATGGATTTGACTCTTTCTGAATCAATTTTAATACCTTCTCGGGACACGATGTGTTCGAGAAGCTTCCCTTTAGTTACTCCGAAGACAGATTTCTTTAGGTTTAAAGAGACACCGTTCTGACAACAGTATTATAGTATTTTTTGCAAATGGTGAACATGCTCAGAATGATATTTTGAAAACACTGTCAGATCATCCAGGTACACTACAGTAAATTTTTTCATCTCATCTTTGAAAGCGAGATCCATCGCCTTTTGAAAAGTGACGCCTGTATTTATTAGACCAAAAGTCATTCTTCGGTAAGCGAATGTGCTCCAAGATGTGGTGAACGCTGTCTTGTGCTGATCTACTTTTCTGACTTTGACATGATTGTATCCTAAAAACTGTCTAACATTGATAACATTTCTGAACCTGTTACCATCTGCAAGACTTGATCCATAATAAGAAGGGGGTATTTATCTTTTAAAGATAACTGGTTTAAGTTTTTAAAATCTACACAGATTCAAATTTCACCATTTTTTTTTCTGACAAGCACTATGTTGGCAATCAATGTTGAGTGATGGATTGAGAAAATTATTCGGGCGTCAAGCATCTTTTGTATCTCAGCTAAAATGGTACTTGAGATTTTTGAGTTATATTGCCTGGATTTTTGCTTGTAAGGTATAGAGTTGGCTTTCAGAGGAATGTCGTGATGAATATCATTTGGCCTGAGTGATTTTAGATCATCGTAGGAATATGCCAATACATTCATATATTGGCAGAGTAGACTAGCAAGCTCAAAGCTTTTTTTAGGAGTGCAGCATTTTCTAATGTTTACCATTTTAAGATCGTGCTTGGTTTCTAAGTTGATCTGATCAAAATCTTGAGAAGAATTTGAATCTGTTTGCTGTTATTTAATAAACCTGTCATGATTATCAAATAACTTCTCTAGAAAAACTAGATTTTTGGGAATCCTATTCCCCTTAAGCTGTAGAAAATCTTCACCTGTATTCATATTTGGCTTGGGAGTTGCTTCACATTCTCAGAGTTCACTACCTTCAAAACGTAGCTATTCAAAACTGTCATTTTACTCCAAGAAGGCAATGATTTGATCATCGTTGTTAAATACTTACCAATGGCCAGTATTATCTGGTACACTTGGTCGAAAGACCAGTTCAATAGTGTACCTATCTCCCTTAAAATTTAGATGAGGGACTAGAAGGGTGGCAGAGATAGCCAATGCATCTGCCCGATCATTGAATTCTCTTAGAATGGTAGAGATGTTGAAAGCATTAAAATTTTCAATCTGATCACAGACCAAGTTGCGATAGTGGTGCAAACTTTTATTTTTCGTCTAATAGAGGTTCCTCACCTGATAGACTATCAACTCGGCATCTCCTTTAGCATGGAGTAGCCTAATGCCCCTTTCTTTGGCAGCCTGTAGTCCAAGCAATAGAGACTCATACTCAACCATGTTGTTGGTATTGTTGAACTGCAATTTGTAGGATGAAAAAATAATGTCTCCATGAGGAGATACTAGCACAACCCCGGCTCCCGAACTAGTAGAGGAGCAACTGTCATCAAATTCTAAGGTCCATATCTCGTTAGACGCTGCCTTTTCTTTGAAAACCCCTTTGTTTGGAGAAAGAGGCTCTTCCATGTGTTCATTTTGATTTATCGATTTCTCCATTGCGCCAGCTGAACACAATCTCAAGTCATTATTCGTAAGAGTTTTATCAGATGTCTCATAGGTTCCGTCTGTAGATAAGAAGTAGTTGCCCATGCCTGAGGACTCAAATAGAATTTGAGCTTCTGGTGCTGACGATCGGGTAACTACATACCTTTTTTCTTTTTTAGGAAGCAACTTTTTTATGACACTTTGAACTGAAATCTTTGCTTCTAACAAGTCTATACTTATCTTACCTCTAATATCTTTGCAAAAATTCTATCCAAGTAGGATGTCGTAAGATGTTGGAACATCGGCCACTAAAATTATCATTTTTATCCACTTTTCTAGAAAAACCGTGAAGGCATATTGAGCATCTTTTATTTGACCAAGGAGAGGGACTTGCTTATTTTCTATGGAAAAACACCTCCCAAAATTTTTGGTCAAAGTCAGGCCAAGAAAATCCACCACTTTCGCGGGCATGACATTATCTGAAGCTCCAGAGTCTATAATACAATTACTCAGTTTATAACTATTTATAAGTAGGGAAACATAGAAAGGTTCTATTTTTCCAAGAGCAACAGGAGTCACAACAAGATTGTTTTGAGTTGGTTTATCTTTAGGGGGATCATGAACGGCTTTCGAAGAATATTGTCCTAAGAGAATGGCTTTATTTTTTACATATTTTGCTAATCTATCAAACTGTTCTGGGTTAGCCTTTAAATATTTAACCTCTGTCATTTGAATTTTAATTTTTCTAGCATGATTAATTATATCAAATAATTGAAAAGAACTTGCAACAGAGGAAAAGAGTCCATCATCAGGAATTTTAGTAGGTACGACACTAGTTTGAGCAACAGAAGTGGAAGGGATGGTGTGGTTGGAAGAACTTACTTTTTTATGAATTTCCTGCTCTTTTGATTGTGGAGGCAATGGAGTCCCACGTTTAGCGATGGAAACTACTGGCCGGAGTCCCTCCTCTGCCTTTTCTTTATCAGTCTACGAAGCTGACTGATTTTGAGATCTAGTGAAAATAGTGTAAGATCCATCTAAACCCTCCCCTTTACTTTTGGCTTCATTTTGGTAATCTAGAAAATCGATATTGGAGTCGCCAGCTAATTCTTCTTCCTACTCATCGAAGAAATTAGCATCTTTTTGTTGGTCCAACTGAGGTTGAAACGAATTATCGTGCTCAGCCTCCAGGTAATCGATCGCTAAATTGGCAGGTGTTGCTTCAATGGCCAATCTCCCTGGAGGGGGAGGTAGGCGATTCGATTGCCCTTGGTTTCAGGTAGCATTACCCTGATATTGCTGATTCTGAAAAGTTCTCCTAGGTGCATCTCGATAGGTAGGAGCAGACGTACCTTGGGCTATTTGCCTCTTCAAAACTATTAGTTCATTCATCAATTTTTGTACCATAAGATCTGTAGTACTTGAAAAACTTTCAGCAGATGAAGAGAATTTATTTTTACTAGGGTCTTTTCTGATCTTACCTACCAGATAAGATCATCCTCAATCTCAGTAGCCAAACTTTGAGCCAAGGCTAGATCCATAGGGCCAACTCACCTCAACAGAAAACTTACTTCGGGAAGCTGCGAATTGATAAAAAAACATTTGAGATTTTTCGGTGTGGGCTAAGCCACAATTAGAATCCAGTTTCTCAACTTGTTGAATTTAGCTATGAAATCTCTCATGGGTTCCTGGGATTCTTTTTTCAACTGTGTTAGATGAGCCAGCAAAGTGTGTGCATCTTCAACAGATTTAAATTTGGTTTTGAATTTAGATTTGAGCGTATCTCAGTCTATTACTGACTTGGCCTGCAGGTGATAGAACCAATCCGCGACAGCTCCTTGCAAAGTTTTCATAAAAAGCCTAACTGCTACATCCTCAAATTCCACGCCGATCATGCCACACGCTATGGAGAAAGCAGCAATATGCTCGTCAGGATGAACCTTTCCATCACCAAAAAACTTAGGATTTTTTTTTCTAGAACTATGAAGTAGTTCATGTAGAGGTGCAATCAAATTAAGAGGACCAAAGGAATTACCCCACAGGCCTTGATCCATTATGTTAGGATGATTAAATGGTGGGATAACAAACCTTGATGGGGTATTTATAAGTAAGGCGCGATTGACGGCAAGAAAAGATGCTCTTCCTTGCGGGGGTGATTCGATAAGGTCAGGAGGAAGACTTCTAGATCGTTGGAGAAAAGGCGGTGGAAGAAATAGGTCAAAATTGCTCTGCTGTGCTAACTCAAATATAGGATCAAAAACACCCTTAGATATCTAATTTCTGGTGTAGCGTGGAGTTGCCAGATTATAAATAGAAAAGGGACTAAAACTACTTCAAGTTGAAGCTTGAGGCTTCAAAATACACATTCTTCCTAGCAACTCTGGTTTTGCAGACTGGATAATGTAAAAAAAATGGAGGGAGATGATAAGGCTATAATGATAATGGGTAAGACATGGAACGGAGTCGCCAGACTATGTAATGGAAAAGGGTAGGGACTGCTTCAATCTAAAACTTGAGGTTTCAGACTGCACATTTGAGGTCCCTAGTGGAGTTGCCAAAAAACTGTTGGGTAAATATTTTGTCGTCAACTAACTGAACACAAAATGGGTATATCAACCACAGCATAGGGAGATTTACACCATAAAAAATATGAGTTTACCAGATCTGGATGAAGTAAATCTCTCCTCTCATCAAGGAGAGGTTCCCTACAAATATTTATACGCTATATGTATTTATATAATTAAGTAGAAAATAACACATGGGGTGGTATAACAGCATCTACCTCTCTTTTTTCAAAGGTAATGTATAAAGAACAAAAGAGGAAAATCTTGGTCTTTAGCTAACAACATTCCTCTTCTTTCAGGAATGGTATCAAACGTGAAGCAGAAAATCATCTAAAATAACAAATTCCATAAGAGCACTCACGTAAGCACAGTCTTTCGTAGCTTCTTTCATCGATTTAGGACAGGTGTAACTATAGAGTAAAATGGAGCACAAAGTCTTCGTCTAAAACTATAAAAGATAACCAAATCTCAAAGGTAAAGATAGCTCAAAGTCTATCCTCTTATTTTTAGAAGCACTCTCAGATAATATTAACACACCCACTTTGCTTATTAAATTAGATAAACAAGAGATCATCAGGAAAAAAACATAAGAAACTGTTTCCTAGACAACACGGATTACTTCAACACAAAGTCTGAAATAAACCTGTTTCTCATTCATTTAACAAAATATAATTTACAAGTTTGAGCACAAAGTCTCAAAAATTGCTTCAATTTCAGCAGAATGTTTGCTCTCTATTTTTCTACGATCATTTACAAATGAGGTCTCCACTATATATAGGGAGAAAATCTTCAAAAACTAAAAAATAATAAAATATAAAAATATCTCAGTCAAAGATGACTCATCTTTGACTTTGAGATATTTTTTTGAAAAATTTACATGTAATTACATCTTAAAAAATTGCATGCACTTTTCATAAAACAAAAGTGCATAAAGAAAGAAGAAGAAGAATTCAGTTCTTGCTGCAAGATTTCTTTATATGGGCATCGTACATAGTGATGGATACCTAAATTTCTATGCTATTTAGCGCAACCGTGTTTTGGGAGATGATTCTGGCTCTGATTAATGCGTCTTTCAATACTATGATGGCCTTAGCATGACCAGTTAACTTGGATTTTAGATTTTTTAAAATTAACTGAGCGTCCAAAATATTGTCTACAGAAGACATTGAGAAGAATTTTTCTTCAAAATCTCTCTGAATCATCTATTTGAAACTCTGAATCATTTCTTCCACCGGGAGGAACTAATTGTCCTTAGAGGCTAGGTCGCAAGGCAACTCTTCTAGTTTATTTAGTTGGCTTAGGTCGCTCTTCTCACTAGCCTCCTTGAAAGCTTTGAGATCATCAATTAAATATTTGAGTACCTCGATCCTAAAAATCAGTGACTCCTTGATCTCAACATAAGAGTCCTTGCTGGAGATAACACCAATGGATATTAAGGTACTTTTCTTCAAATCCCTCATCTCCTTCCATTTGCTAAGATCCTTTTCTGAATTATCAATCTCTTGAGAGATAAGAGAGACAAAGTCATCCAACTCCGCTCTTACCTTCCTCATCTTATCCGTCCTTTCTGCAACCTCTGATAACAAAGAAACTCCCTGAGTATGCATTTTTTCAATATAATCTTTCAGGACTTTTTCCTTCAAATAAGTCTTCTCTGCTTTTTGAATGACTGGGTCATCTACGGAGAAGGCCTCTGGAGTTGCCGCCTCAGGGGGAAGAGTGAAATTTTGTATTACTGTCGTTAGCTGCTCTGTTTTGGCCTTGTAATAATCTTTCATCTCCTTTTCTCGGTCAAATTTTTGGATCATGATGTCCATAGCAGACTGAAGGTCGCTTTTCGCACTTTTGTGAGTAACTTTGCCAAGTTCAACATGAGAGATGGAATAGCTGCTCATTTTGAAACCCTCAAGGGTTGCGTCCTGTGGAGGATTGACAATTTCTAAATTTTTTTGTCTTTTTTTCTTCGACCAATTTTGAGAGGATCCTTGGCTTCTTTGGAGCTTTGGCTTTCACCGGCACTATTTTGCCAAAGTCAAAGTCATCTGGAGAGATGGCCAACTTCTTTATTTTGGAGGTGAAAGCTGTCATCCAAAGCGGGAGAAAAGTATCTATTGTGGCAATGGTTCCCTCAGTTGGTGTTATTACGGTAGCTTCTACAATACTAGTGGTGACAGTGGTCGTAGTTGAAGTAACTGATGAAACTGTATCAACTACTAATTTTGGTTATTGTGTAGGGCTTTTTGCCAAGTTGAAAGAAGGAGATGATAAACTTGAAATGGACCCAAAAGAGCGAGAACGTCTAGAAGCGCCCTGAGGATCACCAAATATGACCCTGGAAGGAGAAGCGGCTCTAAAAGAGGGAATGCTGATCGAAAAAATAGGAGAAGAGGGTACCACAGGAGACTGAGGGGGAAAAGGAGAGATGCTCTTGAGCGGCTGCGCTTCTTCTTGTGAGAGTGGAGGTGCAGTGCTTGGTTGTCCTGATGGTTGATCATCTGTTTTCATTGGCTGGGTTGCTTGTGTTTGAGGGCTCTGTTTTTTGGTTCCTTTTGATGTCACTTCAAGCTCTTCAGCAGTCTTCAGTTTCTTAGATACAATGATGATTCTAGGCTTGTGAGGCCTAAAAAGGGAAGGTACATCACTTTTGTTTTTGGTTTTGTTCTCTACCTTTTTCTTCATCTCTGCTTGATATTCAGCCTCTGATCCCGTGATGAATTCTCTCAGGATTATCCCTTTGGCTGCTAACCAATCATTGGTGTTAGCCAATATTGGTTCGAATATTTTTCTCAGAGAAATCAACTTTTTCTGAGACCATTGAGTTGGAAGAAGAGGGGAACCAACAACCTTTTCAGCCAGGTATTTGTTATTGACGATGTTTCCATCATCTGCCAAATTGGAGGGGACCTCTGTAAGTCTCAGATATTCAATCTGGTCTAGGGTCAGCCTATAGTAATCCATCCTTCTGATCTCTTCGGCTGTCCTCAGGTCGATCCAAATGTCTTCAATCATGGGCTCATAGAATTGGGTTTTCCTTCTGATTTTATCCTTAACTCCCCTATAGTCAAATTTTTCTCTTCTCTTGAATGGTTTTAGAGTGACCATCTACATTTCTATTTTCATGACTTTGGTTTTGGCTGCTGTTGCAATGGAATACCTGCCAATTTCAATTGAAAACTTGAATCTTGGCTTTTTTAGCTCTATTTGTCTGGTATGCACGATAATCAATTGTCGGCAGAGTTTCATTAGAATCAGCTTGTCAAAAGAGAACCTAGGGAGCATATAGGGGTAGCCTTGAAAAAAGCCAACTCAAAGATAGCAGGTGGGGAATTACAGGAACATGCACCCGTAATCATTGACGACTACCCAAGCTTCGTTCGATACTCTCTTCTGCTCAAGTTGAGGGTCGAAGAGACAGAAATGCGGTAAAGAAGGCGTCATTTACCTTTTTGAAATGGCGGGTCGATCCTTGCAGAGTCAGTTGGGGGTAATATGAGTACACTGGGGTTGTCTTTCTATCCCCCTCTGTGGTTAAGCCTAAAAAATTTCGCATTGCGACAGCTATGTACACAAGGTACGAAGTCATATAAAACTTGTAAGAAGTATATACCTTGGTTAGCTACTCATGGAGGGCGTTGCTGATCTGCTCTCCCTAAAAGATGACTTGTTTGTCTTAGAGGATGATTTTAATGAATTGGTACATCCATTCATGGAACAGTGAAGAAGATGGGAGGCCTCGTACCCTGTTGAGAAGGGTGATCAAGTCACCAACCTCCTCAATGAAGTCACTCCTTAGAAAGTTCGTCAGCCATCTTGATAAGTTGGTCTTGGGAGTCTTCAACCATTTATAGTTCATTACTTTCTTTGCCCTCTTAGAGTCTTTGTCGTATTCCTTCTGTGCGTTCACGAAGTCAATCTTGGTTACTTCGGTGGCTGGAGGGCACATGAAAACTTTATCGATGAATTCAAGATCCAGTCGAATCACCACATTGCCGCTTGCATCTGAGACCGACCTGGACTCTTTATTGTAGAAGTGGGCACATTAGAGAATGAACTCTATATGATGTGCCGCTACTGGAAAATCTGCCACCAGGTGGATGTTGCTCTCGACGATCCTTTTTATCTCGGTGCTTGAGTTTTTCGCTTTTGTTCGAGCTATGAATTCGGCCATGTCCATGTGGCCAATTTTTGTGTCTCGGATGTCGTCGACATTTGAGGAGACCGACGTGAGTGAAAAGATGCCCTGATATTTGTATTTCATGTTCTTCACCTTTTTCAGAGATGCCTCAGACATGGGAACTAGTTTTAGTCAGACAGGTGTCGATGAGCAAGAGTTATCTGAAGGTGCTGGAAACATGATCACGAGATTAGGGGAAAGTGGATGAATGGGAAAAATGCAATTTAAGTGATCATGGTCAATGGAGGTCACTTAAAAAAAGGCCAGATTGGAAAAAAGACAAAAAAATGAGGAAGAAAGGGAAAGAAAAAGTCAACACAAAAAATCTTATGGAGTTAGAAAAATCCAGAGGAGGGATGCACGGGCGGCAAAATTTACCACCCCTGCAGGTTGGAGTAACAGAGATGCAAGGGCGGTGAAATTTGCCGCTCCTGTAGGAATGGCCTGCACGGGTGGCAAATTTTGCTGCCCTTGTAAGACGAAAGGGGAGAATGAGGTAGGGGCAGCAAAATTCTCCGCCCATGTAGGGAAGGACTGCATGGGCGATGAAATTCGACGCCCTTGCAGGAAAAGCAAGAAACATGGAGGGGTGGAAAAATTTGCCGCCCCTGCAAGAAAGAACTGCATGGTAGGGGTCACGAGGATGGCGATTTTTACCACCCCTTCGCACAAAGATTACTTGGGCAGCGAAATTCGCCACCCTTGTAGCTAAAATGCTTTGGGGGTGGCCGAGACATGGACGGCAAATTTTGCCACCCAAGAAGGCATGGCATCAGAGGAAGCCCGCGAGTAAAGGAGAGGGATGGCATTTTAAGCCATCTCTTCAGGTAGGTAGTTAGATTCCATAATAACTTCAAAATATAAAAGAAACTAAGGAAGAATAAAAAACAAATGTAAAAATAAGACCTACCTGGAAAGCTGCGCACATCACAAGCTCGAAACCATGAAAATGTGCTTTAAATCGCTCATCAAAAGGCCCAAACGCAGAAGAAAGGAAGAGAGGAGGAAGTAATGAGGAGAAATGAGGCTCAAATCGGTTTATATGGGGTGAAAATCGACCCCAACAACCCGTCGCGTGTGGTAATAAATGCCACACACGGAAACTTAGGCATGTTTGGGCGGAAAAATTTGTCATATTTGCAGAAAAATGTAGGGGTGGAAAAAATTGCCGCCCTTGCTTCACAAAGGTCAAAATGCACTGGTGGTAAAATTTGCCACCCGTGCACGAAACGGAAGAAAAGACTAACTCTAGAAGAGGCAGTCTGAGGGAGGGGTATTTGGTCGCAACGAGATCGTAACCACTCTCGCGTTCCTAGGCTAAGATGAGAACAAATTTAAAATCCATTTCATTCAAACATTGAGATAAGATAACTTCATAGCCTCTATAAAAGAAAGTGTTGCCAGTGATAAATGATATAAGTGGGTAATAAATGGGTGGGTGATAATGAAATGTATAATGAATGTGAAATGAATAAAGATCAAGACTTTCAGTTACATGTAATATTTTTTATGTTGGATTTGACATAAATTTTATTGTGGTGAGGTTGAAGACCTCTAAATATGCTCTCGATAGGACCACTAGATTATTATGTTGTTTGATCTAAAGAGTAGCTACCATCTGATTATGTTGTAGATTGGAAGCTATTTTGATTTGATCTTGAATAATATCTTTAGTAAATAGTGAAGAACTTTTGTGCTCAGTTATTGGTGCCTCAATGAGGTTTTCACCAATGAATTGGTTCTAATCATCCCATAGTGCCTTCAAGAAGGTTTCACAAAGATATGCTAACATTTAACTTTGATTGTCTTCTAGTACCTACCAAAAAGTTTCACAAGAAGATGTCGAGTTTGAACTTTGATCATCCCCTAGTGCCTCCAAAAAGGTTTCACTAGGATATTGTTCCTCTTATGTATGAATTTTGTCTTGACCCCACTGACATTCTATAAATGATATGTCACCATGGATGCAGTTTAACAAAGTGTGATTTTGTCACTCCCAATCAACATTTGTGAGAGGTGGAATGTCAACATAATGGCTATGTTAGGTGAGAATAATGGTTGGATGATGAAAGATAACACAATACTCATAGAAAATATTAGGATAACTTGTGTTGATGTTGAAGTAATCATCCTTAAAAACTATAGAAGGATCATAAATATATTTAAATTGATCCACAAAGGAATTGTAATTAATGTTGTAACAACCATGACTATAATCTATTTCTGAATCTGATTCCAAAGCAAGGGACTATGAATCCAATGTCAAAATTGATGTTGATTCTATTTTTGATGTTAAATTTGATGTGAGTTTAGAAATATAATTTGACTCTAATTTTGATTCTTCATCTGATATGGTTATTTTGATAATGTTATGTTGAATTCTAAATGTTTGACAAGTAATGGCATGTGATGACATAATGGGCTTAATAAAAACTTATTCATCTTGGAAGGGTTCAACATAGACTGGCTCATCTAAGTGAATCCCCTCAAATAGAGGGAATCTCTCAAGGGATGTCTCAACAAAATCATGTTTGTCAAAGTGAGACTCATTAACAAGTAGAAAAAGATCAAGAGATAACTCTATAGAGACCGGCTTGTCAAGGATATGAGGCCCTTTAAAGATAGGTAAAATATGAATAAGTAACTTATCATAGTTTGACTTGTCACAAATGAGTGTTTCAAAAATAACACTTCATTTTTGGTTTACAATTGGTTGCAAAAAAATAATTTTGAACACATTTTGATCCTCGTAAGATGGCTCTTAAAGAGGTAATAGTTCTTGTTTTGGCTCAAAGACCAACACAAAATTTCTAAAGTGGGAAAGATTTAGTTTAGTGAGAATAATGGTTTACGGTTTAATAATGGACTCTCCAAAGATTAGACTATTAAAGAAGGGATCAAATACAACTAGTTCATCAAATAGAGGTTCTTCAATAATAGGTTCATCAAAAATTGGTGATGGTCCAAGAATGGTAATAAATAGACACTTCTTAGTTTGGTTGTTTATACAAACCAAAGGAGGAGATCCTAAAATGGTAACTATTGGATGCTTCTTAGTTTGGTTGCTCATATGAACCAAAAGAGGAGGTCCTAAAATGGTAATGATTGCATGCTTCTAAGTTTGGTTGCTTGTGCAAACCAAAAGAAGAGGTCCTAAAATGGTAATGACTGGACACTTCTTAGTTTGGTTGCTCATGCGAACTAAAGGAGGAGGTCCTAATATGATGATCCTGACACATTGTGCAGCTTGATTACTTGCACAAGCCAAAGCATCCAAGTCTTCCTAATAAACCCATTTATTCTAGTCTTGAGTTAGATCTTGACTGTGTTTCCATGACTAATTTTTGTGAGGTGAATAAAAATCTGTCTCACAAACCATATTGTCACCATAGAGGTCTTGACTAAAGTCATAAAAGTTATTTTTTGTGGCCATTATGTCATAAGTTGGATTATCCATGACTCCACCATAAGTGTAACTAGATATATCTACATTTAATGAAGAAAACACCAAAAATAAAAAGTTTAAAGCTCTACAAACTCTAAAAAGCAATGTTCAAAAAGACAAAAAGGTTCAACTTTGGTTAAAATGGTGAAACTGCATCTTCAAAATGGTTTGGACCAAGTTTTGGCAAAAAACAACCTAACATCAAATATATAAACGTCAAAGGATTTTGGAGAAAGGTTGTGTTCTCCCAAATAAAGGCAAAAACAATGATGAGGATAGGTGCTTAAACAAATAAACAATCAATAGTGTTCAAAATTGGGTAATCATTTAACTAAAATTATGCAACACAAAAAAAAGATTTGTGTATCAACCCCACGAGTTGAGGCCTAAACAAAAATAAATCAATGTTTGGATCCAAACTTGACAAGGTTGATTGAAAATGCAATTTTGAAGACTAGGATTGGACTAAATAAGCTAGACAAAAGCAGACAACATGATGGCACATAAATGAGGTCCAAATGGCACACACACAAACATGTTTGGAAAAAAGTTTAAGGCACAAGTGTGGTGTAAAATGGATAGCATAACACCTTTTTAAAAAAAATATTGGCATATAAATAAATTGATTTGGACATGGTTTATAAACAAACAATCAAGTTTTAGTCTCAAAAACATCAAGTAAGATAAATAACTAAAATACACTAAGCATAATCGTCCAAATCTTAGCAAGGGTATGACAATGTGGGGTTGACTAAAACTAATTGGTTTTTGATCATTTCTAAAGGAATCAATTACATAATGACTTTCACATCATGAAGCAAAATAAAAGCACGTAATTAGATGTCTATGACACTTGACTTGTTGTAAAAAGGTCTAGTATTTTTTGCAACCATTGCATCCTAATGTTCGCTCAGTGTAGTGTGATGTTTAAATTGCAGATACGTCATGTGTGCAACTCCATCATTAAAATGTGGTTTAACCACTCAAACCTCTAATCCTAGTGGAAGTGGTTGAAGTCAGTATCGAGAGGTGAAACCCTAGGTCAAAGCTTCCTTAAAAAACTTGTGGAAGCTAATTAAGTCCCCCTCACAAGCCAAAATGCAATGAAATAAAAGACATAAGAGAAAGAATTTAGGGTCATTTTCAAGATCACCCAAATTATTATGAATTTTTGAGGAGTGCTTTATATGACATTAATTATAAGCCTTGGACTAGGATTTTTGCAATAAGGATGGGTGTTTTTGATTCCAAGGGTTTTCTAAAGGGGACAAGTGAAAGAACATACATGTGACATCCCTCTCTTTGCCAAAAAAAACTAGTTCACACAACTATTGAATGCAAAAACTTCAAAAAATGAGTTCATTTTTATGCACCAATTTGAAAGATTGAGTGGTGTTTTTTTACCCCTTGATCTTAATTGCTAAAATGGTAAAATATTGCACAAAAAAATGCCACATGAAGTAATAAAGACCTAAGTTTATTTTAAGCCCAAATTGAAGATTCAAGACTTAGCCTAGATTCATGATTAAAACACCAAATTTAAAATGTTGTAAGAGTTATGATGTGTTTTAAGCACTAAATTAAATGTATCTAAGACTTATCTAAATCTTAGGTTCATTTTAAGCACTAAGTTAAATGTGTGAAATCAAACATGTTTATTTTAAACCCAAATGAAAGTGTGTTTGGTTAGTCAAAAGCATTTAAACTAAATTCCAAACTACCCTCTCAACTTGTAAAAACATAATTATAAGGGCCTGCTTAGAAGCACTTAAGATTTTGAGCAAATGACATTAAGAATTTAGCTCTCAAGTTGACAGTCGAGTTGGGTTGACAGGGGAGTTGGGTTGACAGGAGAGTTAAGTTAGACATGTGAGTTGAGTTGAAAGGTGATTTGGGTTGGAAAAGTGAGTTGGGTTGACAAGCGATTCATGTTGATAGGTGAGTTAGGTTGACAAGCGAGTTGGTTTGGATAGGGGAGTTAGGGCGAGCTAGATATGAGTCACGTTGAACCAGAGCTGAGTCAGGCCGACCTAAATCCAAGTCAGAGCGAGCTAGAGCTGAGTCAGGATGAACCAAATTTGAGTTGGGTTGAACCAGAGCTGAGTTGAGGTGAGCCAGAGCTGAGTTGGGCCGAACCAGAGTTGAGTCGAGCTGAGTCAGGATAAACCAACGCTAAGTTGGGTCATCCCAAGAACAAAACTATGGCTTATAAAAATAGAACTTTTTTCTCAAATTTTTTGCTTTCATACTCCAAGAGCCTTCATGACAATAGTTAGTAGGTTGATTGTAGAGGCTTTGTGAGCAAATTTGTGGGTTGTGGTCCCACCGGGCATACCAAAATGTAGAGAATATTACATAACATGATTAGTTAAATATTAGTCCAATAAATCAAAAGAAGAATGCATAAGAACAAACCAAATTAAGCCTATCTATTCATATAGGAATTACAAAGGATAGAAAGAAATAAATAAAATAAAGCAACATCATAATACCTTCCCAAATGGATTCACCATATCAATGAGGCTCAAAATCATGTTGGCCCTTGATCAAGAGCTCTTGTTTTTAACAACAATAGTGGCCAACTCCTCTAATGTCTCAATAACTCTTTACATAAATCAAGCTTTAAAATGATGTTCATGACCTCTCTATTTATAGATTTTCAAGATTGCTCAGAGTCAACCTGAACCATCCATCTTGAGATGAAGATGTGTGGTTGATGATTAATTTAATATTTGAAATTAAATCCATAATTATCCTCATCATGACTTTGGAAAAAAGGATATTGAAGAGGCATGGAGGGTCATTATGAGGCATAGGGGGCCCATAATCTTGATATTTGTGGCATTTATGGCCTAGAGATATCTTCTCAAGAAATGATGTCACCTGATGATGCAGTTAATAGAAATCAATTTTCAAAAATAAATTTTCAACAACTCTCATGGAAAATCCACTTAAGCTCTTGATTTGGATTAATTAGGCTTAAACAAGGTCAATTAACATTTATGCAATTATTTGAAAATTAGCCCTCAATTAATCAAAATGGTCAAAAAGTCATATTATTGAGTCATAATTTGACTTAGGAAGAATTAGAAGGTGACATTAGATGCATTGGAACCATATTTTCATTTATGATGTTCCCAACATAAAATAACAAAGGTACATGATGTGTACCAATGAATTAGAAGAAAAGAGTGATTTAGAGCACAAAAAAGTGAAATCATCATTTTGACTCAAAATGAATTTATCAAAGTTAGTTGGCCCATAAATTGCATTATCCCATTTAGGGATACTTTGACCTAAATTGGTACTTTTAAATGAAAATTTTGAACCATTTAAGGTATTTTATGGATTTTAGCCTAAAATGTGCATTTGAGTGCAATTCAAGTAAGATTGCCAATTTCAACACAAAAGGTGTTAGGAATTGGATGTCTACATTGGGATGGTACTTTATTTGATTTGAAACCTCTTTATATGACTTTTAGTGTATAAATTATCTTATGACACTTGTGATTTTTATCTTTGTTGTAGTTGTTTATGTTTTTTGAATTATTTTGCAATCAGTTAAGTGCCTAGTATTGTTTACTCACTGGAATATTTGTTTTTATTACAAAATCAAGTATAAAATATGTTAAAAATTATGCTTTTTAAATATTTTTTTAGTCAATTTGGTATAAAATACAAACTTATAGTGTCAACTTTAAAAGGAAGAAGAAATATTCATGACTTAAATTATAATATGAGTTGTTCCTAATAACATATCTAATATTTGGCTAACTTATTATTAGATTATTAGTGAATTTATTGTATATACATCACACAATATTATTGTAGTGATTTCAACTCACCCCTACATCTGAGAGATAAAAAGGGTGGTAATTTAGTTTATATGGATAATATGGATGATTTTTCTTCTTTGATAGGTAACATTGGTTTAATAGATCTAGAACTTAGAGGGTCCAAGTTTACTTGGACTAATCAGAGACTCAAAGAAAATCTTATATAGTGCAGACTTGATAGAGTTTTCACTTCTTTAGATTGGCTTCAACATAAAGATCTTGTATTCAAATTGTTGCCAAAAATTAGCTCAGATCATTCTCATTTGGAATTAAACATCTCTGATCAACATGCTAAGGAATCTAGATACCCATTTTACATGGAGTACATGTGGTTCATACACCCAAAAATCCAGGACAAAATGAAAAAATGGTGGACAAAGAGTGATAGAGGTTTAGCCATGTTTAATTTGGTGAAAAATTTCAAAAATGTCAAACTTAAGTTTAAACTTTGAAACAAATAGGTCTTCGACAACGTCCATATGCAAAAAATGCCATCAAAGGAGATCTTATTAAGATAGAGGAAGAAATTGAGGAAAAGGGATACAAATTAGATACTTAGAACAGAGAAAAATAATTATTGTGTGAGTATTATATAATAACATCTAGAGAAGAATCTCTATGAAGATAGATATCCAAGAATATTTGGTTGAAAAAGGGACATGAGAATACTATGTTTTTTCATATGTGTTCACTCAAACATAGGAAACATAATGCCATAAGGGAGATCATTCATAGTGAAGGACAACTGTCCTTAGATGAGGAGGAGATTAAACAAGCAAGTTCTCTTTTCTATAAGAACATGTATAAAAATAATTTTAAGAAAAACATTGGGTTTGAACAAGAATTCATGCATGTAATCCCAGAGTTGATCAACCAGGAAGACAATGATATGTTAAATACTGGAACCACTAATGAGGACCTAAAACTTGTCATTTTAAAGATGAATTTGGATAAGGTCCCTAGTCCCAATGGGATTCTAATTGCCTTTTTTAATAATTTTTGGGATATTATTGGAGAAGATGTTGCAACTGTAAATAAATTTCTAGATTTTGGACAATGGCTCAAGGAATTTAATCATACTTTTCTTATGCTCATCTCTAAGAAAGAAGGGGTAGTAAATTTTGCAGAATTTTAGCCCATTAGCCTTTGAAACTCTTTCTATAAAATCATTACCAGATTTATTTCCTTGAAGATGCAACTAAGCATGAAAAAAATTATTCAATCCTAGCAAAGAGGTTTTGTTCTAGGTAGACAAATTCGAGACAAAATTATTGTGGTTCATGAAACCATACACTATGGAAAAAAGCAAAAAGATAGCTATGATTCTCAAATTAGATATTGCCAAGGCATATGATAGATTGGACTAGAGATTTTTAGATAGAGTGATGAATCAATTTATTTTCAATGATAAATTTAGAAAGATCATTAGAACATGCATTACCATCTGCATGTTTTCTGTGTTGGTTAATGGAGTGGCATAAATAATTTATAGAAATGCTAAATAAATTTGGCAAGGAGATCCTTTGTCACCATTTTTTTCATCATCATGGTGGAATCATTAAGCAGATACATTTCCAAGGATTTGGTGGATGATAAATTAAGAGGCTTCAAACTAATTAGATATGTTGAGCCTGCGATGCATCAACAATTCATTGATGACACTATTTTGCTGGCTGAAGCTTCTATGTAGGAAGCTATAATGATAAAAAATATTTTGGTTATGTATGAAAATGTTTGAAATCAGTAGATTAATTTTGATAAGAGCTTAGTTTATTTTTTCAACACGTCGATGATTAGACAAGCCAAGATAGTTGCATTTTTAGGTTGTCAAATTAGAGAACTTCCTTCCACTTACTCTACTCATTAGTAATCAACTCCAGGTTTTAGCATATAATTTATTGATATAAATATTCCAAAAGAGGCTAGCAAGATGGAAAGTTAAACTCTTATCTTAGGCTAGGAAGGTAGTGTTGATTAAGAACATCTTATAAAGTCTCTCAGTTTACATTTTATCCTTGTTTAATTTGCCCAAGGGAGTGGAGGATAAACTTATCAAGATTCAAATAAATTTTCTTTGGTCTGAGACTGAGGAAAAAAGCCAATTTCACTTGATAACATGAAATAAAATTTATAACAAAAAAGATTACGATGGTTTGGGCATTAGAAATCTTTAATTGATTAACAAAACCCTAATTTTCAAATTTGTTTATAGATTTATAACTAAGAATTCAGTCTGGAGAAAGAATCTCTCCTTCAAATATCTTGAAGGGACCCAATCATCAATCTGACCAAGGATCAATTTTTGAGAGTCTCTCATATTTAGAATTTTTTAACAGCTAACAAAGAGTTAATAATTGAAGGGTCCAAATGGAAATTAGGTGATGGTAAGAAAATTGATTTTTGAAGGATAACTAAAGTATGAAGTTGACGTCTACTCAGATGGATATTGGTTTATATCTTTAAAAAAAATTGAAACAAAAATATGGGGATAATGTCACTGAATATTGGCAAATAAGGGAGGGAATTAGACAATGGAAAGAACTGATCCTAGACGTCATAAATTAGAATGATAATTTGAAGTTACTTGAGCTAAATAATTATTTGTGCATTATATATATCCTAGGGGTAGGTAGCAAAGATAAGTTGTTTGGAAGTATTTTTTTTATGGCCAATATAAAATTAAATTAGGGTATGATCTTATCTCTCAAGTACAAGAGAATGAGGTTAACTGGAAAGGGGAGTAGGATAATTTTTTTACTCCAAAAATTAGCTTCTTATCATGGGTTGTCATCCAAAATAAAATCTTGACTATAGATAATCTAAGGAAAAGAGGATGCATTATTACTAATAGATGTGTATTGTGTGAAGAGAAAAATGAAAATGTGTTTCATTTATTAGTAAATTGCTCTTTCACATAGAAAATTTGGAGTTTTTCATGAAAAAATTCAACATTTTATGGGTGAAACCTAATTCACTAATGGAATTTTAGATGTCTTGGGGTTGTCCTTTCAAAAACTCTCATCTCAAATAGCTATGCAATTTAAATCTATCATACATTATATGGAGGATTGGGGAGCAAGAAATAACAAAATATTCAAGGATAATAAGTGCAACAACAAGGATATATCTGAAAGAATTTTTATTTATATAAAAAAAATTACAAGTCAATTCAAATCAATAAAGCTAAAAATTTGCTTTCTAATGAACAAATTCCATCTCAAAATTGGCAAATAAACACTTTAGACTTAGGAAAACTAGATCCCGAGAATGAAATAAGAAAAAGAACGAAGTAGAAGCCTCCACGTGAGGGATGGATGAAGCTCAACTTTGATGGATCTTCAAAGGGAAAAGTGGAAAATGTGGAGGGAGGTGGTATCATCAGATATTTTGAAAGAAAGTTCCTTGCCGCTTATGCAGGAGATATGGGTCTAAAAATAAATCATTGCGTTGAAGCTTTAGCTTCACTATGGGGGATCAGATTGGCAAAGCAAATAAATGCTTAAAATATCTTGGTGGAGGGTGACTCATTGAACATTGTTAATTATTTCAATGGTAAAAATTTCATAAGTTGGTCTATCAAACATGTCATTGATGAAGCTAAATAAATTTTGAACTCCTTCCAACAAGTTCATATCCAACATACTTATAGAAAAGGGAATGGGATATTGACTAGTTTGCAAATAGGGGATTCAGTAATGTGGTTTCAAAACTTGGTTTGGCCATGAAGACCTTCCTAGGGAGTTGATTTTAAAAGTTACTAATGAAGGTAATAACCATGTTCATAATGCTATACATATGGATGATTTTTTGAATGTCTAGAGGGGATGTGAATTTTTATGTAATGAATCGATGACTTAGGCCTTATGAGCCTAATTTTAGTTGTTCTAAGGAGAAGTATCTAGAAGGGCAAAAGCATCTCAAAGAAGGCCAAAATAATAAACACAGATATTACCCTATTTAGATGCTCCATGAGAACTGAGATGACAGAAGTTACTAGAGTGAAGATAAGAGGAATTCAATGGGATTGCTAAACAAGATCAAACTTAAAATCAAACTGAAAGTTAGAAAGAATGAAAGAGTATGGAATGCATTGCAGACAGGGGGCCTCATAGGATTCATGGAAAGAGTTGAAGGGTTTGATAGACATCTCTCTATCTAGTTTATGAAGGCTTGGGAGGAAAGGTCTGTTACCATTAATGGTGTCACTCTTGACATCATAGAGGAACTTACCTCACATGTGATGGGCCTTTAAATTGAGGAGACTAAAAGCTACTACACTCCAAGATAATTCAAACCAGATAATGAGGATTTTTTGAAAGATGAGGAGTAGTTGGTGTAGCTGCATAATGGTTTAGATAGAGAATCTCTTCTTAAGCCATTCACTGAGGTATCTTTTCAAATTATTCAATACATTAATTTAGAGGGTAAATATAATGTGGTGAGATGGTCTATGTTTAGAATGTTTAAATACTTTAGGAACATGTTGTCTTTTAGTCTTCTTTTCTTTATTCTCAAATCCATGAAGACCTCTATATTGAAATTCAAGAATGGAAATTATTCTGCTCTGAGACATGAGGGGGTAATTTTTATTATCTTAAAATAATTTAAAGGCATGAGATAGACCATGCCTAAAATATCCCAAAGCCAACAAGAGAAGTTGAAGGAGGGACCGGTGGATATAAGGAAGATCAAAAAAATATGGATTAAAATCCAGGTAGCCCATGTAGGATTTTGAGAAGTAGGAAAAAATTTGTGGAGAAGGAGATTTTCAATAAAATGAAAAGTATTGTTAAATAACATGACAACATTAAAAAACATCTAAGAAGTGCTTCTAAAATCACTAAACATGGTGAAGAGAAATAGGGGAACCAAGGGAACAAGATCTTGCAAGAGATGTAAGAAAAGAGAGGTGATGAGACAGTCATTATCATGGATAGAGACAATGAGGTGTTGGAATAAATTAGTAAATAGGGAGATAAGATCTGAGAGTAGGATCAGGGACAAATAATGACTGAGAAAAAAAGAGAAGGGGACTACAACTCTGGATAAAGGGGAGACAACACAAAATCAAAAGGACAAAAATATGGAGAGCTCAATAATCTAGTGGCCTAAATCAAAGGCAAGGAGAATACAAACAAAATTGTAGAACTCAACCTCTAAAAAGCCTTAATGAGGTGGTTCATGTTTGAGATTACAAATCTAAAGGGAAAGATGAATGTGCTTCTGTAGGATAATGCCAAAATGTCTCCAACCTTGGCAAAGAGAGATGAGGACATCCAGGCACCTCACCTAAATTTTAGAGTGGAATTACTAGAACATGCTAATGAGAATCTACAAAATAAGATAAGTTTTTTGGTTAATTTAAGGTTGGAATGAATGAAAGTATTCAAAACATGGAAAATCTTAGGGCTCATATTAGATAATTATTTGAATCCAACTATGTTTAGAAAGGTAAAGGCAAAAAGTGGTAAAGTAGTAGTGCCCAACACACAATAAATCATGAAATTTTATTGATGCTAATAGATATGAATCTCAAGAAAATAAAGACATACTGGGAAGATGTGTCTAGAAGCCTAAAAATAGATTTGTTTTTATGTTATTTTTAAGTTTTTTAGGGTTATTTTGTAGATATTTATGTACTGTGTTGGTCCTTGTTTATCTATTTGGCTAGCATATATTTTTGTTTCTTTTATACTTGATATTCTCCTAGGGTTTGGGGACCCTAGTTCAAAAAAATTCTCCCTTTAACCTAAATAAAAAAAATTTTGTTAAATTTAACATACTTGATTGTATGTCTACATCTACTCCTATTCAAGTTTTAAGTTTGATCCAAAACTTGTGTGTGATAAAGCTAATCTATCTTTATAGACATCTTGTAACCATTACAAAGATATATATTTCATATGATATGGATGTTGCTTCTAGATTCATGCAAGATCTATACTTGGATCATTGAAAATTAACAAAATAGATACTGTGTGATATAAAAAAATTGTAAATTTTAATTTATATTATTATTTATTATTATGTCAATTTATTTGGTTATTGTGATGCTAACCATACTATGATGAGTCTACTTCTAAATATTTAATTATGTTTAGTGTAGGTTCTATCACTTGAATCACTTCATATGGAAGTTGATAAAGAAGTTGTGTAGCTATGAAGAATGATAGAAGAATGTCATGTGAAAGTTCCTCATTATACCACCCTTCTTAGTGATAGTCAAATTTATATAGTTTTGGTAAAAAAATATAATTCAACACCAATGAACTAAAGCTTATTGAAATTCATTTAATGTTGGGCCTATTGAAATTGCCATTGAGAAGAAGTATGCATGACACAATCACTTTTTAATATCCATGTGGGTCATGTGTTTCCTTCTATCTCTCTATACTTCTCATTCTAAATCATTGTAATATATCACTTTATATGATTTTGGTAAACTTCACATGGAAGTCTACATTGTACCCAATACATAATAGTATGAAGGTCCTTATGTTATAAAATACTTCAATATTCTTGGTTGATTTTTCATAAAAAATTATGGGATATATTCACTATGGGATGCCATCTCATGATCATTCTAGCCTAAACTCACTCTAAGTGGTTCAAGATAACATAGTGTAGTCCTTTTAAAGGTGCCTATGGAGACATAGTGCAAAACCTTTAGGTGTCTATGGGTGTATAGTGTAATTTTTTTAAAGGTGACTATGTGAATATGATTACATAGTATAATACCTTTGGGTATTTATAGTTGTATAGTATAATTCTTTTAAATATGACTATGTGACTGTGGTTACATAGTGTAATACCTTTGGATATCTATAGTTAAATAGTGTAATACTTTTAGGTGACTATTTTTACATAGCATAATTCTTTAAAAAATGACTATGGCATGATGAAGGATGTTTCCTTCAACTATTACATCCTAGAACTCATCATGCAGATGGTTCATGGAGTGTAAGTTTGTTATGTTGTTACCTTCTAAAATTCATCATGTGGATGGTTTGTATAGAATAATTTATTTATTTTAAAGGTAATTATGACATGTATATCTATTTAACATTAAGGGAGAGTGTTAGAATAATTAATGGTTAAGTGGTGATATTTATGTACCCTCAAATATATTAAATTATATTGGTTACATACTAATATACTTTATTATTTATCATGAGTTTATCTTCATGTAAATAAATAATAAAATATATTAAATGACCTTTGGAGAGGTTAGACCCATTAATGTGGTGGTTGAAAAAGGTCATATTATAATGGTCAGATTACCTTATATAATAAAGAGTTTATATTGTAAGATGCAATGAAAAAATGAGAGTTGAGATAAATGAGAAAATGTGGAGAACACATTTCCAAGTTATGTGAAGATTGATTGAGAAGAAGTGAGAGAAAGAAAGACTATATTAGGTACTTGTTAATTTATCATAATATGAATAATCTTTTTCGAGTTTTTTACCTCTTGGAGGTTTTTCCATGATATCTTGTGTTGGTTTCATGTATGCCTTTGCTCTTGATCTCATATCTATATCTATTATTCATATGCATTATTTTGCTTAATTTATCAGTCTAAATTTATTATATGCATGCTTAACATGATATTAATAAACCCATAAGTGTTTAATAACCTTTTTGCATTTTTTACTTAACTGTTCTAATTGATGCATTCTCTTTTTATAGTATTTATTATCTTTTATAATATATTTGAGAGAGACATGGAAGGAAGGTATCTCAATATTAATCGATAACATTGCCTCAATACTATAAACCAAAGAATAAAGTGTCACCTGAGTAGGTGTGAAAACACCAATATGGTATGCACATAAAATATATACCATCTATTGGTGTCAATCTAAATTGTTTCATTCAACTATTTTTCCAAGTATTTTGACAATTATTTTATTTGTTGCCTTTGCCTGGCCATTACCCTATGGATAGTAAGGTGTAGAAAATGCATATTAAATTTTGTATTTACTATAAAAGTGTTTGAATATCTTATTTTTGAATGATGATCCATTGTTAGAAATAATAGCCAAATTTATGTCAAAAGAGAAAATAATATTGGTCATAAAAAAGTTGCATATCTCTTCCCCTGTAGTAATCTCAAGTAGGATTTCCTCCACCCATTTTGTAAAATATTATGTCATGATTATGAACTTGTGTCCATCAGTAGACACTAGTTTTATCTTTTCAATCAAATCAAATCCCCATAAATAGAAAGGATAAGATGAGATAATTGATTGTAACTCGTGAGATGGTGCATGGTTCAAATTGCTATATTTATATCATTGTAAACATAATCTAGTATGTTTAATACATTATTGTTCCATGATAGGCAAATAATACCCCTGATGTAAGAGTTTTTAGGACATGGACTTGCCACTAAAACATCTGTCACACTCACTATCATTCATTTCTAATAATGCGGTATGTACCTCATCTATGCTTAAACATAGGAGGTGTCCATTCAAACCATGTTTGAATAAATCATTCCCAATAATAACAAAAAAAATTGAATCACATTGTAATTTATGTTTATCATTCAATGTAAATTAGTTCGGTATATAATCTTGGTAAAGGAAATTATAAATATCACTATACCATTGTACATTCATAGAATTGTGAGTAATAGCAAGACTAGTTAAGACATCCATTTTGTCAGAATAAATGGAAGGCTCTCATAACTAGTGTATGTTAAAGTCTATATCATCATCATTGATATCAAATGTCATCAAGAATGTAACACTAGACATTGCATCTGCATAGTGGTAAGGTTTATGGGGGATAATATTAATAAAAATATATCAATTATTTCTTTTACTCGATCCATCATTTCTTTATATGGTAGAAGATGTTCTTATTTAGTTTAGTAATGATTGGTAACTTGATCAATGATCAATCAATAATCACCAAAGACCTAAATGTCCTTCATATAAAGATTTTGTGCTATTGACAACCCAATTATCAAGGATTTATATTATGTTATATTATCAATTCAAGAAAATGCTAATTTGTAAGAGAAAGGTATGTATTTGCCCTTAGGGGCACAAAATATAATATTAGCAGCCACTCCTACTCTACATGTGGATCCATTAAAAAACATTATCTATGGATTCAAAGATATATTGTATGCCTCGAATTCAACATAAAAAGCATTGGTAATTGAAAAATAAATAGGTATTGGAGAGAGAACCAATTGGTCCACTACAACTTGACCTTTTATTTATTTTTAGGACATAAATTTGAGATCAAACTTGGTAAGTTGCATCACCCATTTTTTGATACGACTAGTGAGGTGTGTTTTGTTCATATGGAACCTTAATGGATCTTATTTAATTATCACATGGACCTCATGTTGATCAAATAATGTCATTGTATTTGTGTAGCAAAAATCAAGGCTAAACATAAATTTTTCATTGTTGCATATTTGCCTTCATAATCATTCAATTGACAACTAATGTAATGGATCACCCTTTCTTTATGTTTATCATCATATTGTGCTTATAGGGCTCCAAGGGCATCTTGAGTAGTTAAGATATAGAGAAGTAATGTCCTATCTGGAATAGGAGGTATGAGTATTAATGGGTTTGCTAAATATTCTTTAATTTTATCAAAGATTTGTTGAAAAACATCATCCCATAAAAAATTGTTGTCTTTTTTTATCAAACGTGTTAAATGAATTATTTTACCATCCAACTAAGTGATGAAGATTCAGATAAATGAATCATTTTATCATCTAACTGAGTGATGAAGAGTCATATACCTTGAATTCTACCTTGTAAACAATATAGCTATTTTAGATTAGTTGGTGACAGCATCTCAACAATAGATTTTACATTTTTAGGATCAACCTCGATGCCTCGCTAAGAAATAATGTACCTGAGGAGCTTTCTAAAAGACATCTCAAAAATATATTTTACATTTTAAAGATAAACCTCGATGTCTCACTAAGAAATAATGTACCCGAGGAGCTTTTCAGAAGACACTTTGAAAATGCATTTTTGTTTATCTAAACAAATGTTAAACTTGTATAAGTGTTCAAATATTTTTCATAAATCATGAACATGGTCTTGTCAATTCTTTGATTTGTCAAGTAAATTGTTAACATAGTTCTCAATAGTTTTGTGAATAAATCATGAACAATATGAGTCATGACCAATTGATATGTTGCTATGATATTTTTATCTCTAAAAGTCATGACCAATTGTCTTTTCTTGATCTCTTGGGCTAATTTTAATTTGGTTATATCTTGAAAACCCATCCATAAATGAAAATGTCTCATACCCAGTTGTAGAATCAAAGACCATGGAAATATTAAGTAATTGAAAGTCATTTGTTGGACAAGCCTTGTTTCTATCACGATAATTAGTTCAAAATCAAAATTTTCCATTAGGCATAGTAATAGGCACGATGTTAGATACCTAATATGAATGTGCAATGGTTCATATGAATATAACATCTAAAAAAATTTGAATCTCTTTTTTAAGTAGCAACGACACTTTATGATGAATTTTATGCATCATTTTATTAATAGGTTTTTCATTGGGATACAATAATATATTGTGCATCTCCATTGATGGGTCAATCCTACACATATCTGAATAAGCCCAAGAAAATAGTTTTGGGTAATCATGTAGGACTTGATGATAGGACTTTCCTCCATCATCCTTCATCATTGTTACAAATAATAATGGTTGGTGATCTTTTTCTAGTTCCATAATTAAATTTTTTTGTTTCTTCATTTATCAAAGTAGACCGCTCTATAATAAATGGTGTTGTAGGAATAGTATTATGTGCATCATTTTGGACATTGGTATCATCTCTCTCACTAAAATAAGCATGAGAAAAGGTGTCACGAGGAAACATATTCTTATGATAAAAAGAAGGGAGATCCTCATATGCCCTCAAGTACTCTAATAATGACTCGTCATTTAAAAATTCATCAAATATCAAATTTTGTAATGAAGTAATCATATCAATAAAATGAGGATGAATCATAGGTAGATATGTTGTGTAAGTATGCATAAATTTAGATTTGGTCTTTTGGAAACAAGGTGTGGTGCAAGTAGATTGCCTATGAGTTACATATTTATCTAAAAACCCCAAGCCTTGTCAATTTGTATTATTTTTAGGAGAGATGGGTTGAAATATAACCTGTTAATGTTTTCCCAATCCTTGTCCTTTGTATCCATATTTGAGAAAATATCAAGAACCAAAATTAGGTTTATAAGATTGTGGTGTAGGATTATTTATTTGTTGGATTATGACACAATGCTTGAACGGGTTAGTATCCATTGGATGTATGTAAACAAATCCTTGATGGATGAATTTTAAGCATGCATGAAGAGTAGATGGAACCACATACATTTCATGTATCCAAGGTCATCCCAAAAGTAAGTTATAGTTTAAATCATTTGGCATAACATGGCATAAATTAGGTAGTGTAAAGGGTCCCATAGTGATGTTCAATGTTATTTTCCCTAATAATTATCATGGAATATTACGAAAGCCTTTGATGATCATATTTGAAGGTTTCAAATCATTAGGCCTAATGCCAAGTAAGGAAATAAAGGATATATTTCAAATGTTGAGCCTTGAACCATTGTCCACAAGGACTCTTTTTACAATTTTATTGCACACACAAACTTCAATGTATAATGGTAAACAACAATTTATGAGGTCTTGTGGTGGTAGATATTCCTTTTTAAAGGATACATTATGATCAACCCATTTGATATAATTTAACATAGAAGATACATATGGAGGCTCCACATTACTTGGTAAAAAAGTCATGCGTAATGCATCCAAAAGAACATCTTTGTAATGGGAGGAATGATGGAGAAAGTTTCAAGATGAATTTTTAGCTATAAAATCATTAAAAATTTTTATGGCATGGTGGAAAGAGAAAGAATATTTCATGCACTCCCTTTGGCATTTTGTAGTAACAGGTAGGAGCTCATTGTAAAAATTATAAAAAGAGGGGGTATGCAATAATACATGTGATTTATAGTAATAAAATTTAGAACCCCTTATGAATTGGATTGATTTAGGCTTACATGAAAAATCACAAGTAACAACTAATATGAAGTACTACAATATGAAGTAACTAACAGATATATACATATTAAACATGCCTTGAAACAAAGAAACAAGAAACCCTAGATCAATATCTAGGGTTTTAAGCATGAAAGGTCAGGGTCACCAAATTTTTAACTATAAAATATAGATTGTTGAGAGTCTAGGATTAAAGGGGTAGATATAGCCTGGGGCACAAGGAAGATAAACTATCTTTAAAATAGATCAATTGTTTAAAATACTCAAATAAAACATATATTTAATTTATTATGCTGAGATGCTAAATATAAAATTAAAACTACGATAGATATTGCAATGATAAAGAAAATAAGACATTTTATCAATTCTAATGCTAATATAGATATGGATCTGGAACAAGTAGAGAGTGGCTTAGATTAGATTTTAGAATAGTCCCTTGATTCTATAAATGTGACCTTTATAGCCGTAGAACCTTATGTCAACCTAGGATGGTTACGTTAACACTACTATTTAACTCAAACATAAATGTCTAGTATGAAATACCTATTGAAAATGAATGTGACCATCTAGATACATCTGCATTCTATGTCATCTTCACTCTAGTGTATTCAGATTGGAGTCATGGATTGTCACTCATTGTCAAATAGAAAAACTCTAGTTCTTCATATTCATAATGGTTATGGGAAAAATGGATTAGTAGGCACATGATGTTGATCTACTCTAAAAACACCTCTATAAATAAATATTTTCTACAAAACCAATACTTTGAAGAGGGATTCAAACTTATGTAATTATCCCTTACGTGTTGGCTTGTGTGTAAATCATGTAATGTGTGATAACAATGTACAATAGTGACCTAGGTTGTAATTTAGAAAATATAGCTCTTGGGATGCTCTTTCATTACTTCAGACTTGTAGATATGTTGTCTCTGTTGACCGATTTTGACCCTATAGGTAAAATTATCACCCTTATAGGTAAAAACATGAATTCTAGGTGTTTTAGGGGTCTAATACACATATCACAAGGTGTTTTATATGTTAATTAATGTCATTCAATGTTATACTATCCTTGGTCCCTAGTCTTTTTAGTCATTTTGAGATCAAAAAAGGGGAATTTAATGAGTTGTATATATTTATTTGGAAGTGTGAAGGTTATAAAAGGTTATGTCACATACCATGTGTCTTAAGAGGTCTTAATTAACTAACATAATTGAAAAATGTTAGGTTCTTCAGAAGAAAGGGTAATTTTCTTGAGAAAAAAAGAGAATGTGATACTTTTACGACTCATGGAGAAGTGTGCCACATAGTGAAAGATCATAGAATGTCCCTTTAGATTCTTCAAGCTTAGTTCCACGTTTGAAATGCTTTGAAAGTGTCATTTTTGGCCCAAAACTATTTTGCTCTTTTTTCATCCTTCTAGACACACAAAAGTGACCTTCAAGTTTATGCTTAGTACGGGTTTCAAGTCAAATTATTTTGGTAGGTTGTATTAAACATATATACCTTCATTTCCATAACAATATTTCAAATAATAGTGGCATGTGATTTATGAACCATCCTCATGAAGTTGATTGTGTTTTTTTCTTATTGTTTCATGCACCTTATAGGTTTTGCTCTATTTTTGACAATTTTGTACAAATTAGTTGGTGAAGTTGACTCCAAATTATGTGGGATATCTTATAATATGATCTCCATGTTTATTTTCATGTTTCATGGTGTTTGGATGAGCAATTTATCTCATGTTGCAGGAAGGTGCCACCATATGCAGTCTCAGTCAGTTCTCCTTGTTTGTAGAATGTTTGGTTCTTAGAGGTCTCATAGGAATGTGATGTGATGTTTCCCATGTCTCAATGTCATATTTATCATCTTAACTTCATGTTTTATCTCACAATATCATGCTTGGATCAAGTTTTTAGTTTTTTTATGCTCACAACCAACTCTTTGCTCAAATTCACTTGCAACCATGTTGGAGCACGTGTGAAGAACCTCTTTAGCATGTCCATGGAAGTGTTTTGGAATTATAATAATGTTTCATGTTGATAATTTTTTGAAAATATTAATTTATTATGCATCCATTCCCTTTGGTGCATGAACCATTTCACGTTCACTACTTGCATATAGCCTAAGTCCACTTATAGTGGTCTCTCTTTCATAACATCATGATGGAAGAAGATATTTGACCTTAAATTCAAATATTTTTGAGTCTTATAAGTTTATTAGAAAACATGGATATGGCCTAAAATTTATCAAAATATCACATATCATGTTGGTTGTCTAATTTGCATTTACTGCCTATATATAGGAAAATGTGCATCTACTGGGGCCTGAGATGACATCATACTGAAATTGAAAATGTGATAGGTTTGCCAATATCTCTGAGTGAAAAAAAGATAACTTGAACACTTTATGGGGGTATTTAAAGTTTTCATAAACATAAGTATCCTGCATATTGTCCCATTTTACTCCTCTACCTGTATGTGACAACAACCACCTATAGGTGGCCTTAATAGAGGTATATAGGTCCTTGAATAGGAGGTTAGAACATGGTAAAACTTTTCCTTAGGATATTGGTAAATTTAATTGACCATATCATACCTATTTGAATGTGTCAATTTTTCAAATTGAAGTGGAGATACCTTCAAAAGCATAAGATGACTATTCAGGCCCATTTTCCCCAAAAATGCAAAACAAAATTCTTAGGGGTTTTGATGATATCTCATAACAAGGTTTAAATAAAATTGAAGTCATATTAATGGATTGGTCTTGTAGCCCTATCATAGGACAATGACTTTAAAATTTTTAGGGGAAGATGAGAAATGGAGATCATCTTTTGAGGAGCCCCAAATTGCCTATTTATGCTCTGAAAACAATCAATGTTATCTACAGTTAGGAGTCAAAAGAAGCCTTTTTCACCAAGGTTAAAAATTAGACATTAATTCCATGGTGGAATGGTTCCAAGTGTTTCAAGTGACACCTATGACCAAAAGGATCATCAAAAGGATATGATAATCTTTGTTTTATTTCCCACCTATACCTACAGGTCCCCTATTCACCATGAATGTAGCCTATAGGCTAGCTGTAGGGTTATCAAAAGGACTAAGATTGATAGCCTTGTTAACAAGATTCTTTCCAAGCATGAAAGGGAAAAATTCAAATATATTATGGTGTAGATATCTTCAAAGGTGTTTGAATTATTTTCAACAAGTTTTAGATCATAAATAACACCTACAGGACCTCTCACAGTCAATTATATTTGACTATGAGAGGCAGAGAGTAAAGGAAATGTGTTTGACGAGACCTAGCATTTTAAATGTGGACAAAATAGATCCAAACAGGTGTGATATAAACCTTAGGTATTAGATATAGGTTTATAACATTGTTTTCAAAGCTTAAACATGTGTTTCCACCTATAGATGAGCCCCTCCAAAGCAAAAATGTAGTCAGTTATAACTGTAGCTGACAGTGACCAAGTGGTGAATTTTATAGGCCTTAAACCTAATAAATGCATGTCACAGGTGACTCAAAGTACTATCAGGTGGCATTGAATATTTCATAAGACCTTATACTAAGGTAATCAACTCTAGAAGTGTGATTTTCACCTATAGCTAGAGAAAATATGTAGGTAGGTCCAACTTAGCACTCAAGCCTAATTAGGAAAGAACATAGTTCAAGGTGTAAATATGGATGAAAAAGGTTTATAAGAATTATTATAACCTATATAATGATAGTGACCATAATTTTATGCCCTAAGGACATGGAAAAAAGGGAATAAAAGGTTCCAATCATGTACACAATTTGTCATAAAGGAGTATGTTTTGGGTTTTGGAGTGATTTTGGGGTCAAATGACCTAATAGAAGGATGTATTTTTGTGTGGAAGGTAAATAAAACTTGGGTAATTCCATCCAACATCCAATTTTTTTGAGATAATATGGGAAGTTACCTATATTTTGTCTCAGACAAAGGGCACTTTCCCTTAGGCTTAAACTATCAAGTTTGGAAGGATGGGTAAGAGGGTGAACAAGAAGATAAGGAGCCCCTTAAAAAATATATGTAAAATTGAGGGAAATATATTACAATCATGGAAACCAATCACAGAGAGATCAAACTAAACATAGTATTCCAAACCTACAAGAGTTGCAGATAGGCTTGTTAGGCAAGTTTAGACCTAAAAGCCAAAAAGAGAATCATTGTTACTTCCTTTTTGATATGATAATTATAACTTGTTAAAGAATTTTTGTGGAAACATTATGTATGTGTTCAATCCTATGAAATTAAAATAAGCCAATTGGATGGCCTAGACCAAAAGGGTCTCAGTCAGGCTCATTAAACAAGGATTAGGCCTAGTGTCCAAAGAGGAGGTCATTCACATTTTTAGCCTTAGGCATGCATTTAAAACTATTGTAACATGTTTATAGGATGTATAAAGATGTTTTTAAGCCTTAAAATTTCATATAAAACATCATGAGAACCATTATTTTCTCAAGAAAAAACTCAGGCCTATGGAAATGAGGAATCAAGTTCGAATAGGTAACTTTAAATGCTCATACCTCCATTGATGCTTTGCATGGAGACTCAAGGATTTTGGAGATGTTAACAGGGTCCTTGAACATCAATTTAGTGATATTTTTTTCCAAGTTGAACGTGAAACCTGTATGAACAAATCTTAAGAGCTAAAATAGGCCTAAAACCCTTTTTAAACCCTTGGAGAGACCAGTTTCGAGAAATGAGGTTGGAAAGATAATATAATGGAATATTTTGTTGAGGATGATGATTTGATATTTTAGAGGACTCTTTCAAGCTCCATCCCATACTTTTGAGTTGTACGAACTTGTATGCATAGGGTACAAAATAGTTTTTTCTTGATAGTTTTGTACATTATATAGGTTGTTGGAGGTATCAAGAGATGAAACCAAATTTAGGAAGAATATTGAGACTTTTGATAACCCCTCATATTAATTTCATTTCTCAAAACAACTATTAAGTGCCTCAATATGAGATCTCATTTTAGCCAATCAAAACTAACATAGTGACCAAGCTAGTGAGAAGGGTGGAAAACTTCAAGTGAGCTGATTTTAAGGTGTGTTTGATGCCTCTAAAACCATGGAAGGTCTTGATAGGTGTCATCCACTCCCTCCCATATATTTTTAGGGAAAACTGATGTCTTTTTGGAGGCTAAGTATGCAGGGTGCATGAAGAAAGAGGATTTTAGACTACAGATGATGATGGCTCATCCCAAATGATTCCAGATGATTTTAGATGACCAAGCCTACAATTAATGCATGGAGAGGCATGTGTAAAATCCTTATCCTTAATTTCAATCATCAAATCTATCCCTAATCATTTTTTGGGATGTTCAAACATGTCCAAATTATGAAGGCATTTTTTGATCCAGAATGAGAACTTTCATGCCACTTTCCAAGAGTTTCATGACTTGTATGGACACTTGAACTTCCTGACCTTGCATGGCTCTTCCCACATCCTCTTCTCATGCACAAGTAATTAATTTTATTATCTTGACAAGTTTCCTTGTGACATTTGTACTTCTCTCTTCTCCTCTCTCTCTTATGTTCTATAAGAACTAGCCATTGTGACTTATGCTCCACCTGAGTATAGTGAAGCCCTACTCATTTTCATACCATTTGATCAATAAGACTACTAATTATTTACCTCTTCATGACTGTTCATAGTGTGTTCTATTTGAATGTTGGATCTTACTTAGTGAAGACTATGGATTCCTTAACATGTTGTCTCATTCTTTCATCCTATTTACAATTGGAAAGCTTATTCTTGCATGACATGTGAAGTGTTCAAGGAAATGTCAAGGGTTGAGTGAGTTATTCTACTCACTAGTGTCATTAGAGGCCTCTTGTCTAGTCCTCCTAGCTTTGCACATTCATCTATAATCTCATAATTTAAAATTGATGTGAGAAGATGCAGATTGAAGGAATGTATATTTGGTTAGTCCTTTGTTCTCATGTGTAACATGATACTAGTTGGAAGTCATCATATTATTTGATGTATCACCTCTCTTAGAATAGTTTTTTTTTAGTTATCTCTCTCTCTTTACACCCTAAAATTTAGGTGTAGTTTCAATCCAAAGTAGTACATCAAGGGAACTATCCCTATCTAGAGATTCACCTCATCCTTAGGCTAACCACAAGCGTAGAGGTATTTTCATTATGCCACTTGGATGAGGAGAGATTAGGCATCTCCTCAAAGGGTGAAAATTCAAGTGAGAATAGTTTTTGGCATGGCTGGTGGGACTCTTGGTCCAAGAAGTTGAGATATTTTTGGTGTTGTCTCTCAACAGTCAACCTTTGGAGGAATATATCCAAGCATCAATGGTGACTCCAAAGTTATATCAGCTGGTCAAACAATGTAAGTTTGCCTTTGAAGATTGTTGGTAACATTTTTCTTTGTGTTCTTGCTTTCAATGAAGTTCTATAGCTAATTTTGACGTTGAATATTGTTTTACACAAGTTGGTGAGACATATCTATTTTATGGCACTCCCTATCAACCTTGGTGTGATCCTCAATAGAATTTTTATGATCCCTATCAACTCCCACATGGCCATTATCAGTCTTCTCATGATTATTACCAGTATTATAGCAATCCTCCTTAATGTCTTGCTCCCCCTAGTCAACCTAGACACTTCTCAACTCAATCCATTTCCACCTTCAATAAGACACTCTTGGGTTATGATAAGTACATGTTGAATCTTGATACACTAAGGGTACATGTTCAAGATGTTCCTATACATTTCATTCACAAAGCAAGAGATGCATTAGAAATAGTCAAAAGAGAGTGGATATCTATTAAGAGAGCCAATTGGCAAAGACTCACAAGTGAGATGCTAGATGTGAATGGCTTGATTGCATCCTTGGAAGATAAACTATGATTTCATGAGGAGAACAATCACCAAGTTGATCAGCCTTCATATCCACTTCCCAAAGTTTTCTATCAACCATATTTGATCCCTACTCATGAGCCCAATCAAAATTGCCAAAATCATCCTTTTCCAAATCAAATGGAAGAGAGAGTTGAAAAGACCAGCCTTGTGTTTGAAGCAAACCTTGATAGGAAAATTGAGTTGGCCAATATGCAAACAGTCCCTATTAGCAGCTAAGGAAGTGTAATTCAAGTCCTCATTGCCCTCTCCCATTACATCCCCACCTCAAAAAGAGACCTCTAGATATGCCATTCCAAGTTGGAGACAAGATGGAGATTTCAAGCCTAAGGAGATTTCAAGTTTCTTGAATAATTCATCCACTCCTCAAGTTGCATCACCACCTTAAGAAAAAACCCATAATCCCAACATCCTAAGCTGGAGTACGATAGTGGAATCATGGGGAAAGGAGTAGAAAATCCTAGATAAAGAGTGTGAAGTTGAGGAAAAACTTGATCCTATGAAAGTCCCTCCCACCTTTCCTAAAGAGACCTCTTGTTCTCTATGTCAGCCCTCTTGTACTCCTCCTCATGATGATGTCTATGAACTTCAAGAGAGATTTTTTCAAGAGAATCTATCCAAGTAGATTGAAGAGTTAGAGGCAAAGATGAAATTGCTAAGTCAAGGTGTGATGAAAGGTTTAGACCCAAAAGAAGATCCTATGCCTAAACACATTCCATCTACCCTTCTTCAAGAGAGTCCTCAAGCTAAATTAGATGTGAATGAAGTGATTTTCAAGTGGAAAGAAGAAAATTAAGTTATTTTAGACCAAGGTCTATCTCCTGTTCCTCAAGATCTTCCAACAGAACCCCCTACATTTCACTCCCAATCTGATTTTGAGTTCTATGTGCCACCTTCACCAACTATTTTATCTTGTCCTCACCCCATCACCCTTTGCTTTGATGTACCTATGGCATGGGAACCTAAATAAGATTAGCTAGTTGACAAAACTTAGACCTCTTGCTTGAAGAAAGCTCAACTCCTTGGCAGCCTCATTAGACTAAGTCACATGATTACAAGATGCCTAGTCTTGGCATCACCAACAAAGAGAAAGAAATGAAGGATATTGCAGCCCTTGAGAATAAAATTATTGATATGGAAGTTGAAATACAAATTGAGAGCCCTTAAGGGATCCTCAATGATGAAGAAGAGGTGACTTATTGTGTGGAGAGTTATGATTGGGTTGATGAGGAAGAATGTTTTCCTTTTGCCAAAGAAGAGGAAACCTTCATTAGTTCTTCCATCATTTTCAAGATGTCATGGATGGGAAAGGACAAGTTATTAATCATCCTTTGGATGACTTATTTTAAATCATTGGAGTAGGTTATACTTCTCTTCAAGGAGGCTATGATTTGGTTAAATATGGAGAAGGCAACCTTGGCACTCAAGTGAATATGCAAAGGAAAACCAACCTTTCAAATATGTCCTTTCAAGAGGCATATGCATTTGATGATGATATGTTTGAAGTCATCAACATGGAATATCATCTTCTCAATCAGTTGGTAGAAACACATCAGCTCTTAAAGGATGGAACAAACTCCTATTAGCCTCAATCTTCTAGGGAACAAGAAACCAATCCTCTTGAAGCCATGCCTACAAAGAAGATGAAAGTTGACCATGAGATGAAGAGTAGGAAGCAGTATGAGGTATATGTATAATTTTAAGAGGAATATATCTAAATTGGAGACCTATTTGAGGATGATCTACTTGAGAGTAGATCAAGTGAAGTTCTAAGGAATAGCTTTGATCTATAAAGCATCTAATTCAAGGAGAAACATGTTTGACACTATGACTCATCCCATCAAGAAGATGATTCAAGAAGTTTTCCTTTTGACCTTGGAAAGGAGGTATGTTTAGGTGCTATTTGTGTATAATATTTTATTTTCTAATTCCCCTAAGTGCCTTAAACACATGGTGTGCGTGTATTGTGTGTTTGTTTGTTTAGTTGTGTGTGTGTGTCCTTTGTTTTATGTGGTTGAGGTAAACAAGTGGTATTGTCTTGATCAAATCCTATGGTCAAAGTCCTCTTATTATGTCTTAGAGTTCAGATGACTCTCTAAGTCCAATGGATTGATAAGGCTATTGGTCTGGTTAGTATAGCAGGTGTACTACCCCTATGAGTCACTAATTTGTTGACGAAATTTGACCCTACAGGTCAAATTAGAGCCCCTATAGGTAAAAACTTGACTTCTAAGTGTTTAGGGGTCTACTAAATATTCCACAAGGTGTTTTAAAGGTTTATTAATGTCATTTAATGTTATACTAGCCTTGGTCCTTAGTCATTTTAGTCATTTTGAGGTTAAAAAAGGGGCATTTAATGAGTTGTATGGATTTATTGGGAGGTTTAAAGGTTTCAAAAGATTATTTCACATCTCATATGTACTAAGAGGCCTTAATCAACTGACATAACTGAAAAGTGACAAGTTATTTAGAAGAAATGGTAGTTTTCTTGAAAAAAAAGAGAATTTGGCACTTGTATGGCTCATAGAGAAGTGTTCCACATGGGAGAAGATCATAGAATGTCCCTTAAGCTTCCTAAAACTTAGTTTCACATTTTAAATGCTCTGAAAGTTCCATTTTTGGCCTAAAACCATTTTGTTCTTTTTTCATCCTTCTAGGTATACAGAAGTGACCTTCAAGTTTGTGCTTAGTACGGACAGCTGAAGAGGTTTCAATTCAAATTATTTTGTGAGGTTGTAGTAAATAGAGGTACCTTCATTTCCATAACAAGATTTTGAATAATTGTATCCTGTGATTTATGAACCTTCCTCATGAATTTGATTGTGCTTTTCTGCTTGTTGTTTCATGCACCCTATAAGTTTTACTCTATTTTTGACAATTTCATACAAACCAATTGGTGAATTTGACTCCAGAGGATGTGGGACCTCTTCTCAGATGCTCTCAATGTTTAGTTTCATGTTTTATAGTGTTTGGATGAGCAATTTATCTCATGTTGCAGGAAGGTGCCACCATGTGCAGTCTCAATCAGTTCTCCTTATTTACAGAATGTTTGGTTCTTAGAGGAAGTCTCATAGAAATGTGATGTTATTTTCCCATGTCTCAATTCCATATTAATCATCTTCCCTTCATGTCTAGTCTCATGATATCATGTTTGGATCAAGTTTTCAGCTTTGTTATGCTCACAACCAACTCTTTGCTCGAATTCACTTGAAGCCATGTTGGAGCACGTGTGTAGAACCTATTTATCATGTCCATGGAAGTGTTTTTGAATTATAATGATGTTTCATGTTGATAATTTTGTGAAAATATCAATTGATTATGAAGATAGTCCCTTTGGTGCATAAACCATTTTAGTTTCACTACTTACAAACGGCCTAAGTCCACCTATAAGGGTCTCTCTTTGATAACATCATGATGGAAGAAGAGCTTTGATAGTAGATCCAAATATTTTAGAGTCTTAGAAGTTGATTGGAAAACTTTGAGAAGGCCTAAAATTGATCACAAGACTACATATCTTACTGACTATTTAAGTTTGCATTTACTACTTGTAGATAAGAAAATGTGCATCTACATGAGCCTGAGATAATGTCATACTGAGATTGAAAATGTGATATTTTTTCAAATCTAAGTGAAAATAAGTTAGTTTTAACACTTGATGAGGGTATTTAAAGTGTTCATAAACATAAGTAGCCTGCATATTGTCCCATTCTACTCTTATGTCTGTATGTGACAACAACCACCTACAGGTGGCCCTAACAGAGGTATATAGGTCCTTGAATAGGAGGTTGGAACATGGTAAATTTTTTATTTGGGATCTAGTTAAATGGAATTGACCATATTAGACCTATTTTAATGTGTCAAGTTTTCAAATTGAAGTGGAGATACCTACAAAAGCATAAGATGACTGTTCAGGCCCATTTCCCCTAAAAATGCAAAATAGAGTTCCTGGAGGTTTTGATGATATCTCATAACAAGGTTAAAATATATTTTAAGGCATAATGATGGCTTGGCATTATATCCCTATCATAAGACAATGACCTTACAAAGTTTGAGGTGAAGATGAAAAATGGAGATCAGCGTTTGAGGAGCCCTAAATTGCCTATTTATGCTCTAAAAACAATCAGTGTTATCTACAGTTTGGAGTCAAAAGAAGCCTTTTTTGACCAAGGTTTAAAATTAGACATTACTTCCATGGTGGAATGGTTTTAAGTAGTTCAAGTGACACCTATGACCAAAAGTATCATCAGAAGGAGATGATAATATTTGTTTTGTTTCCCACCTATACCTATAGGTCCCTGTTCACCATGAATGTAGCCTATAGGCTGGCTGTAGGGTTATCAAAAGGACTAAGCTTGATAGCCTTGTTAATAGACTTCTTTCCAAGCATGAAAGGGAAAAATTCAGATATATTATGGTGTATATAATTAAAATGGGGTTGAGTTCTTGTATACAAGTTTTAGATCATAAATAACACCTACATGACCTCTCACAGTCAACTATAGTTGACTGTGAGAGGCAGAGAGCAAAGGGAATGTGTTTGATGAGACCTAGCCTTTTAAAGGTGGATATAATGGATCAAAACATGTGTGAAATAAAAATAAGGGGATATATATAGGTTTATAACATTGTTTTCAAATATTAAACATGTGTTTCCACCTTCAGATGACCCCCTCCAAAGCAAAAACTCAGTCATTGTAACTATAGCTGACAGTGACCCAGTGGTGACTATTCTAGGCCTTGAACCTGAAAAATTCATGTCACAGGTGACTCAAAGGATAATATGAGTTGGAATTAATATTTAATAAGACCTTATACTGAGGTAATCAACTCCAGAAGTGTGATTTTCACCTACAGGTAGAGAAAATATGCAGGCAGGTCCAACTTAGCACTTAGGCCTAATTGGGCAAGAACAATTCAAGGTGTAAATATGGATGAGAAAGGTTTATAAGCATAATGAGAACCTATATAATTATATTTAAAATAATTTTATACCCTAATTACATGGAAACAAATGAATAAAAGGTTCCAATGATGCATCATACAACCCATTCCTCAAATCATGTACACAGTTTGTCATATAATGAGTTTGTTTTGGGTTTTGGAGTGATTTTGGGGTCAAATGACCTAATATAAGGCTGGATTTTGTGTGGGATGTCATTAAAACCTAGTTAATCCCATCCAACATCCAAATTATTTGAGAGAATAGGGGAAGTTCCCTCTATTTTATCTCAGATAAAGGACCACTTTCCCTTAGGCTTAAATTAGCAGGTTTGGAAAGATGGGTAAGAGGGTGAACCAAAAGCTAAGGATCCCCTTTAAAAAAGGTATGGAAATATGAGGTAAATATATTAAAATTATGGAAACCAATCATAGAGAGATGAAACTAAACAGAGTAGTCCAAACCTACAAGGGTTACAAATAGGCTTGTTAGGCAGGTTTAGGCCTAAAAGCCAAAAAGAGAGTCATTGTTACTTCCTCCTTGAGATGATAATTATAAATTGTTAAAACATGTTTTTGGGAAAATTATGGATGTTTTAAATCCTATTGAATGAAAATAATCCAATTGGATGGCCTAGACCACAAGGGTCTCAGTCAGGCTCATTAAACATGGATTAGGCCTAGTGTCCAAAGAGGAGGTCATTCACACTTTTAGCCTTAGAAAATAATTTAAACATATTATAGCATGATTATAGTATGGATATATATGTTTTCAAGCCTTAAAATTGTAGATAAAACATCAGGAGAGCCATTTTTGACTCAAAGACAAACTCAGGCCTATGGGAATGAGGAATCAAGTTTGAATAGGTAACTTCAAATGCTTATACCTACCTTGTTGATTTTCATGGAGACTCAAGGTGTTTATAGATGTTAATATGGTCCTTGAACATCAATTTTGTGATACTTTTTTTTAATTTGAATGTGAAACCTGCATGAACAAAGCTTAAGAGCTAAAATAGGCCTAAAACCCTTGCTAAACCCTTGGAGAGACTAGTTTGGATAAATAAGGTTAGAAAGATAATCTAATGGAATTTTTTATTGAGGATGATGATTGGAAATTGTATATGACTCTTTTAGTCTCCATCTCATACTTTTTATTTGTATGGACTTGTACAGACAGGGTACAAAATAAGCTTTTCTTGATAGTTTTGTACATTGTGTAAGTTGTTGGAGGTTTCAAGAGATGAAACCAAATTTATGAGGAATATTGAGACTTGTGATAACCCATAATGTTTATTTTATTCCTAAAAAAATTTCTTAATTACCTCAATAGGAGATCTCATTTCAACCAATCAAAACTGGCATAGTGACCAAGCTAGTGAGAAGGGTGGAAAACTTCAAGTGAGCTGATTTTAAGGTGTGCCTGATGCCTCTAAGGCCATGGAGGATCTTTAAAGGTGTCATATACTCCATTCCCTTAATTTTCATGGAAAATTGATGCCTTTTTTGATGCCAAGTGTGCAAGGTACATGAAAGAAGAGTTTTTGGACTGCAGATGATGATGGCTCATTCCCAGATGATTCTAGATGACCAAGCCTAAAAATAATACATGGAAAGGCATGTATAAAATCCTTCCCCTTCATCCCAATCATAAAACATATCCTTAATCAATTTTGGGATGTTCAAACAGGTCCAAATCATGAAGGCAATTTTCTGAGCTAGAATGAGAACTTTCATGCCACTTTGCAAGAGTTTTATGACTTGTATGGACACTTAGACTTATTAACCTTGAATTGTTCATCCCATATCATATTATCATGTATAAGTAACTGATTTTATCAGCTTGAAAAGTGTCCTTGTGACCCTTGGACTTATCTCTTCTCCTCTCTCTCCATGTTATATAAGAACTAACCATTTTGTCCATTGTAACTTATGTTCCACTTGAGTATGGCGAAACCTTGCTCATTTTCATGCCATTTGTTCAATAATACTAATAATTTGTTACCTCTTCATGACTGTTCATAGTGTGTTCTACTTAAATGTTTGATCTTGCTTAGTGAAGACTATGGATTTCTTAGCATGTCTCATTCTTTCATTGTATTTACATTTGGAAAGCTTCTTCTTGTAGGGCATGTGAAGTGTTCTAGGAAATGTCAAGGATTGAGTGAGTTAGTATATTCACTAATGCCATTCAAGGCCTCTTATCTAGTCCTCCTATCTTTTCACATTCATCCATAACCTCATAATGTAACATTGATGTGAGAAGATGTAGATTGAAGGAGTGTATGTTTGGTTAGTCCTTTGTTCTCATGTGTAACATGTTACTGGTTAGAAGTCATCATCTTATTTGATGTATCACCTTCCTTAGAATATTTTTCTTTCAGTTATATCTATCCCTTTCCCCCCCAAATTTTAGGTGTAGCTATAATCCAAAGTGGTACATCAAGGGAACTAACCCTATCTAGAGATTCACCTCATCCTTAGGCTACCCACAAGCCTAGAGGTGTTTCCATTGTGCCACTTGGATGAGGAGAGCTTAAGCATCTCTTCAAAGGGTGCAAATCCAAGTGACAATAGTCCCTATGACTGATATGGAATAAGAGAAAGAATGTAATCTTTTTTTCACTTGAGTGCTTAATAGAATGCTTTTGGTAAGTTTCCTTGTGAGTTGCTAGGTGTTTCCAAGTCAGGAATGAATGAGGGTTGATCTTATATTTATAACAACCCATTTGAATAATATCTCACATTAAATCACTTAGGATGACCATAGAAAAAAATCCATTTACAAATTAGATGATTTTAGGGCATTGGACACTTGTGTTAGAATAGGACACTTGTGTTGACATAGGCATATGATTAGGACACAAGTGTCTAGGCAATTGAAAAATAGGTGAAGGTCCAAAAATTACATAAATGAAAGATAAACATGTTTACAACATTATAGGAATGATAAAAGGCCTGGTTCATCAAAATAACATTAGTCAAATCAAGAGATAATCAATGAGGCATAGAGAGATATAATGTATGCAATCCTTTTGGTAGTAAGAAAAGGTCTAAAGCTGAAGGTACATATATGATATGTATGTTCCAAGTGTATATGACTAAGGTTTTATATTATTTAGAAATAGTGTCTACAATCTTATGGAAGTGATCATTAAACACGTTCATGGGTTTGTTTGGTTTAATGTGGACTATGTTAAATTGATGGTATATGATAACAAGGTCAACGAACACTTGGAAATGATTAATGAATATGGTTTATAGGTCATTCCAAGAGGTTACAAACCCATCCATAAATCCAACATACCAATTTTAGGCCATCTCAACCAAGGTGTAAGGGAATAAGTGGCATGCCACATCTTTGTGTTGAATATGGGTTCTAATAATGATGTCTTTGAATGTTAAAATGTGCTCTTTGGTAGTTCAGAGTCTACCATGAACATACTTAGGAAAAAAATTAAGGTTTTTTGATAAATCATGGGAAACTCATGCGATGATCATAGGGTAGTTACCCCTTCCAATCCAAGCAATATTATTCACCATTGGTGAGTTTTTAGGGGGATCAAATGGATTTACAAAGGGAATAATAGCCATAGGTGAGTTACTAGCTGAATGAATTTATCTAGTTTCCAGTTTTCCTTTGTCTACTCTAGGTTTTTTCTGCTCATTGAGTTGTTAGAGTTCCAAGTCGACCCCAATAAAATTTGATCTAGAAGATATTCATTGATTTTCTAGTTTATTGTTTGTAACATCTTGATGTGGGCAATGCATCTAAACTATTTGAGTTTAAATTCTTCATTATTTTTTTAGTTCATGCACTCCTAATACCAGTTTGTTGATGGGTCATTTGGTACACCAACTTAAGTAGGATTGTGAATGATCCAACCTCTCCTAAAATAAGTTGTAAAAGTCTTTTGTAGGTCTATATCTACTAGGTCGCAGTGTACTGGGTAACCCATTTGGTCAATGTGCAACTTTTTTAATTCAAGGGCATTGTTGGTTTAAAATTTAAATGTAATTTTAGATTTAATAGATTACAATAATATGTAAGTTTTTAATGTGAATTTTTGAGTGAATGATATGGACTGACAACAAGCATGCATGTACGTAATTTTACCAAATTGAAATTAACATTTTCATGTTTAATATAAGGGAGTGTGACTAATTTTTAACATTAATTCCATTGCATTATAAAATATCAATAATGCATTAACATAATAATAAGTGTAATATATTTGAAATCATGAATGATGTACAAAAATGAATTGCATGAAATATTTATTCTAACCCTAGATTAACAGGTTGTAAAAAAGAGCAAAAGAGAGAAAAATGGAGAAAAAAATCATGTTGAAATGAAAAAAAATTGTTCCACTCGATTAAATGCAACCCAAGAAATTGATCTTGCCTAACTAGTGTTCACACAACCATATACAAGGACAATGCAAGAGCATGAGGAAAACACGCAGAGAAAGAAAGAAACATATTCATCGTATGCACACGTAGGAGATGAAAACAAACTTCCACAACTTCAATTAATATGTATATTTGTGTGAATAGTGTAATATTGGGTTGATTACAATCGACTGAGTAATAAATCTACCAACATAACATTAAAGTAGAAAGAGAGGAATCACACAAAAAAACACCAAAATGCATAAAAATATGGATTGGTTCATTAATATAGGTACAAAATGAAAAAAGAACCAACCCTTGGAATGACTTCATCACAACCATATATAAAAAAAAATCCACTCTAAATAAAAGCCATTTTACCTCTAAAATGAGGTTGAATCCATCAATGCTCCTCACCAACTCTTCTTTTCCATCCAAATGTTATGCCAAATTTCCACTTTTTGCCTTTCAAACCCTTGAGAAAGTAAAAAAAAAACAAGTTAATAAACCGATTAAAAATAATTTTAACAAAACACAAAAGGAGAATGTTTATGGGGTTTTATGGTCACACTTTCCCCAAAAAAATGACACAATGATATGTAGGCTAGAACCAATTTCTCAATACTGCATATAGCTTGCAAAATAGAGTGATGGTTCAAATGTTATCGACAAAAAATGACAAGGCATCTAAAAAATGGTCTGTACATCCATTCGATATTTTTTGTTTATAACCAAAATGCACTTTTCAAAAATTTAAATAATATTAAATTTTTTCTCAAAAAAAATTAATAAAAAAAATTATTTATGTTTAAAAACTTTAAGCTTTAGTGTAAATGAGCGTGATAGAATCTCAATTAGTAATGTTTGGCACTTGGCAAAGGAGGCTTGCTTTGCATTCCACATATTATTGTATGCTCGGCATCTAAGTAGATAAAAATATTTTGTATTATCAGAGAAGAGGAAAAGCCATGGATGACCAAGGGTTTACTTCAGAATAGGTTAATTTTTTACAGGGCTTGATCAAATAAATCCAAAATGATCTTTAGCATATATTAGATATGCAATTTGTAGCTATGTTGAAGGCTACTGTAGCTTCAAGCAAGAGCCATTCTTTCAATGGAGAAGGAAATTTGAGTGACAATGAGAAGGTTTCCACCAAACCTCATAAATTATTCAAGGCTACTTTTTTGCAAAGAGAAACAATGATTGAGATTGAGACACCAATGTGTGACCTACTTGACACACACCAACACTAGTATGCAACCCTCAGTTTTGACACACAAGTACTCTTGTCTTTTCATGATTTTTGTGAGATGAAGAATGAGATAAAATCATGCAACCCCATAGAAATTTACAACAAAGGTTGAGTAAGGTTTTTCTCTCTAATTTTGATAATACTGATAAACTTCTAGTGAGATCGTGGTTATAAAAATTGGAGACCTATTTACCACTCAACCCCATGTTTGAAGATGAGGCTCTCAAATTTGTCACGCTACACTTAGAGGATGTTGCTCATGAGTGGTGGTTTCATGTCATGATCACACAAGGCCATGAATCTATTACTACATTGAAAGAATTTAGCAAGAGGATACTGGAGAGGTTTGATATAAGAAATCCAAAAATCCACTTTCATGAGTTATCATTGTCTCCTAGATGTCTGCATCTACAAAACTGACTTTCTCCAATATCACCTCTCTGAAAACTATAAATGCACCAAGATGTGGATCCCCAATATCATGAGATAGATCTTTGAATTTGGCACCCCAATAAAAATGCCTCCAAAATAATCACCTTCCCCAAACCTGATAGAATTGAAAAACATTAAACTTTTATATAAAAATCTATAAAAACACACCAATAGAATTGGAAAACATTAAAAATCCATGGATATGTGGATTTCAAATGTATTGAATCATAGTCTACAATTTCATATAATTTATAGAATTTACTAATTCTTCAAAATAAAAAATATAAATTATTATATTTAATTTTTTTATTAATAATAAAAGAAAAATAAATATTCTAAGATATATAATTTTTGTATTAAAATGTATATCAATAAATAGATTAATTATTTATTTTTTTACAATATTCAAACATTTATAAAATGTCATTATTATTTCTAATTTGATGGATGGACTTAAACCTTATGAGAAAAATTTGTGATGGTATCCATTCAAAATAGTTTCCCATCAAAATTATAAAAAGTTATATTTAAAGAGGAGACGTCAAAGAGTAAATGATAATTTAGTTTAATCTTTTTTTTTTTGGTCCCTAATTTTTAAAAACTTTTAAATAAAGAATTTAAAAATTATGTTTGTAAAGATATGATATGGTTGATAAATAACAATCATCAAATTCTCCTAAAAAATATTGTGTGGCCTCATATGTATTTTTTCATTTTGATTACATTACTAATATTTCTTAAAAAAATGCATTTCATCTCTCCATTTAAATGATACTTTATTTTAAATATTCTAGTGGCACGTTTAAAACTCTCTTTTAGTTTTTTTTTTCCTTTTTAATCCTTAATATTTGCTCCATATCACTTTACATTGAAACCTAAAAGCTTCTAAACACCGTGCAAATTTGAGCATTGGGTCACTTAACAAAAGATAAAATTTGTGTAGCTAAGATACATGCCAAAGGGTGACAAAAACAAGATATCTAAAAGAATGGTGAAATATTAGGACACTCTTTCCTTTTGACAAAAATAAGATATCTAAAAGAAAAACAAAATATTAAGAAACATTTTCCTATTAAAGTTGTGTATGTGTGAAATCTGTGTGATGATTAAAGTCCATGTAGAATTAAATTAAAATTCACATGCTCCATTTCCAACAGCTACCATTAAGAACAAACACTAAATATTCCATTCATTTGATAATGATTATATTATACAAATTAATTTGTGAACTATACGAAAAATAATGATCCTAGAATAACCTACGTACACCTGGCTTGCTTGTTAGATTCAATTTCACCACATGGATTATATACCAACACATCTTTCATGAGGTAGTTTTGAGAATACCTTTCCATAGCCAGTTATTTTGGTTTATTAATGACACCTGTAAAGAGAGTGGGTATCACTGTTGATGCATGTCATCAATAAGACTGTTGTCATCCACCTTTTTATATCCTAAATTTTTATTCTTTGCCTTTTTGTATAATTCAACTATTGAAGTGAGTTGATGGGACTGGACTGTGTTTAGATAGACCTTGGTGAAGTTACATAAATTTATTACCCCCCCAAAAAAAAAAAATCCACCTTTTTCTACGATTGGAGATTTTAAAACACCCATCATAGGTTTGACATTTTCTTTCCACTAGAAGATTCATTTGGAAAGAGATCAAATTTTTTTATCTTAACAACCCTGAAGACCCATTGGAAAATTCATCACAAATTTACTCCAAATTTTTATGGTGGGTAAGGAATAGGATTTGTGGTGATATTTTCTTATATATCAATTGTCTGAAACATTTTATTTATATTCTTATAATTTATTTTCCTTGTGTATATGTATTATTTTTAAATCTTCTTTGAAGGTTTTTTGTTTCATCAATTTTTTTTGGTTATGCAAGTGGCTTCTGCATGGGGAGAATAACTCATTTTCTTGTAGGAAAAAATACTTCTCTTTTAAATTTATTTTAGCATAAATTGGTTAATTTTATTAGGTAGTAGGAACATGTTATTATAAGTCTTGAATGCCTCTGTATATATTTTTATTTCATTTTTTTCCAACATAATGTTTAAAACAAATACAAGTTTATAAAATCCAAAAAAAAAAACATTATTTCCAATAGAGATAAGCTACTTATTTTTCTTATTTTTATACGTACAAAATAAGGGGATAGTAAAAATGGAGAAATAGATGTAGATTACATAAATACCTTCCCTTGTCAAGGGTCACATTTTATCCTCTTAAATTTTGTCAGTGAGAAATCCATTCACAATAATTTAGGTGTAAAACAATTCATTTGTTTGTAATCAATTGAACAAATAAGAAAAAGAGAAATAGGAGCACCTCAAAATCCCATTGGACCCACAATTTGGCTTGTGTTTCTTACCTATCTGCACAAAACCAGACAAGTCCAAAGCCTTTTAGTGCAACGAAAGAGAATAAAAACCCATAAATCAGCACTTCACTTCTCATATTGCCAAATACCATGAAGCTAATTTGCAACATGGGATATTAACTTCCATCCTAAATTTCCAATGGTGTCAATTGCATACCATGTTGATCCAATCTCATGGGACATCATATCGACTTGTAGTTTCCTAAAATGGGGACTTCGGTTGCCTAACGTTGAGACAAATCCCCTCAATTTGTTAATGGAAAAATCATTATGGCTGAGAAATATTTGAAATTTGAAACCATTCATTATTCATACCCACATGTTTGGACTGTAATTTCTTCATGCACACATGTTTAGACTAAAATATCTTGTCTAGTACACTAGTTGTTTGTAAATAATGTAGAAACCAATATGCACCTAGTTGTGTCACCGCCTTGAATGGGGGACAGATGATAACTTGATGATAACGCACTAATAGTTGCATGTAAATGTTCCAAACTATTCTAAAAAAACCTAGGGACCACCCTCTATCAAATCCCACACACCACTAACAAAACCACCTAACAACCACCACATGTCAGAATTTGAAAAGTTTAAACAACATATATTGTTTCTTGTCATCTTGTGAGATGAATCTTGGGGATTCATCCCTCTGTAATAAGCCTCTTGCTTAATTACAGACTCTAAAATTTGACTAATGTTGGAAACCAGCTAACTATGCAACACTAGACCAATTCGGAATGAAGAAATCAAATTGCAATGTTTTGGTCATTTTTGAACTCAAAGACATAATCAAGCAACAAAGGGTGATTATCAAAAGAAATGCATTTTTTTAATTTGAATGACCTAATTGGAGGATGGAAGCTCGATTAGAACTGTGAGCAAACATGCACCTATAGTAGACCTAACTGAGACTTTTGACAAGATTTTCAAAGGCCAATAAAAGGGTAAAAACTCCATTTTTAAACTAGGTGTTTTATATAAAATTTTCTTGCATGAACTTGGTTGTCATAACAGAGGGGGTTTTGAGGAGTCAATTCAATACATAAACTGAGATGATCCCTAAAATCAACTTGAGAGAGTTGAGAAAGCAAAAGTTCTCCAAAGCAAAAAGAGGCATCAAGACTCCACTTTTACACTATGTTTTACATAAAAACATTTGCATGGACTTGGTTGTCACAATGGAATGGGTTTAGGGAGCTGGGTTGACATGAAAATTGAGATGACCCTTGGGAGCAACTTGAGAATGTTAAGACAATTTGGTCCATGGGCATAAGTGAAAATAGAGGAAAAAGTAAAAAGAGGGGTACCATGATTCTAATGAAATTAGGACATGTGAAGGAAACAACAAAATGTAGTAGAGTAATTGCACCATAATGATTTGCCTTCAATGATGGTTATATATTTTAGAAAGGAGAGACCCATGCAAAAATGGAATAGGTTGAGGCTTGCTAAAAAGACCCTAAGTGGGGACATCATGATGAAATTTTGAAATGATAAGATTAAAAACATAATTATGTAAAAATTAATAAGATGGTATCGACCTTATCGATACCATAGTAAATTGAATTAGGAAACATAAAATTGTATCAAGTTAGATGATGCAATATTTTTGGAAGACTGAGTTATATTATGTAGGCTGATACAGTTGACAAAGACACAAAATTGTATTGAGTTGGCCAATATAATTGTAAAAATCTAAAACTATATTAGACAAACTGATACAATTGGGATAAAAACATCTACTATAATGTATGATGATATTGAATAAAATTCTCAGAAGCAAAATAGAAAAACATGAAAATGATCCAACTAAAGGTAGGATAATATTCACATCGAGTTTACCAAATTTTTTGCAAATGTTAGAATGACATAAAACTAATCTCTTTCTCTAAAAGGACTTGAATAAGGTCATAACATTAGATCCTACATATATATGGATGATTGCATAAGGACTTAGAATAATCATAGACCTAGTAGAGGGTAATCTACACTCAAATGTCAAGAGGAAATGTTTCTGAAGCCCAATCCTATGACATAGGGTATAACTACTGCTAGGGCTCAATGATGGGTAAGTGATTATAATAATGATCATAAAGATTGTAATAAATGGGTGTATCAAGGATATAATAAGGATATTGCATGAAAATAATTGACGAACAAGGATAACCTAAACTAAGATAGCTAAAATTACTAAACTAACAAGAAGATGATTAGTGCAATAGTCAACCAATAGGCGATTTGTCATGCCTAAAAGTTTTGTCCCAAACCCCATGTAATTTTTTTAAAACTTATTTCAATGATGTTTAATTTTTTGACTAAATTTATCTAACTATTCAACTGTTGTTACTTTTCATGTCAATGCCATAATTAAAGTATGACACACAAAATTATTATGAGAACTATTTAATTCATTGACTTTCCACCACAATGCTTCTCTAGATATCAAAATACAAACATATTAGAGTAAGATTAAGATCGAATGAGGTTTCATAAATCATTTAATTTGCATCCATATTATGGAAGAGGGATGAGTCACACAAGTATAATGTTCTAAATAGCTTGTCTAGTTTAACTATAATTTTATGATTTAATAGATCATGAAAGTATTAAAACATATATCCCATGTAAACATATAAAAATGGAAGCGAATCCAAGACAATAATTACCATTACAAAAGGGTTACCACTTAAAGGCTCACCAAGGGAGAATCTAGACTAACACTAAATGAACTCTGCTATGAAGGTATGCACAACAATGAGAGTTACAAAAGTACATTTATATTGAGGTAGCTAACATTAAACCAAAATAATTTCATGTAAAGGGTATAGAAATTATGCATACAAAAATCCAAATTTTATTTATTTAACATTACATATAAATTTAATCCAAATAATAACAAACAATCCCAACACAAGGATTGATCAGAAACACCCCTAACCTAACCTATGACCTAGACCCGATGCCCCCACCACAACTTGGGCAACCTACATCTCCGCTCCATAGATCAGGGTCTAATGTAGTTCTCTTTGAACTTCAGATGGCCCCCTCTGTGATACGTCATCAATGAAACACAGTTAAAACTCTAATCCAACAAAAAATAAACTATGTCACTTAAGTGAGATTTTATAATCTCTACATGAATACATAAGGTGAAATGACACAATCAAAGGTTGCTTATCATAAAACACCTTAACATACCAAGGTGTGTGTGCTTACCCAAAGAACTCTCATGAAATAATAAAAACAAGAGTCAAATGTGACAAGGAACCTACATTCCATTGATTCAATGAGACCAAAATCTCAATAATCTACGGCTTATGCCACTCAAAGAAGCTTCGTCTCTCAAGCAAGTCTTTAATGGTGACCAAATTTAAGATGAGATAAAATAAGCTTACTCACAAAATAATCAAATAGGGTCACTACCCAACAATAACTATTCTTTTGAGCATATCACACAAGTAAAAACTAGAAAGATACACATACACAAAGAAGAATGTTATATAATTTGTGATAATTTAATTACTCCAAGGGTAATTTGTTTAAGCACATGTTCCAAGAACACCCAACATTAGTTAGTTGTAATGCTCACTCTAGGAGAGCATCCCAAGGGTTAGTTCACTATGCTTGTGCCCATAACCCAAGCTACATACATATCTATGGTTATACCTTCAAACATAAAATCAGGGTTGGTTGTAGTTCAATCATTCCTAAATGAGTGTTAGTACAAACTCAAAGGTGTATGACCTTCATCGATTAGACTAATGACTAGGATAGCATAGTCACCCCTCATGGGTAACACTGCGAACACTGGTTGACCCACATGTATCTAGGAACTACTAAGAATCACAAGGCCATCCAAAAATATGGAAGTACATTCATTTATACTTATAATTCCAAGAACAAAACATGATCCTTACACTAAAATACACTCCAATTGAAATATTAAAATGACCCCTTTTACTTCACAGGGTGCAATTAGGGCTTTAGATGTTTAAAAGTGTTTCCAATTCAAAATACAAACCAAGGTTATAATAATTGCCTCAAGATACAAGCATAAATGGAAGCCACTAAGTTAATTATAAATGGAAAAGATACACTTATATAAAATTTTATGACCAATGATGCTCTAGAGTGCTACAAAATACACTAACTCCAAGTTGGATAAATCGTATAGAAACACCCTTGTTCTAAATTTATAACAAGATGTATAATTTTTTCTAACTATTATAACCTATTCTCTAAGATTAGATTAACATGATTGAGGCTTAATAATATTCTTATTGTGAATAAAACTATAAATTTGTCCACCATTCTAAAGTGAAATTATCTCCTTAAAAAATTGTCTTACACAAATTCTCCATAAACTAGCTTCAAAATCACCTTGTTAAAAATATCAGAACTTTAAATAAAATTTATTTTATTTTAATAATGATAATTTTAAGTTATGATGAATTGGTTGAAACTTTTACTTTTAAGAAAACCTATTTCTTGATATTGACTTTGGAAACAAGGAAATAAAGGGATTTTGACATTGTAGTGGTCTCGTAGAATTGGTCTAAAATGATGAAACCTAATGGGATTAAAAATCATTTGATTACGTATTTCATATTTTGCATCCAAAAATAATTATTATCAAGTATTAAATTTTGAAAATTTTAAATTTAAGTATTTATTTTATGCCAAATTTGAAATAAATTTGGAGGTGAGAAAATTAATTACAATATGATCTTGCAAATATTGTTTGTAAATGAACAATAAAGATAATTTATGACATGATTAAAATTATCTAAATATCATTTGAATTTTTCACAACTTAATAAATTTAGTATCTAATCTTAGTTTTGATAAATTCCTAATCTGCATATTTATTTCACCCTGAATCCAAATGGTTTTTAATCAAGATTGAGAAGTGAGGGTAAGTCTCTAGAAACTTATTTGTGTAATTCAAAAAAATATTTTCTTTAATAATTCAAATATGGAATCAACTTGTAGATCTATAATAACATGGTTAAAATTTTATAACTTAACCTTGGTAATATTTCACTAACTTGTTTTATTAAATCAAAAGTAATTAAAGTTAAAACAAAAAGATTTTCCCACTTGCCCAAGTGGTGGTGGGTCTAATCCCTACCCTTGGATTAGGTGGATCTCCACCCTTAGATTTAGGTTTTTTATTTTTTTGCCTTGGACTTCCTTATGGGCAAGCTAAAAAGCCAATTTTTATAATTTGGTTTTCATTTTTATTCTTATCATTTTGCAAGTTTGGTGGAGGGTTTGAAAAAAAGTTCAAGGGAGGAGGGCAAAAAGATATAAATGATCAATTTTATTCAGTATATATATATATATATATATATATATATATATATATATATATATATATATATATATATATATATACTAACATTTTATTACCAAAATATATATATACATACACTCACATATACATACATACATACATACATTTTTCTTATAGCAAAAGTATACATACATTGTGTACATTTTAAAACATAATTGTATTCTTGTTTATTTAGATCTTAATATCTTCTATCTAAAGATGAATGTATATATACATTTAATGTTATATAAATGTGTATATACATTGTATATACATAATATTATCCTATTTAATATGCCTTTATTATTATTATTTGTTTATTAAATAAATATAAATATATTTTTCTTGGCCCCCCATCCAATCACACTTGTTGTGTAGGTTAAGAGGTTCATTAACATCAATGGTCATTGGGTCATGAACCATGGCTGCAACTCAGGGCTTTTAGGTACAACAAGTTGTCCCACATCCTATGGCCCATTAATGAAGCTGGAGGGGTGTAGGGGGATTGATTTGGCCTGACCCCTTCCCCTTATTTTAATGGAAGGGGTTGGGATCGGTGAAGTTGGTTGTGCCCTTCCCCCTCCATATAATATTATTATTTATTATTTATTTTTGGGTTTGTTTATTATTATTTAATAAATAGCTTTATAACAAGTGTTGTCTCCCCCATTATATATATATATATATATAATATAAATATATATAATTTTAATTCATTTTACTTAATATTTAATTTCATTTTGTTTTGATCATTTTACAATAAATTTAAATTTCATTTATTTTGATAAAGTCCACTATATCACTTATTTTATTATATATATATATATATATATATATATTATAATTTATTTATTTTGATTAGGGTTTCTTATATAACCATATATAATTTATTTTAAAATAATATTTTATTTTATACATATGAACACGCATAAATATAATTGCATATTTCAATTGGAATTCAACATAACAATCTCATCATTTTTCTTTTGTAACATGTATGAATCTAAATGTTTTTTTTCTTTTCACACTCACACTTTAACCTTCATGACTAAAGAGAAGCACACACACACATCTTTTCCATTTTATATGCTTACGAGAAGATTAATCAATTTATCAAAGATCTCATTTAAAGAATAGATTGATCTTATATTAATGATTTTTACACACACACATATATGTATGTTCATTATTTTGTTCTTATTTTCCTATTTGTAGATGAGAAACAAATCCAATAGCTTTTACATTTGGGTTTCTAAATAATAAGAAAAAAAACTATAAATCTAAATCTAATTCATTCTTACTTTGATTCAAATTTATAAGACAATAGAGACAAAGGGGAGGTGGGGAAGGGGAAGAGGACAATTAGTTGCAACAACAACTCATTTGCAACCTTATATAGATTTAAAGCAAACACTTTTCATTCTCAAATTTTAACTTTCATGACTTGGAGCAGGGGAGAGATATATTTTAGGCATACAAACAATTACTAATCTAAATTTTCGTTTATCATTATTCGATTAACAAATCTAACTTTTTCTTTTGCATAAGATGCACTAAAATAAGGCGTACCTCTCCTCCTGCATTTGTATTGCATGCCACAAGTTCTCAAATCTCCATGAAGGTCTTCTCTTCTCAATATTTCAATAAGATCCTCCCATGTTCCTTATTCCAAGCTCTCCCAAACACCACCAAAAGAATGAACCCCAATAACCAACCAAAAATAAGATTACGTGTGAGAAATAAAATAAAGTCTAAATTTCATATCCCATGGATTTTCCACCCAACCCAATAAATGGGAGGGTAGTTTTATTACAAAAGTCACCTCATGTATTACAATCCCACACTTCCACTTAATGACCTTACAAACTCATGTGGCTTACTTTCCCAAGTGATCCACTTGTACAAGGAAAAATGGCCATTTTCATTCACAAATAGCTTCTCTTACATTACTCAAATTCACACTCCACAAGCAAATCCACCCACCCTAGTTTACGGCCTAACCAATATCTCACCTAGACTTCTTAGAGAAGGTAGGTATAAGTTGCCTATTAAAATCATTTTAGATTTCCTCATAAATTTATTTGGATTTAAAATTTTAGGTTTATTGATTGAAGATTTAATAATTAAATTTATTATAATTAATTTTATAAGGTTTTCAAATAAGTGAGGAAATTAGATTTGAATTCTTATACATATGAAAGGTCACCACTTATAGTAAACGTATCAAGATGATTAAGGAACAAGGTCTCACACAAAGGGTATTAAATTCTCCCCTCTATTATAAAATCATCATCTTGGATGAGAAATCAATGTTTATCGAAGAAGAAACATACACACCTCACAAGGTCATAGTTCAAGAAGACAAGATTGACAATTATCACATATGTTGTTAAGATTATATGGATAAAACACATTGTTTTAATTATCCTTGTGTCTTTAATAAATAGATTATTCCCAAATTTCACAAACATGATTTCACATGCCATATAAACACTTTCTTCTTATTTCACTTAACCAAGGATTCCAATTCTAAAAGATTAAAAGTTATTAATTTAATTAATTATTTTCATTTTTATAAATTTGGAAAATATATTAAGATTTAATATTTACTCATTTGAATCAAATAGTCATTATCACTCTTCTTAGGTAGTTTCCAAAATATCATATTGTCATCCACATATGTCATAAACTAACTGAAACCCAAAGAATTTATTCCACTATATAATTTGATAAGTAGCATGTACAATAATAATAATATTATGTTGTAATAACATACTGAACACATTTAGTACCATCCCATGGTAAAAGTGCATTGTGCAAAATTAAAGTGTCATCTATATAGATCACTATCAACATTGAACTAGAGTTGCAATTACTGTGCTTTACAAATAACTTGTTTAGAATTCCCCAAAAAATACTCCTTAGACCTCCCAAGAAATAATGAAGCAAATAATTTAGTTAAGTCTTGTATAAGAGCACAAAACCTCCTTAGACCTCATAATAAAAATTCTACTTAGACCTCCCAATAATCATGATAGTATCTTGTAACCACCACATCTGGTGGCTGAGAAGGATGGTGTTATGAACCTGCCTATGTATCTTCTCATCATGACCCTATAATTATATTCTAAGATACTTATTCCCCCTCATACATGCACAAGGTGAACAATGTTCACATTATGAACATATATGGAACCATCATTTAATTAGAAATAAAACCTCAAAAAGAAAATAACTCCATTATATGATTAGATCAAATGCCAAGTGGCCACTAAATAGAGTCATAAAAGAAAATAATAAAATATTGTAATACAATATAAACACAAGTCAATAATCATAACTTCTTCATCACAAATTAAATCAAGAAAAACAAAAGTGTTGGTTTCAGAAAGAACTTAAAATGAAAACCAAATTAAAATAAGATTCAACACAATAATTTTGAGAAAATTTCAAATTACAACACTATGTGGCTAAGAAATCCACCCTAGGGGAGAAGGAAATGTACAAGCCTCTTTTACCTCCTAGAGGTAAGAGACAAACAACACCCTCCATATATCTTCCAAAAGGTCTAAAGGGTTACATCAAAGGGTAAATCACAAGGGTTGTCCTTTCAAAATCCACGAAGGGGCAAGTGGAGGAACACATCATTCATAGGTGACCATTATGCATGAAGAGCCCATGGTTTTCATGGCACTAATGTTGCACACACTTGAAGAATCAGGTAACTACCTTATGCAAAGGGAGAAAAGTGGGTTTTCAGCTTATGAGAAGCTCCACTTATTATCTCATAGCCCATTTCAGACTGATATAAACATGCATCTACTCCACCCTTAAACCCCACACTTACATCAATGCTCACTCATTAGAACAACAATGCAGGGTTACGCAACACAACACATGACTACATAACAACATATTCACTTAAAAATTAAATGTTTTCATGAATTAATGTTAGTCCACACAATATTTGCACATGAGATTTACACACAAGGTACATCACAAGCACACTTACATTTACAAAAGCATAGTTGGGCTCCATAATATGATTCCCATACTTGTATCACAACATACACACTCTACCATCATACAATAATGTTGTTTATCAAGGAGGATGAGTTATTTCATAAGTGCAGTACAAATACAAATAATGCAAAGATTTACATAATATGATACCCTAACACATGTACATTGAAAATTACAATTGTTAATTATACATATATCTAGATTAAAACACATTGTTTATATTTTTTCATGACAATGGATACAATCACATCATAATATGATATCACAATTTCACTAGTAATAACAAAGGATCAAGTGGCCTCATCGATCCAACTAATGTATCTATGTCATCTATAATGACATTGATGACAACCATATATCACTACTATTGTCATTGGACAATAATAAGTGGCCATTATGCACATGGTACCCAGTACCACAAGTGTGTCCCATGGAATTATACAAGTTTCTATGTCTGATCACTTATGAATCACAACTTCTATAGTACCTTTGTATATAAAATCCTCATGAATCATTATGACTAAATTAGAAGTACAATTTTTTTTTCTATTTGTTATGAAAGATAACTGAACCAATCATATTGATCTTCCCAAAGTTCCCCGTGTTGAACCCAAGCTCTAATACCAAAATGTCATGCCCAAAATTTTTACCCCAAAACCCATGTGATTTTTTAAACTTTTTTCAATGATGTTTAATTTTTTTACCGTAGTTACCTAAATATTTAACTCTTATTAATTCTCTTGTCAATGACATAACTGAAGTATGACACACATAATTGCTATGAGAGTTGTTTAATTCATTAACTTTCCACCACAAAGCTTCCCTAAGAATCAGAATAAAAACATTTTAGAGCAAGGTTAAGATCAAATGAGCTTTCATAAATCATTTAATTTACATCCATATTATGGAAGAGGGACAAGTCACATACATATAATGCTCTAAATAGCTTGCCTAGTTTAATTATTAATTCCTAATTTAATAGCTCATGAAAGTATTAAAACATACATCCTAAGTCAACTCATATAAGTTATAATAATTTCCTCAATATACAAGTATAAATAGAAGCCACTACATTGATTAGAAATAAAAAAGATATAATTAAATAAAATTTTACAACTAATGATGCTCCAAAGTGCTATAGAGCACACCAACTCCAAGTTGGATAAATTGAGTAAAAAAACACCATTGTTTTAAATTTATAACAAGACAAATAATTTTTTATAACTATTAGAAAATGTTCTCTAAGATTGGATTAACAAGTTTGTGGCTTAAGATATTTTATCGTGAATAAAACTATAAATTTGTCCACTATTCTGAAGTGAAATTATCTACCTAAAAAATTGTCTTACACAAATTCTCTGAAAATTGGCTTCAAAATCACCTTGCTAGAAATATTAGAACTTGTGATAAAATTTATTTTATTATAATGTTGATAATTTTAAGATATAATGAATTGATTGTAACTTTTAGTTTTAATAAAACTTATATCTTGATATTTTATCTACATTGATTCCTAATCAACTTTGAAAATAGGGAGATAAATAGATTTTGCCCCTATAGTTGTCTCCCAGAATTGATCTAATTATTGATTTCATATTTGACATACAAAAATAATTCTTTTCAAGTCTCAAATTTTGAAAATTTTATTTTATATCAAATCTGAAATGACTCTGGAGATGAGAAAAATAATTACAAATTTACTCTTGCAAATATTGTCCATAAATGGATAATAAAGATAATTTGTGACATGACTAAAATTTATCTAAATATTGTTTGTATTTTTCACAACTTAATAAAATTAGTATATAATCTTAGTTTTGATAAATTCCTAGTTTGGGTATTTATTTCACCCTGAATCCAAATGGTTTTTAATCAAGATTGAGAAGTGATGATAGGTCTCTAGAAACTTATTTGTTTAAAAATAAATTATTTTCTTTAATAATTTAAATACAGAATCAACTTGTAGATTTAGGGCTTATAATAACATGGTTAAAAGTTTATAACTTGGCCTTGGTGAAATTTCACAAACTTGTTTTATTAAATCAAAAGTAATTTAAGTTAGGACAAAAAGGTTTTCCCACTTGCCTAAGTGGTGGTGGGTCTAATCCACACCCTTGGATTAGGTGGATCTCCACCCTTAGATTTAGGGTTCATTTTTTTTCCCCTGGACTTCCTTATGGGCAAGATAAAAAATCAATTTTTATAAATTGGTTCTCATTTCTCTTCTTGTGACTTTGCAAGTTTGGTGGAGGTTTTTGAACGAGAGTTCACGAAGGAGTGCACAAAGATATAAATGATTAATTTTATTTAAGCATATATATATAATGTTTATACTATCATTTTATTGCCAAAATACACACACATATTTAGATTATAAAAAAAGTATATACACATCATGTATATTTTAAAACACAATTGTATTTTTTTAATTTAGATCTTAATATATTTTGTCTAAAGAAGAGTATATATACATTTAATGTTAAATATACATGTGTATTATTATATATACATAACAAAATCTTATATAATTTACCTCTGTTAATTGTTTTTATTTCTTTATTAAATAAATACAAATATTTTTTTATTAACCCCCCACTTGATCACACTTGCTATGCAGGCTGAGGGGTTCATTACCGTCAATGGCAACCGGTTCGTGACACTAGGCCAAAACTCAGGTTTGTCGAGTATGACAAGTTGTCCCACAACCTATGGCACATTAATGAAGGTGGATGGGGTGCAAGAGGGGGTTGAGTTATATCGACCCCTTCCCCTTCCTTTAATGGAATGGGTTAGGTTTCGCATAGTTGATCGCCCCATCATCATCATCATCATCATCATCATCATCATCATATGGATTTATAACAAATACCATCTTCCTGCCCCCCCCACACACAGATATATATATATATATATATATATATATATATAATTTTAAAAAAAAAAATTATTTCGATCATTTTATAATAAATTTAAATTTTATTTTTATTTTAATAAAATCCATAAAATAAAATTTAAATTTATTGTAAAATAATCAAAACAAAATTAAATTATTATTTTTTAAATAAATTAAAATTATATATATAATAATTCAAATAATGTTACGTATATAACATATATAATTTATTATAAAATAATATCTTATTTTATACATATCAAAATACACAGATATAATTGATTATAAACACGTTTCAACTAAAATTCAACATAATAATCCTCTATCATTTTTATTTTCTAACATGTATGAATCTAAATGTCATTTTTTTCTTTTCACTCTCATACTTTTTATGACGAGAGAGAACAAAAGGGAGAGAACGAGGTCACTTATCATAATGTACAAGTATAAGAGGGAGAAGATTAATCAATTCGACAAGGACCTCCTTTAAAGTATAATTTGATCTCATATTAATTATTTGTCTTAAACATGTACGCATACATATATGTATGTTTTTTTTTTCTTATTTTCCAATGTAGATGAGAAACAAACTCAATAGATTTTAATATTTGGGATTCTTAGTAATAATTTTAAAAAAAAGCTATAAATCTAAAATATCCATTCTTACTTTAAGTCAAATTTATAAGACAATGGAGAGAAAGATGGAATGGAGACAGGGTAATTAGTTAGAAAAAAAACTCATTTTTAGCATTTTATATATTTAAAGTAAATGATTTCCACTCTTAAATATTACTATTCATGACTTAGGGGAGAGTGGGGGTTTTATACATACAAACAATCATTAATCTATTTTTTTTTTTAAATCATTATTTGATAAATTTTTTTAACTATTTATTTTACATGAGATATATTAAGAAAAGGCTTATCTTTCCTCCTCTATTTTTCATGCATGTAAAAAGCTCTCAAAGTTTCACAAAGATATTCTCATTTCAATATTCCAACAAGCTCATCCCATGCTCCTACTTCCAAACTCTCCCAAGCACCACCAAAAGAATGAACCCCAATGAACAACCCAAAACAAGACTAAGTGTGAATTAAAAGAAATTCTAAATTTCATATCACGAGGATTTTCCACCCAACCCAATAAATGGGAGGATATTTTTCTTAAATGAGTCACCTCATGTCTTACAATCCCACACTTCCACTTAATGACCTTATAAGCCCATTTGGTCTTAGTTTTCCAAGTGACCCACTTGTAAAGTAAAAATGGTCATTTTCACTAAAAAATAACTTCTCATTACTCAAATTCATGCTCCACAAGCACATCCATCCACCCTAGTCTAGGGCCTAACCAATATCTCATCAAGCCTTTATAGAGAGGCTAGTCACAATTTACCAATTAAAAGTATTTTAAAGTTCCTCATAAATTTATTTGGATTTAGAATTTTAGGTTTATGATTGAAGATTTAATAATTAAATTTATTGTAATTTATTTTCAACAAATAAAGTTTTCAAATAAGCGAGGGAACTAGATTAGAATTCATATGCATCTAAAAGGTCATCACATATCGTAAACATATCAATATGACTAAGGCACAAGGTCTCACATAAGGGGCATTACATGGTCTATGTAACCTGAGGTGATAAATGACAAGCCTAAGAAACCCTATAACTATACTAGATTATTTGGTGTAAATATGAACATAAACAAGGATAAAAACTACATCTACTATAACAATGAATAATTAATATTTAGTATAATAAGTAAATAAATTAAAGAGATTATAGATAAATATACTTATCTTTGATTGGGCCCACCGATGCTTCAATCTCCCCTTTTGGATGAAGTGGCACTTTGTAAGAGAAGTTGTATGGCGAGGACGTCAAATGATAAGATGAAGACATAAATATACATAGTTGGGGACTCATCGATTCAACTTATCCTATAGAGCTTCAAATACACTACACAACTAAACCTATAGGATAAGACTTTGCCTCTAGCTCCTTTAAATAATACTTATGAGGAGAAGTGCAAGCATAAGTGGAGTAGACGAATATGTTATATATATTTGGGAAATAAATATGACCCCTATATATATAGATCCAATACTCAAAACTAACCATAAAATCCAAGTTGATGGTATCAACCAAACCCGATACAGTTGGGAAATATTGGTTGACATAGTACTGTATCAGCCTGGATGATAAAATACAGAAGATAGAATATAGACCCAAAATTATATCGAGTAGGCCAATGCAGTTAATGGAAGATAAAGTATGAAACCAATTGTATTGGATAGATTGATAAAGTAGAATATAGGGAAGTTATAAAATCTGGATGAAAAGTAGAATTAGAGGTAAGATGGAAAGAGACACAAAATAGATCAAACTAATATTAATGAAGATATGACTGAATACTATTGAAATACATATCACAATGTACCACAGTCTATCCCACCCCATTATCTATGAACCTTTTAAGGCATGCTCTTAAGGAGATAAAAGCGTTGACGAACCATTAGAAGAGAAAGTGTCAGTAACGTGATACAAGATAAAATATCAAGTGTATATAGTCACCATTAGTAACCCTTCAAATGAAGACTCCATATGAAGTTTGGTGTGGTCATATTTCATTAGTGCGACATATTCAAGTTTTTGGATCCAACATGTTGTGCATTGATTCCCAATTAGAAAAAAATGTGTTGGACCAAAAGAGTTGAAAATGAATCCTTTTGGGATATTCAGATTCCTCAAAGGCCTATGAATATATGATGAGAAAAATAAGAATTTTTTTGTTGTAAGAGATGTCTTCTGTGAACTATAAAGGACACAACTATCATTAGATGACAATTATGTCAACTTGAGAACTATGTAAAAGTTGATATTTTCAAGGAGATTGATATTGAAGTTCCAAAAGTAAAAGGGGGACTTTTAATTGGGAAACAATTAAATCTCTATTGACTCCTATAATTGAAAATAAAACTCCCCTAAGGGAAGAAAATGAAATTTCATCAGAAGATTATCATACATTAAAAAATAAAGGATATTCAGATCAAGAAAATGAGGCATCATTTATTCCAAAATTAACTCAGAAAAAGATGCCAAAATGGGCCACATAGACATTGAAAGATGACAAACTTGATGAAGTTGGAAAAATAGGTAGTCATATTGCACATGCAACCACACAACAAACATACAAGTTCCTAGAAGAATCACAAGATAATATAGGAAAGCTTACCTTGGATGACCATACATAAGTATAAGTAAATGTTTCTTTTAATTAAAAACCTACTCCCTTCAAACAAGATGAAAAGCTTAATGTGTGGAGAAAATCAATGAAAATTGAATATAATGATTTGGTCAAGAATGGAACTTGGGAGTTAGTTGATCCTCTAATCGATTTTTGGTTGCAAGTGGGCCTTTCAAAACAAATTCAAAGTATATTTATCATTAACAAACACAAATCAAGGCTTATCGCAAAGAGATTTACATAAAAATAAGGAATAAAATATAGTGAGACCTTTGCACCAACCAAAAAAGTGGACTGTTATTTGGGATTTGTTGGATTTAACGACATAAAAGGGATGGAAAGTTAATAAGATGACATGAAAACATATTTTCTAAATGGTGACCTCAAAGAAATAATTTACATATATTAGCTAGAAGATTTTGCAGTTGATGACCAAGACCACAAGGTGTGAAGGTTGGTAAAATCTATGTATAGATTGAAGCATGCTATGAAAATATTACTAAGCACATCTTAAGCATGAATTTAAAACATTTTGAATTTGAATATGCAACCCTTTTTGTCATAAAAGTTGACAAAATAGTTGTATTTCTAGTTGCATAATGTGGATGATTTGCTTCTCAAAGGAAATAATGAAAGGTACACTGCAAAAATTAAAGCTTAATTGATAAAAGGTTTTGAAATAACAGATTAAGGTTATCTTCATTACTATTTGGGTATTGAAGTGATTAAAAATCTTAAGTATATTTTCATCACACAACATAAGTACATTATTGAAATTCTGAGTAAATTTGGAATGACAGGTTGTAAACCACTCAGTACACCCATGGAAAAAAATTTGAAATTGACATTAGATGATTCTAAAAAAATTGTAAATATAATTAATTATAGATAACTCATTGGAGGTATGATCTATGCAATCTATACTAGACCAAATATATATTTTGTTGTTGTTGTTTCTAGAATCATGCAAAAACATAAAGGTCACTGAGCAATAACAAAAAGGGTTTTTCGATATCTAAGAGAAGCACATAATTTTTGGCTAAAATAATCTAGAACAATGAACTTCAAAATAGTTGGATATTTATATTTTGACTAAGTAGGTGATTTTGCAGATGAGAAATCTACTTCAGGTTTACTAATAAAATTTAAAGACAATAATGTAAAATTGATACATTGTCCAACTGGCTCAACACTTATGTTAAAGACAATAATGTAAAATTGATACATTGTCCAACTGTAAAGTCACCAACATATATCTTGACAAAACCACTTGAAATACATAATTTTTAAAAAATCATAGGCATATTTGGTCTCATTATAACCCCTACAAATAAAAGGGAGATGTAATAGTATTGGAAATAATATTGATCAATCTTAAGTGTAGGCTTTATTTTGTCTTTTACTAACATATGAATAGTCATTTTAGAAGATAAATTGAACATCCACATTTGTGATTATTTATTGTACGCATTATTCTCTTTCAAATAATTCAATTCAATTTTGGTTTGCACCAAATTTATTTTTAAATATTATAGTCCATTCCTTGATTGACATTATAAAATCAAAAAAAATATATATATATATATATATATAAAATTATAGATTCAATTTTTAGAATAAAATATTATAAATTCATTAGGAAGTTAGTTATAAATTACTTGCTTCATCATATGAATTATAAATGAGAGTGACGATCATTGTAAAAAGTTTTGTTTTGATAATACAATTTTTTTTGGATAGAAAATAAAGGAAAGTGAAACTTTGTATTCATTTTGAAAGGGGAATATAAGATAAATTCATGGAATTTGTATCATGTGTTTCATTTGTTCATGTTACTATTTATATCTTGTGAAATAGTGCACATCTCTCTTTTTATCTATTTGAAAAAAAAATGTTAAAAGTTGAGTAGTCAATAACTTAATCAATTCTTCTTTTGCACATACAAGATAAATTTTGGCTTTTTTAAATTTTACACGAATAATTTTTTTATTTTTATTTTTTTAAATTTTGAGGCACAAAGTGACATGTGACCACTTTTTTAAGAAGTAAAGCTAAGTGGCAATGGATATAAGAAGAATGACCCACATTCAAGTAGATTTTTTTTTTTGGTCTTAATAGGCCTTTGACTCATGTTCATGTTTTTTTTTTAATATTCTTTTTAAATGGATTTTTTTTTTCTTCTTCTTCTTTTCAAGTGTTTTCGTTTCACCCATGTTCATATTCTTTCTTTTCAAGTTTATCACAAAGTCAAATTTTTATGAAGATCAATTTCAGATAATATTTTAAAAATTAGGAAGAATAAAAAGCTTACGATGAATTATTTCATATATATTAATTTTATTTGATAAATAATTTTTATATGTTGACATATATAAATAGGTTTTTTCTAATAAGATTTGTTGTTAATAAATGTTGGGTTATTTATTACTTCGAGTTGTTTTGGAAGTTTTCTTAATTTTGTTTTGATATGCTTTGTGATATTCTTTTTAAAAATATTTATAAGTATAAGTTATTTTATTGATAATCTAATTTTTTTCTTTTCTACTACCTTTTGAAAACATATGTGATTAGAGACAATTTTTAAAATTGAATCTTTGTTCTCTTCTTTTCATTTTACATAATACTATTAGTCATAATTAGTGGATTCTCAAAAGATAAAATAAACTTATAAATTGTGATAGTTTTGTGTCAAAAAATATTAAATATTTATAAAATATTTTTAAATTTAATTTTACAAACAAATAATCAATTTTATTGAATATATTTTGAGAGAGTGAGGAATTGTGAGTTCAACTAAATATTTATAGAGAAGTACTTTTAAGGTCATGTCCTTTAGGTTGTCGAATTCCCAAAAGAATATAAATTCTATTGAATTTAACTTAGAGATCATTATTACAACAAAATTTCAAAAATTTGATTCAAGGGATAATAAGGTTATCTATTAATTTTTTCTTCTCCACCTCTAAATAATGTGAATGAACAAATATTGAAAAAACTATAATAAAAACAATTAAAAAATATCTTTTAATTTTTTAAATAACATTTATTGTAAAAATAATTAATATAATTACAATCACCATTAACATAAATAAATATCCCATTGCTTACCTAAAATCTTGACCAACCAATATACTACAACAAAATGTTTTACCAAAACATAAAATAAAAGATTACATATAATAGTATAATTAAATAATATAACATTCAATATTATAATTTAAATATATTTTAAAAAAATTATATGTATTTCACAATCAAAACTTTACCCAAATAAAAAATGGGAAATTTGATCAATTTAAACAATTAGATAATGAAAAAATACATAATATCAAATAATACAATTTTTTTTATTGATTTGTCAATCTAAGTGGATCTAATAATACCCATAATAAGGTTATGATATTTTTTATTTTATTTTTATGTCTATTTTTTGTTTTGTTTTACCTAATTTTTTATTGATTGAAAATTCAAGTTACCTTGGTAAGAATGTGATACATTTATTTTCATCTCAACAAATATTTTTTATTCTATAAGGAATTGCAATGTATTTTTATGGTATTGCAGGTGTATTTATTAGCTCTTATTTATGGTGCACATTTCTTTATAATGTGGGCAGTGGTTACATAAAGTTTGATGTAAACGAAAGAATTGTATGGATATCTCATTAAAAAATCATCATATTTTCTTCCAATTTATTATGAATGATATTCATGGGATAAAAAATGGAAGTTTAGACAGTTATTATTTTCATCATGTTTTTTTTTTTGGAAATAAAGGGCCAACAAGACATCCCTTTAATTCGTACAATCAATCAATTTTTACCAACACAAAATGATACTTATAGAAGCATACCAATATTCTTTGGAAGTTTGAAACACACTCCATATCATTCTTTATCCTTATTAAGGGTGACAAATACAATAGATGGATATAATATCTCAAAAGGATGAAATTATATAATTACTATATAAAAAAAATTAGCATATACTTATGCTATTAAAGGATTTTAGCTACCATACCTATTAAGGCTTTTTGGAGTGCAAAGTTGGTATTAATATACTTCATTTATTAACTAAATATATGGTTCCTATATAGTAAGGTAGGTTTACCTTTTGTGTTAATCAATATCCATCCCTTTAGGTTAAAAAAGTCTTTAAAAGGAAACACTTATGGTACTTCTTATTGTTAGATATGTGACAATAAAGTTAAATGTTGGATCCCTTTGCAGTGTAATTTTTAGCCCACTCCTCGACAAAGGGGTTTGGGGGGAAAAACATCCCCTCCCCTCCCTCTTATTATTATCACAGGGGGGTTTAGGGGGAGGTGGTAACACTTTATGGATCCCTCCTAGTAGGGGTTCAAGAATAACACCCCTGAAGCAAAAAATCAAGGAGTCAAACCCCTCTTTATAGGAAGTCGAATCCTAATGAATTCTATTTTTAGGAAGGAAAATCCCAATGGAATTTTTCCACTTTAATTTTAGGAGGAATCTAAATGGTGCTTTGCCAATTAGGTGTACTTATCTTTGTGGAGTTCACATATAATATATGATGAGTTTGCTTGTAATTTATTCACATTGAGTTCATAAACCCTAATATATTGCACCGCAAATGTTTCCTTAGTTCTGCTAAGGTTTTACCACATAATTTTGGTGTTTTGTCTCATATATGTTTAGTTGAATTCTTTCTGTTATTACAAATTTGTATTATGTTTATTGATTTTTTATTATTGTGAAGCATCTAGTTTCCTAACTATTATTTCTTTGAGAAAAGAGTCAGATAAGAAAAAAATTAATAAATTAGTCTAGGTCAAAGTAAATTTTAATAGTTTTTATGGATAGGAATTGCAGACACCCCATTCTAACCACAAATGGTTTCTGACCAGAGTTTAGACTAATTTCTACCAAACATTGCAAATTAAGTGTAAAAATCACTAAATGTCCTAATTTCATCTGTGCATCATTCATTAATGTTAGAATCATATTGAGACATCCTTATTTAGGGTATTATACCATACATAACAATAACCTCTCACATATTCATTCCCAGTCACCTTGTGACCTAACAACTGGCAGTTTGGCCTATGGACCCATTAAGCTAGGAAATTGATCAAATCTTAAAATAGCTAAAATGCTAATCAAATTGAATCAAATAATTAAACCAGATTGATGCTTAGTCAAATTATCTATTTATGATTAATAAATATCTTAAACTAAAAAATTTAAAAATTAAAATATCAAACATTTTCATCATTTCCTTTATGAGTTGTCAAGCCCTTTTAAAATATCTAAAAATATCTAATTTGAGAGACATGCCTAGTAATTGAAAATCATAATTAAATAACAAAATTTTATCTCAACTAGAGTTAGTTTCAACTCACCTAGGGTTAGTTTGAACCCATTTCATGTTTAAACTCAACCTTGACTCACCTTGGGTGAGGGTTAATTTTTGGAGGCTATAAATACAAAGCCATACCTATTGATCTTGAAGCTATCTTTTTGCAATGTTATTTTGCCAAAATAACTCCAAATATTTGATAGCGTAGTGTTATTATGTAGGATTTCTCCCATAAGTTTCATTAGTGCAATGTTACCATGTCAAATTCATAAGCCAACTAGCCAAGTCAAGGTGCCAAGGAGAGAAAGAGCAAATGGAACTTCATTGATAAAGACTTATTGATTCACAAAGCCAAGCAAGCCACTTCAAAAATCCATTTAGAGTTCTAAAGAAGGTAAAAGAATGATTTATTTTATGTTCTAGTTGTGTTTTTATTTGTGTACTTATTACCTGTGGTCCCCCTAGTGTCTAGACTAGAGGTGTTAAGTGTTTAGTGTGTTAATTTGATTTTATTTTATTAGAATAACACTATATTAACCTCCCCTATAAGTATTTTGTGTTCACATGATGACACACTCAATGAGACACACATCCCAAAAAGTTCTTCCCAAGGCTTAGGACATCCTCCTAACAAATTTCATGTCAAAATCCAAACTTTTTGACCAAAAAAGTGGAAATTTAAGGCTCACAGATGTTTTACAAGAAATCATAATTTTGCTATGTATAATCGCATTTTTTCCATCTAAAATCATGATATTGCACAATATCGTGACTTTGCAATCATGATATTATCTTAACTATTGTGATATTACATTAACTATTACGATATTGTTTAATCGTCATGGTTTTCTGCTAACTATTTTGTGTTGCTGGAAGAATCATGATATTGCACAATATCACAACCTTAAAATCACGGTATTGCCTTAACTATTTTGATATTGTGCTAACTATGATATTGCATTAACTATTGTGATATTGATTAATCATAGTTTTCTACTAATTATTTTGTGTTGTAAGAAGAATTGTAATATTGTACATTATTGCAGCTTTACAATTACAATATTGCCTTAATTGTTATGATACTGCACTAACTATTGTGATATTATGCTAACTATTACGATATTGCCCTTAACTATCACAATTTTTCACCAACTATTTTGTGTTATAGGTTAAGTTGTGATTTTATCTTAAGAGTGTTAGTATATTCATAACTTATATGATATTTCTCTAAGAGTCATGATTTTGTGTTAACACTCTGTTTTGCAAGTAGTTGTGATATTGGTATGTGTTTCTATGATTTTGCAATGTGTGCAAAATTTTTAAAACCCAAGAGCTAAATTTCAAAATTCACTTGCCCACTTACATTTTGCTTCTAAGCACAAGGACCCCTAACATCTGTTTTAGGACCCAAAGGCCAAAAAAAAGATAATTCTAAACACTCTAAGTTGCAAAACTCACATTTAAATTTGGTGTTTTAAAATATTTTACTTGAGTTATTTTTCATCTTGTTTAATGTTTTCAACACAATGCGAAGGGGCTGAACTTCATGACGTATTTTGTTTGGTGTTATAAAAATAAACTCACACTTTAGTTAAATACTCATAAGATTTTTCATTTTTATGTTTGTTATTTAGTATTTGTTTAATAAGCCAATTGTTGTGTGTATGCTCTCCCCCATCCCCTTTAGGGAACTTGGGTGATAAAAAATGCTCACTTTTTGCATTTTTTGCTCTAGTCGAAAAGCATGGAAGAAAATTCATTAAGACTTTCCCTGAAATCCAACTGATTTAGGTGACCCCAAAATGACCCTAATGTCCTACTCAATTTCTATTTCATGCATTTTTAGCTTCTGGGTAGGATTTCATTACTTCTCCACATGTTTTTTAGGGAAGTGTTGACCTGAGAATTCATCTCATGGCATCACTTCAACACCACTCCATGGGAGGGGTATACAAGTTGAGGCCAACTTACTAGGATGCTTGTTTGAGTGGTTAAGCAAGATCCATTAGTAAGAGACTACCTCAAAAAGTATGTTTAACTTGGACATCGCACTACACTGAGCAATTGACAAATGTAGTGGTTGCAAAAAGGATAAGATATTTTTACAATAAATTGGTTAACACAGATCCAAATGATGTGTTGTAACTTAGTGTTATCCACAAATATGGAACCATTTATAAATGAATAAAAATTGATATTTTAGGCAACCCCATTTATTGTGGACATACTATCAATGTAGGGTGAGTATCCCAAAGTTCCATGTCATCATACAAACTATTGAGAGAAGAGGAGGCCTAAAAACCCTAATTTTTATGTGCATTTAATTTTTGGATTAATAATTTAAATCTCTCTCAAGAGCAAGTATATAGATGGAATTTGATAGTACAAAGCTACCTTATCAGTTTTTGGGAATATAGGATGTTACACTTAGGTATTTATGTTGTTTTTTCTTTTTACCTGCATGGTCTTGAGTCAATTTTTTTTATCATACCACTTCCAAAACAATTCATGTTTGCACATTAATCATTTATTTAAAAAGGCGTTATGTTGTCCCTTTGATACCACACTTTTTGCCTTAGTCATTTTTCAAACTTTTATATATGTGTGTCACTTGTTTGAAAAGGGGCATCATTACGCTACCTATTAAATTTCATGTTTTATGACTTAGATTTTTTGAAACAAACCATTTATAATACATTTATAGCGTGGTAGCATCATTATGTTACTTACATCATTTCAAAGACTTTTTTTCCTTGTGTCCAATTTCTAAATCAAAACCACGTGTGCCTTCTTAGTCTATACCTAGTATCGTCATGCCATTCATCTCAATCGAGTTTATTGTATATTTCAAAACTAAGCCTTATAAATTGAGTTCACAATTGGTCTTGATAAATTTAGATTCAAACATTGATTGGTTTATGACTATGCCTCAGAATTTTGGCTTAGCCATTTACCTTTCACTTTTGGGTTGTGCAACTTAGACTAATGCCTTGATCAATTTAAAGACTATTTTTATGCCTAGATTTGGGAAGTGGTCTATCTTCCATGTGCCTAAGGTCCAATGCATTTTTCCAAGGGTCAAGGTTATGTTTGAATCTTAATGCCTAGTTTGAGTCAAAGTGTTTCAAAAATATCTTACCTTTTGAACCTAGAATTGTTTCAAGCCTAGCTGCCTTGTTCCCAAAAGCCCTGGCATTTCCAATATATATTGTTTCAAGTCTAGATTTTGTGCCTTATTCCCAAAAGACCTAGCATTTACGTTCTATTTTGTTTCAAGTCTATCTTTTGTGCCTTGTTCTCAAAAGACATAGTAATTCCTTTTTGTGTTGTTTTAAAAGTCTAACTTTTGTGACTTGTTTCCAAAATACCTAGTAACCTTTTTGATTTTTAGACTTAGATTAGACTTGTTTGAAACATTTTACCTAAATTTTGGCATTAAATTTTACTCATCCACTTGACCAATTATGTAAAACATTTGACATGAGACATTTGATGTTAGACCACTTTAGACCGAGTTTGTCATTGCCCATTTTGGGATAAGCAGCTCCAGTTCTTAGACCAAGCTTTAGATGAAGTTCACACCATTTGTGTTTTAAAACTTGTTTTTAAGAGTTTGTATAACTCTAGGTCTATCTTCACAAAACATTAGTCATTGATTTAGATATGTCTCATTACACTTGTAGTGGATACATGTATAATATAGGTTACGATAACATGGTCATGAATGATAAATTTGTTCATACCCCTATGGTGATGATGTAGTTTGTGAGATGAATCCCTATCCTCCTTACACTGCTCAATCTGGAGAATAAAGTCAAGATCTGTTAGCCCATTATTTGGTTAATACACCTCCTTATTTAGAATAAAACCAAGAGCAAATCACGCAATATCCTTCTAGCATACCATCAATTGTATAACAAGCTCAAGAAAAATCATATTACATTACTATGACATCAATGTATGATCCTTATTTTTTAATCTTCACTTACTTGAAAATAAGGATGAGGTTTTAGTTAGAGTTGTGGAAGTAGAGGCCATGTTTTCAATAGACTTACCCCATGAAAATTTACCTAGTCTAGTTAGATTGCCTCTAAATATACCTTATATGCAAACCATTGACTAGGCATGTACTAGCCATCCTCAAGCACTCGTGCCAATGTCATATCAAGGCCCAAATATGATTTTCAAAAGAAAGGGCCTCATAGAGGACCACTTTATACAAATATAACAAGAATATCAAAAATATTTGAATCTAGTGCACAATTTTAATGCCATGACCATGTCAAATGCTTCACTCATAGAGTTAGATCCTTCAATAGGAGTATTAATTGAGTTTAAAGTTCAAGACAATTTGGATATAGATCCATTTGTACATTGAACTTAAATTGGCGACATCTACAATGTTCTATTTATTAAAGAGGTGATTACGGATTCTACGTAAAACAATGTACCAAACATGGTAGATAACACACTAGTGTCTTCCAATCCAGGCTAAAGTGGTTTAACTACACCAAAAAATAGTTTACAACTAGTGCCTTTAGTTAATGTTGGCCAATTTTTGGCCCACATACCAAATTTTTGACTAGTTTAAAGAGATGGACACGATCAAGAAGAAGTGGAGGACCAGAAGAAGAAGTGCAAATGTTCATTTCTTTCAGGACTCTTTTTCACTAAGTATTTTCTTTCAGAGTTTTGTTCGGGCTAAGTGTTGGAATTTCTTCGGACATTTTTCCCAAAAGAAATTTTTTGAAGGGCAAGTTAATTCATTTGACTAAGTGTCAGGATTTATTTTAGACATTTTATCTGAAATAATTCTTTCGAAGGGCACTTAATAAATTTCTGAAGGGTTATTCAAGGCAAAATGAACCAAACAGAAAATCTAAAGGGTACTTTTCCTTTCGAAAAAGGTATTTTCAAGATTGTCGAATGATCCACTTTCCTTTCAGGAGGTCACTTTATCAAAGCCAAAGGGCATTTTTAATTCTTTTGAAGGGCATTTTCAAGCATTCTAAAGGGTCATTTCCGTGCTGAAGTGTTACATTATGCAGCATTCCAAAGGGTATCTACAAAGGAAATGAACCTTTGTAAAAGTCTCGAAGACCTTTTCCTTTAGGAAAGTGATCAAAATAAAATCATTTGAAGGGGAAATTTTAAGAATTCTGAAGGGTACTTTCCCTTCAAAAATGACACTTAACAAAACCTGAAGAAATAAGTTTGAAAGATTTGTCCAAAGGAATAAGATTAAAAAAAGGGGGATCAAAGGAATAGAGACTGAAGGAATAAAGTCCATTTTCAAAGTGCTGAAGGAATTCCTTTAAAAGCCAAAATGTTTGAATAAAATGTTGAAACAAGTTGTCTGAAGGAATTGATGATGGGCCCATAAATGTCAAAATTTGAACCCCTGCAAGTAGCCGTTGGCATTTAAAAATATCAAAAGAAGCTACACAATCTATAGACTTGTATCGACATAAATGGATACAGGAAAACTGATGTCCTTAGATTGGTTTTCCATTTATAAAAAATATTTGGCCTAGGTTTCAAAGCACGAGCTAGTATATATAATTAATGGAGAGGCTTTCATCCTTCGACATAGCCATCATCTTCGATAAATAGTCACTCAACTCAGAGGTAGCATGGTTTAGTCTAGATTCAAATTTATGAGGATTTTGTCCTTATACATGCAAGACAAGTGAATGATGGCGTGGAAGTGAAAGATGCAGATCATGTGATTAGAAAAGGTTGCTCGAGCATTAAAGATGTTCCTGGACTTTTCTTTTTTTAATGGATCATGACATCATCATCCTTAAAACATTCTTATCTTCTAGTGTGTTTCTCAACCAATAAGAGGGATTGAAGACTATTGGAGCTAATGGTGTTTAATTTGTTGAGGATGGATTAGTTTTAATTAACCCAAATGTGGGTGAGAATTCATGGAGGGTGGTTGGATCTCATTTATTGAATTCTATTTGCTTACATCTTCTCCTTTCTCTTCCCCTTTTTTTTTCCAATATCTCTATTTTCTCTTCCATATAAAAAAAGATATCCTCATTTGACAAGAAAAATTCTATCAAAAATTTGTAAGAAAGACCTTTTGAAGTAATAAAGATCAATTTTTACTTATCTCTTGCTTCTAAATTGTGCTTAACAAGCTTGTGCATGATGGCCTTGTGAAGAAGTGTTCTTCCATGTGCATTGTTCTTCTTTCTTACCTATTTTAAGGTGTTTTCAAGTTATTTACAGGTCTGAAATTGAGCTCTTTCCACCATTAATGGATGCTTGGTGTGAATTTTGAAATTCCTCTTTGCTTCATGTATTGTTTGGTGAGATTAGTTTATGATACACTTATGCAAATTAACCAGTTTGTGAGGTTGTGTGAGAAAGAATTATCTTATGCTAAATTAGTGTTTATTTCATGCTTATGTGAGTGTCAATAAATTTGACTTATCACCCATTTAGCTCTCTTAGTTACCATATACCCCCTCTCTACCTCTTTTCCAAGTAGAAACATAAGTTTAGGTGATCTACCAAGAGGAAGTCGGCCTTCTTCAGAGGTTCAACCTCACTACAGGATACTCATAGCCTAAGGTTGCTCCAATATTATATCTGGGAGTGAGAGAGCCTAAAAAACTCCTCTATAAGGGTACAATTATATCCTACAATAGTTTTTGACATGCCTGGTGGGACTAATTTCGAGAAAGATTGGTCAAGTTTGATGCTAGTTTGATCAATTTGTAGTCTCTATAGATTTCATCTTTCAGTATTTGGTGACTCCAAAGAACACTAAAAATTTTGGTGGCATAAAAATAACTATCTTTCATGCCAAATGTGACTACAAGATCATCTTCTAGAGGTATTCTTTTTGAATTTATTGAATTACCTTTAAACTCAACAAGAAGGTTAAGGTTTGCCAATACTCACCCATATGTAGGAAAATATTTTCCTAAACCAATCGTGAGGTATACCTATGCAAGAAGACCTTTGTTAGCCCTTTTTGTTACCATGATTCCCTAAAGAGATTTTGTAGGCTTCAGTGGCTAAAGTCCTTTAAATCTACCATAATACGATCCTATACTAGTAGCAACTCTCAAAAGCATCTCATATTTTACAAGAGACCAAGCCAAAACCCTTGCTAAACACATCAATAACATATCCAATTTTTGCAATATCCATAATGTCATTATAAAAAATATAGCTATTAGACTGTTAGTTATATCCCTAAAGGGAAAGGATTTAGATTGGTATAGAGGCTTAGTTCCTAATTCTATTCAATCATGGAATCAACTAGGAGAGGCCTTGTGTAAAATATTTGTAGACAAGAGTGACCATTTGTCACTAGCAGAATAACTTACCAAAATTAAGAGAGCCCCCCATGAAGTCATGCAAGATTTCAACACAAGATTCCAAAAAGCTTAGGATAAAATTCTAGCCTCTATTAGACCATCCTCTAACTTTGCATTCCTGTAGTATTTGAAGGCTCTAAATATAGATATATCTATAATGATCCAATCTATGGGAGGGGACATATTACCAGATGCTTATGAGGTGGCTATTAAAGTAAAAAATTACCTGGTTTAGGCTAGAAAACTTACTCCTAAACCCCCAATGACTCTTTTCCCTGAAATTAGACCACCCCTATGTTTATTCCTCCACTTGATATTTTTCTTCCAAGTCTAACAATTGCTACTATACCTTCACTTAAACAAGAAAAGGCCTCCACTAGCGGATCAAGTGATTTCTAAGAGCAAAAAAACTACCTAGAACTTAAGAGCATGCTCCAATCCTTGGGAAATGATGTGGTAAATGTGAAGAGGTAGCAAGATTAGTTCAATAGACCTTATCAAGCTCCATATTAGCCTCAACAATAGTCTTTTCACACAAATAGACCACCCTTCAAGGGAAATTTCTAAAACCAAAAATGTGAGCAAAGGTAAGGACAACCTAGCTACAATAAGTAGAGTAGCTATAACCTAAATGTCTCAAGCTCTTCCACTCCTTGGTTCCTATTCAAAATAATATGTCTCAAGAAGTTGAAGGGACCATACCTTGGGCTTAATTTTTTGGGCAATCAATTATCCCAACTAATGGTTTTAGCTAGGCCTTCAATGACCAATGACAACAAGTTGTTTCTTATGGATAAAATCAAGCCTTAATGGCTCAAAACATAGAGATCCACATGATGACAAAATTAAGACAGTATTTATAAGACCAAGGATCTAATTAGGTACCAAACCAGTTGGATGCTACAATGGTCATCAATGAGCAAGAAGAGTGTTATGCACTCAATCAACAAGCTAGTTTTGGCCAAGCATACATTTCGGTGGCAGCTAATAAAAGGTTCAAAATAAGGAATATGGATGGTAATCAAGAGGTGTTAAAAGAACCTCCTATCATTACTCCTTTATTGTCTAATCTTAATGAGCCTGCTATCACTCCAAAGGCGCTGACACCTCCTAAAAATTAGAATCAAGGGACCCTTGATCCACTAAACTCATAAATTCAAAAAACAATAGTAGTGGCCCCCAAAGTTCATGCAAATTTTGGTGTTCCACCAATCAACATTGTTGAATAAATTAAAAAATCTAGTGTGAGTGTACCGATGTGGGACATGCTTTCCATGCCCAATCAGGTGGATAACCTTCAAGAAGGTTTGTCCAAGATAAGTGTTACAACAACTATAGGTAGACAACCAAGCAAAGAAACTAAGGTCCCCATCAATGCAACCCAAGGTCTTATAAGAGAAGGATCAAGTAAGGTGGTCAAACCTCTTCTATTCTACATTTCATTAATCAATGGTGATTCCTTGGTGCATAATTTCTTGGTAGATAGTAGAGCTAACACTTCAGTAATGTTGAAGTCTATAGCTGATCAGCTAAACCTCAAATATGAGCCACATACTAAGGGATTTTTGTAGCTTGATAGTTCTTCCACAAAGCCATATGGTATTATCAAGTGTCTCAGCTTAACCCTGCATGTTTGTCCTAGTGTTTTATTGGCTCAAAATGTGTTGATCCTTGATGTAACTCCTCACTTTGCATTATGCCTCTCTAGAGAATGCATAACCAAAATTGGGGTTATCTAGTAGCATATTGGTCCTACATGGATTTTAGAACAATGTATGGGACTAAGGTATCAATCAAGGCTGAACCCATGGCACAATTTCACATTGAACCTCATTAGCCATATAACATAAACCTCAATTATACTATCCTTGATGAGGATGAATTTACAATTGGTCAAGAGCTGAATACTTATCCTAAGGAGATTCTAGACTTATTCTTGGATGAGCTATGGGGGGATAATTAATTTCTCAACCCTTTGAAAGGTGTTGAGGAAAGAGACATAGGTGTCTATTTGCTACATGAAGAAAATCAACTCATGCCTTCCCTCATTGGACTTAAAGAAGACCTCAATGGTATGTGAAAGTTATTTTTTAATGGTTCAAGGAGAAAAAATGGAGTAGGTATAGGGGCAATGCTAGTTTCCCATTCAGATGTGTTGGGTGAATATTTTTTCATCAACTAACTGAATATAAAATGGTTATATCAGCCACAGTGTAATGAGATAAATCTCTCCTCTTAGCAAGGGGAGGTTCCCTATAAACTATCACAAACTTAGTTTAAACTAAATATTTACTCAGGGGTGAGATCATATCATCCATTTCTCTTTTTTTTAAAATGATGTTTACAAAGTAAAGGACAACTTTATTGATATTAACTGAATTCACAAGAAATCCACGAGAGCACAAAGCCTATCATTGCTTCTCTTGCTGATTTATAACTTATATCATAATAGAATGAGGTGCAGCCCAAAGTCTCCACCAAAAACTACAACAAAGTATATGATCACAAAAGATAAAAGTAGTTCAAAGCCTTTCCATTATCCTTTATTCTAAAATACTAAAACATAAACTAAAGACAATTATAGTAGCACAAAGTCTCAATAATCAACTTCAGAACATCTCCCAGATTATTTTCACTCACTCTACTTATTTAATCAAATAGATAAGATTATATTAGGAAAATGACATAAGAACAATTTCCTATACAACACAAGTTATTTCAATACAAAGTTTGAAAGGTCACTTGCTTTCTCATTCACTTGATAAAATTTGATTTAAAATATGAGCTCAAAGTCTCAAAATACCTTTCAATTTTGGCAAAGTTTTATTTCCAATAACTCCAAGATGATCCCCAAAAATAAAAGAGGCCCTCTTTATTTATAGGGAGAGACCTTGAGAATTTTTTTGGAAAAACCTAATTACTTTGACCTAGTCAAAGATAGGAGTCCTTTTTGACTTAGGACTTCCTATATTTTTACATATAATTACATATGAAAAAAGTACATGTAAAAATGTCCAAAGCGGTTGTGAAAGTATATCTAAAAAGTGGAAATTTAAACCAAGGGAAAAATAGTTTCAATTTGTATCCCCATCTTTTTTCATGTGAGCATTGTACATAGTGAAAGCTGCTTGCATCCCGATACTGTTTGGACTAATAGTGTTCTTGAAAATCATCTTAGCTCTGACTATGGCATCTCTTACTATTGTGACTAATTTTGCATGACTAGTTAACCTAGTTTTTAGATTATTCAGAGTTAACTAATTATCCAGAATATTTTCCACAAAGGCTATTGAAAATGCCTTCTATTCAAATTCTTTCTAAAACATACCTTCAAATTCCTGAATCATTTCTTCTATTGAAAGGTATTGGTTATCTTATGATGTAAGTTTGTAAGGTAGCTCCTCCAATTTATGCAAAAGACTGACATCATTTTGTTCACTGAGTTTTTTTGAAGATTCAAGGTCACTGATCAACTCTTTAAGCACCCGACTCCCATATATTAATACCTATTTAGTTTTAGTGTAAGAGTCTCTATTAGTAATGACACAAATTGATATTAGAGTGCTTATTTTTAGTTTCCTCATATCCACCCATTTATCAAGATACTTTTCTATGCTTTCAATATCCTGAGAAATAACATTAATGAGATCATCAAGTTTTGCTCTTATTTTCTCATTTTATCTATCTTCTCAGATAACTCTATGAGTAAGAAAACTCCTTGTACATGCATCTTGTCCAAGTACTCTTCAAGTAATTTTTCTTTGAGATAGGTCTTTTTCGCTCTCTGAATAACAGAGTCTTCTATGCAAATGGCCTCAGGAGTTAATGTTTTTGGAGTGAAAGTAATTCTCCTTACCACTGCAGTCAATTATTCCACCATTGCTTTGTAATGATCCTTCATTTCTTTCTCTCTGTCAAATTTCTGAATCAGGATGTCCATGGTTGACTGCATATCACTCTTGGCACTTTCATGAGTTATCTTACCTAATTCAAATCTAGAGATAGAGTAATTATTTATATCAAAATTTTCAATGGTTGCATCCTGTGGGGGTTTTGAAATTTATAAAAATTTGTGTCCCTTATCCCCAATCATTTTTGAAAGAATCTTGGGCTTCTTTGGGGCCTTAACTTTTACTAGCACCAATTTGTTGAAATCAAAGTCATCTGGAGAGATGGCTTGTTTCTTCCTTTTAGGTGTATAAGATCATAACCATGGTGAGAGAAAAAAATTACTTACATTAGGATCTATCTCAATTATTGGCGTCACCAGAGCTACACTTGCACATGTAGTGGAAATACTAGCTGGAGTATCAGTAAAAACTACACCTTTTACTAAGTGATCACAAGTAGAACTATCTTCAATATAAAATTATAGGGATGAAAAACTAGGAATTGACCCTGAGGAATAAAGAATATATTTAAAAGTGCTTTGAGGGTTGTCAAAAATTATTTTTGAAGGAGAGGGTGATCCAGAAGAGGGAACACTAATCGAAGAAACATGTGAAGGAGTTACAACAAGTGTGTCATGCGAGGAAGAATAGATTCCTATTTCTTGTTGCACATTTTTTTGTGGAGATAAATTTTCTTTCTCTAGTTGATCTATAGACCTATCATCAGTATTCATCCCTTTCTTTGTTGGTTCTTCAGTGCTTTATTTCTCAACTTTCATATCTTCTATGTCTGACTCTTTTTCTATAACTTTTGACTTCTTCATCACAAATATGATCTTAGGCTTATGTGGCTTGGAAGAAGAAGGAACATCAATTTTGTTCTTCATCCTATTTTTTGCTTTTCTTCTTGTTTCTTCTTGTTTCCTCTTGAAATTTAGCTTCTAAACCTGTGATGAATTATTTCAAAGTAATTCCTTTATTTGCTAACCAATTATTGGTGTTTGCCAATATAAGTTCAAATATTTTCCTCAAGGAAGTCAGCTCTTTTTGTGACCATTAGATTGGAGGAAGAGGGGCATTGGAAATATGTTTAGTATCTAATTTATCATTAATCAAATCTCCATCATCCACTAAATTCTCATGGATATCAATAAGTCTCAGATATTCAATCTACTCAAGAGATAACCTAGTGTAGTCCATTTTCTTGACATCTTCCATTGTTCTCAAATCTACCCAAACATCTTCAATCATAGGTTCATGAAATTGGGTTTTCCTCCTGATTATGTCTTTCACATCCCTATAATTAAAATTTGGTCTTATTTTAAATTGCTTTAAGGTTACGAGTTGCATTTCAATTTTCATGGCTCTAGCCTTCGGTTAACACTAAAAACCTGCCAATTTCAACTGAGAACCTAAAACTGAGCTTCTTGAGTTCCATCTATTTATTACGCATGATGATCATTTATCTACATAGTTATATTAAGACCAATTTATCTGAAGGGAATCTCAGAAGCATATAAGGATGACCTTGGAAAAAACTAACCCTTAGGTATGAGAAAGAAGGAAATTGTAAGAACATGCATCCAAAATCATTCAACTGTCCAGGCCTCATCTAACACTCTTCTTTGTTCTAATTGATGATAAAAAAGACACAAAAATACTACAAAGAAAACATCATTTACTCTCTTGAAATGATGAATAAAACCCTTCAATTTTAACTGAGAGTAGTATTGATACACTGGGGTTACTCTCCTATCTCCTTCTGATGTTAAATCTAGAAAGATTCTCATTTAAGCTGTAATATACACCAGATAAGAAGTCATGTAAAATTTAAAAGTAGTGGATACCTTCATCAATTGCTCATATAGAGCATTGATAACTTGTTCTCCCTAGAAGATGATTTGTTTTCCTTGGAGTATTATCTTGATGAAGGGATACATCCATTCATGAAACTATGAGAAAGAGGGTAAACCTCTTACCCTGTTAAGAAGAGTTATTAGATCACCAACTTTTTTTGTAAAGTCACTTCTTGGAAAATTCTGTGGCCACCTTAACAAATTTTCCCTTGGAATCTTGAGCCATTTATTTTTTATTACCTTCTTCACTTTTTTAGGATCTTTGTCATATTCTCTTTGTACTTCAACAAAATCAATCTTTATCACTTCTGAAGTAGGAGGGCACATAAAAACTTTATCAATGAATTCAAGATCTAGTCTAATTATCACATTACTACTAGTGTCCAACACAGCCCTGGTATCCTTATTATACAACTGAGTACACTGAAGAATAAATTCTATGTTGTGAGCTGCTACAGGAAAAGAAGATATCAAATGAATATTAATTTCGATTATCTTCTTTATTTCAGAATTGAGATTACTTGACTTAGTTCTTTCTACAAACTCAGCCATATCTATATGACTAATCTATATATCTCTAATGTCATCAATATTAGAAGTAATCGAGGTGATTGGAAAAATACCTTGATATTTATACTTCATTACTTTCAACTTTTTCAGAGAAAACTCAGTTATCTAAAAGGGCTTTAACCAAAAGTATGTTGATGAAGAAAGATCCATAGAAGAAACCACAATAAAATCTATGATCATGTAATTAAGGCAAATACTGATAATCTGAAAAAATTGTATGTTGATGATCACGACTATGGGGATACACTTGAAAGGGCTAAAGTGCGAGCAAGCCAAAAAACTAGAGGAAAGCGGGCTCAAAAAAGCAAAATTGAAAATATTTCAGATCTAGAAAATTCAAGAGGATGTTTGCATGGGTGGAAAAAATTGCCATCCTTGCATATGGGTGGATATTTGCATTTTGCTTCGGTGGCAAATTTCACCACCCTTGTAGGTAAGAGAAAAAAATTTGTGTAGAGGTGGTGAAAATAATTGCTAAAGCATGTTTTACATGTAGGAGTGGCGAAAAATGCTGACAAGGCAAAATGCAAGAAATTTGTTAAGATGTCCTAGCGGCAAAATTCACCACCACTGCAGGAAATGGTAGGGAATGTTTCAGCGATAAAATTCACCACCTTTGCACTTCTTTAAAAATGTTTTATATACTTGCGAGTGGTAAAAAATGGTGATAATGCAAATAGTTTATTTGTGATGGGAAGTTAAGGTAATTTTAAATAAGACTTGGTGAGGGTAAACCTAAGTCAGGTCAAGACATCGACTCGATATGCAAGATAACCTAGGCCACTCACGAAGGTTTGGTGGAATTAGCCACTAAGGCTCACTTGGGTAAAGCAAAAACAAAATGAGGGAGAACTACCAAAAATAAAAACCAAAAAATAAAAGCCTAATTTAAAGAAAAAATAAAACTTAAAAAAATAAATAAATAAAATCTTAGAAGCAAAAAGACTTACCTAACAATCTCGAAGTCTTAAGCTCAACAGTTGGAAAATTTGAAATCTTACTCATTTTCACAGTTGAATAATTGTAGGGAGGAGTCTAAAAAATTTTAAAATGATCAAAATGACAATCAAAAGGCATTTAAATTCCCTAAACCAAGTTTCAATAACTTGGCGCATGTAGCCATAAATACCGTGTAAATTTTGAGATTTTGAAAAATCTCTACTCGGGCGGCAAAAATCACTGCCCTTGCATAAGATAGGGGAAAGCCATGCACTAGTAGAAAAAAGTGCCACTAATGCATGGAGAGAATAAAAATGCAAGAGCAACAATTTTTTCTGCTTATGCATGGAGAAAATGAAAAACATGCAAGAGCGGCAAAAAATGCCGCCTATGCATGGAGAAAATGAAATTTTTCTAACACCTTAAAAATGATGATCAAGACTACAATGGGCTTCACCATTTTCAAGAAATCATGATGAGGGAGTGTTCTAAACTTTTCCAAGATGTCAGTCAACTTCACTTGAGGTCAAGATAAACTTGTCTCGAATGATGAACTTAGAGTGTAAATTATGAAATAGACAAGTTTCATAGGGGTTGCCCACAAAATAAAAATAGCTAATTTTGGGAACAACAAGATGAAAAATATTTATCTTCTTATAGGTTCTATTTTAGTTTCTCCTCCAATGTAATAGAATATAAAGGCCTAATCTATGGCCTTCGATGAGCCAGTAAGAGAGGAATAAGAAGATTACAAGCATATGGAGACAATGAGCTTACAGTGAACAAAGTTAAGGGCCTAAACATTATGAAGAATCCTTTGATGAGGTCATATAAAAATATAGTATGGGACCTAATTGAAAAATTTAGAGCCTTTAACATTCAAGATATGCCAAGGAGCTAGAATCAACATGCTGATAGGTTGACAGTTGTGGGAGCCCAATTTGATATTCCAAGAAAGCTAAAATAGGCCAAGGTTTAGCCACATGTCAAGGTGGTGGTGAGGCCATCAATATCAGATAATGAAGCCTACTGGTATGTCTTCAAAAGTGATAAATAAATTGCTTATTTCTTGCAATAGGAATAAGAGTTTTCTTCAATGAACCAAGGTAAATTTCAACATCAGTTTGGGGATCAAATTGTACAACTAAAGTCTTAAAAACTTCTTAAAGGGGTGGTCACCCTTTAAATTCTTTTCCATGAGGGAGAGCATATGAGGAAAGATAAGGAAGTAATATCAACTGATGGGGAGAATTATGAAAGGGTCCATATTTTAAAAGATAAGATTCTCAAGCTTGGGAAGGTAAGCAATGAGACAAAAAGGCATGCTTTCATTGAAATTTGTAAGGAATATTCATACATCTTTTCTTGAGAATATAATGACATAAAAGTTTTTGATTCAAAGTTAGCCCTTCATACTATAGAACTAGAGGCTAATGCTAAGCCTGTGAGGCAAAAATAAAGGCCCGTTAACTCCAAAATAGAAGAGCTTATGAGGAGAGAGATGACCAAGTTAATTGAATCCAAGATCATCTTTCCCATCAAGCACTCATCATGGGTAGCCAATTTAGTGCTTGTAAGGAAAAAGAGTGGGGAGATTAGGTTGTGTTTTGACTTTGGAGATCTAAACAGGGTCTCTTTGAAGGACCATTACCCTCTACCATCCATGGATCAACTTCTTCAAATAGTTTCAAGTTCAATTTTTTTTTCTCTTTTAAATGGATAATCAGGTTATAACCAAGTATTAGTAAGGAAAGAATATCATTACAAGACTACCTTCACCACCAAATGGGGCATGTATGCATACCAAAAAAGGCCTTTTGACTTATCAAATGTTGGGCAAATTTGCAAAGAGCCATGGACATGGATTTCCAAGGGCTGTTGAATCAAATGGTGATGGTCTACTTAGATGACATCATATTTTTCTCCAAGGATGCCAATGAACACATGGATCACCTAAGGTTTATCTTTGAGAGATGCAAAGAGTATGGGATATCTTTGAATCCTAATAAATGTGTGGTTTTTATTCATGAGAGCAAACTCTTGGGACACATTGTCTCAAAACAAGGATTAACTATTGATCTTGATAGAATAAGTGCCATCTTGGCCTTATCCTTACCCAAGCATAAGAAGGGACTTCAAAGTTTCCTTGGAAAAATAAACTTTGTGAGAAGGTTTATACCTAGTTTTGCAAACTTGGTCAAACCCATCACTACCATGCTGAAGAAGAACCAAGTGTTTACTTGGTCAAGTGAAGGTAAATCAACATTTGAGGCTATCAAGTAGGCCACTTCCCAAACAACCACAATCATGAACCCTAATTTCTTAAGAGATTTCATTTTATATGCATTTTCTAATATTGACAATATATTAGCGATGCTGATGCAAAATAATGGTGAAGGACTTGATAGAATTTTTCAGTCAGGGGCTTGAGAGTATGAGGTGAGGTATACTTTCATATAAAAACAAGTCCTTTTAGTGGTAAAAAGCCTTAAAAAATTCAAGCCAATGCTCTCCAATAGTAAAATCTATCTCATGGTGTCTCATCCTAGAGTGAGAGACTTCATTCTTAACAAAGACTTTAATGAAAAGGGAGCTGGTTGGATTACCAAGGTCATGGAGTATGACATGGAGATCAAGGCCACTAAGCTAGTAAGAGGTAAAGACTTTTGTGAGCATATGGTTGATGACCTTCATAAAGACAAATAATTTTCCATGGTGATACAAGACAACTCACATGTGAGATGACCTCCACTTCATAAGAGCTGGCTCCATGATATGGCATATTTTTTGCTAACAGGAGAATGCCCTCAAGGTCTAGATAAGGTAAAAAAAAGGTATTCCAACTTTAGTCTATACCTTATGCATTGATAGATGGTACTATTTTTAGAAGATACCTAAATGGGGTACTCCTTAGGTGCATAGACAATGACTAGGTGACCAAGATTTTGGAGTAATTCCATGATGGACCTGCAGGAGGTCATTTTGCACCTAGAACCATACCAAAAAAAGATAATGAGGGTTGGTTATTACTGGTCTAACATCTTCAAAGATGCTCATGCATGGGTTAGACAATGCCAAAATTGTGCCCTCTTTATAGGTAAGCAAATATTAGCATCCCTTCCTCTCAACCCAATTCAGGTAGAGCATCCCTTCATATAATGGAGGCTAGATTTCATAGGAATGATAAATCCTCCATCAAGTGCAAGGCATAGATGGGTGCTTACTGCAACCGACTACTTCACTAGGTGGGTGGAAGCCATTACATCAAAAGAAGCTAATGAAGGTGAAGTCCTAGACTTTTATGATAGTATTGTGACTAAGTTTGACATTTCATCCACTATCATTTCTGATAATGTATTAGCATTCCTTGGTATAAAAATGAGTGAATGGGGTCTCAAGATGGGAATCTACCTTAACACCTCTTCCAACTATTATCCTCAAGGAAATGGACTGGTTGAGTCCACAAATAATTTTTTTCTAATAATCATCAAGAGAAATATGAAAAAGAATCAGAGGACATGGCACACTACACTAAAAATAGCCTTGTGGGCTAACAGAGTGACTCCTAAAGCTTGCATTGGCAATTCTCCATATGTCTTAGTATATGAAAGGGAAGCCAAGCTACCCATTTCTCTTGAGTTACTTGCATTAGAACTAGCCTATCAACTAGAATTGATGGAAGATGAGCCCATGCATGTGAGACTGGTAGAACTCATGGAGCTTGAACAAATGAGGGACCTTATAATAAAAACACTAGAGTCATATCAAGCTCAAATCAAGAAAGCCTTTGACAAGAGAGCCATAGTAAGGGACATTAAGGAAGGAGACCTAGTCCTCAAGTGGGATTCAAACAAGGCCAAGCCAGACAACCATACCAAATTTGATAGCTTATGGAGTGGTCCTTATTTGATCCACCGATGCAAATAACATAATGATTTTTAGCTAGTCCAAATAGATGGAGAGGTACTACCCATCCCAATCAATAGGATTCATCTAAATCCTTATTATTATAAGAGTTTTCAGCCATTATATATATTGTACATTTTATATAGTTTTTCATGTTTTCTTCTAAGTGCCTTGTGCACATTGTTTCAAATATGTGTTCCATTTCCCTAAGTGAGTTGAGCATAGTGGTTGTTTTATTCTTGTTGTCCTTGTTGCTTCAAGAGGAGGTTTCCAGATAGGGTCAACCTTGTCAAATAAAGTAGTGAATCCATGCCTAATGGATTGGATGAGGCAAATGAGCTAGTTTTTTAAGCATAGCAATCATGCTTCCCTGTGAGTTTCTAGAAATGTTGGTTAATTTTTGGCCTACATAACAAAATTTTGACTATTTTAAAGAGATGGACACAATCAAGAAGTGGAGGACCAAAAGAAGAAGTGTAAAGGTTCATTTCTTTTGGGACTCTTTTTCAATAAGTATTTTCTTTCAGAGTTTTATCCAGGCTAGGTGTTGGAATTTCTTCAGATATTTTGCTTGAAAGAAAAGTTTCAAAGGGCAAGTTACTTCATTTGAATAAGTGTCAAGAATTATTTTGGACATTTTTTTCAAATAATTCTTTTGAAGGGCACTTACAAAATTTCTGAAGGGTTATTCAAGGTAAAGTGAACCACATAGAAAAGCCAAAGGGTAATTTTCCTTTTAGAAAATGCATTTTAAAAATGATTGAATGGTCCACTTTCCTTTCAGGAAGTCACTTTATCAAAGCTGAAGGGCATTTTAAATTCTTTCAAAGGGCATTTTTAAGCATTTCAAAGGGTCATTTCCATGTTGAAGTGTTACATTATGCAGCATTTTGAAGGGTATCTACAAAGGAAATGGACCTTTGCAAAAGTCTCGAAGACCTTTTCTTTCAAGAAAGTGATCAACAAAAAATCATTTTAAGGGGCATTTTTGAGAATTCCAAAGAGTACTTTCCCTTTAGAAAGGACACTTAACAAAATCTAAAGAAATTTTCTCAAAAAAATAAGTTTGAAAGATTTGTCTGAAGGAATAAGATTAGAAAAAGGGGGCCCAAAGGAATAACAGCTGAAGGAATAAATTCCATTTTCAAAGTGCCTAAAGAATTCCTTTGGAAGCCAAAATATCTGAAGAAAATGGCCCACAAACATCACAATCTTAACCCCTACAAGTAGTCATTGGCATTTAAAAATATTAAAAGAAGTTATGCATTCTATAGACTTGTATCAACATAAATGGATATAGGAAAACCCATGTCCTTAGAATGGTTTTCCATCTATATAAAAGATTTGGCCTAGGTTTCAAAGTAGGAGCTGGTGTATAGAATTAATAGAGAGGCTCTCATCCTTTGACATGGCCATCATCTTTGACAAATAACCACTCAACTTAAAGGCATCATGACTCAGTTCAGATTCAAAGTTAAGGGGATTTTGTCATTATACATGCAAGACAAGTTAAGTATGTCATGGAAGTGAAAGATGAAGATCAGGGGATTAGAAAAGGTAGCTCAAGCATTTAAAATATTCTTGGACTTGTCCTTTTTTAATTAATCATGACATCATCATCGTCAATAAGTTCTTATCTTCTAGTGTGTTTCTCAACCAATGAGAGGGATTGAAGACTATTGGAGCTAATGGTGGTTAATTTGTTGAAGAATGATTAGTTCTAATTAACCCAAATATGGGTGAGAATTCATGGAGGGTGGTTGGATCTCATTTATTGAATTTTGTTTTCTTACCTCTTCTCTTTTCTCTTCCCTTTTTTTTTCTATATCTCCATTTTCTCCCCCATATAAAAAAAAATCCTCATTTGACAAGAAAAATGTTGTCAATTTTTTTAAGAAAGACCTTTTGAATCAATAAAGATCAATTTTTATCTATCTCTTGCCTCTAAATTATGCTTAGCAAGCTTGTGCATGATGGCCTTGTGAATAAGTGTTCTTCCATGTCCATTGTCCTTCTTTCTTGCCTATTTTTGTGGTGTTTTTAAGTTAGTTGCAGGTCTGAAATTGAGCTCTTTACACCATTAATGGACACTTGGTGTGAATTTTTAAATTCCTCTTTGCTTCATGAATTATTTGGTAAGCATATGAGAAATCCAAGCAATACAATCATAACAAGAATGTTGTTTGAAATGGAGTAACTGAGTCACATCATGTCAAAATGGTGTAAACACCATTTGTTTAGCATATGCCACAAATACAATTTACTCCTCATCAATAGCCTATCCAACAAGTGCAACCTTCGTAATATCCTAGACTAGCTCCACAAACATAGCAACCACTACCTTTGAAAACCCCTTCGCCATGAAAGAACCCACTCCTTGAGTCTTCAACATTCTTGATGAACTTATAGAAGTCGTATTTTACAAACTAGACATAACTAATATGATTATTTGGCCAATTCCAAAGCACTATCCTATGGGTATTCCATATCCTAATTGGTACCAAGAGAATGAATTCTATGAATACCATCATGTTCATGGGCAAAATCTATGTTCTTGTGTTCAGATAAAACACCTCATAATAAATATGTTATAAAATGGGGAGATTACATTAGATAATAAAGAATCTACATCCAATCAAAACTTGGGTTTCTACTAAAACCCTTTTCTACATCATAACAATAACAATCAACAACTACAACACTGAAGGCCAGAATGAAAACAATAACAATACTAGAAGAAACACCAAAATAAACCAAATAGGAGGAACCAAGGCTAGAATGATTCTAGTAACCAATAAACTTACCACACAGTTGTACATGACTACACCAAAGTTATAGTTCATATTATGGGGGGTCATGTTTCAACCATCACCATTCATCCTAGATTAAGTGCTAATAGACTAGGACCATTGCTAAACAATTTCAATCAACTCACCTATGCCAATAATCCTTCCTTGACTTGGGATTATAAACAAGCACAATAACAACCATAGATTACTACTTCAAGACATTATATTGATAACTCGTCACTACTCCGTGACCATAACCAAGTGCATTGATAATAGAGACTTATCCTATCTAGTCCATCTCCATCATCATTTTTTAGCAATAACAATTATGTATCTAATATTTATTGTTAAATCACAACTCAATGGTCAAAGATTACCATTCCTAGCCTACAACCTCCTTCCAATCAACCAATCTAACCCACTATCTGGTTGGGAACAAGCCAAATACCAATGTTAAATAAAAGACATATGACATTATGGAACAACTCTAGAAGACACCTACATAAATTTCCATCTTGGATTTATTGCATACATCTAATATCCACAAGAACATCCTAACAAAACTCTTAGGCTAATCCTAAGTTTTTAATGACACAACCCCAGCTAAATTCTAAGCTTTGGCTGGACATATATCCTCAAGCCAATAATTGACCTTTGATCAAAGAAATATGTCATCCCTTGGCCCTCTCCATAAGAATCCTCTATACATTGAAGTTTTCATTCCATGGCACAAAGTCAAATTTATCCTCATAGATAATACATCAGGCCTAAATATTGTCTCTCTAAAGCTCATCAAGCATCTCAGATATACAACAACCAATCTAAATCCTAAAATAATTACTATTAAAGCCTACAATAATGAACAAAAATCACAAGGCACTTATCATTGGGCCCTTGACCCATGATACACTTTACCATGTGTTAGACCTTAACCTATCATACAATTTGCTCTTGGGTAAACCTTGGATATATGAAATTTGTGTAATCCCTTCAACATTGCACTAGTGTCTCAAGTTCTTGCACTTAGGCATGGAGGTCACTATCAATGGAGATTTTTAGCCCTATGAACATTGTAAACATTTAGAGGATAAGTATAAAAGTTATAACTACTATTTTGGCCTAGATCTGGTTCCCAAGAAGGGTAAAGACAAATAAATACTTTTTGTATTGTCAGAGTCCAATTGTATAGACCTAGATAGTCTTGATTCATCTTCACATATGTCTCTTCTCAAAATGTCTAATCATTTTACCATCTCGGCCAATGGTCCAAGAGAGTATTTGACCCATGACACATTTCACATTGCCAAGCTTCCATAGAACCCCAAGTCTTAAAAATAACTAAAGCTAAACCACCTTGCATGAAATGGCAATGAAAATAAAAAATAAGTCTTCATAGTCTAGCTCCTAACATTTTTACACCGGCTACTAGCCAAGAAGAAGACCCACTACAAGACATCTGCCAATGATTAATCTTAGTTGTACAACAACAAATTGGCCGATTACTATAAAAATTCCAAATATCCCATTCTTAACAAGATCATGGAGAACCAAACCTATAAAGGTAGAGGATTTGGGCTAAATTAGTAGGGAACTCTTAAGTTAATCCCTATATCATAGTATAAAAGAGATTATGGTCTAAGATTTAAACCACCTGGGGGTGACCCTACATATCTTATTCATGTCCAATGCCAATGTCTAGTGATGACAATGTCGATAATGAAGCAAAGTCTAATCATAACATTTATAAAGACCTTATGAATACCAACATGTTTGACCTACATGTCATTTATACCATTACCCCAATAATCCAGCACAACATGCTTCCTCTTTATCACCCTTAACTTATAGCCTAGGACCAACAAGAATCCATAGTGCCTATAGATGAGTTTGATAATGATGAGGCCTTTTACGATTTTCTAGGCCAAAGATACAATATTCTATTGGGAGACCACAAAAAAAGGTTATATATTAAATTAGATCTTATAGGTTATTTTGGAGAATGAGTGAACACCCTTAGCCAAAAACAAAACATTAAAACATTGAGGTCCCAAAGTGAAAACCTCTTTGAGGCACTTTTGGACCAGCGTAAAAGTACATAAAAAGGTCAGTCTTTTGGTGAAAACCTATTTTAGGTGCCATTAGATGGGGGTGTTCACCTTTTCCTTAATGAAGCCCATGAGACCACCAATGATGAAATTATTTTTGGGTCTGAGTTTAGTTCAATAGAATAACATGTCTTTGATCGAATTGTCCAATAATTTCCTATATTACTTGTAACATGGCTATCCCTACTATTGGGAGATTCATATTCATCTTGTTTAGGAGAGCTCAAAGAACCAGTCTAACCAGAGGAATTAATAGTTGTAGGACAATTCAAATCATTTCCAACTATTCTTGACGATGATTCGATCCTCCTCATAGAAGATATTATGAAAGTCAACATCAAGACTCAAGATGACTCAAAATGGATCAAATTAGGTACATGCCTCACTAAGGAGGAACGTGAAGTTTTTACATCCCTTTTGATGAAATTTATTGACATATTTACTTGGTCCTATTCAAACATGCTAGGTTTAAACCCCACCTTGGTTATGCACCACCTTATTATACATTCTGATGTCAAACATGTGAAACAAAAATTATACAAGATGCATCCTCATATTATTATACTAGTAAATAAAGAGTTAAAAAAAATCTTAGGAGTGATATGTATTTGAATGATCTACTATTTAGAGTGGATCTTGACTGTTGTCACAATTAGTAAGAAGCTAGAAGGAATCCGAATTTACATTGATTTCAAAGGTATAAACAAAGCCTGCCCCAAAGATGACTTTACTGAATATCGACATGATAGTTGAATCCACAATGGGGTATGAAATGATTTAACTTATGGATAGATTTTTAGGGTACAATCATATTAGAATAACACTAGAAGACTAACATAAAATAGCGTTCACCACTCAAGGGGGAACATTTTGTTATTAGGTTATGTTTTTTGGTCTCAATAATGTTGGGGCCACATACCAAAGAGACATGACCATCATATTTCATGATATGATGCATGACATTATTAAAGAATATATTGATGACATATTGGTTAAATCAAAGACCCATGTTGATCATCTAGTTGCACTACAAAGAATATTTGAGAGGCTTAATAAATACAAAATTAGACTTAATCCCAAAAAATGCATCTTTGGTGTCACTTTAGGCAAACTACTAGGCTTCATCATCTCTCATTAGGGCATTGTAGTTGATCCTACCAAAGTACAAGTTGTTATTGAGATGCTACCACCTTTTAATTTGAAGTAGCTCCATATTTTATAGGGCAATATATAGTCTATAAGACATTTCATTTGATAATTAGTTGATAAATTTCATCCATTTGCTCACTTACTAAAGAAGGGTGTCACATTTCATTGGGATGATGACTACCAAAAATCCTTCCAGCATCTAAAGGAATATCTTGCCAATCCACCTATTTTTTTATCATCAATACCAAGAAAATTATTTTTATTATATCTATCTGTCATAGACAAAGTCCTTGGAATACTCCTAACTCAGCATAATGATAACATAAAATAACATTTCATGTACTATCTAAGTCATACATTAGTCACGTATGAACACAACTATATGCCAATAGAAAAAGATTATTTAGATATGGTCTTTACAACCCAAAATATATAACACTACATGATTAAAAACAAGACCATAATGATTTCCAAAGTAGATCTGATAAAGTATCCACTATCCAAGATAAATTTACAAGGCCACATGGCTAAATGGATCATGATTCTGAACGAGTTAGAGATTGAGTATGTCAACCATAAATATATAAAGGGACAAATACTTGTAGATCAGCTTGTTGAAGCTCCCCTTACAGATACTAAACCACTCACTTTTTGTTTCCCATATGAGTTTATCATGATCATCATTGAAACACTTCCTAAGGAGTAACACTAGAAGTTGTATTTTGATGGATCATTCACATCACACGGATCAAAGGAAAGCCTATTATTTATTACACCATAGGGGAATCTTATCCCTAAATAATTTTGTATCAGCTTGTATTAACAATATGGATGAATACAAAACACTTATTGTAGGCTCTCATCAAGAATAACAATGAAATATTCAACATCTCATGGTTTATGGTGATTCTCAGTTAATCATCAATCAAGTCATAAACCACTTTCAGACCAAAGATGATAAGATGGTGCCATATAAGGCCATGGTCAACTTTCTCAAATAATAGATCATCAACATACAATTTGAATACATACAAAGGGAAAAAAATAAGACACCAGATGCCATGACCACTATTAGTTCTTTGATCTATCACATAGACAAGGTAAAAAAATATCAATTCCTCATTGAAAATATTCTAGCACCTACTCATGAACATTCAACCATCACAATGATCTATGAAATTATTGGTCCCAACTCTATTTAGTACTCATATCTATTTAAATACCTTCATAACCATATCATGCCACCAGACTTATCATATACATAACAAAAGGCCTTGACCCATCAAGCCTCACACTATACTTTACTTGGCCTAACCCTTTACTACCAAAACTTTGATGAAACTTTGATTCATTGTTTAAATTTGGAAGAAACCACATTAGAATTATGAGAAGTTCATGAAGGAGTATGTGTAACCCACACAAATGAGGCTATTCTAGCCAAAAATCCCTTATATACTAGTTATTATTGGCCAACTATGGATGCAGATGAAACTGCTTATGTTAAAAGGTGTAAAAAATGTTAAAGTCATGCCAATTTGATTCATGCCCTAACCAAAATGCTAAAATAAAATTTTACACCATGGTCATTTACAACATGGGGACTCAACCTTATTGGGAAGATTAATCCAAACTCATCTGATGGCCATAAATAAATATTTACCATTGTCTAATATTTAACTAGGTGGGTTGAAACTATACCCATCACTTACATGACTAGAAAATAGATTTCCATGTTAATGTTCAATCATCTCGTTTACCGCTATGGTATCCCATCCAACATTATGTTTGATAATGGAAGATCATTTAAAAACAATGATGTCAAAATATTTTTTACTAAGTACAATAAAATTCAAGGTTTTTTTACTGCATATTATCCATAAGAAAATGGCCAAGCAACAACATCTAATAAAACCATTGTCAACATCCTTGAAAAAATTGTCAATGATGCTAGCCACGATTGATACCTCCAAATATTTCATGCCCCCTCAGCATATCGCACTAATTATTGTACTCTAATGAATCCACTCCATATTCTCTAATTTATGTCACTAAGGCCATTCTTCCCATTGAGGTCATGTTACCTTCTCTATGTATATCATTGAAACATGTCCTGGATGATGAATATTATAGAGTATCTTAACTAAAAGAGCTCAAGTTACTTGATGAAAATTGCATGGCTACAATCAAAAAACTTTAAGCATACCATAATAGACTCCATGGCCACTATAACTAGCAGGTCAAACATAGATAATTTGAGCTTGGTGATCTTGTTCTCAAAGAAAACCAAAAGAATACCATGATCGAGAAGAAGGAAAAGTTCAAGCCCAACTAGATATACCCATATATTATTGTTGAAAATTATAGATCTGGAGCATATAGGTTCACTCCACCAAATAGAGATGAACTTTATGAGCTAATGAACATCTTAAACTTCAAGTGTTACTTTGCTTAAGAGACCTAAAGTATTATCTATGAGGCATGTTTACATTATACCATATTGTCATCTTCTTTTTACTATAAACTATACCTTTATACCATGCCTTCATTATCGACCAAACTTTTTTTTCCTTCCCAACCCACCCTTTGACCTTGGTTCCATTCCATTGGTTCTTCGACTACCTTCAGCAAGAGGATTTAGATCAAGTTTCAGTAGTTGATTTGGTATTCTAGACAGAAGTAGTATCTTGAACCATTATGATAGTGGTTTGGAATTTGCATCCTTCATTTGTTACTTCATTTCACTACGAGTGTTAATGATTATAACCACCTTTGAGAAAACCACTGTCCCACTCTATACTACTAATTATAACCGCATTTAGGAAAATTAATATCATTAACTTATGTCATTATTTTCTAATTATAACCGCCTATGTGAAAATTAGGAATAATACCTTTTTTATGCATTGCAATATCACCTTGCCATTCTTATGTCATACTATGTCATTTGAATAATTTGAGAACTTACTACTACCTAATTAGATTCCTTCACTATAAGGTATAACTATAGTGACTTGAGGTCCCAATGGGACTATGTAGGCAATGCTCAATTCACGTTGAGGTCAGATTAGTCACCTTTTTACCACACTCACCATTTTATGAAAAATTTAAAATTTGAATGCTCTCGTTGTTTATGAGGTGGGCTATTTCATATATCGTAAATATCAATTGATTTGACATGCATATAAAATTTTAAAAATATTTGTAAAAGATCTAGATAATCATGACAATCACAAAATCATGAAAATTGGCTTAGAATCTCCACACAAGATATAAAGCCATCAAATTTTTTGGGATGGGCCATCTTCTTTGATTAGTTTATTTCTAGACCACCTTGGTCTTTTTCCTCCCATTTTTGGGAGAACTACACTGGCCTAAGGTTTGCATAGATTATCTAGGCAACACTTGGATACATGGGGTATCTCAGGTTAGCTTGATCGCACCTTCCTTTCTTTTCGACCACTTCTTTGCCTTAAGGATCTTGGGACTCCTAACTATTTTACAAGTAACTACTTATTTTTAAGTTTCCCCATCCTTCTAGATCATAGCCTTATGCTCTTGCCATTTTAAAAATATTTTTTATTTCTTATGCTCTTGCCAATTTATGAGACCATTCTCATATTTCCTATACAACACACTCATGTTTTTATTATCATTCATATTCTTATATCCCATATCTTGGGAGAACTACATTTGGCCTAAAGTTTATGTTGGATCTTGCATCCATGGCATTATATAGGTAGCATTCATTGGCCTAGTATATCTAGAGTCAGCTCAGCTACCCCTTCCTTTTCTTATATTTCTCCTTTCTTTATTTGTTTGTTTTATTATCTTCTATAGCCTATGGGTAATGTTTGTCGTCTTGTGTGTCATTGTTTCCATATAGCCTAGGGGAAACCTTGTGCCAATTATTCTTTCCTTGTTTGTACTAATGTTATGATTAACTATTGTTTGTGTTTTGTTTGATTTTGTTCCAGTTGTTTTGTTTGCTTTTTATTTCTTGGTGTTTTGTTGAGATTTTTATTTATTGGTGTTTTATCTTCTTGTTTGTTTGTTTGCTTGTTTATTTTATTTCCTTTTTGTACCTTGATTAATATATTTATGTTCATTCGGTGACTCCTTGTACATTCTATTTAAGTCCATTCATATTCAAAATTTCAACATTATCATCATAGTTTTTATCATTGGTGCATCATTTTCACTTGTTTACTGGATTACGTATCATTTTTTATGCATATTTTAGCTATTTTATCATGGTGTTTTATATCATGATGTATATCTTCATATGCTACATCAAAAATCAGCTTGGAAAATATTACAAGCAATGAGGCCAAGGCACTTCTCCTTGGTTACCTAAAAAATTCTTGATCTCTCCACACCATTTCCAAAATACAGAGTAATTAACTCATAAATTAATTTTAATCCTTGCTAGTTAGGATGTGCATTTTCATACTAGTAGGTTGCCTAAATTCATCTTTCTCTTTTGAATGAACTTACTCTTACTCCATGAGTACAAATTCAGTATGTAACCTCCTTTTCCAATTTGCCATATTGTCTTAAACTACCATGCCAATGATTATAACCACCTTTGAGAAAATCATTGTGTTTCAACCTATCTGGATGCCAATGATTATAACTATCTTTGAAAAAATCATTATCTCTATTCACCCAACTGGGGCATATTTTCATTATGATAATTATTATAACTACCTTTGGATAAATAATTATCTCTATCTACCCAATTGGGACATGTTTTCATTTTGCCAATGATTATAACTATCTTTGGGCAAATCATTATTTTCATTTTTCTAATAATTATAACCACCTTTAGGAAAATCATCCTTTTTATCTGTCTAAATGGGGCATCTCATTGTGCCACTAGGCATCCTACGAAAAAATAGCAAAAAAAACATAGCGGTAAATAACATAGCGGTAAAAACATAGCATGACAAAAATGTAGTATGAGAAAACATCACAAGGACAAAATGTAGCAAGAAAAAAATGTATTGGTATTGATAATGTCATGAAGATGACACAACTTTCAACTAAAGGTCCAAACTCATGAAATCACATTTTTCTCTATTATTTTGCTTTTAAATTTGGTGCATTACTTTTCCACCATGAAATGTTAACTACTATCACCAAAATGAACTAGACAATAAATAAACAATGTGATAATCACTAAAATATTTCAATTATGCTCTTTATGACATTTTTTCAATATTACTAATACTGCTACATTTTTTGTCACTATGTTTTGTCCTCACAACATTTTTGTCATACTACATTTTTATCATACTATATTTTTACCACTACATTTTTTACCATTACATTTTTTTCCTCTATGTTATCATATAAAACTATGCCACTGATTATAACCACATTTGGAAACATCAATATTTTCCACCCCCCTTCACCTTTTGGTCCCATTATTTTCTTTCTTTCAAGGGACTAATCATCAACCTTCTTTGCCTATCGCTCCCTCAAGGGGGCATATAGGGCTCATTCATCGCCCGTTGGGGCATTGGGCATATAAGACATTTTTATTATTTGAAAGTAAGTTACTATGCTTATAGCTTGTAGTGCCTTCCTAAACAAGGGCAAACTTTAGACACCCCATTCTGGCCACAACTGACTTTCAACTAGACTTCAGATTGATTTCTATCAAACATTAAAAATTAAGCTTAAGAATCACTAAATTTTACAATTTTATTTGTGCATCATTAATCAATTATCAAAATCATGTTGAGGCATCCTTATTTTGGGTATTATACCATACACAACAATAACCTCTCATAGATTCATCCTCATTCACCTTGTGACCTAACCACTGGTAGTTTGGCCTATGGACCCATTAAGTGAGGCACTTGATCAAATATTAAAAGAGCTAACATGTTAATAAAAATGAATCAACTAATTAAACTATATCAAATGCTTAGATAAATTATTATTTTTTTAATTAATGAATATTTCAAAATAAAAATTTTAAAAATCAAAATATCAAACCTTTTCATCATTGCCCTTATGAGTTGTCAAGCTCTTCTAAAATATCTAATTAGCCATGCCTAATAATTGAAAATCATAATTACATGAAAATTTTTAACTCAATTAGAGTTATCCTCAACTCACTTAGTGTTAGTTTGAACCCATTTAATTTTTGAATTTAACCTTAACTCTCCTTAGGTGAGGGTTAACTTTTGGAGGCTATAAATACAAGGTCATACTTATCTATCTCTAATATATCTTGGTGCAATGTTAATATACCACAATATCTCTAAAGCTTTGATAGTGTAGTGTTATTATGTAGGATTCCCCACATAATCTTCATTAGTATAATGTTACCATGCCAAATTCATAAGCCAACCAACCAATTCAAGGTGCCAAGGAGAGAAAGAGCAAATGGAGCTTCATTTATAAAGACTTTTTGATGCACAAATCCAAACAACCCACTTCAACAATCCATTAGGAGCTCCAAAGAAGGTAAAAGAATACTTTATTTTGTGATTTAGTTGTGTTTTCATTTGAATGCTTGTTACTTATGTTCCCCTAGTGTCTAGGATAGAGTTGTTAAGTGTTTAGTGTGTTATTTTGATTTTTTTATTAGATTAACACTATACTAACCTACCCTCTATGTATTCCTTGTTCACGGGAACAATCTCATTTTTTATATACTTTTCATTTGAATAAAACCATCCTTTCTCTAAAAGATACTTTCTAAGGGCCAAATAAATACACAATAGATCATTTTATGGATCCTATACTTCATTCCATAATTCTTACTTTGTTCAAATTTTGGATAGGGTTAACAACCCAATTGATTTTTTTAGTGATCCGTTAATTGGAAGTGTTTAAACATAAAACATTAGATTCTGTACAATATCTCACATGTTTACTAGTATTTCCTTGGGGAAAATTAATTTCATTACAAAAAATTTAGAGTTAGATTACAAATTGATGTAAAATTGGTAAATCTATTTTTTTATTATCTATAAAAAGAGAGCATGCTAGGAAAATTTTGATAAAATAGAAGATATATTAGAAATAATGGTGGATATCATTTATAAACACATTTAAAATATATTTGTATAGATATGAAGAAAAAAATTATCTAATTGGTCAAAATATATAATCAAAATTGTATCCAAATCATCTCACATATATTCACAAATATAATAGGTTTTTCTACTCTAAGTGTTTATCTCAATATATGTATGAAAATAATTGGCATTCATATTTTTTGGTTTCATGAAGTCTTATATATCCTAAAAGGTACAATGAAAGCTTTTGTTATTATTTTTGCAATAGATATATGTATTGGGTTTCATTTGCCCCATGGTTGGGAACTGATTATTGATTTTATTTTTGATAATTATGGATTTTGACATAAGAAACAAATAATATCTAGTATGGTTTCAAAATTTCCAATTATATTAGACAAACTTTCAAATATTAGATCTTTAAACATTTTAATCATACATTTATTTCACTTGTAGTAATTTATTATTAGATGAGTAAATAACTAATGGATTATCATACAATTAATTCAAATATTTTTTTTCCATATTTAAATAAAATATATATATCCTTTTTTAAAAAACCTTTTTAGGGTAATACTTATTATTTAAATATTTGTGTTTAATATAGTAGAATAATTTCAAATATGTAACTATGATAACTATTTAATCCCACTTATTGTTTAAACAAAATATTTAGAACCAAAAATTTAATCATATTGGCTCCAAATTTTAAAATAAGTTTTTGATCATGCATTATAATGTGAATAAGAAGTTAAACACAATGCACAAGGATGAGGTGGTGTAGATGTACTATAATACTCATTAGTGCTTAACAAGAAATGTCTAGGTCATTAGAGCATGAGTGAGAATGCAATGGTCAAAAAATATTGAGTGTGAGGATTAAGGAAGAGCCTACACAGAATGTGGATCATGTAAGGAGGAGTAACAAATTAAATTGACTTGAATGGGTTAGCCAGTACCCAAGTTTAAGATAAAACTACACTCAAAGTAAACATAACACATTATGGTGTAGATATATGAGCCAATGTAATTGAGGATTAATTAGGGTTGCTAGTAGTAAGGTTGAGTGTATCTTTGGGAACACCTATTAATGAATGTAACTTCAAGAGTGGTGCTTGATAATTATAAAATCCCACCTTAATACATTATTAGATAGAATAATGTAGAATAAAGAGAGTCATTATGGTGTTGAACTATCTTGTCATGGTTTTCAATTGTAAACTATTGATATGAATTAAAGATAATATTAAAATGTCTTAATATTATTTCAAGTATGCCTTTGATGATAATCATAACATCATGCCCAAAATTTACATGACTGGAATACAACCAAATACACAATAATTTTTTTCTTATCCATAAACCCATAAAGACACGTGTCTCAGCATGATCAGACACACAGTTTGTTAAAGACAAATTAGGAACTGCTTAAATTTTTTGGTTAGAAGATGTGAATTACATCACAATTAATAGGATTAGAGTATGCACACACACAATACTAAAAAAGATAAGTTAACAAAATATTTTTCAAGAACATCTCCAGAATGCTACAACTAAGCAAAGTTGTGTCTTTAGATAAATAACTCTACAAAGGAGTCGAAAAAAAGTCTATATTTTCACATCCTTTGACTATTCTCAAAATGAGTAAAATTATCTTAGACAACATAATCAATAAAATCATCAAGTTCCAAGATATATTCATACACCTTGCAACCCAAAATACAGTTGGTTCACCATAGTTAAAATGGCTCCAAAAAGATGATGCAAAAAAGTACTTACGTTAGGAAAAAGGTCAATATTACAACTAATACTAACTATCTAAGCTAACGGGTACTCCTATCAACTCACATAAAAAATCCTAAATAATTAAACACCAAAATAAACTAGCCATCCAAAAGGGTTCAAACAATAAAAAGGCTGAATTACTTAGAAATTCAAAACTAATGGGGTTTGGAATGAGCCTACCAAAAATAGTAAATGATCCAAAAATATACAAAACAAAGTCCCATAGATATCATAAAGCTATATATAATCAGATTTAACTATTATTTTCACATAAACTTGAACTTAGCTATTTTAGTCAGTCAATTTTGAACTAATTTCACACAGCCAAAACCGAACAACACAAAAAAATCATGCTAGTGTCACCCAAAAATGGATTCATAAAAAAAAATAGATAAAGAATAAAATAATTGCTTATATATTTATACACTCCTAAGGTATGGGTATTGGTTCCAATTATATAATTATATAAATTATCAGTTCATTATTCAATCTAATCCTATTTCTGAGCTGAATTAAGAATATTTATAGAGAAAATCAGAATGAACTATTAAGGGATAGGGACCACCAAAATTAAGTAAAAATCAAATAAAAGCTAAAACAAGGTCTATCGAGTAATATAAAACAAAAGAAAACTAAAGACACCGATTGGTTTCATGAAATTCCACTTCTGAACATTAATTAAAGATTGATCCCAAATTGATTTTAATTTGGCTTAAAACCAACTGATGAATCAAGACTTAAATATAATTTTTACTCTTAAAATAGGATGTGATTATTTCATCATCAACCTTTCTTGGTTAGGATCTAGAGTAAATCTACTAACATACCCTTAACCATAGTTAACCACTGAGAGAACAATATTACCCATGGGTTAACTAACCCACACTCAACAGTTACTTTAAATTGCATAATATGATAAAGGTATATATACTTATAGGAACAACAAGGTCAATTATTATGACTATTATCTGAGTGTGAAACATTTTTTTTAATTGAGGATAAAAAAACTCTCAAAGTAAATCACATTAAGAGTCTTTTCAATCATGACAATTTATATCTAGTTATAAATTAGTTACAAGGTAATATAAGAACTTGTAGTAAAATCTCAAGGATATATATATTTTTCAAATGTTACATAGTATTAAAATATTAAAAATTCATCTATCTAATTACATCACAAGAAAATGTTTTTCAAGGTTATTCATTTCATTGTATCAAACGGTCTTACATCTTACCACAACCTGCACTAAAACAACTATGGTGCAAGTGTCAGCGTAAAGCTGAGCAAGAGAAATATTGTCACAATCTTTCAAGTTAACCAATCAATGAATAAATCAAATAAGACAACTATTATTATTTCCAATTTTGTCTACATCAATAACTCATAAAAATGTGAGATTAACAACAGGGTTAGACATATACACATATAAATACAAATTTCTATTAAATATACACATCCATTCAATAACCTTTGAGATGAAAATATTATCTCTTCCTAAGTGAAGATGGAAATACAATCTAAAATATATACAACATAATAAGTAACTTTGAGGTACAAGTGAATCTAGGCAAGTTACACTACATTCCAATTAGAAACTATCTCCATTGAAGTACTAGAATAAAATACATAATCTGATTTCATCATGTAACTAATGGCATAAAGGATCTATTTGAATTTATATATATATATATATATATATATATATATATATATATATATAAGAGTAGAGAGATACCATCTCAACACCAAATGTCTCAAAAGGAGTGCAACAATCTAAATTATTCTATTCAAAAGTGGTAAAAAGAAATATCTAACTAGTTAATGCACCTATCACAAGGTGATCTAGATACACTTACCATAATATTTGGATATTTCCATATGCTTATTACATACCTAGACTAGTATAATGCCTTCCTAGATCAAGCCTAAAATATAAATAATCATCATCTACAAAAATTATACCTATTATTAGTTATATCCCCACTAATAAATGACACAAAAACTTTCCATGCCAGTTAAAGGAATACGTATAACAATAAAATAAAAGACAAGAATATATTTTATCTAATATTTTATACCTAAAGACATTTCAACTATAAATATAAAATGCATAATTTTTTACCTTGTATCACTTTAAAATGAAGTCCACATTTAATTGTTTACTCCCAGTTCCATAAAAAAATTAGGATGGCATTATTAACAAAGAAAGGGAATTAAAATAGTAACCAAATAAAATATATTTAAATATATAAAAAAATGCCCATTCAACCTAAAACACATCCATCTAAACTACAACTTTTATCTTTCTTGACATAATATTATCAAGGATGACACTTACCTATCTGAGTTGGAATTAATTTTACGACAAAAAATTACTAGTCAGAACTAAATAAAATATGTACATTAATATATTTAGTTCATTAATAACATATCTAACTATTGATGTGCCATATAAAGCCACAAATGAATGAAATTTAATTCAATTATGCTATTACAACATATCCATTAGATGATAATTATATCATTTATACTTTGCTATTGTGCCCTTCCCAAGTCACCAAAAATTAAATATTATTCCCAATTCTCTTCTAGTGTGGCACCATAACTAGACCACTAAAAATTAATTTTTTCTTTAATTGTATTCTAGTTGGTTAAAATTACCATATAATGCTACTAGTAAGGGAAAAATAAATATTTATATTTAATATCTATCTCCATGCAATAATAATTGCACCATTTCTAGATAATATCGACATGCTATTAAAACAATTCTCCTACTATGGCAACATTTACAACTGCAAGTGTTATTTTATATATATATATATATATATATATATATATATATATATATATATATATAATAGATCCACTTCTATTATATATTACTGTAGTGCCATACTAGGGCATTCACAACAAAATCTATTTCTTTTTCTTCTTTACCACTATGTCATTCTCAAAAAATAAAAAGGAATGACTCCAATGTTATAGACTTGAAGCTATATACAGTTTGAATAAAATACAATCTATAGTTGAGACCTAGATCACAATATATGATAGGAGCAAAGATTAAGGAGAATCACCCATTTCATCCTCCATTCAGGAAAACAATCCAAACAATACTAGAGAAAACCAATTTGGACATAAACTCAAAATTTTGGAGTGGAATAAAATAGATAAAAAGGATATCAGACAAAATATAAACAACTATTAAATCCAATGCTAACAAGTAGAAAAACCAACATCACCATATGTTACTCTGATACATCAACATGAGCAAATGATTTAATGCAAGATAAAAACACTATTATACATCCATTCGACCATTCATTATGTGGTTAAAATGAAAGGATGAACACATAATTCACACTTGCTTGAACATGCCCTTCTTCTTTTTTTCTTTTCTTTCTCGCTCCACTCCTCTTCTATCCTGCTCCAAACTTAACAACATTGAATCTTCTCTTCCCTTTCTCTAATGAATTACACAAAATGATTTCATCCATACCTTAAGTGCCATTTATCCTATGACCAAGGCAATAACTAGTTTGGTGGTAAATTAAATCTCTAATAATATGGTACGCTATCCTCCCCCATACCCATGAATAAATAACTTAAATGACCAGTTGTAAATCATCTTTTCTTCTCCTCTACACCATTTGGCCCATCTAATAACCCTCGTGATCCATACATTTTTTGATTGGATGTACATGGCTACCCCCACCTAAGAGCCATGCATCCAAATATTTATTTATTTATTATAATATATATATATTAAAGAGAATTAATAATCCAACACCCAAAGGATTTAAAGAAAAAAGGTTGTTAACTAGATAATAATCTTTGGCTATGCAATTAACAATATTTAGTTATAATCTAAAACCTTATTATGACTAAGCTCCTTGGACACCATTCCTAAATAAGATCACAAAAATGAATACATCTAATGCTTAAGTGATATCAACAAGTGCGTGGTTTAATATCCAAAAGACTGGGAATAATTGAACCCTATTCAAGGAAGGTCTTCCTAAAAGATTACTTAGTATAGGAATTGACACAAATGTGTTTATTAATTCTCCCAATCATCATAGGTGGAAAAACTTAGGAGAGGCTTTGAATCAACAAGTTATTTAGAAACCACATAATCCTTAAATGGTGGAAGCTCTCACTATAATCATTAAAATAATGCTCAATGTAAATGTTAGAGAGCTCACAACCAATAAATGTTAAGTCTAATAGTAAATATAAGTTATCTAACTCTTTAGCTACATAAAAATATTTTTTCATAGATAAAACTAATCTCAACACAAAAACAAGGTGATAGAGCAAGAAATCCTAGAGGGAAAGAAGGGCAACCTAGTTCATAGAAAGATATAACATGTGTAATTTTAGGCTAATTTAAATATCTAGAAACTAGCATTTATTCAAATTATCATGACATCCATACCCACACCAAGTGGAATAAATCTTAGAATTTATCTACAATGGCCAACTCTAGATATCACACACATTATAAGTTACACTATGAATGTAAAGAGCATAACGATCTTAAAAGATCAATAAGGGAATGGTGGCATTATATGGGTGTTACATAATCCCCCTTATAAAAGCATCATCCTCAATGTGTCATAACTCATGTAGTGAATTCCACCACAATCATGGTGGTAAGCCAAAAATAGGCACCACATTGGGAATCAATTGGTTGCATAATCTTGTGAAAGATTTGTATACTATTTTGAGGAAAATAATAACCATGAAAAAAAGTGAAAATCCATGGTAGACATACCATGTGAATAATAATGTTATTCCTTGACAACATGTTGAAATTCTAATAATGTCATAAAAATTGAAACCCAACTATTGTATTGATCCATTTTGTCTAACTAATTCCCAATGATTAGTCTCATAAGGTACAAAATGAAACATATATAGACCTTAACATGAGAAAATGAGGACACAAGTCATCCCAAAGTAAGCCATACCATCACACACATCTGTCCAACCCATTGAAATCCAAAATTTATTGATAGGAGTATGAGAACTCTAGTATCCATCCAATGTTTAAATGATGTTGAAAGAATAATGATGAGAGCCAATCATAGTGAGAGTACACTACTAAGGTAATTATATATCTGTGAGGATACCATTTATAGAAAACTAAACAATATTGACTCATGCTGGATCATGGTGAACAATGCTGAAATAACCAATCAAAGTATATACCAAAAAACCAAGCAGTCACTATATACCAAATCATCTGGTTAGGCATCCCAAATAAGAATAATATCTCCAAGAAAATACCATATATATACAACCACCATGTTTAGTGGGATGAGAAGGATGGTATCATGAACCTGCATGACAAGTTCCCATCATGACCCACTAGCTTTATTCTAACCTACTTCTCCTCCCCCATACCATGCCACAAATATAATAGTTATGCACACTAATAATGCATGTGAAATGAACACAACAATCATTGAAATAAAATTATAAAAAATCAACCGATCATATAAGAGCAAAACCTATAAAAATGAGATAAAGTGGTCTTAAATGAAAAAGATAAACCTAGAAATACAAACTATAAATTTTAACAAAAATTTCCATGATTGGTTAATTGATTAAAATATACAAAGACAAGAAATATGGTGTTGATTTTAAATTAAAAATAATAATAATAATTTCAATCAAATAAATAATAATAATTTTGATAAAACACTAGTGAAATACAGATCACAAACATTATGTGACTTTACAAGTCACCCAAGGGGAGAATGAATAAAAATCATTTCAATTACCTCCCATAGGTATGGGGCATCATGATGACCTCCCAGAGGTACAAGGCATCCTGATTACCTTCTATAGGTTCAAGGCATCTCAATTACCTCCCATAGGTATGAGGAACATAATATATTACCTAACAGAGGTAAGATAAATACCTATAAATTACCTCCAATAAGTAATGCAATAACTATACATCATTATATGTAATAGTGTCATAATACATATCAATTGAACAACTCCCGTACACAACATCCTACTGCTATAAAAGTACCAAATGTAATCATATTGTCTCACATCCTTGACTATCATGTAACCAAATTGATGTCAACTAACATAGCCCAAAGAGGACAACCATGATAAAAACATATCAAAATAAAAATGCATCAATCCAATTGATGTCATAATGTCCCTGATGACATTTTTAACATATATCTATAATTATAATTATAATCTTATGAGGAATATCTAAGACTTTCCATGTATGATAACACAATGTCCCAAGGTAACATGTATAAATTCCATCTATTATCTATCACTAACCAACACTAAAGAGATTGAATAAACAAACCATATCATTACAAGGTGCTACTAAAGAGAAAGTATCCAATGACATTTGATCATAATAGTCCAACATGACAAATCAATTGATACAGATGAAGGAAAATAACAACTATCAACTCCCACATATGGAATCCTAGTGCCACATAAATACCAATGTAAGCATATTGGTTCATATCTCTGACTGTCATTGCTCTCAAGTAGCATATCTATTAGGGAATATAACTATTAAAACATATCTCACTAAAGTTCTATCGAATGAAAATTATTTGTATGTTTGAGTGTTGCCCACTGACCACTGTTACCTATTGTAGATAGTATAAGTATCAAGATGTTAGAATCAATCATCACAAATATAAAATAGTTCATAAAATACATTAATTATCAAGCCATACTCTAAATGACCAAGATTTCCCCATTCTCAACTAGGGTGTGATAAGATGAAGAAAACATGGTTCTATAGACCCTAACACATGCATCGAATATGGTACCACATGCTACTATATATGCATGTGTTAGCATAAAATAAACTATCAAAATGATGCAATGGTCAATTCAAAAGATAAGGGTCACCTCAAAATGGTCATGACCCACAAAAGTTTAGAAATTACAATCAATGCTAAACTATATGTTCTAGACAACTAGCATATATGCTACCAAATCAAGGGGTACTCATATCATGAGCATGTTAATCAAATGGGAGGTGAAACCATATAAGGTTAATGTTACTTAAAGATCTAAAAAAAACTCATCTTACATCAATGTTGTTAACACTCATAGGCAACTTATCCAACTAGGTACCACTACTAAAGAATCAAACTACTCTAAATAAAAATCTCATCAATTAGATAAATGTATAATAGACCTATTATTACCACCATTATCTTAACATCGTAAGGTTATTTATGGGTTCAAAATTGGTTAAGTCATATAAGATCAAGCTTGGATCAAAGAATGTGTCATTTCAATAAAAATATATTATAGCCTGAAGATTCATCTATGTTACAAACATGCAGTAAAAACCTTATCTCGCCAACTTACATATACAATTATTAACCATTAAATTCATTAAGGTATATATCACTTCCTCATCTTATCAATAACACTATCCTCTCTATACCTCAAGATCAAAATAATAATAAATAAGAGAAAAAACACCCTATAAAATTGTAATCAAATCATAATACTAAAATAGGGTTAATTAATTGTAATCCTCTTCTCCCTCTCAAAAATAGGGTTAGTTAGTTATACTAGAATACTAAGGAAGTGTATTAATATTAAAATAACTCATATGGACATATGTAAGAAACACACAGTCATAAAAAACATTAAAATACACTGCTCTAAATAAGTGAATATATCACACAATATATATTATACAAAACATCAACTTGAATTATAGACATATAAATGAGGTCAACAATCCAAAACTCATGGGAACTTTAGCCAAACTCCAAGAACATGATCAATAGTTCAAATTACGATCTCAGTTCCATGTGAGTACAAATGAGTATAAATATCATGATGATAAGTTTCATAGCTTCACTATCAAATAAAAAATGTAATTTCCCATAGATCCTGGTGTTGAACCTGAGATATGATGCCAAAATTTTATGTCCAAAATTTACATGACTAAAATACAACCAAATACACAACATTTTTTTCTTATCCATGAACCCACAAAGACACCTGTCTCAGCATGGTCAAGCACACAATCTATTAAGGAAAAATTAGGAAATGCTTAACTTTTTTTTTTTATAAGATGTGAATTAAATCACAATCAATAGGATTAGAGTACACACACATTTAGTACTAAAAAATATTTGTTAACAAATTGTTTGTCAAGAACATCTTCAAAACTCGATAACTAAGCAAGGTTGTGCCTTTAGATAAATAACTCTATAGAAGATTCAGAAAGAAGTATAGATTTTCATAGCCTTTGACTATTCTCAAAATGAGTTAAATAATATCAGATAACATAATTAATAATATTGTAAAGTGCCAAGATATATTCATAAAACTTACATCCCAAAATACATTTGGCTCACTGTAGTTGAAATGGTTCCAAAAAGAAGATTTAAAAAATAGTTATGTTAGGTGAAAGGTCAATCTGACAACTAATACTAATTCTCTAATCTACTGGGTACTCCTATAAACTCACAAAATAAAACCTTGAATAATTAAACACCAAAATAAACTAGCCTTTCAAAAGGGTTCTGACAACAAAAAGGTTGAATTACTCAAAAATTTAGAACTAAGAAGATTTGGAATGAGCTTGCCAAAAGTAGTAGACTATCCAAAAAGATAGAAAACAAAGTCCCATAGATATTTTAAAGTTATATAGAATCATAAATAACTTTTATTTTTGTATAAACATTAACTTAGCTATTTTTAGTCAGTTGATTCCAAACTAACTTTGCACAGTAAAAAATGAACAACACAGAAAAAAATCTACAATGTCATCAATAAATGGATTCACAAAATGACAACTGATCAAAGGATAAAGTAATTGGTTATATATTTATACACTCTTAAGGTAGGGTTTTGGTTCCAATTCTATAATTCTATAAACTGTCAGTTGATTATTCAATCTAATCCTATTTTTGAGCTACACTAGGAAGATTTACACTGAAAATTAGAATGAACTGTTAAGGTATAAGGACCACCAAAATTAAGTAATAGTCTAATCAAATATAAAATAAGGTCCATTAAGTTTTATAAATACAAGGACATCCAAAAACAATGATTGGTTACTTAAAATTCAACTTCTGAACATCAATTAAAGATTGATCCCAAACTGATTTTAATTTGGCTTGGAACCAACTAAATAAAGACTTAAATATAACTATTATTATTAAACTAAGATGTGATTATTGCACTATCAACCTTCCTAGTTCAAGATCTAGAGTAAATATACTAACATTCCCTCAACCATAGTAAACCACTAATAGGACAATACTACCCGTGGGTTAATTAACCCACACTCGACAATTACTCCAAATTGCAATACACTTATAGGAACAACAAGGTTAATAATTATGAATATTATCTGAGTGTGAAACTTTTTTTTAATTGAGAATAAAATAACTCTCAAATCAAATCACATTAAGAGTACTATCAATCTTGATAATTTATATCTAGTTCAGAATTAATTACAAGGTAATATAAGAACTTGTAGTAAAATCTCAAGGACACACACACACACACACACAATGTTACCTAGTATTAAATATCAAAAATTCATTTATCTAATTACATCACAAGATATATCTTTACAAGGTTCTTCATTCAGTTGTATCAAATGGTCTTACATCTCACCTCACCCTACACCAAAATAAATTTGGTACATATTTCAGTTTAAAGTCAAGTAAGATAAATCCTCTCATAATCTTCTAAGTTAACCAATCAATGAATACATGAATATAATGATTTAAACTTTTGTCTACATCAATAACTCATAAAAACTCGAGATAGATAATAAGATTAGACATATATACACATAAATACAAATTTATATTAAATATACACATCTATTCAATTACCTCTAAGATGAAATGATTCACTATTCCTAAAAGAAGATGTAAATACAATCTAAAAGATATACGACATAAGAAGTAACTTTGAGGTATAAGTGAATCTAGGCAAGTTACACTACATTCCAACTGGAAACTATCTCCACCAAAATATTTGAATAAAAGACATAATCATATTTCATCATGTAACTAGTGATGAAAATGAACTATTCAAATTTTATATACCTAGACCAACATAACACCTTCTTATAAAAATCCTAAAATATAAATAATCATCATCTACAAAATAATACTAGTTATTAGTTATATCCCCAACCATTAAATGACACAAAAAACTTCTACGCCAGTTATAAGAATAAGGATAACAATAAAATAAAAGACAAGAATAGATTTTATCTAATCCTTTCCTCCCAATGGTGTTTCAACTATAAACTTGAAATGCATAATTTTGTACCTTGTATCACTTTAAAATGAAGTCCACATTTAATTGTTTACTCCTAGTTCCATCAAAAATTTAAGATGGCATTATCAACAAAGAAAGGAAAGTAAAATACTAACCAAATAAAATATATTTAAATATGTAAAATAGTGCCCATTAAACCTACAACACAACCATCTAAACTACAAATTTTGTCTTTATTGATACAAAATTAGCAAGGATGCCACTCACCTATCCAATCTGGAATTAAGTTTATGGAAAAACATCATAGGTTAGAAATAAATAAAATGTGCATATTAATATAATTAGTTCTTTAATAACAAATCTAACTACTATTGCACCTTACCAAGCCATCAATGAATGAAATTTAATTCTATTCTATTATTGTGCCATATCCATCAGATGATAATTATATCATTTATACTTTGTTATTATGCCTTTCCCAGGTCATGAACAATTGAATATTATTCTCAATTATCTTCTAGTGTGGCACCATAACCAGACCACTAGTGAAATTTTTTCTTATATTTTATTCCAGTTTGTTAAAATTACCATAGAATTTTATTGATAAGGGTAAAATAAATATTTATCTTTATATACCAACAATTGTGACATTTACATATAATATCAAAATGCTATTAAAGTAGTTCTCCTACTATGCTGACATTTACAACTGTAGGTGATATTATATTTTATGTATATATAAAAATAGGTGGATACTTCTAATATATATTAATATAACACCATACCAAGCCATTCACATTGAAATCTATTTCTATTTCTTCTTTACCACATCACCATTCTCAAAAAATAAAAAGGAATGACTCCAACATTATAGACCTAAAGCTATATATAGCTGTAAAAAAATACAATCTATAGTTGAGACCTGAAATACAATAGATGATAGGAGAAAGGATGATTGAGAATCACTCATTTCATCCTCTATTTAGGTAGACAATACAAATAACACCAGAGAAAACTAATTTGGAAATAAACTCAAAATTTTGGAGTGGAACAAAATAGACAAAGAAGGATATCGAACAAAGTTAAAAAAAACTATTATATCCAATGCTAATAGGCAAAAAAATCAACATCATTAGATGCTACTCTAATATGCCAACACAAGCAAATGTTTAATTTTGAGCTAAAAACACTGTTGTATATCCATTCAACCATTCATTATCTAGTTAAAATTAAAGAATGAACACAAAACTTGTACTTCCCTAAATGCACCCTTAATTTTTTTATTTTCTTACTCACTCCACTCCTCTTCTCTCCTACTCTAAGTTTAATAGTGTTGAAGCTTCATGATATGATATCCTCCCCATACCCATAGACAAAAACTTAAATACCAACTACAAATCAACTTTTCTTCTCCTATATGTCATTTGACCCCTTCAACAACCTCCATTATCCTTTATATTTTTCATTGGATGTACATGGCTACCCCCACCTAGGTGCCATGCATCCAAATATATATATATATATAAGAGAATTGATAAACCAACACCCAAAGGATCCCAAAAAAAGGTCATTAACAAGATAATAAGCTCGGGCTATGTAATTAATAATATTTAGTCATAATATGAAACCTTATTATGACCAATCTCCTTGGACACCATACCAAAATAGGATCACAAAAATGAATATGTTTGACGCTTAAGCGATATCAACAAGTGTGTGGTTGAATATCTGAAAGATTGAGAACAATTGACCCTTATTTAAGGATAGTCTTATTAAAAGATTGCTCAGCATAGGAATTGACACAAATGTGTTTATTAATTCTCTCCCAATCATCATAGGTTGAAACTCTTAGGAGAGTTCTTGAATCAACAAGTTATTTAGAAACCACATAATCCTTAAATGGTTGAAGCTCTCACCTATAATCACTGAAAGAATTCCCAATGTAAATGTTAGAGCTCACAACCAACAAATGTTAAGTCAAATAGTAAATATAATTTTAGTAAATCTTTATCTACATCAAAATAATCTTTCATATGTAAAATTAATCTCAACATGAAGATAGGTTGATAAAGCAAGAAATCCTAGATATGGAAAGAAGGGTAACCTGGTTCACAGTAAGATATAACATGTGTAATTTTAGGCTAATTTAAATATCTTGAACTTGAAGTTATTTCAAATTATCACAACATCCATGCCCACACCAAGTGTAATAAAGATAAGAATTTATCTACAATGGCCAACTCCAAATATCACTCACATTACAAGGTACACTATGAATGCAAAGAGCACAATGATCTTAAAATATAGACAAGGGCACAGTGGCACAACAAGGGTGTTACACATAGTTTATAATAGTTTATGTTTTTTAATCTACCTAAACCTTAATTTAGAATAATGAAAGTCATTATGATGTTGAACTATCTTTTCATGATTTTCAATTGTAAACTATTGATATGAATACAAGCTAATATTACAAGGTCTTAATCTTATGTCAATTAGTCCTTTGATGATAATCATAGTTTATATTAGTTAATGTTTGTAAATCTACCTATACCTTAAGTATTAACATGCACACAAGAAAGCTCTTCATTTTCAACTAACCTAATTGTGCCTTGAAGGCTTTCTATCTACACCATGGGTGATTGTACAAGGATCCTTTGCATGATATGATGGCCTAGTTACACTTAGTGTTAGGATATATGCTTGTGGTGAATAATCATTGAGTGCACATAGGGAAAAATTCCAACATTTTGGTTCCATGGTTAGGACCCACAATCAAATTTGTTGAAATAATGGTGGGTGGAGATGATTTTTAGGATATCATTAGAGAATATTGATCATTGATTAAAGCAATTAGAATAAAATTTTCACTATATCATCCAACTTGTGGTGCTCAAGATCCTTCCAAATGGGCATATGATAATTCACATGGCCCACTATACGAGGTATTATTTTTCAAACTACTAATACATTTAAACTCGTTATTTTCCACATTTGTTAAGAGAAAGAGCATAAATTATGGTCATAAATAGCCTTGGATAGAGAATACTATAGAGAAGATGCAAAATTTGGATACTATCTAGACTTGACTTATTTGGTGGTAGGGACCTTGAATAGTTACCTATTAGAGTTCACAATTTCTACATATTATTTCCTTGAGGAGGTAGGGTACTAGTTCCTACATGAACCTAGAGACTCCTATATCACACAACTCCCCTTAAAGATCAATAAAATTCTAGTAGATGTGAGAATATAAAATGTTAGGTTATGGAGCTAAAAGCTTCACTGATGCAGACATGGAGGAGGTTGTTGAGAGGTTGCTGAGTTACAGTGCAACCGATGTCGGTCTGATCAATCGACATCGGTCATATCCAGTGAGCAGAGCAATCAAGATCGGTCAGGTATCGATCGACATCAATCATCTCCAATCAGATAGCGACTGGCGTTGGTCACCTATGCAGTTCAAAACTACTAGTTGACAAACAGTTAGTTAATGAACTAGTTATTTGCATGTTAAAGGCTAATTTTAGCTTTGGAGCTGCGGATCTAATTATTGTAATTAGATGTCTAATTATTGTTTGCATGAGATCTATATAATAGACTCATGGGCTGCATTGTAATGTGTGCTAGTTGAGTAAGAGCAAGTTAGCTCCTTCAGAGGGAAGAGAGTAAGGTGTGTTCCTCCTAGTTCCACAGGGGTGCCAAGTGTGTATGATCAGGTAGAGTTGCAGGTTGTGCAAATTCTGGTAGAAGATCCACTGGGGTGCTAGTTTAGAGAATTAGAAGGGTTCTTCATGTGTGTATGATCTTGGTCGATAGGTGTGTAAGGCCACATTTGGAGATCTACATGGTAAGTAAGATCATTGATTTGCAGGTGTGTGTGTGTGCGAGATCTAGGTTTGCAGGTGTGCAGAACCAGGTTGATTTGCAGGTGTGCAAGATTAGAGAGGTTAGCAACATAATAGGTAGCAAGATCAAGAGAGATCTAATTGGAGTATGTTGAGTACTTGGAGTACATGTTGTAATTGGAACCTTGAGTACATGAAGTACTTGGTTGGACTGGTAGTGATTGTCACTTACTGGTGGTACTGGTAGTAGTGATACTGACTGGTTAGAGGTGAACACCAACTCTGTGTTTGTGTTATGTGTTGGGACCGTAACTGAGAGAGTGAGCTCTTGAAGAGATTTAATGTTTATGCCCTAGAAGTGCGGGAGCCCTAGAGGTGTGTAAGGAAGAAGACTGATGCATCTTCTTTATTGTATTTCTTTCTGAAAGAGTATTAATACAATTGGGTATTGTCTCTCATATTTTATGTTGTTTCTAATTTCTAGTTACTTATTGCTTCTGGTTAATTCCACATGTTTAGTTGCTTGTACATGGTAATCAGTTATGCTTTTAGGTCTTAACAGTTGGTATCAGAGCTAAGATTGTAGAGAGCAGATTTGTGTTTGATTACAGGTCACTCTCAAGGGTTTCTGATTGAGTGGGAGTATATCAATGGCAGAAGAAAGTACACTAAGAATGGAGGAATTCAAAAGCACGAATGGTTAATTACGGTGTTATGGAAAGAAAGAGCAGGTAAAGAAAAATTGTTGATTGGTAGAAGATTAGCATGAAGGAACTAAAGAAGTAGATGTTGTAGGTGTTTTTGCACAAGATGCTCTGGGATGTTCTTTGGATAAAGTAGAATCTTGGTTTATAGATTCTGTTGCCTCTTTCCATGCAGCCCTAATTAGAGGGGTTGGTGAGCCTTGTCAAAGTATTGGCAAATGGGAAGTGCGGCTGAAATTGTAGATGGCCAACACATGGGTGTTGAAGAAGGTCATGCAGGTCCAAGTCTTGAAGATGCGGCTAATTTCTTCAAGAAAGTTAGGTGATGAGAGATGCACAGGAACTCTCACAGTAGATTCTTGGAATGTTACCAAGGATGCACTTAAATTAGCATGTGGTAAGAAAGTAGGTACTCTTTATCTACTTGCTTGTATTATTGATTCTTCTTTTGTTGTGAAGACGTGGCTTTGTAGGCTTGGTCACATGAGTAAGAAAGAGATGCATGTTCTTAAGAGGAAGTCAGATGTGTTTGAAAAACTTAAGAATTGGAAAGCCTTAGTGTTTATGGAGGAGATGACGGATAAAGATTAGTGGAGAAGGCTGAGTAACTCTGAGTAGGCAGTTTGGATAGGGTTTTTATCCAAAGAGAGCTTGCGGGTAAAGAGTCATCACTCACAGGAAAACATAGGTACCAGCATTGGTCAGATGGAACCGATATTGAATAGATAGGCACCAATGTTGGTCATGTGCAGACAAGAAAAGTCAGTGGTGTCAGGCAGGTGGTGATCGATGTCGGTAGGATAACCGGCGTCAGCAACCATGACAGTCGCATGGAACTAATGTCGATTAGATGCAGACTGTGTGGTGACCGAGGTCGGTCACTGGAATGGATTTTGAGCAAATAACAAGCTGTCAAGGAGTCTCAAACGCCCATATGGAGGATTGAAAGGGTAAGTAAGCCTCACATTTTTTATTCTTCTTCTTTATACTCATTGCTCATTATAGAGCAGGAAGGATCCAAGAAATAGTGGGAGCATGGCATGAATGAGGAATTTGATTCCTAAGATGTAGAACCAAATGGGAGATTTGGTAGGGTTGCTAGCAGAAAAAAAAAGCACTGAAAGATGAATAGATATCTTGGTTAAAGAATAGAGAGAATGGACATGTGAGATGAAAGGCCAGGTCATATGGTCTTGAGGAAGCTACATGACAGTGGTACAGGTTTGATAAGGAGATGACAAAGTAGGGCTTTAGTCAATGTTAGTGTAACCATTGTGTTTGTTTTACCAGGGTGGATGATGGTCGTGACATTATCCTATTACTGTATGTGGAGGATGAGCTTATTGCAGGTTCAGACATACAGGGTTTTGCTAAGCTAAAGGTAAAGTTAGTTCAGTGGTTTGCCATGAAGGATTTGGGAACAGTGAAATTTTTTGGCATGAGTAATCCTAGAGATAGGGAAGATCACAAGTTGATGTTGTCACAGGATGATTGTGTGAAGGTAGTGCAAGATGAAGAACTGGGTAGCACACCTATGGATGGACATTTCATAGAACAGGGTCCCCAATCACATGATGAGGTTGAGTACATGTGTACTCCCTGAGTTTGCCCAAGCAGTGAGAGTTATCAACAGGTTTGTAGTCAATCCAAGAAGGAAGCATTGGAAAGTGGTTTAGTGGGATCTTAGGTATTTGAGAGGGACTAGCAACAGGGATTCTTGCTATGTAGGGTCAGGCACTTCGGATATGGTAGGTTACTTGGATGATAGGTGTTGCACCACAGGATGTGTGGTGGTTAGTCTTCAAGATTGAGCTTGAAGAGGGATACAAGCCAAGAAATAAATTAGATGGTATACAGGTATAGGTACAGTGTAGCTATTTATCTCTAAGTGGGAGATTGTTAGTTTGTGGAGCTAAAAGCTTCACTAATGCAGACATGGAGGAGGTTGTTGAGAGGTTGCCTGAGTTGTAGTGCAACCGATGTCAGTCTGATCAACTGATGTCAGTCATATCCAGTGAGCAGAGTAACCAACATCGGTTAGGTATCAGCCGACGTTGATCATCTCCAGCCAGATAGGGATTGACATCAGTCGCCTATGTGGTTCAAAACTACTAGTTGACAAACTGATTGTTTGCATGTTAAAGACTAATTTTAGCCTTGGAGCTATGGATCTAATTATTGTTTGCATGAGATCTATATAATAGACTCATGAGTTGTATTGTAATGTGTACTAGTTGAGTAAGAGCAAGGTTAGCTCCTTCAGAGGAAAGAGAGTAAGGTGTGTTCCTCCTAGTTCCATAGGGGTGCCGAGTCTGTATGATCAGGTAGAGCTGCAGGTTGTGCAAATTCTGGTAAAAGATCCATCGGGGTGCTGGTTTGGAGAATCAGAAGGGTTCTTCATGTGTGTATGATCTTGGTTGGCAGGTGTGCAAGGCCACATTTGGAGATCTACATGGTAAGTAAAATCATTGATTTGTAGGTGTGTGTGTGTGAGAGAGAGAGAGAGAGATCTAGGTTTACAGGTGTGTAGAACCAGGTTGATTTGCAGGTGTGAAAGATTAGGGAGGTCAACAACACAATAGATAGCAAGATCAGGGGAGATCTACTTGGAGTACGTTGAGTACTTGGAGTATGTGGTGTACTCGAAACCTTGAGTATGTGGAGTACTCGGTTGGACTGGTAGTGATTGTCACTTACTAGTGGTACTGGCAGTAGTGATACTGACTGGTTGGAGGTGAACACCAACTCTGTGTTTGAGTTGTGTGTTGGGACCATAATTGAGAGAGTGAGCTCTTAAAGAGATTTACTGTTTATGCCCTAGAGGTGTGGGAGCCCTAGAGGTGTGTAAGGAAGAAGACTGTGGCATCTTCTTTGTTGTATTTCCTTTTGGAAGAGTATTAATACAATTGGGTATTATCTCTCATATTCTGTGTTGTTTTTAATTTTTAGTTACTTATTGCTTCTAGTTAATTCTACATGTTTAGTTGCTTGTACATGGTAATCAGTTGTGCTTCTGGGTCATAACAGTTGGTATCAGAGCTAAGGTTGCAGGGAGCAGCATTGTGTTTGATTACAGGTCACTCTCAGGGGTTTCTGATTGAGTGGGAGTATAACAATGGTAGAAGAAAGTACACTAAGAATGGAGGAATTCAAAAGCATAAATGGTCAATTACGGTGTTATGGAAAGAAAGAGCAGGTAAAGAAAAATTGTTGGTTGGTAGAAGATCAGCATGAAGGAACTGAAGAAGCAGATGTTGTAGGTGTTGTTGCACAGGATGCTCTGAGATGTTCCTTAGATAAAGTAGAATCTTGATTTATAGATTTTGTTGCCTCTTTCCATGCAGCCCCAATTAGAGGGGTTGGTGAGCCTTGTCAAAGTATTGACAAAGGGGAAGTGCAGTTGAAATTGCAGATGGCCAACACATGGGTGTTGAAGAAGGTCATACAGGTCCCAGTCTTGAAGATGCAACTAATTTATTCAGAAAAGTTGGGTGATGAGAGATGCACAAGAACTCTCACAATGGATTATTAGAATGTTACCAAGGATGCACTTAAATTAGCATGTGGTAAGAAAGCAGGTACTCTTTATCTACTTGCTTGTATTACTGATTCTTTTTCTATTACGAAGATGTAGCTTTGTAGGCTTGGTCACATGAGCAAGAAGGAGATGCATGTTCTTAAGAGGAAGTTAGATGTGTTTGACAAACTTAAGAACTAGAAAGCCTTAGTGTTTATGGAGGAGATGACGGATAGAGATCAGTGGAGAAGGCTGAGTAACTCTAAGCAGGGCAGTTTGGATAGGGTTTTGATCCAAAGAGAGCTCGCAGGTAAAAAGTCATCACTCACAGGAAAACACAAGTACCGGCATTGGTCAGGTGAAACTGATGTCGAATAGATAGGCACTGACATTGATCATGTGTAGATAGGCAAAGTTGGTGGTGTTGGGCAGGTGGCGACTAATGTCGATAGAATAACTGGTGTCAGTGACCATGACAGTCACATAGAACCGATGTCGATCAGATGCAGACTGTGTGGTGACCGAGGTCGGTCACTGGAACAGATTTTGGGCAGACAACAAGCTATCAAGGAGTCTCAAATGCCCATATGGAGGACTGAAAGGGTAAGTAAGCCTCAAATTCATTATTCCTCTTCTTTATACTCGTTGCTCACTGTAGAGTAGGAAGGATCCAGGAAATAGTGGGAGCATGGCATGAATGAGGAATTTGATTCCTAGGATGCAGAACCAAATGAGAGATTTTGTAGGGTTGCCAGCTGGAAGAAAGCACTAAAAGATGAATGGATACCTTGGTTAAAGAATAAAGAGATGACACGTGAGATGGAAGGCTAGGTCATATGGTCTTGAAGAAGCTGCAAGACAGTGGTATAGGTTTGACAGGGGGATGACAAAGTAGGACTTTAGTTAATGTCAGTGTAACCATTTTATTTGTCTTACCAAGGTGGATGATGGTCGCGACATTATCCTATTACTGTATGTAGAGGATGAGCTTGTTGCAGGTTCAGACATATAGGGTTTTGCTGAGCTAAAGGTAAGGTTAGTTCAGTGGTTTGCTATGAAAGATTTAGGAGCAAAAAAATTATTTGGCATGAGTAATCCTAGAGACAGGAAAGATCACAAGTTGATGTTGTCACAAGATGATTGTGTGAAGGTAGTGCAGGATGCAGAACCAGGTAGCATACCTATGGATGGACAGTTCACAGAATAGGGTCCCCAATCACATGATGAGGTTGAGTACATGTGTACTCCCTGAGTTTGCCCAAGCAGTGGGAGTTATTAGCAAGTTTTTAGTCAATTTGAGAAGGAAGCACTAGAAAGTGGTTTAATGGGATCTCAGGTATCTGAGAGAGACCAACAACAGGGATTCTTGCTATGCAGGGTTAGGCACTTTGGATATGGCAGGTTACTTGGATGACAGGTGTTGCACCATAGGATGTGTGGTGGTTGGTCTTCAAGATTGAGCTTGAAGAGGGATACAACCCAAGAAAAAAATTAGATGGTGTACAAATATAGGTACAATGTAGTTATTTATCTCCAAGTGGGAGATTGTTAGGTTGTGGAGCTAAAAGCTTCACTGATGTAGACATGGAAGAGGTTGTTGAGAGGTTGCTAAGTTGTAGTGCAATCGATGTCAGTCTGATCAACTAATGTTGGTCATATCCAGTGAGCAGAGCAAGTGACATCAGTTAGGTATTAGCCGATGTCGGTCATCTCCAGCCAGACAGGGACCGACGTCGATCGCCTGTGTAGTTCAGAACTGCTAGTTGACGAATAGTTAGTTAATGAACTGGTTGTTTGCATGTTAAAGGCTAATTTTAGCCTTGGAGCTGTGGATCTAATTATTTTAATTAGATGTCTAATTATTGTTTGCATGAGATCTATATAATAGACTCATGGGCTATATTATAATGTGTGCTAGTTGAGCAAGAGCAAGGTTAACTCCTTTAAAGGGAAGAGAGTAAGGTGTGTTCCTCCTAATTCCATAGGGGTGCCGAGTGTGTATGATCAGGTGAGCTGTAGGTTGTGCAAGTTCTGGTAGAAGATCTACTGGGGTGGCTGGTTTGGAGAATCAGAAGGGTTCTTCATGTGTGTATGATCTTGGTCAGTAGGTGTGTAAGGCCACATTTGGAGATCTACATGGTAAGTAAGATCATTTATTTGTAGGTGTGTGTGTGTGTGCGAGATCTAGGTTTGCAGGTGTGCAAAACCAGGTTGATTTGTAGGTGTGCAAGATTAGGGAGGTCAGCAACACAACAGGTAGCAAGATTAGGGGAGATCTACTTGGAGTACATTGAGTACTTAGAGTACATGGTGTACTCAGAACCTTGAGTATGTGGAGTACTCAGTTGGATTGGTAGTGATTGTCACTTACTGGTGGTACTGATAGTAGTGATACTGACTGGTTGGAGGTGAACACCAACTCTGTGTTTGAGTTGTGTGTTGGGACTGTAATTGAGAGAGTGAGCTCTTGAAGAGATTTACTATTTATGCCCTAGAGGTGTGTAAGGAAGAAGACTGTGGCATCTTCTTTGTTGTATTTCCTTTTGGAAGAGTATTAATACAATTGGGTATTGTCTCTCATATTCTGTGTAGTTTCTGATTTCTAGTTACTTATTGCTTCTGGTTAATTCCGCATGTTTAGTTGCTTGTACATGGTAATCAGTTGTGCTTCTGGGTCCTAACATAAAACATGTTGATGTCTAACTAAGATTTTGTATGTATGATTTGTGTGGATATTAGAAGTGAATGGGCATGTTTTATATGTATAAATGGGAGGATAAACTTCTAGCATGGAAAACTAAAAAGCGAGAGTGTAGAAGGCACAAGTATGCCAAAGTTTATAAAAAGGAAATTACTATAAAATACTCTATGTAGAGGGTAGATATTTATTTAGGAGGTTCCATTAAGAACCACATAAAACAAGGAATGCATGTAGATGAATATCATGCAAAGGAAGTGTTTTATGTTGAGGAAAATTAAGCACTGATGAACTAAAATAATGTCTATATGGATATATTTAAGTTCTATGGGAACCAAAAAACATGCAAGATGAGATTCAAGAAGTGTCCACCTTCAATATACCTAAAGTGAATGCTCATGAATATTTATCACATACAAAGGAAGATAATTAGGATAATGTTAATGTACTACAAATAACATAATTTATTAGGGAAGATGCAAAGAATAATGTTTTATAATAACTATTTCCATATAATCCATTTGAGACCATCATAGTGAAGTTGATACCAATTCAAATTTATGGATGTATGACATGGTGTAAAAAGGTGGAATTACTCCTCCTTAGATAGGTATCACCACACAAGGTGGAACATCAATGACTACCACAACAGTGCCTTCACAAAAAAATTTACAGGTTGAACCCTAACGCAATCTTGATATAACAAAACTTGGTTTAGGAAATGGTAGGATGACACCTCCAATAAGAAGTAATTAAACTCACTTTGACATAGGGTAGAGATTAAACATAGAGGCTAATCAAGCATTGATCATATAATAACTAGTTTTACCTATTATAGTTCAATAACAAATATCTTATGAGATATCCCTAAGCCTACCAACATACCATGGGGTAGAGGATGCTACAGAGCATATTCACAAATGTGAACTATTTTGGCATGTGAAAGGTATCACTTTGATGGAGTGTAATGCAAGTAAATTTATGACTATGTTTTTGGATAGTGCTCACACTTGGTACCATCAAGCTATTATAGATTAAGAAAAAATTAAGACTACATTTATGAGGGAATTCAATATACCATAATTTAAAGAATAAAACATCACTGCATTAAAATAAATCAATCAAAACTTTATAGAATGTGTTCACGCCTATGATGCAAGGTTTAATATTTTAATCTCTAATATTTCATATGATATCCATTTGGTGCACCATGCACAATGTTTCATCAAGGTATTATTATCACCTTTTAAATGTGTTCTTATAATAAAGACATTTACGAAGCCTCCTGAATCCATGGAGGCTATGGGAAGCATGTATACTAATTTTTCCCATTTATGGAAGCCCAAATTGCATCCATGGGTTTGAAACTAAATAATTTGATTAAAAATAGTGTGCATGATGCCAAGAATGGCCTATGGTGCATTGATTGTGAGGTCCCAATAAAAATTTCCCATGACAAAGTGTTTGTGAACTTACTGGATCTTATGAGATATGTCATGAAGGCCATGATGTTCATAATTAACATTTGTTACAATGATAAACTCAAAAAAATATCTCCTTATATATTTTTTATGCCTCTACACATAATAATAAATATTTATGGGTAATTGATGACATTCATGAGGTGTGATATTATGGTGCATGACATACTATAATTGGGCTTGTAAATAAAGGTCATGGAAAATATTGAAAGTAACACAATTATAGAGTACATGGTGCAATGTGATCTGGTGTTCAATTCCTTCTATGTACATGATACAAGTGAAATTCACTAGAAAAGTATTAGTGCAATTACTTGACCTTTCCTACTTGTGGCTACTGTCATGGTAAACATAAGGTTGAAGAGTGCCCAAATATCTATGCTAAAATAACATAGAAAGATAAGGATGAGAATGGTGATATAATGATAAGGTTGTCATACCACACCAACAAATTGATTCTTAAGGGACAAAAATAAAATACCACTATGCCAAATGTGAATGTCACTACACACAATGACACCACCACTAAACCAACTACCTTTACATAGAAGGCTCTACCTAACTATAAACCTAGGTGAGTTTAAGATAAAGTGTTGTGCATTGATATATCTATAGGATAATACCTTGATGGATTTCACTAGAAATAAGTGATATAATAATCCATGAAAGTGATCCATAATTTAAAAGGTGAGTTGCATCTTACTCAGGACCTAGAGACCAAAACAAGAGCATATCGCCATCATCAAACTAATGTTGAGAAAGAAGGGAATGATGTCAATAATATCTTATCCCTTATACATACTAAAGGAATGATTTTATTTTTAAATATCCTATTGATACACATTAAAATACATGAGTTGAAGTAGCTATGCCCCACCTAGCCCATGTTCATGAAGTAAGAGCCTCATATTACATCAAGTACAACCATGAGTTTCTCATTAATGAAACTATTAATGGATGGTCAATTTGTGATATGATAGTTGATATGCATGAAAAATTTAACATTTGAACATAATAATCATATTGGAATATGGGGAGTCTAATGCTAAAATCCTATCCTTGTGTCTTATTCATGGCAAACAAAACTTGTGCACAACTATTGGGAATCTTGAAGAATGTCTCAGTTGGTATAATATGCATCCAGTTTCATGTAAATTTTTAGGTGATTAATTTCATAGATACTAAAAAATACCTATATTTACTTGGCCACCCATGTGCTCTACCAATAATGCATATATGCGGTTAAAGAAGCATTTTGTGAGCTTTGAAAATGGTAATAAATGTATGGTCATTCCCTTCAATTGCAATAAAATCCCACTTTAAGTGGAAAGTGTGAATATTGAAAACATCAACCACATTTAAAATATCATGGCACAAGGGATTGAACATCTAGTACCAAATGCATAACCAATTTTGGCTTCAAAGGTTGCACAATCCATTTTAGAATATACTAGTGTCACATGTTATCGATGGGTACAAGAGTCCTATAAAGTCACTAGTAAAAAATGAGGCATGGTGAATATGAAACAATTATCCATGCATGCATAAATTTATCAATATATTTAATAAATAAATTCTCCATCATGCAACAAGATTTGGGTTCAACACACCACCTAGAGAGTTAAGTGTGTATTCTAGTTGAGCAAAGGTAAATTTATTGCACTTCTTTGCTATGAAGAATTTGAGGATCCTAAAATGTTCCTTGATGTCATGAAAGTATGTGTCCCATAATAAAATTAACATTTAACCACTTTGGTCTACACCTTAATAAGTAATGTTGCATGATGGTGTGTGACACATAAGTAAAATATCCATATGTGGGCTAAGGTCAAAGAGGTTATTTGCACTATATCTAATCACCATAACTAAATTCATGGATTAGATGATTATGGAAAAGATTCTGATATGAGGGAACATTTTCATGAAGGTAAGGAATTTTGGACATGGGTTATCCCCTATGTCCCAGTTAAGCAATGGGTACATGATTTTAATGGAACCTTGAATACATGGACTGACACATGGCACGCCATTAAAAAATCACCAAGAAACTATGGATTGGAGTACATTGAGAGACAACTTCATCCATACTTATTCTTTCTCCTCACCAAATCTAGTATAGTTGAGCCTTTTCACTGGGTTCATCGTACAATCCTCTAAGGTGATCTTATTATGGAAGAATGTGTGTTGGTGATTAATAATGATAAATGACTCACACTTCAAACATTATTTGAAGACTATATAGTCAAAAATAATTCTAAAGAAGATGAAGAGATTTGAATGTTAGGGAATTGAATTTTTTAAGTGTAAAAGGTGAAGGTTATACACCAAGTGGATGAGGCACCTCATGATGAGAATATATACCACTTAAGAGTAGAAACATCTTATGTGTAGTGCAAGGTGGTGAATGTGGAAAATGACAAGTACAAATCATTGAAAGATCTTATTAATACTAATAAAGTCAACATTGACACTATAAAGTAAGTAAAGATCACCACTATTGGTAATTATTAGATGGATGGGGAGTAGGCTAGTATTGTGGAACAATTGGGTGAATATAAGGATATATTCCTATGAATTTATTGGTAAATGAGGTGCATATACTCCTATCTTTGGAATATAAAAATCAATCTGATTTAGGGGGACATACATATGAAATAAAGGCTATATTACATGAATCCCAATCTACGCATCAAAGTAAAATAAGAAATAAAAAATATGCTAGTTGTAGATGTCATTTATCCCATTGAATAATTTGAATATGTTAGCCCCATTAATCCAAATTATTAATTATTATGGACACACCATGATATGCATAGATTTATAGTTGCTTAATGTTACATGTGTCAGAGATCCATTCCTTACTCCTTCACTAAAGAGATTCTTGAAGGAGTAGTTGGGAGTGAAATTAACACATTCACATATGGATTTTTTGGTTATCACCAGGTTTAGATTGAGGATGTTGGTAAACCTAAGACCACATTTGAAACTTAGTGGGACTCATTTGCATATAATGTCAATCCTTTTAGTCTCAATAATGTGCCAATTGTGTTTTCATGCATAGTTATCACTACCTTCAAAGATGTTCATCTATCAATTTATCTAACTCAAAGTAATTTGTCTTCAATTTTCCTGAGCATGGGAGGCATTACGCTGTCCAATTGGAAAATTTATCTTTTCCTTGTTCAAATTATTATCAAATTTTTTTGTGTCATGTCATTTACTTTGGCACAGTCCTGATGCCCAATTGAGTCTAGACTTTTTACACAATTTGTTTAAAGTCCCTCATTTATAATTCACATTCAAAATTGATCATTTCTAAGTTTTAAGGGTTGGTGTGTTAAATTGGGTTCACCATTTACACACTAAAATTGTTCTAACTTGGGTTCAATTTTCCATTTAGATTGATGGTCATTTATTAGAACACACCATATAAAAATATTAATTATTATGGACACACCATGATATGCATAGATTTATAGTTTCTTAATGTTACATGTGTCAGAGATCCATTCCTTACTCCTCCACTAAAGAGATTCTTGAAGGAGTAGTTGGAAGTGAAATTAACACATTCAAATATGGATTTTTTGGTTATCACCAGGTTTAGATTGAGGATGTGGGTAAACCTAAGACCACATTTGAAACTTAGTGGGACTCATTTGCATATAATGTCAATCCTTTTAGTCTCAATAATGTGCCAATTGTGTTTTCATGCATAGTTATCACTACCTTCAAAGATGTTCATCTATCAATTTATCTAACTCAAATTAATTTGTCTTCAATTTTCATGAGCATGGGAGGCATTACGCTGTCCAATTGGAAAATTTATCTTTTCCTTGTTCAAATTACTATCAAATTTTTTTGTGTCATGTCATTTACTTTGGCACAGTCCTGATGCCCAATTGAGTCTAGACATTTTACACAATTTGTTTAAAGTCCCTCATTTATGATTCACATTCAAAATTGATCATTTCTAAGTTTTAAGGGTTGGTGTGTTAAATTGGGTTCACCATTTACACACTAAAATTTTTCTAACTTGGGTTCAATTTTCCATTTAGATTGATGGTCATTTATTAGAACATACCATATAAAAATATTAATTATTATGGACACACCATGATATGCATAGATTTATAGTTGCTTAATGTTACATGTGTCAGTGATCCATTCCTTACTCCTTCACTAAAGAGATTCTTGAAGGAGTAGTTGGGAGTGAAATTAACACATTCACATATGGATTTTTTGGTTATCACCAGGTTTAGATTGAGGATGTGGGTAAACCTAAGACCACATTTGAAACTTAGTGGGACTCATTTGCATATAATGTCAATCCTTTTAGTCTCAATAATGTGCCAATTGTGTTTTCATGCATAGTTATCACTACCTTCAAAGATGTTCATCTATTAATTTATCTAACTCTAACTTGATGACTAGACTATATATGGGCTAGTTAAGGACCACCATGACAATATATGCTTGATGTTTGAATGATGGCAAAAACTATAGATATATTTTAAATTGAATAAATGTGTCTTTTCCACACCTTTTGGCACATTTATTGGATATCATATATAAAGAAGGTCTTCTAGTCGATCCAATGAAGGTATCCATCATCTTAAAATTGGATGAACCAAATACTTAATAGTAGGTTCACCTATTTCTTGGGAATATAGGATATTATCAAAAATTCATTCATAACTTTGTAAATATCACCATGCCTTTCAAGGAATTACTATGTAAGGACAAATCATTTTTATAGACTGAGCACTAGGAAGATGCCATCAACATCCTAAAGCAAAAATTAATCAATGTGCCAATAATCTAATTTGTGGATTGGACCACCCCATTTCATGTTCATGTGGATGTATCTGGTACAAACATCATTGTAATATTGGCTCAACCTAGTAATGATATGATCAAACACCCCATTTATTTTTATATCCATAAGCCAACTTTAGTTGATAAAAACTACACAACCACAAAGTGTGAAGTGCTTGATATGGTCTACATTCTTTATTTTTTTTAATAATACCTAATTACAAGGAAAATAATACTCAGGGACTAATCATTTATCTTAAATCATATCTAATGAACATGTGTACAAAATTAAATATGGAATGCCTACCGTGCAATTGTATAAAATTGAATGTGTTCCTAAGGAAATCACAATTCTTATGGCCTTTCTCACTTTCGACACTGCCCCTACTAATATATCCACCAAAGTAAATAGAATATTTGGTTTTTGACACACCATACCAACTTATTGGGGGTGGAATTTACATTTTTAGATGTGATGAAGTACTTTTTCGATGTGTTATGTAATATGAATGATTAGATATATTAAGGGATGTACATGAAGGAATTAAATGGGGTTATTACACTAACAATGTTATTGCATGCAAGATAATATTTTGGGGCCTATGATGGCCTACCTTATTTCAAGATGCCAAGGGATACTCTAAGAGGTGTGATATGTGTCAACAAATCTACAAACCTAATTAGTGCAATTAAATTTTATCTCTCCCTATTAATATGTGATATCCATTTGAAAAATGGTCCATCAAATTTGTAGGGCCAATCTATTCCACTGCATGAAAGAATGGTGCCAGATATATCATCACTATTACAAATTAACTAACTAGATGGGTCGAATTTGTGCCAAAAAATAACTATAAAATGATAACATTAGTGCATTTTATATGGGGAAATAACATTAGTCAGTATGGATGTCCTTTGAGTTTGATAAGTGATTGAGTATCACACTTCTTTAATGAAATTATGTGCATCTTGATTGAATAATTTATGATTTCCCAACATAAGACTAATTCATATCAGTCCCAAGCCAATGGGACTATTGAGGCTTTTAATAAAATCCTTCATACCAATTTAACAAAAGTTTTTTAGATTGGGTATAAGGACTGTGATGATCATTTTATTCCATTCTCTAGGCATATTAGAAAACAAACAAACACCTAAAAAAATCCACACCTTTCTAGTTAGTCTTCTAATATGAATCAATATTACAAGTGGATTTTTTATTACCCTCTATCCACATTTCATATGTGGGACTACTAGATGATAAATAGTCACTTGATGCATGTTATAACATGATGGAGCTAGACAATTAAAAATACTAAGATAAAGCTTGCCATGGTAATCATATTAAGGGGATTTTTTTTTTCATGGGCACACATGTTTTTATCTATGAATTAATGTATGCTAAAATTTAGGGTAAACTCTAAATCCATTTGATGGGCCCCAATCTTATTCATGATTTTTTGGAGACCAATGCATGCAAATTATCTGTGTTAAATGGTGATATTTTCCCTGGGCATTTCAATTAAATTAACTCAAGCCATATCACCTCTAAGTGGTACCACAAGTCTATCAAAATAAGTTGTATGCCATGATGTATTTAATTTCACTTATGTTCTATCTAGTGTAGGTTTTCTTTTGTTAAATAAGTGCAATGTTTCATGCACCAATAGAAATACAAATAGAAATAAGCATGCAACTTTTTAATATGTCTAAGTACTTTTGAAATTTTTGTTGCATCTCTTGTAATACTTATATTCTTTTTTAATTTGATAGATCTAATTGGTTGCATAACCCAAAACATGTTCCCACTTGTCTTCCTCATCATTATACTCTGTCAAACTTCTCTTCCATGTATACATTCTACAATTTCTCTCATTATCAAGTTATATAATTGTGTTAATATTGTAAATCATGTTGGAGGACCAAGAATGAAATTTATTATTAGATATGGGAAGACTCAAATTAGTAAGAGGAAAGTTGACACACGATAAAATTAGGCCAAATATATAGATCTGTGAGGTCTATAGGGCAAGAAATGTGTAAGGAACATGAAATATGCATTGTGCCTATGAATGCAAGAAAAATAAAAAGGGAAAGGCATAGTTGAAACTAAATAAGAACTACACATGGAAATTTCATGAGTATTAATTAGGTTTGTTAAATAAAACTACAATTATCATGCACTCACATTTAATGCAAATGTGTGAAAGTGAAGTAATGGTTAACTATATGATTTACACCATTAGAGGAATTTAAACATCATTGGGTGTTATAAATTCATATTTTAAAGTCATCTTGTCCAATTATAGTTTTTATAAAGATTTGAGACCTCATAGAGTATAAAACTGAGGAAAAACAAGAAAATTTGAAACAAGGTTGAGAGAATTAAGGTGTTTTGATAATAAAATTCATAACTAAAAGAGATTAAGAATCTATTTGAAAGGAATTTTTTCTAGAATAATAGAAGACAAGCAGTATTGAAAGAAGTTTCAAGTTTTAAGAAGTAAATTATTCCATGAACACACTGTGAAGCTCAGATTCAAGACAAAACTAGGGGATTCAAGAAAGTAAATATTCATAGAGTTTATCAAAAAGGGTTTTAGAAAATGAAAAAATAAATGTCTTATAAAACCAAGGCACTAGGAGCATGAAGCAACCACAAATGCATGATTATTATAGAGATGATAGAGGAAAATATAGTGGTGATTAGGAAAATGACTCAAGAAGACGTAGAATGGATAATTGAATAAGTTCTATCTTATATAGTTGAGATGAAATATTGATAAAATTATGTGCACATAGAGAAGTAGGAATCAAAAATAGTGTAATATCAAACTGGTGATTATAACCATAGAAGAGGAAAAAGTGAGATAGAATTGAGCTAGGACTACATGGTTAAAATAGGACAATGAAGTGTAAATGGTGTCATCATGTTTAATTCCACATTCAATCAAAACTTTGAGAAAATTGGGGTACTTTAGTTATTTGAGTTACCCTACTTTGGTAAGCCTAATGATTTGGTGTGATTCTTATCATCACATGAGGATTAATTTTACTTTTTTGGGCATAGGATGAAGATTTATAAAACACACATTAGCAAGTACATAGGGTTTTTGTGTTCAGGTGAAGATATTAAAATTTAATTGGCCAACACTACATAGGTTAAGTGAGTAACATAGTTTTTGAAGTAAAAAAAAGGAAAAAATAACTTTATATTATTGAAAATATTTGAAATTGTGCAACTAGGGTAGCCACGTGATTGGTAAGTACAAAGTTAAGCATAGTAATAAGTTAGGGAGAGATAAATAAAAACTTCCTCTATATTTTTCATATGATGGATAAGGGTACCATATTTTACATCTACAAATTAATTTCCAATTTCATGATTGAAAGCACATAAAAATCCCACCACATAGGACAGACATTTAGATGGGGAGTAGCTCTAATATTATTAGTTTTTGATGAGACCGAGACCTCTGATGGATATGGTGATAACATTTGGTCCTTCCTTGATAAAAAAATCACATACTAATAGTTATCATAAGCACTTGTGCCCCATAATTTATAATAAAAAATACAATATTAATATGGAGATATGACATAATAACTTAATTGAGGAATTTGTAAATGATTGGTAAATTCTAAACTCATTGTCATAAGTATGCAAGGGATATGAAATGTTTATAGTAATACAACCCAACTCCCTATAAAATATTCTTCTTGATGATTATATCATGTTGATTTGGCCTAGAATTCCCTATGGATTTTCAACATGTTACTTCTCTGACATGGTTGAAAGAATATTGAATGCATAAAAAATAGAGCTAGATGTTATGCACATTGATGAGGATTTGTATACTTGGGAAAAATGTTTATATATTTGAGTAAGATCACACTAATGGATCAAGAGGAATTATATGATGATACTTCCATCAACTACTTAATATATGAAAAATATATAATAAATTTCATAAGTTTTACTACACACTAAAGCCAAGGAAAAGGAGTGTGAGACATAGAGTGTAAGATCAAGTGAATTCATTAGCTCAAGTATGATTGAAATAGCTAAAACATATTCCTCAAATAATAAATATAAATCTAAGACTATGAAGAGTGTCCTTATTAACACCATATAGGAATAATCCAAGTGCACTAACTTGGATGATGAAAATGTGTCACTATAATGGGGAAAGGTGTACCTCTAATGAAAATAATCTTATCCTGAGAAAGAAATCACCCACATTACACATAAGATAATATCAAACATTTTTTCACACATTATATCACTCATAAATTCACCCCCAAAAGTCCCACTATTAACTCCACCATCCCCACATAAGTATATCCCAACATTAACTACAAGAAAGTATTCTCATGATATAGATAAGAGGGTAGTGCTAGAGCACCCATCACCTGAAGTTGCACATAAACAAACATAGGAAAATGTCTTAGTTGATGACAAAATGAAAGATCAAGGCAACCTCAAGGAATAGTACATTGAGTAAGCTTTGGATACAAGGTTTAAGGTTGCACTAGATCTTCAAATTGAAAAGGATGCCATAACACAAGGCCAAGGGGAGGTGAAAAGGGGGATGAAAATAAAGGTGAACCCAATTGCTTATAAGAAGAGGGTGAGAAGGAAAAAACACCTAAATTATTGGATATCAAGACAATATAATAAGGAGATGATAATGTGATGAAGGTGGTAATCAAATAAGAGTCATAAATAGAACCTTCTTCAACCTATGAATTTGATGGTGATGGAGAAATAACTTGTGAAAGGTACCAAAGAGGGTATGAGACAAGGATATATATTTGTGAAGCTCAATGAAATTAGGTATCATGACCATTATGACATGAAAATATGTCCTTCATATTTGATACCCACATAGACAAACCCTTGTTTGAAGTACCTGTTGGTGCCTTTTAAGAGAAATATCTTGATGAAACAGAGGGAGAACATGAATCACATTTCTTGTTCCCACCAAAATCAAATAGGTTGAGGCCAAAAATATGCTACTTAAATTGACAGTTAAATTAACCTAAAAAAATGTGATGAATAACACCACCATTATTAGCCAAAGTCAACATGTAGTGTATATGGACAATCAATGTGTAAGCTGAACAAAGACTAGCCACCATAGAAGTGAATACATCAAAACTATGTCATTGCATTATGAAATAGAACCAATATTATGGATGGGATTAACCTAAAAGGTTTATGGGTTATAGATAAGCTAATTATGATGGTGGGTAAGTTGTTAGATAAGGGGAAAATAACTAAAGATATTGCCCAAGTGGAGTTACACAAATCTCAAATCAAGTTCACAAAATAAATACAAAACTCTAAGGATCAAATGCAAAAAATTATTGAGAAGGTAATAGTAGCATAACATGAATTTTAAATTTCATGTGAAAAATGTCTATAATTAATGTATTCATTTTATTTAATTAAAAAAACATACATGGTTGAAAACTTAAATGTATACCATGAAGGATAAATATGAAAGGACCCAACTCCTGAAGATATAGAATAAATTGAAAGTAGATAGGTTTTAAAAATACAAGAACTATAAGATAGTTTTATAAAATTTTAACATAAAATAATCAAAGAAGAAAGTGCATTAGAAGATGAAATCAATGTGAACATATATAATATTAGTTCAATCAAGTTACAATTTACAGGTTTACAACAACTCCTATAATTTAAATAACTACTTGTATAGGAAGTTGGAATCTACGATGATGCCCAAGTCATGCTCTAAATATGGGGATATTTTGAGACAGAGCTACAAAAATATGCATGTGAATTTTACGTTAATGTTAAGGCCATCTAAGGATCATCCTAGGGCATACAATTGGGCTAGTGTGGAGTGATGTTGGCCCCCAAAATTTGACATAAGTTTTGGATCACATATTATAATGCGAATAAGAATCTAAACATGTCACTTGAGGATGAGGTGGGATAGATATACCATAATACTCTAGATATCTTAATAGGAATTAAATAGGTGAGAACATAAAGTGCGAGGATTAGGAAAGAGGTTGATGTTGATCAAAATTATACCTTATTTCAAATTGGGTTAACCCCACTGATGTTCAAACTTTCATAAGGTCCCTTAGGTTTAAAAATGGTCACCATGGTCCTAAATGAATTCAAGTCATACTTTGAGGGTCACATAATATGTTTTAACATTTATCACATTTGTCCATTTTCTTCATGTCATTTTATGCCATCTTTTGGTCATTTTAAGGAATTATACATGAGTCTCATCAAAAGGACAAATGTCAAGAAGTAGGCTAATGTATTTCATGTCATAGAATGTTAAAGAAAGGATTTGAAACTGAAATGTTTCAAGTTTAACATAAAAATAATAAGATCACCTAAAAAAAGGTTAGTTTCAGGTGTTTTTAAGAATTGAGGTGACTCATCTATAGGTGTAACAAGAGGATGACATATTTTAGATTGACACTTGTTCAAGATAACATCATAAATTTTTTTCTAACTCTTTCTATTGTATTGTAACTAGTATTCAAGACTTGACTCTTGGCATTGTGACTCTTCAAAGTCAATCTTTCTCTCTCTTCTCCTATTGCTCTATATATTGAAGCCATTTTGGCATTGTAAACAATCCATCATTGGTATGTAAAATCCCTACTAGTTTGACATCTTGTTTTGTCTTTGAATAAAGTTCTTAATCTATTTTAGTCTCTAAAATTCTTGCCTAAGTATGTCAAATAGTCCATTTGGATGATAAGTGATGAGTGTTTCTCCTTGCTTCCATTTTACTCTTATATGCATTATGTAAGTAATATATATTCTAATAGGTATCATGAAGTGTAAATATTTTTTAGGTGTATTTGATGCATGAATAAAAATAATATTGTCTGAGATTAGACCTCCTATTCACCCACCTTTGGAAATGCATAGTAATCTGCCTACATGTAGAAACATTTACTAGAAGAACCTTGAGTTGAGATCAGTTTTAGTAATTTATCTTCATGGTGAAAGTTTCATGTATGTTTGTGGAGATATCCTTGGTGTATCACATCCATTATTGTAGGTTACTTTCATATTTTGTTCTTCCCTTTTCACCCCCAACAAGTAATTAGACTAGTGTAGTTGAGAGCCTAAACCATTAGATCAAGGGGGCTAGCCCATAATCTAGAGATCTATCTCTTATAGCAATCTGCCTATACTCAAAGATAGTTCCATGTTATCCATAATTTGAGAAGGTCTAATTTACTTCTCTAGGGTGAAAATTTGGGATATAATAGTTATGACACACCCGATGGGCCCTATGGTCCAAGAAGGTTGTTTAAGGTGGATGATGGTCTTGACAATAAAGAGGTTATAATAGTCTACTTCCTATAGTATCTAACAACTCCAACAATTGAATCTTGATAGTAGACTAGTGCATTATTTCATGCCTAAGGTAAACACAATATCTCATACTAAAGGCACTCCTTTTTATTTCCAAGAGCTTCCTTATCATTCAGTCAAAGCATATAGATTTTCTAACACCCATCCTTACCCAAAGAGATCATACCTTGATCATAGACCTATAAAAAAAATTGATTAGCCTAATCTTGTAAATTCCTAAAGATATCATGGAAAATAACCTACCTTTTATTTATTTATTTATTTCAATGGTTATAGTCCTCTAAAACTTGCCCATTATGATGACATTCTCATATATGCCCTCAAAAGTGTCCCTTAATACATAGGTGAGACTACCATTATGCCTATTAAAAACATCATAAATATTGACAACTTATATAATATACATCATATCACTAAGGATAATATATCCATTAGGTTTTTGGTTCTTTCTTTCAATGCGAAGGCTCTTGATTGGTATGGTACTTTGGCTCCTAAATCTATCACCATATAGGATGAATTGGGTGATGCTTTGAGGACAAAAGTGACAACTTGTCATTGATTGAGTAGCTGACCAACATAAGGAAATCCCCTCAAGAATCTATTCAAGACTTCAATACAAGGTTTTAGAAGACATGGGATAAGATCTCAATCTTTGTAAGACCAACTACACATCATGTTTTCCTTTACTATCTTAAGGCTTTTGATAGTGATATTTTTATAATGGTGCAATCTATAGGAGGGGACACATTGCCTAATGCCTATGAAGTGGCCATTAGGGATAAGAATTATTTTATTATGGATAATAAGATTTCCTTGAGACCCCTTATGCCTCTTTTCCCTGATTTACAAACCCCTACACCTACTATTGCTCCCTACACCAAAATATAAGCTAGTTGCCCCTAGTCAGTCAAGTAAACCTAATGACGTATAAAGAGTGAAGGCTCTTGAGAAATAAATTTTAGTTATCAATAGGATAATACAACATTAGTAAGTGAGACCTTTCCAAATACACTATCAACATAATCAATCCTATCCAAACTATCAAGACAATATACCACCCTTTCAAGGACATCTTTAAGGTCAAGGATAACTAGTTCAAGCAAAATCATATAATGGTTATAATCCCAATGCTCCCTCCACCTCAAAAGCATTAGTGCCTACTCAAAAAAACCTTGTTCAATATCATGAGGGTCAGCCTCCATGGGATCAACCTCATGATCCATCTACCTATGCCAATGAGTCCTTCAATCAAGCTTTCATGGAAAATTTGGGAACAATGCCATCCATGACTCAAGCTAAGGTACCTAATGGAGGAGATAAAATGGAGAGATTACTCAAGTGGCATCCAATTTAGTCAATTGGTAGTAACATAACTCATGTGTTGTGAATTACCAAGGGAAATCAATCAAAAACTCAAGTCCTATAGCTACAAACACAAGGTCAAAGAGAAAGTTAATTGAAGAGATTAAAGGGGTTGGTAATGGTCCATCAATGAGATTTCAAACATTAAAAAGGGTAGGTATATCTAATGCAATCCCAAATGCACAAGTAGATCAAATAATTTAGAATGTTCAGATTTCTTTCACACCTTAGATTCTCAAGGTATAGGTAACACTATTCCTATTAGTGGACAAGCTAAGGTTAGTGGCTCTTTCATTGACATTATAGAGTAGATAAATAAGGATCATGAAAATTTATCAATTTTATATACACTAAAAATACCTGGACAAGTATACCTGATTTAAGAAGAGTTGTTTAAACTCAACATGATAACCAATTAGCCTAGTGGGAAAAAGGCAACATTAACAAATGCATTGAAGCATAGTAAGGAAGAGCCAAAAAAATTTGATGAAGTAGAAAAACCTCCTACATTCTATCTCTCTATAATCCTTAGAGATGATTTAGTTCACAATTATTTAATTGATAGTGGAGCTAGTACTTCAACCATGCCCAAACAAGTAGCTGATAAGTTGAATTTGAAGTATGAACCTCATTCTAAAGGAGTGCTACAATTGGATGGGTCAATTACCAAGACAATTGACATAATTAGAGGTTTGCAACTTGTTATTCATGATTTTCCTACTATCACTATTACTCAAGATGTTTTGGTTATGGATGTGCCACCTCACTTTGCCCTTTACTTGTCAAGAGATTTTACTAATAAGATTGGAGGATACTTGACTTTAGATTGGTCCTATATGGCATTTAGGACTAGGTATGGTGCTAAAGTATCAATAAAATTTGAACATATATATAATTTTAATGTGGATCCATATGTTCCTTATATATCTAACATGAATTACAATATTAGTGATGAAGAAGATCATCCTAGTGATCAATAAGCTCTAACACTTCTTAATGGCATAGTTGACTTATACCTTCATGAACAGGGAGTTGAGTAGTATGGATTTTAAAAAATAGGTCTTGATACATACATCCTCCATGAATATGTGATGGGTATATTGAAGAAAATTCTGATTATACTCTAAGATAGGCTACGTGGGGAAATTACCTTTTGCACATGCATGATGATGTTCATATCCCAATTATAACCAAGCATGATAGTCCTAGTGAGATTTTAGTTCTACTTTCCAAAGAAGATAACATTCATTATCATGAACCTCAAGAAAATATAGATGCCACATTATAAAATTTTGCATAGGTAATAGGCCTACAACTCTTCAAAAAGAATATAGACTTGATGATGAAGTCCATCATGTACCTAGTGAGCACAAAGAAGAGCTTGGGGTCTCTACCAAGCAGAAATCAAATTTGGTAGACCATGAAGTGTTTGATAAATTAGAAGATAGATTTGATGTCTCCCAACAATAAGCATATCATGATTCAAGTACATTTGAAATTATAAAGGGTTTCATGACACCCAATGATCGGATTGAGGAGTGCCAAGTGGACATGATAAAGGTCAAACAAGCTAGAAAGACAAAAAAGCCTCTACGAAAGATATATGGAGTATTCATGAGAGTTTCAAGTGATACATTTATAGTTAATATAAGATACAAAAATGGTAAGTCATTTGATTACCTCCACAAGCAATTTTTCATTGACAAACATTCATTCTATGATGGTTTTTTTTCATCGACCAGTAATGATTCTAGAAGCATTGTATTTAACCCTGGCTAAAGCAATGAAGAAGTTGTCCTTCACCTCAAATATTTTGAGGTCTTGTATATATTAGGATAGGTGTGTGTTTTCCATAAGTGTTGGGCACATTTTTTGGTGTTATTTGTTTGTGTGTTTTCCCTAAATGATTAGAGAGCACATGTGTGTGTCATGTTGTCTTTTTTATATGTTTATTTCTTGTTATGTTTGGTGTGAATTTTGGAGTATTTTCATAGGAATATTAGTGTCAATTACAGCATAAGAGTGACACCATTTCCCAATGGTATGAGAAGACAATTTATTCTTAGCATAACAAACATGCTACCCTTAGAAATTGCCAAAATGTTGACAAAAATTGTACCCCAAGTCAAATTTGGTCAACCCCCCTACATGTTCAAACTTTTATAAGGTACCTTAGGTTTGAAAATGGTCACCATGGTCTTAAATGAAGTCAATTAATACTTTTAGCGTCACATAATATTTTTTAACCTTTGTCACATTTGTCCATTTTCTTAATGTCCTTTTATGCCACCTTTTGGTCATTTTAAAGAATTATACGTGATTCTCATAAAAAGGACAAATATCAAGATGTAGGCTAACATATTTCATGTCAGAGAATTTCAAAGAAAGGCTTTAAAAATAAAATGTTACAGGTTTAATGTAAAAAGAATAAGATCACCAGCAAAAAGGTTAATTTCAAGTGTTTGTACGGATTGAGATGACTCATCTGCAAGTGTAAGTACTTCAAGAGGATGTCATATTTAAAATTGAAACTTGTTCAAGAAAACTTCATGATCTATTTCCTAACTCCTCTTGAATTGTAACTAGTCTTCAAGACTTGAAACTTGGCATTATGACTCTTCAATGTCACTCTTTCTCTCTTTTCCTATTGCTCTATATATTGATGCTATTTTGGCATTGTAAAAATCCACAATTGGTATGGTGAAGACCTTCTAGTTTTACATCTTGTTATAACTTTGAATAAAGTTCTTAAGCTAGTTTAGTCTCTAAAATTCTTTCTTAAGTATGTTTGGTAGTCCATTTGGACGACAAGTGATGATTGTTTCTCCTTGCTTCCATTCTTCTCTTGTATGCATTATGTAAGTAATACTTCTTCTAATAGGTCTCAAGAAGTGTAAATGTTTTTTAAGTGTATTTTAAGTGTGAATAATATCATTAGTGTCTAATATTAGACATATTATTCACCCACCTTTGGAAATGCATAGTAGTATGCCTCCATGTAGAAACACTTTTGCTAGAAGAACCTTGAGTTGAGATCAGTTTTAGTAATTTGTCTTCATGGTGAAAGTTTCAAGTATGTTTGTGGAGATATCACTAGTGTATCACCTCCATTAATTTAGGTTACTTTAATGTTTCTTCTTCCCTTTTCACCCCCAACAAGTAATTAGACTAGTGTATTTGAGAGCCTAAATAGTTAGATCAAGGGAACTAGCCCATAATCTAGAGATCTATCTCTTATAGTAATTTACCTATACTCAAAGATAATTACATGTTATCCCAAATTTGAGAAGGTCCAATTGACTTATCTAGGGTGAAAATTTAGAATATAATAGTTACACAAACCACAAAACATGGAAAAAATAACAACAAATTAAACTGACTTGTATGGCTTATAACAATGATTAAGAAAAAAACTACTTAGAGAAAATATAAACACATTATGGTGTAGATATAGGATTTAGTACTATTGAGGACATTTATTTTAATGATTAATTAGGGTTAATATTATTAAGGTTGAGTGCATCTTCAAAATCACCTAATAATGTATGTAACCACAAGAGTGGTGCTTGGGAATTATAAAAGCACACCTTGTTTTATTACTACAGTGAATAATTTATAAGAAAGAGTTTCTTTGTGTTGTTGAACTATATTATCATGATTTTAATTGTAAACTATTGATATGCATACAAGCTACTATAAAGATGCTGTAATCTTATGTCAATTATGCCTTTGATGATAATCACAATATATAATAGTTGATTTTTATTAATCTACATAAAATTCAAGTACTAACATGCCCAAAAGGAAGCTCTTCATTTTAAACTAAAATTGATATGACTTGATGTATCTATATCTATGTGTCACGTCAATGCACAAGGCTCTATTATGTGATATGCAAACACAACTAGAATTAGTGTTAGGATATTTGCTTGTGGCACATAATCCTTGAACATACACAAGAAAATATCCCAAAAAATCATGAAAAATAAAAACAAATGTGATGAATGGCTGAAAAATTGGATAACTCAATCAATTTACATATTTATCATGAAACATATAATGACTTGAACATATACTATGAATATATATCCCACTTTCACAAATTCAAGTTATTGTTGATGTCCAACACTTGCACCCTTATGAAAGTTTTTTTTAGAAGCTTCAATGCATCAAACTTGACATTGATTTAACCTTTTGGATTAAGAGGCCAAATCATAATCTAGTGATATTTTAAACTCATTGGGGATTAAAAGTGATAAGAAGAAATCAAAATGAAAAAACAATAAAATATGATGCATGAAAGTAATTATATCCTTCACCCAGTCAAAAGAATAATGCATAGAAAATTTGATATAAAATCAAATAAAACATTATAAGATATAGTTTAAGAGGTAAATGGTTTAATTTACACACAAATGTAGTAATCTAAAATGTCACTTGAATGCCATGAGTGTTACTTGAGACCACCCATACCTAGTTTATCCCTAGACCTATCTTAGGGCCTATTTAGATACTTATTTAGCTTTCATGTGGACCTTATACATCCCTAAACATATCAAAATTATTCACAGATCCTTATTTAGGCATTTAGGCCCATAATGCCTTAGGTTATACCACCTAGACATTAGCACATTAACTAGACACTATCACCACAACACTAGTGTCTTAGTTGGGTGCTATTGTCCTTTTCCCTATTTTTAACCCCAATAGATATCTTTTCAATCCCAAAGGCACCTAGGGTTGGCATAGACCTATTTAAAACCCATCACAAGCACCAAATTAGTATATATACATGATTTTTATCCTTTTATTCACTAGATGGAAATCAAATGCAAATACATATAAGCAAGCTAAGAATAAGTTGTGCATAATCAAGGTTATCAATCCATATTCTAACTTACTTATGCATACAATCATCTATAAAAATCGTACTCTTAGAATAAATATATTTTCAATCTCAAGTTTCATTCAAATCACTCAAATCAACATTCATACTAGCTTCACTTACACTTGCACTAGCACTTAGGTGGGGAGAACTACATCGAGCTTGATCCCTCTTTGAAGTATTGGTATGTAGGAAACTCTCATCATAGTAATGTGTTGAGAATATTTAGTCTACCCAACTAACACCCTAAATTTAGTATTTATTCCAATAAAATTACCTAATCATATAGAGGTCTAGGGTTTTCATACAAAATTAGTCAAAATAGGCCACATATAGTGAAGCATGGTTTGTCCACACAAGAACAAACTTGGCAAACTCAGACATTGCTCCAAAAATTATAGATCAATTCCTGCATAGAGGACACTAACACCAAAAGTGGACACTAGCACCATAATGTTATTGTCCAAGGTAGGGCACTATTATATAGGATGGTTTTTGAAACCTAGATTCTATTTGCAACACTCAGACCAACTCCTATACCATTTTTTAGCTTCTGTATCTTTCATCCTAGATAGTTTATAACTAAGTATTTATTTGTGCCATTTATTTATATTATTATAAATATTAGATTAGCTCAATTATTTCATAAATTAGTGACTATATTTATTGCATATTTTATACACTAATTTACTGTACTCAAACCCTTTAACAACCTAGGGCTTTCACTTGTTCTTTTTGAGTGTTCACAAATGCTTACAAGACTCAGGTCCACCACATAGATCTAGATTTGCTACAATCTACCTACTAGGGGCACATACATAGATACATGGGTTCCTCATTTGACACATTCACCCATTTAGGGGTATCTTATACATAGTTTTGATTATTAGGTTACATCTTTTTATACTCTATATCAAAAATTTAACATTGTTATATCTTGATATTGATCATCCTATACTACATATATATTTTGCCATCTACTACTACTCTAGCTTAGTTTATGTTTATTTTTTCTCTTATATAGATTTATATGACATGTTCATGCATACTTTAATTTCTATCTTTACTAGTTTAGATTTGATTGTGTCTCTATGCTTCTACATTTATTCAAGGTCATTTGAATATGTCTTTGTTTTATGGCTCTACACCACTTAATTTCATTGTATATATGCTTTGAACATGTGCCCATATCCTTGTGTGTGATTTTTTGATTATGTATGCAGACATTTGAACATGTCCTTCCATGTGGCTTTATGCCAACTTGATTTTTTTTGCATGTGTACATTTGAACATGTCCTTGTATGTCTTTATTTCTTATATTTAGTGACATGTGCCGATGTCCCTTGTATCATGGCCCCTTGGCCTACTTTTCATGCCTCATGTGGTTTGTATGTATGATTTCATGTGTGTTTCATGGCCATGGCACTTGTCTGTTGATTTTTACACACTATAATTTTAGATGCCATGAGGGACATCATGTATCTCCCCTTCCTACTTAGGTGCCTTGATGGACATCATGCACCATCCCCTAGGTGATTAATCAATTTTTTATTTATATTTATTGTTCATAGACATGATTACATTGTTATATCTATCTTGAACACCTTATGAATGATAGATCTAACATACATCATACATTACCAACTTATGCTCAAATTATATTACATTTTGAAGTCATGTATACACATTATATTAGTTTATATCATAGATATCATATATACTTAGGTTAAAAAAAATCATGTAGAGATTTTTATTTTGAGTATAGTTATTACAAAGGTTCAAGAACTCCCCTCAAAATAGGTGGCATTCAAATAGTTTTGTCATAGATATCAGGCCATATGAATACACTTAGAGTACAGTTTCCAACACATAGGCATAGAATACAGAGCTCAATGTTAAGAAAACATAGCGGAAAATAGTTAGATAGATATTAGAGTTAATTTGATAGAAAAATAACATAGTTGGACACAAGCACCAAAATTGGACACTAAGGTCACATCGCTAGTGTTCAAGGTATGGTGTTATTGTCTAATAGCCCTAAAAATAGGAAATTTTAGAATTATCAGAAAGGCACAATAGTTACAGTCTAGTTTTACATAATTTTGTTATTTTTATTAGTTTTTTCTTAGTTTAAAAAAAATCATACCAGTTTGATTAGATTGGAGGCATCATGCATGGCATGATCACTCTCATTTTGGTTTTGGATACTTAAATATAGATTATTATAACTCAATCTAGAATCTATATGCTCAGATATTAGTTTTAGGGGCATGTGTGTGGCACATTATTTTTGTATGGTCACTTATTCACCAGTTAATTAGATGGAATGACAAACTCCATGTCATTCTGTACATTGTACACACTAGACACCATATTCTAGTTATGCACTAGATTAATGCCTTACTCCATTTGTAGTGGTTAGCATTATCACATAGTTCTTAAGCTACATACCTAAGTGCCCAAGAGGCCCCTATGTCAATTTTAATTATAGAGTTCTTGAGTGGAGATATATATATATATATATATATATATATATATATATATATATATAATTACAATCATATAGCTTCAGTTACATTCCACAATTTAATTATAGATGCATCTACTACACATGGGTAGGTAATGATGGAGCCATAGTCTACTTGAGTTCTTAAGTGACCTACATAAGAGGGTTGGACAAGCCATCAATCCAATCCAAGTTATTCATAGGTTATGATCCACTAAATAAGGGTTGCTAATGATGGATTCAGGGCCAACTTGAGTTCTTGAGCTACCCACACATGGCTATTAAGAAAGCCATCAGGTCAATTCAAGCTATTCACCAAATTGATCACTATCTACACACACATAGGATGTCACCAGGTTTTTGTATTGTTTCACATACCTAGTAAGGTGTATCCATTAATTTTCTCTCTCTTATCTCTTTACTTAGTTTTGTCTTTGATTTTGATATCTCTTAAGTAAAGACTGATTCTATGCACATTTCATTCGTGAGACACATAATAGAGCATGCTTCACATACTCAAATCTAGATTCAAAAGCTTCACCTCTCAGGTAAGTCTAGGTACATTTTATTACGTTAACCTTGTAATTTCACTTTTTTGCACTTATAGAACAAAAGGGGGAAAATGTAGTCATCTAAAATGTCACTTTAATGCCAAGAGTGTTACTTGAGAACACCCATCACTAGCTTAGCCCTAGACCTATCTTAGATCTTATTTAGACACTTATCTTTCATACAAGCCTTATTCATCCATAGATATCTAAAAATAAATACCATACCCTTATTCATCAAGACTCTTAATGCCTCAAGTTATGCCATCTGGACATTAATGCCATAACTAGGCACTAGCACCACAATGCTAGTGTCGTAGTTGGGTGTTATTATCTTTTTCCCTCTTTTTAGCTCCAAAATATATATTTTCAATCCCAAAGATAGATAAATTTATCCTAGATCTATTTCAATCCTTGAAAAATCACCAAATCAATATATATATATATATATATATACATACATAGTTTTTAGCCTTTTATTCACTATATGGAAATTAGATGAAAAAATACACAGATAAGCTCAGAAAAAGTTGTGCACAATCAAGGTTATTAATCATTATTCTTTCCTAATTATTCATACATTCATATACATCCCTCCTAAGATTAGAATACATATATTTCCAGTCTCAAGCCTCATTCAAAACATTCAAACTAGCATTCATATTAGTTTCACTTTCACTTGCACCATCACTCAAGTGGGGATAACTACATCGAGCTTGATCCCTCCTTAGAGAATTGGTATATAGGAAAATCTCATCAAAATAGGGTGTTGAGAATGTCCAACCTATCCAACTAACACCCCACATTTACTACTTGTGCCAATCAAATTCCCTAAACATATGGAGGTATAAGGTTTGCATATAAAATTAGTTAAATAGGTCATAAATAGAGAAGTGGGGTTTATCTGCATAAGAATAGGGTTGGTAGACTTATACATAGGTTCTCTCAAAAGTACAGATAATTTCCTACATAGATGACACTATAGATAAAAGTGGACACTAACACCATAGCGCTACTGTCCAAATTATGGTGTTATTATCCAGGAGGGTTTATGACACCTAGACCCTATTTGTGACACTTAGACAACTCTTATACCATTTTTTAGCTTCTATATCATTCATATGAGGAAATTTATAGTTAAGTTTTCATTTATGTCATTTGTTTCTATTATTATAAATATTAGCTTAGATCAATTCTTTCACAAATCATTGGTTATATTTATTGCATGATTTATACCCTAATTTACTGTACTCAAACCATTTAACAACCTAGAGATTACACTCCATAAATACTTAAAATTTAAATCAACAAATAAATATTTTTGGCAAAAATAAGCCATATAATATCTATAAAGTGTTTTAGAAAACTATACTTACATATGCAACAACTAGAAATAACAAAAAATGAATAAAAACTACTAACAAAATTAAAATTTATGGTGACACTCTTATGATAGAGATCAAAAATTTATATGGGATGAGAGGAGAACCGAATAATAAAGAAATCTATTGATACAAAAATGGAGAAGAAAAGAGGAGAGAATGGTTTCTATTGTATAGCCGCAAGCCAAAAATTGTAGCCACCATGAATGCAAAACTATGCCTCATATACACTATTTATCTACTTAGGAATTCCTTGATGAATTCAATTAATGAGTGAAACAATATAAATCAAAAACATTTAATGTTTGCATGTTTTCTAATATTTTAATATTTAAAGGCTAAAATATTTTAATAAGACAAAAATGTCTTTAATCCTATCCACCCTTTTAGTCTAGTAACTCCCATGGCTTTTGAAATTTCAAAATATTGAATGTTTTTAAAATAAATGTGGGCCTTCCTTTTTAATAAATATAAAATACCTTTAGCCTTACCCACCATTAAATAAAGGCCAACCACATTTTATTCTCCTCTCCCCCTTTTACATTAAATATTTAGCTTATACGTGAGGTTTTTAAAATAAAAAGAGGGCCTTAGCATCACAAACACATATATTTACATATGCAAATTTCCATGAAAAAAAAGAGAATATGCCTTGAAGACTATCCCTAGGAAATTTTCCTATTTCGAAGAAAGCATGCAATTATTTTGGGGAGCTTAATTTTACAACATTTTTACCACTTTTGGGAAGTATGCATGTTATGTGTTAGACCAAATTGCCTACATTAATTGGTCCATGGAGTTGAAAAAGTAAATTCTTCATCCATTGCAATTCCAAATTGATACTCCATTTTTATTTTTAATCTAGGTGTTTCACTAAAATTTGTCTATTTCAAGTCTAAAGAAAAATAAAGAAGGATAGGGATAAGTCATTAGAATGAACCCAGATTGGTTTTTGCACCATATTCAGACATTGTGAGCACTCCTCTTTGGCTGGGGAGGACTACCTGTAAATAAAAAAGCACTACCACAAAATTTTTGTTAGTAGATATAAAAGTTGGCTGCCAAGCTATGTGCTTGTTATAAGAAGTGTCAAACTTCCTTAGAGATGACAATCCACTTTTGAGAGACAAAAGAGTAATAAATAACCAAGAGAGAGGAAAAGAGAGAGTAAAAGAGAGATAATGTTATATTTATTCTTAACCTAAGTATAGCAGAAAATAACAGAGTGTAGATGGTATATTCAGTTTGTGTTTTGGAAGTTATTTAGGTAGGTCTTAAAAGGGTTATGAAATCCACAATTTTTGATGTTGGTTAGGCTGTTGAGGTTGGTGAGGAAGTATGACCGATATCAGTTATGTTTCTAAGGTCTATGAGGAAGGTGACTATATCAGTTAGGCTGTTAAGGTCGATAGGGGAAATAATTACCTAAGAGTTTGTAGAAGGCTTTTTTGGGTCTGGGAAATGGTTTTAGTCAAGTTTGAAAGGTTGGGAGAGATTTGAGAGAGAGAGAGAGAGAGAGAGAGAGAGAGAGAGAGAGAGAGAGAGAGAGAGAGAGAGAGAGAGAGAGAGAGAGAGAGAGAGAGAGTAGTGTTTGGATGGATCTGGTTAGAGGTTTGGTGTGTTGGAAAAAGGGGAAACAAGTGGGGAAACTTTATAGCTCCTTCATGGGGATTCAGTCAGGAATGTGTAAAGTAATAAATAGTAGATGTAAAGTGAGTTACAAAGTAACTACTTAAAGACTTAAAAAATAAGTGATGTACTTAGTTGTAGTGGTGGCTAAACGATAAGTGCTAGATGGGTGGCTCCTATTAGGGAGTCTGAATTGAGGCCTTGAATAGAGATAACAAATAGGTGTTGTTGGTTCTCAAGAGCTTGGTTCTAGATCTAGATTGACTTATGCAAGATAACAGTAAGCCAAGATTTAAAAAATTGAATGCAAAAATAGTATATGCAAATAAGAATGAGTTTTCTTGATTTTTATTGACCTAAACATGAGTTTGGAGTTTGGCTTATATAACTGACATCGATGATCCTACCAATGTCGGTTATGGGTTGACCGATGTCAATGGCATAAGAATAGGTAAAACTACTATTTTTAGATTATTTTCTATTCATCCTCATGCCAAGTGTGGTATCTATTATAAAATGGTAGAAATATGAGGTTAAAAAGGATGTAGTTGGTTAGGAATTTATTTTTGGGGTGAGAACAAGTCTTGGGTAGTTAGGATAAAGGGACTAAGTCTTGAGGTAACTCATTAGGTGAGAATTAGTCTTAGGATGAGGTGGCCCAATAAGGTGGAAAAAGAGGTTTTTAATTAAATTAATTATATATTTTAAATTAATTATATATGAGGGGTAAAAGTATGGGTTAGGGAGGCTAATCATTATTATTAAAAAAGGGCTCAAGGGGGGTTTGACAAAGGGAGTTATGCATGTGTGTGACTCAATTTTAGTGTCTACATTTACCCCTTTTTGTCTTTTAATTTACATTAACAAGTTGTGAGACAAAAATAGGAGTTAGATGCTTGAGTTATTGGATGAGGTATCCCCCCTCAAAATGGGAATTGATGGAGGAGAAACCAAAATTGGGTACCAATTTGACAAGAAATGAATTGTGTCAGTGGTTGAGAATGTGGTATCACTACTTGTGCATATACTACTACAAGATATAGTCAATAAAATAAATAACAGGTAAGGTTGAGGAGGATTTGGATAGAAATAACCAAAGCATAACTTGTAAGTGATAGCTGATAAGGTCAAAAAAATCAAAGTTGTAGCTCCAATGGTCTATATGTGCCAAGTATCTAAGGTAGGAAGTGCCCTTGGAAGACATAAAAAGGTTACAAGTGATAGGATGAGCTAGGTCACCATCTAAAATACCTAATATACATGCATGTGTATAATATCCAACTATAGTGGAATAGCATAAGTGGTCTGGATAAGCGATGCAAGGTTGGTGTAAAAGGGTCAATGGGTGAGGAGATATTCATGATCTCCAATTGAAATCATCATGGGTGGAGATTTAAGTGATCTCTAAGGGTGGTTGTCATGGTTGAAGAGATATATGTGATCTCTAAATTACCCCACATTATGGGTAGAGTCTGAAGGGTTGTGGTTGTGTAATTCTATATTGTCAACGTCGGTCATGTTATCGATGTCAATAGTAAATATTATCAATGTCAATGGTCTTGCTGATATTGGTGAGAAAAAATGTTTATGTCGATGGATTAGGTCAAATATGTTGATGTCAATGGGCAACTAAACCTGATAAAAAGGGGTTTGACAGCCCACCAAAACTTATTTACAACATTTTATTAGAGAAAAATAGAGCTCTGAGAATGACTGAGATGGCAAAGCTAGGACAAGACCTAATGGGAGGAATGCCACCACAAGAGCTAGCTATACCAGCTTGGAAGAGATAGAGAGATGAGGTAAGATCCCCTATGATTTGGTTTTTAATGTGAGTTGGTTAATTTGCTTCTTGTAGGCTAAATTTAAATGTTGGGAAAAAGAAATGTGTTGAAGGGGGTAAGAAATGGGGGGAGGTTTAGATTATTTTGGGAGGGAGTTGGGGTAGGTTTTTAGGGTAAAAGTTAATTTTGGGAGATGGGTAATTCATCCCTAGGGCTGAACTAGTCACTGATATCAGTGGGGTCCATCGATGTCGGCTGACATGGTGTCGATGTTGGTAGGTTATACCGACATCGACCAACACCAAACATCGATGTCGACATAAAAAACTGATGTCAGTGACTATGAAGAACCTAAAATAGAAGAAAATGTCAATTTAGATCCCTAATTGAAATAGTCAACTAACCTAATGATTGTGCTAGCCTCAGAAGACCTTGTGTTGACTGAGTGCTACCTATATAACCTAATTGAGGGCCTCAAACTAATGCAGTTATCCCAGAGCCTAGGAAAAAATATCTAAGGTGTGGTTAAAAGTGTGTTAGGGGAAATGGGTAAAAAAGGTAGTTTGAGATAGGTCAGGGGACCTAAGGCTTAAAAGATAGGTCATATGGTCAAAGGTTAGGGAGATAAGTCATGAGGCCTAGAGTTGTGATAGGTAGTTGGGCCTAGGGTGAAGAGAGAGGTAGTTAAGCCTAGGGTAGAGAGAGAGGCATTGAATCCTAGGGTAGAGAGGGGAGAGTAAGTTATATAGTTAAGTAGGTATATGGCTGAGCTAACCTTTAAAGACCCTGTGTCGACTGATTACTACTTACATATCCTAATAAAGGGCCTCAGACCAATGTAGTTCTCTTAGAAAAAAGGGAAAAAGGTAGTTGTAGGATTATATTAGAAAGTATGTGACTCAAGTTGTGTGTGTATAGATGTAGGATAGGTTGGAGTTGACACTATGAGATCCCCTACCGAGGTTACTAACTTGGATGAGGAGGGATGTCACCCCAAATGAGTGGGAGCATATGGTAGCTATAGGGTTAGGGGGAGTGAGATGACATTATAGAGTTTCATGAGATGTGAGTCTAATGATAGCATTGATTGAGAGGTGGGATCATACCACCAACACCTTCCATCTATCAACTAGAGAGTTGATAGTGACTCACGAGGATGTATACAGGATTTTACGGTTGCCACTCTAGGGTGAGGAGCTATTCTCATGTTCAAGAGAGAAGCATGATATTCACATGGTGGCATTATTTGGAGAAAATGTTAGCGAGGTGACCAATCACTCAGTGAGCTTTGCCTACAATAGCAACATCAACTGAGCATCCTCATGATAATAGGGATTACCATATATGCATTACCGAATGTAAATAGTGGGAGATTTCTAATTGCATTGATAGGTGTGCTGGCATAAATGGTTGAGCAACAGACTATATTTGCATGGGGATCAATGTTTTTGGCACATTTATAGAGAGAACTATGGGGGTTGAAATTGTGATGATGCTATAGTTTATGTGTTAGGCATTTACTTCACTACTAGGTGTATGAGCATATCATGGTGACACGGCCATTAGGGTTACCTACCAAAATTTTAGCTAGCTTCAGGGTGGGTTTCAAATGGTGGAGAGATGGAATTGGTCAGACTTGAGTAGATGGAATAGTACATGACATTGCTTATTATAGGTGCATGATAGAGGGATTGATCCTTGCAGACATTTTGTGGAGACCTTGCTTGACATACCCTACATTTAGAGGATAAGTAGAGTAGCTAGTTGGCTTATAGAGCTCATTATGGGTTAGAGGGAGATGAGTCAGCAAAGTGGAGATGATACCCATGGCATGGGTCAGGAGTTATTTTGGCCTACTATAGGATGTACCACCTACCTTCCCTTGATATAGGAGGGATGATATAGAGGCACCCCTACCCTTGCCATAGGAGATAGATGGGATAGATTTTGAGGAGCTCCCAATAGGGCTGGGTGTAGTAGATCCAGGGTGCACAGTGGCATATATGGCTTGGTGGGCAAGTTTACATCTCATGATTGAGGTCAGGAGGCCACTACCAAATTTATAGGGTTTGGTAAGAGAGATAGATGTAGATGTATATACATGAGATGTAGTAATTTGAAGTTCAAGATATAGCTTAGGCATAGATATTAGTTTTATAGGGATAGGTGGTGATATTACAAGACTAGGTGAGGGCACTACAAGGCTAGGTTGGGGCACTATAAGGCTAGGTCAGGGCATTGTAGGGTTAGGTTACTCACTAAAAACAAAGAAGGATAGTTTGAGAGTAGTAGGTCAGGCTAATCCTCCTCCACCATAGGGACCAATACATGCTAAGCCTTTAATAGGTGTGATGGGACCATTGTAGACTGTAGCTCTGGTGAGGTATACTACTACCCTTGATGAGATTGATTATTATGAGAGGGCCATCAGGGAATTCCCATAGATTTAGAGGTACTTCAAGTTTAGAGAGTAGGAGAGATCAGTGTCACGTGCCATGGCTTTTAGCTCATAGATACATAGATGGGCAGAGAGTGGTGATGACATTGCTTCTTCATGACCACGTGGAGAGCCTTAAGGACACTGAGTGCTAGAGTTTGTTTTTTATATATATGTTATATGCACACTGGCCTGTGAGCCAAAGATGAGAGATGTATATTTTTAGAGAGAGATGATATTGTGATGATGTATTGATGTACATGTATGTTAAGTGTGTGTGTGTGTGTGTGTATAAATCAAATGTATATTTATTATGATTTTGAGATGCAATTATTGTGATTATGATGAGCATGTGAGTTGAGTTAAACTAGTGTTTCCCATATATGTGATGGTATATGCATAGTTGATGTGTTAGATTCATCTTAGCATTTTTCTATATTTGTGATGGTGTATGCTTAAAATGAATAGGTTGGGTATGTTATTTTATTTCAACATTTTTCCATATTTTTGATGGTGTATGCTTAAAATAAATGGAGTAGGCTTGATATTATTTGTGTGACATTTTCATCTTAGTAGAGAGACTGACATGTGATTTGGATGGAAAAATAAAGAGGTAGAATGCTCGTGTATTGGCAAAGACCATAATCATAACATAAATAGGCTCAAGAATATGAGCCTCTTTCATGCTTTGCATCATTAGACCATTTTGTTTTTAGAGAAGCATCATGTTCACCTTATGCTAATTCAAAGTCCCCCGAAAGAGTATGAGGTAAAAAAGGGTAAATGAGTGGAAGTGTTTGGGTAGCATATCTTTAGAAGTGGGGATGATATTCCCTTACCATGGGTGACTTGAGAGCGACTATAGACAAGTCCATGGCTTAAATCTTTTTTATTTATGTAAGTTGATCAATGCAGGAAACCTACAATGGGATTTTATGTGTTGAGATCATATGAAGCTGATCAATATGAGAAGCTTTTTATTTGTGTTTCCCTTTGAGAACAAAGCTGGGCCTAGCCATCCTTTAAGGGAGTGATCTAAGCATTTGTTTTTGAGTTTAAATAGCTGTCCTTCAAGGGAGCAGTCTACATTAGAAACATGACCTGAGAGATTAGAACTTGTCTACATATCCCTTTTTTTTTTCTCTTTTGAGTCATGGACAAGTGTATAGTGGCTTAGGAGTTTTCCACTTGAGGTAAAAACCATAACACCTCGTAAGTTAACTAAGAGTGTAGGAGTAAGGGTTAAGAGGAAGGGAGATGAATGGAATAAGGGTACTCAAGGGATGAACTCAAGTGAAACATGTGGTGAAGTGATTCTTATTTAACAAAAGAATGGTCATAGGTGTAAGGCATTTAAAGGCTCAGGTTCTGGCTTTCCTTAGAGAAAAGATAAGTGATAAGTTCCTAAGCCATACTTATGAGTTATGGTGTAGGGTCTAAGCCAATTAGGAGTAAACTTACCTCATTTTTTTCTCCATGTTCATCACATGTTGATTTTATTTTAAGATGAGATCACCAATATTGAAATCTCGCTCTTTGAGGTTTTTATTGTAAGCACATTTGATATGCTCTTGATAGATTTGGAGGTGGTTGAGGGATATGAGATGACACTCATCAAGCAACTCGAGTTGAGCCAAACATTCTTGGTGAAAGTCATCATTAGTATGTCTTCTAGATAAATGTGAAGAGAAGGAATCTAAACCTCAAGAGGCAAAATAGCCTCTATCCCATACACCAAGGAAAAAGGCATAGCACTTGTAGGGGTTCAAATGCTAGTGTGGTAAGATTATAAAGAAAATGAGATGTTTGTGTGCCAATCCTTACCAGTATCATTGTCTATCTTCATGAGAATTTTGGTCAATGTTTTATTAGAAGCTCCTACCTATCTATTCACTTGTGGATAGTATAGTGATGAGAAGCTTAATTTAATTCTGAATGCATCACAAAGACTTTAGACAGTCTTATTTTTGAAAGATTTGTTGTTATCTATTATATTTTTATATGGGACACTAAAATGATAGATGATGTGATGGTTGATAAAGTTAACAATTTTTTCATCCTTATTGGAGATGAGAGGAATAGCCTCAACCCACTTGGTGAAGTATTCAGTAGCAGTAATGATAGAATGGTGACAGAGGGATGAATGAGGGTTAATCTCCCTAATTAAATCCAAGCCCCATTGGGAGAAGGGCCAGAAGTCTTTGGTGACTTATAATTCATGACTCAGAATGTGAAAGAGGTTAGTGTGTTATTGACATTTGATGTAACACTGAACAAAATCAACATAGTATTGATGGAGTGTTGGCTAATAATAGCTGAGTTAAAGGATACGCTTGGCAACTAGGTGACATTTGAAATGTCCACCATAAATCCTATCATGGAATTCCTTAATAGAGAAGGGAATCCCAATACTAGTGAGGCATCTAAGGAGGAGACCATCAAAACCTCATTTGTAGAGAATTCCCCCTAGCATAGTGCAATGAGCGACATGTTTTATGAAGGCACATCTCTCATTATTGGAGAGATTATAAGGGGTAATAAAAAAGGAAAGATAATCCATGAGTTTCTTGTACCATAAGTCATGTGGGTTAGATGTTACATTTCCAATGAAGAGGATGTTAATTGATATATATGAGGGTAATGTTAAGTGATGCATGGTGACATAGATTTTCAAAGAAGAGGATGAAGAGGGTATATGTGAATCAATTGAATCCATTGTGTTAGCAAACTTGTTTTTATATCAAGGAATAGTTTGTAAGAGGTAAGAGTTAAATGATCCCAATAGCATATCTACATGATGTTTATACCATTGCCAAATTTCATTTTTTTATAGGTAGGAACCATTAACTTGGTTAAATACTAGCTAAGAATCACCAAAAATAGTTATGGATTTGATACCCAAGAAAAGAGCCATTAGAAGCCCTAGGATCAAAGCCTCATATTTGGCCATGTTGTTAGTACATTCAAAATATAGTTTAAATGACAAAGGCATAGGCTCACCATCTAGAGGAATAAGAATAACTCTTGCACCCCCATGATATTGACATTTAGATCCATTGAAGAACATCATCATTTGATAGATGTCATAAGTGGAGAGCATTATGATAGATTCATCAGGAAATTTGAGGTTTGAAGGTTGGTTGTCAGTCAAAGGGGTGGTAGATAAATAGTCAATGATTATTTTCCCCTTAATAGACTTTTGTTCAATAAACTCTAAGTTGAATTCAGTAAGGAACATAAGCCATCGAGCTACACGTTAGTTGTGATATGGATTAGAATGCATGTATTTGAGGGGATCAATATGGGTGACCACATAGGTTTTGTCATTTAGAAGATAATGTCATAGCTTGGAGGCTAAAAATACCAACATGAGGCAAAGCTTTTTGGTATGGGTATATCAAGTCTCATAATCAATAAGTGTGCAGTTCATGTAGTAAACCGCCTATTCTTAATGGTGATCATCTTGATGTGTAATCATAGCACCCAGAGAATGGTCCATTATGGAGATGTATATGTAAAAAGGTTGATTTTCCTTAGGTGGAATAAGAAATGGTGAGGAAAGGAGATGTTGTTTGAGTGCATCAAAAGCTTCCTAGCAATCTATATTCTAATATAAAGAGACATCATTTTTGAGGAGATGGTGAAAGGGTTGGAAATGATCTAATAACTGGAAGATGAATCTATGGATTAATTGAATTTTGCCTTACAAGCTACAAAATTATTTAATATTAGTAGGTGGAGGCATCTCTAGTATTGTTGTAACCTTAGCATGGTCGACCTCAATACCATAGAGAGAAATGATAAAGCCTAAAAGCTTATTGGAAAGAATGCCAAAGACACATTTCTTTGGGTTTGGTCAAACATTATATTGGAGGAGATGAGTAAATATTATTTTGAGAATCATCAAGTGATCTTGGTGAAGTTTATACTTTCCAAGTAAGTCATCTACGTAATCTTCCATAATTTTATGTAGGAGATCATGGAAGATATAAGTCATAGTGTGTTGGTAGGTGGAACCAATGTTCTTCAAAACAAAAGGCTTGACCTGATAATAGAAAGTCCCTCATGGGGTAATAAAGGTTGTCTTGTGTTGATCCTTGAGAGAAACTAGGATTTGATTATATTTTGAGAACCCATCCATAATTGATACTTGGCAATGGGAAGTCATCTTTTGGAAAAGTGAGGTTTAAGTCATGATAGTCAGTGAAAATATGGATTTTTCTAGTCACTTTTATGATAGGAACAATATTGAAAATCAATTTTGGGTAGTCAATAGGTTAGATAAAGTTAATAAAAAGGAGGCATTGGAACTCTTCTTTGACAAGGAGATTAATACGAGGATGCATCTTATAAATCTTTTGCTTAATAGGTTTAGCATCTCAATTGGTGACAATGTTATGGGTGATGATAGAGGGGTTAATAATAGGTATGTCATTATAAGACCAAGCGAAGGCTTTTCTATGGTTAGTAAGAAATGTGGCATAATTAGCTTGCTTAGAGGAATCCAAAGATTGGCAATCTTGAGGACGTAGGGGTTATTGTGAGAGGGAAAATTGATGTCAATGGTTGATTCATTTAACATAGCTTGTGTTTTGGATGGGATTGATCATCAGATATAGGAATCATTTTCACCCATATATGTGAGAATAACATCATCATCTTGACATTGGATAGTGTTAATAGTGGGAGAGTCTTCATCAATTATTTTAGGATGAACAAGAGAAAGGGACCTTGTTTCCTTACCTTAGTGATAGGTGGGAGGCCCCAAATGGATGGAATTTATTGAAAAAAAATTAGGAGGCATAGATACCTATTATTTGGTAGGTGATGGTGGAGAAGAAGGTGGAGGAGAGACTGGATCTTCAATAATGGGAAATTTTAGTGAGTTTAGTTGGTTCGTCATAACCCACTCCATGCCTTTTTTTGTCATTTTCAATAGTTTGGCTAGTGGGATATTCAATAGGCATATGGACGCCCTACTCATAATGACCCAAACCAAATCCTTTCTAGGCACACCTTTAGAGATAGGTGTGTGAAAAACTAGGTTTTCTTAGGAAAAAAAGTCATAGGTAAATAGTTGTGGTGAAGAGGATGGATTGCTGACAACGGGAGCCTGATCAATTCCCCTATATGTGAAATTAGTTTTAAGGTTAGGGGACCCATAAGGGATGACCATCCCAATGTGGCGATCATAATTTGGGTGCATGTGAAGCTCTCCATACTCCTATAGAGTATAAAACATGTCGAGAATCAACAAATGATATTCTCTGAGTGATAAATGTTTAAAAGTTTCTTCTATGGGATCCATGTCAGGAATTTATGTTTCCAGTATCTGTGTAACCAAGGTAGTGGAGCTTGTAAAAGCTTTAGAAGTATCATGTAGAGAAGATGATGTCTTTAATGGAATAAGACAATCATTGGGACTATAAGTCATGTTACATGTTTTAAACAGAGGTGGGTTAATGGGTATATAATGCACTTGCCCATCATGTTCAAACTTAACACAACAGTGCAAAGTTGAGGGTACACATGTCATAGCATGTATCAAAGGTCATCCAAGAAGGATGTTATATTGGAACTCTCCTTATACAACATAGAAGAGCATATAAATTATGTGGGGACCTACATGGATATGTAAGACAATATTGCCCACCATAGTAGCTGTGGTATCTTAAAGGAGCAGAGTACTACATCGATTTGAGACATGTAATTCTTAGGAAGAGTTAGCTATTTTTAGGCATGGGTGGAAATAATATTAGTACTAGATCCTCCATCAATCATGACTCTCTTGACATGAGTTTGATCAATATATGTGGTAAAAAAAGGGTAAAATTTTGATCTTAAAGGTGTTGAAGTAGAATTTTTGAATTACTAAAGGAAATCAAGGAGATGGAATTAAAGGAGCTGACCAAATATTTAAGAGGTTGGGAATCATCAGGTTATACCTCAACTGCTTGCAAAGACCTAATCAAGGCTTGATGGTGTTGGGGTGAGTTTTGGATTAACTCATACGAGGACATTTTCATAAGAGTTTGGTAAAGTTGTTTCACCATCAAGCTTTTAATAACATTCAAAGATGTTAGTTTAGGGACACCCAAAATGGAAATATTAGGATTCAGAGGAGGAGTGTCTTTGGAAAAGGGATGAGCCCAAGGAGTGATGACTTTTTCCTTACCTTTATCCTTTTGGTTTTGTGACCGTGTGGCCACATTAACTGTGTTGATCTATAATATAGGTGAAGGAGGTGGCAAAGGGGGTATGACCATATCTTTGGATTTGAATTTAGGTGGAATAGTAGGAGGCATTATAGATGTTATATGTCAAATAATAGGAAGGTTAATGGGAGTATCAACAAAGAGATCATCAATATCAAAGTGTTGTTGAATGACCACTATGAGGGATTTAAAACTCTCAGTATTGTGTCTAGGTGAATGATGATATAGATACACTTGTGTATCATTAAACCAAGATGACTTCATTCTAAGAAGACTATAAGGCTTAATGGGAAGAAGAGTTATTATGGAAGATTACAATAATTGACGTAGGAAAAGGGTCTAAAATCCTACAGGTGAGCTCACACTTGTTGTGGTAATAGGAGTGGACATCCTATTTTGTTTAGGAGTCATAGGGGTGATTTTGTGTGGTGCCTTGTTTGGTGGTGATGGAGTTACATGTTTTGCTGACACTTTCTTGGTGTTAGGTATCATAGTGTCAGATGTGAAAGGCCTATTGGTAGCCAAGGCAATAGTGGAGGTAACTTATCCTTTTATTTTACTTGGATCGATGATACTCCAACTAAAGTAGAGGGGTGAGGTCCCAAAATTGATGGTAAAGTTGAGGGTTGAAGAGGGAAAGATCAGTGAGATCTAAGAAGATTAATTTTTTTTTAGTTCAGGCTGTGAAACTCCAGCTTGGGGTTGGATAGTTAATTCTAATTTCACCTATAGATGAACTAGATTAGAGACAGGGTGTACACCTAAAGACTTGATCTACTTTAATGTGGTAGTTGCCTACAAGGCTAAGGGTTCTGACATAGATGGATGAACTTAAGGTGATTTTGGTAAAGAAGCTCTAGCTTTGTCAAAGACCTTGGGGTAAAGGGTAGTGAGAGGGTTGGTGATAAAGGTCAAAACTCATTATGTTGGATAAGGAGTTTTAAGTTGGTCCCAAAATGCCACGTGATCTAGCTTTATGGAATCAAGGAATTCTAGACTTTTCACCAACCGTGAGAAGGGTTTAGATGAAGTTAATGTAGGCCTTACGATTGTGTCTTTATAAGGTTGAGGTGTTTGGGAAAGAGGGAAATTTTTGGTCTTTAATACTTTGGGCCAAAGATGATAAAGAGCCACAACAGGGTCTTCTTTGACAGAGACAAGAGAAGAGGCATGGTCTTCCATGGGTGGAGGAGAGGTAGGTGAAGAGGGTTCCTCAAGGGGGTAAAGCATAGGTATTATTGCTCCCTCAACATGTGGATGAGGAATAGGTAAATTATGATCTTCCATAAGTAAAATAAGTGGTAAGAGTGGTGGAATTAGAATAGGCACAATAGGTCTCTCATCTAATTTAGGAATGGATAACATTGACTCTTCAAGGTGCAAAGGTGGAGTGGATGGGGTATTACTATCTATCAGTGGAAGAGAGGCAGGTGAAGAGGGTTATTCAAGAGGGTATAACATAGGAATGATGTTCTCCTCAACATGTGGTTACAAAATGGGTGAGGTGTGGTCTTCCATAGGTAAAATAATAGGTAATATTGGTGTAAAAGGAACTAGTAATACTAGCTCCTCTAGTGGGAAAAGAAGTGGTAAAAGAGGCTCTTCCTCATGTGGGAGTGGAATGGGTGAAATAGGCTCTTCTACCTAGGGAGAAAGAATGGGTAAAACAAATGCCATTGATTGTGGGGGAGTGCTTCCTATTATGGGAGAGGTTGAATAAGAGGTAAAGGAAAGACCATATTAACCGTATGGATATTATGATCACATGAGTTAGTCATGGTCTAAATAATTTTTTGATTGATTGAATGGTTAGGAAAAGGGTGTTTGAACACATCCATATTTTGATTAGGGGTAACATTAAGATTATCTAAGATGAGATCACCCCTATCAAGCATGTCTTAAACAATGTTCTTAAATGTCTTACAGTTATTAGAATTGTGGCCTTTAACTCGATGGTATCCACAAAACTCATCTTCCTTGTGCCAAGTTGGAATAGGATGGGAGGGATCAAACTATATAGGAGGTTTGATTTGAGGAAGGGTTATGACACCTTGTTGCAATAGTTTTTCCAAAATGGATGTATATGACTCCCTAATGGGAGTATATTGTCTTTGTTTATATTGTTGTTGGAATTGCTTGGTCAAATTTTGGGAAGTCGAGGAATTAGATTGGTTTTTGGTTGTGGAAGAAGCTAATTTAAAAAACACCACATTGATGGAGCCTTTAGATTTTTGGTTAGAAGGAGAAGTTTTAGAAGAGGAGGAGTCATTTGATTTGGAATTGGCATTCTTACTGTGTAACTTGACTCTACCTTCATCTATAGCCTGAATCTTGAGTTTCTATGCCATTGTAAAGGCCTCATCAAATGTGCAAAAAGTTTGTACTTAGAGTGTGGATGAAATGTGTTTAGCACATGCTCTTGAGAATATCTCTATAAGCTTAGGTTTGGATAAGGAGAAGGAGAGTTGATTGATCAAGCCTCTCCAATGAGAAACAAAATCTATGATAGACTTATCATCAAATTGTCTAATAGAATAAAGGTCTATAATAGAAACATTTTTAGAAATGTTAATAGATAAATGGTCTAGGAATGTTTGTATGAGCTAGGTAAATGAGAAAAGGGAGTGTTAAGGTATAGATCTATACCAATCCAGGGTAGCACCCAAAAGATACATAGGGAAAGTGTGAATTAGGAATGCATTATCATGCCCTATTAAATAACAAGCATGTCTAAATGTTTGTAAATGTTGTTATGGGTGCTATTTACTCTAGAAATGAGTAAATTTGAGGAGTTCCCATTGGATTGGATAAGGATGAATAGGCATAAAAGGATGGATGGGTTCATTGCATATCTGATCATAAGATAACACATTCTTTGAACTAGAAATGGATGTCTCTAGATTAGACATCTTGTCCATCAACATCTTAATGAGGTCTGGAGGGGGATTAGTTTGGGAGATACCTCCTAAGTTATATAGAACTTAATAGGAAGTAGAGGGAGTGTATAACATATCTTTCTAAGGTTGTGTTGATGTAACATAAGGATAATGAGTCATAGCCTAGGGGAAGAAAGAAAAGGTGCTTGTCTCATTGGGTTAGAGACTATGCTTTGGTTGGATGTTACTATTATAGGTTGGGTTATTGGCATGGTTAGATTAGATGAAGGGTAAGTCATAACTCTAGTAATTATAGGTGTGAGAGTACATATAATAGGTACCACTAAATTCTGAAATGGGGTGAGACTTGACTAAATTGCTTATGGTTGTGAAAGTAGGGAAGTTACACTAGGGTTTAGGTGAGATTGGGTAGTTGGTGATGCTAAACTTTGGACATTATTTATGGTTGGGTTACTTGTCGAGGTGGTGGTTTGAGTAACCATGGGAAAAATAGTGGAGACAACTGAAACTAAAGTTGTCTTCATTAAAGAGGTTGGCATACCATAGATGGGTTCGGCTCATGGCAAGGTAATGCTGAAGGGTTGCCACTTACGATTAAGAAATTTAACAAAATCTTGATCTCTTTCAGGGACAATGGGAATTTGGTTGGGGCTTGGAGTATGCTCTGTATCTAAATTATGCTCCATGATAGAATCAAAAAGAAGAGGGGAAGGTGGAAGTGGTTGGTGGTTTGATAATCGGCAAGAATTTTGGCTTGAGCTCATGTCAAAACCATGCAAGAAGAAGTAAGAATAGTCTTAATACTCTATATTAGTGATAGAATAAGGAAAAACCAAGTTTAGGTGTAGGTAAGTGGGTTATTTAAGCTTGATATTATGAGCAAATAAAAATTACACAATCATTGATGTTAGTCACTTGATCGATGTCGGTATTAACAGTTTGCTGACATTAGTAGGATTAACTGATATCGATAGCTAAAGTCTACCGATGTCAGTATAGTTAACTGATGTCGGTCACTATGATAACCTGGGAGAGAAAATCTAATGTTTTAGTAATATAGAGGTAGAATCTAGGTAAAATAGAGGATGTAAGAGGTCTGTGTAATAAGGAAGAACACACAGAAAACCTGATATAATAGGTTATATAAATTGAATATTATAAATAGTGTTGATTTTGTAAATTAATGGAAAATTGTCCTTACCAACTCTAAAATATAGAAGGTAAAATAAAAGTAGAAAAAGAACATACATCCACCAATATTAACTGTTAGAGATTAATTTTAGTCTCATATTGGCTTATGCCTTAATCAGATAGTGAAAAGAGAATTTGGTTATTGAAGGTACTAGAAAGTAATCTAGAGCTAGTTTTAGGTTAGTTTTAGTGCTTAAGAGAAAATTTGTGTTAGACTAGGTACATGGCTTGTTATAGGAGCTTTCTCCCCACAATTTATAGACCTAAAGCCAAGACAAGACACTTAGCCAAAATATACCTTATTTCTAGAGTTTATTCTCCACCAGAGAACATAGTGGGTTCTTCCTTTGGTGGTGAATTCAAGTAGGATACCCAGGTAGGGTAAGGTGATCCACCAGGTGATGAAATCTTGATGGGCCTTATATTAGGTGAGTTTAGATGTTTGTTTTTGTGAGTTTGATCTATTTTGTAACATAGGTGCACTACAATTCTTTCATAATGCTTGTAATTAACTAGGTGAGCTAATATGCAGTAAGCAAACAATGAAGTGCAGTAAGTTTTAAACCCAAATCTGAAATGTTTAGATTCAAATAAAAATAAAGATAAAATAGGAGTAGAGAATGAAATTCACTATCCTAATGTGAATGAAAGAATTAAAATAAATAATACATTCTTTTAACTTGTAAGACAAAATGATAAATTAATTTTAAAGGCAAAGAGAAAAGAAGAGTGGCAAGGAAGAAGAAATTTCAGTTTATTGTCCTTAAACAAAAAATCAAAATATTGATTTTTTTGTTTTGAGAGAGAAAAGAAGGAGAAATTTCAAGAAATAATTTTTTCACTATAATTCACCTATATGAATTCTTAAAATAAGCAATAAACTCAAGGAAAACTCCAAGGTCCCACTGGGTGTGCCAGAAATGTTTTGTTAAAATTTGTCTATTTTAAGTCTAAAGAAAAACAAAGTAGGATAGGGATAAGTGATTAGAATGAACTTGGATTGGTTTTCACATCGTATCCAGATGTTTTGATTACTCTTCTTTGGTTGGGGAGGACTACCTACAAGTAAGAAAGCACTACCACAAAATGTTTGTTAGTAGATATATAAGTGGACTGCCAAGCTACACACTTATTCCAGGAAGTGTCAAAATTATTTAGAGATGATAGTCCACTTTTGAGAGGCAAAAGAGTAATAAATAACTAAGAGAGAGGAAAAGAGAGATAATGTTACCATTATTCACAACTTGAGTGCAACAAAAAATAATAGAGTGTAGGTGGTATATTCTATTTGTGTTTTGGAAGTTGTTTAGGTAGGTCTTAGAAGGGTTATGAAATCCACATTTATCAACATCTGTTAGGCTACCAAGGTCAATGAGGAAGTATGACCGATATCATTTATGTTGTCGAGGTCAGTGAGGAGGTGACTAATATTGATTAGGCTACCAATGTCGATAGGGGCAATAATTGCCTAAAAGTTTACAAAAGCCTTTTCTAGGTCTGGAAAATGGTTTTGGTCAAGTTTGGAAGATTGGGGGAGATTTTAGAGAGAGAGAGAGAGAAGTGTTTGGATGGATTTAGTCAGAGGTTTGGTGTGTTAGAATAAGGGGAAACAAGTAGGAAAGCTTTATAACTCCTTCATGGGGATTTGGTCAGGAATGTGTAAAGCAATAAATAATAGATGTAAAGTGAGTTGCAAAGTAATTTCTTAAAGACTTACAAAATAATTGATGTACTTAGTTGTAGTGGTGGTTGAATGATAAGTGTTAGATGGGTGGCTCTTATCAAGCAATCCAAACTAAGGCCTTGAATAGAGACAACAAGCAGGTTCTGTTGGTTCTCAAGAGCTTGGTTTCAGATCTAGATTGACTTATGCAAGATAAAAGTAAGCCAAGATGTTGAAAATTGAATGCAAAAAGCTTTTTTGCAAATAATAATAAGTTTTCTTGATTTCTACTGACCTGAACATGAGTTTGGATTTTGGCTTATATAACTGACATTGGTGATCTTGTCGACGTCGATTGTGATGTCGACCATGGGTTGATTGATGTCGTTGACATAAGAATAGGTAAAACTACTATTTTTAGCCTATTTTTTATTGCTCCTCATGCCAAGTGTGGTATCCATTATAAAATAGTATAAATAGGAGGTTAAGAAGGATGTAATTGGTTAGTAATTTATTTTTGGGGTGAGAAAAAGTCTTGAGTAGTTAGGATAAGGGGACTAAGTCTTGAGGTGACTCATTAGGTGAGAATTAGTCTTAGGATGAGGTGGCTCGATAAGGTGGCAAAAGGGGTTTTTAATTAACTTAATTATATATTTTAAATTAATTAAATATGTGAGGGGTAAAATCATGGGTTAGGGAGGCTAATCATTATTATTAAAAAAGGGCTCAAGGGGGGTTTTGACATAGGGAGTTACTCACATGTGTGACTCAATTTTAGTGTCTACACTAGGGGTAGGATATTGAGGGGGGGGGGAGACAACCCCCAACTAAGTGAAGGGGAAATATATTAACTTTGAAAAATGATTTTTTTCACCCAAATTTCTTGGTATGGGCATAGATTTGATTTTTTTGTGTTGTTATTCATTTTAAGTCTTCTTTTTCCATAATGATGACTTATTTGTGGTAGTCAATTTTATGCATTGTTTCATTCATTTCTCTAGCAAATGGATCACTTATAGATACTGACACCAGAAGGGCTATGCAAAGGATTTGTGCTATTGGTTATTTTATACCTTGCTAGACTTGGTGGGATACATCATATATTTTCTCTTTGCATTTGAAGGCTTATTATTTTTCAAAGTGAACCAATGAATTAGACTTAATCCTATGCAATCATCAACACAAAATATCAGAGAGATTTGAAACTTAAAATAATATTTGATGATGTGGATTTAATGCCCAAACCTAATTTTTAAAAGAAGCTAGCTAATAACACCACTCTAGGTATTGATAGGTCCCAACTAGGCTTCTAGATATTATGAAATGCTACCAAGTAGAACTTTGAATGGCCCAATATTTATTCTCTACCTTAGCACATTTTTCCTTAACCAAATTATCCACTAAAAAAGTCTTTTAAAATCATGATTTTGGGGATCCACCATATAGACTTGTAGATAATAGTACAAATACAAGTATTAATAGATTTATATTTCACCTAAATGGTGTACAATTGGTTATCTATTCCATGTAGACTATGGTAGGTCCCTCCATTTCAATGTTTAATTTTTGCATTAAGGAAAAAGCCTTATTTGTATTTTTAATATGGACCATTTTCAAAAAGAGTTGGTAGGATCTACCATTATATTGAATTCCAATGGCACATTTGCATTGTTGATTCATCACTGATGGACTGTAAATGTGGCACCATTGGATAGGGAGATAAGTTGGAATGAAGAATGCTAAAATATTAAAATAAAATTTAAAACAACCATTATCATTTTGTTAATTGATAGGAACTGTCCAACATAAAATTCATGACTTGTAGACATTTTCCTACATGAAGTTGACAAAAAAATGAAAATACACCAATGTGATGTGGCATGCTTTCTTTAGATCCTTAGGATTTTAATTTCAATCCAAATGGCTTGTCCTCAAAGTTGTTTATGTTTTTAGGATTCACCTTATAAGGTGTATATTTGCATATAAATGCATGGATTTTGAGCATGAAATTCTCATCAATCTACTCTTAAACATCACTAAAATGATGCGCCATTTTTTAATGGAAGGAGGATGCCCATGATTTCTCCATAGATTTCTTTATCCTTTGAACTACTAAAACAATACCCATTGCCAATCTTGCATATGAATGGTGACATGTAAATCATTCAATCTCCATTGCTTGTCCATCAAAAAAGTTTGTAATCTAACCAATGTGATGCAACATTAAAAAATTAGAGGTCCTAGTCTTAAATTTGAACTCAGGTAGCTTCTCCCATTAGTAGTTAAATTTTAAATTCACCTTGTGAAATGCACATGCCCCAAAATTACCCAAAAATTAAAAAACAATGTATAGGTGCAAATTTTTAGCTAATAAAACTTGATGTTGTGCAACTTATTATCAATTATCAAAATATTACACTAAAATCACCATATGAATGCAAATTTTAATAAATCCATTCATAAGCTCATATATGTAACTATCATGATTGACCAAGGACCTCCATGCTATCAATTTTAAATACTAATATTGATCTAAATATAATGCATATATAATAAAAAAATGAATTAATACCTTATTACTTTTCTATCCTCTAAAAAAAGAAATTTTAGCTTGTTCTAAAGATTCCCTACATAACTACTTTCTTTGGTAGGTACCCAATGTGATATTCAAAGAGGTGGAGCTATTATTTATGAACTAAAATGATAAAATTTGGTTATGTTAATCACTAATTGCAACTCCACATTTGTATTTCATGTTCATAATTGATAAATTTTGGGGAAATATTATTGGAAAAAATAATGATTAAGTGGTATATAACTATCATGAATACATTAAATTACATGGATAAATAAATAAATAATAATAATATATTTTATTATTTATATTATGTGATTTAAATTACAAAATAATAAATAATAAAATATATGTTATTAAAATTATCATTAGTGGGATGTTGAACACATTGGTTACAATAATTAAATACACTTATTAATGATTTTACATTGTAAAATTATTAATCTAAACACACCCAACACATTCAAACTTGAGCATTCAAAATTTTGTGAAGAACGTGTCTAAGAAGAAGTGATTAGAAAGAGACAATGTATTGGAAAAAATTATTTCTCATATATGATTATCTTTTGTGGGAATTTAACCTTTGTGTGAGGTTTTCCCACTCATATTTTGTGGCGTATTTGTTCTTTGCCTACAGTTCACATTTCTAAATCAAATTGCATAATTATTATATTATTTAAACATGGTTTTAGAGCTAGATTAATGTGGTGTTTATTGTTGGCAAGACTAAGCAAATTTATTTTGGCTTGTGAAGCATCCCTGACCCATGTGCGAGCATTTTTTCACACAAACTAGCATTGTAATACCTAGTGTATGGCCATGGGAGGTATAGAGGTTGGGTAATTTTTTGTTTGGCATCACTAGACCCTAAAAAAAATATAATTTTCATTATATTTTAATAGAAATTGCATATTTTTCAATTCAAGCATCAAAATAAAAAAATCTTCAAGAAAAACTCTCTATGGTGTAATGGTATGGCTTGAATAGGTGAAAAAAACTAGCAAAACTTGTTTTAGTCATTCTACAACATGTTTATCATTTTTAATTAGTGAATCTTCAAAATTTTGGTTACTTAAACCTCCCAAAGATCATGTAAGGCATCAAAATCAACCTATAGCAATTTTTCATCCTCCTGAGTGTGATGGTACAATTAAAAATACCAAAAAAATAGTTTTTAGGTAAAAAAATAAGTCTGGGTGTGTTTGAATGTTTCAAGAACTTATTTGAAGGTTATACAACATGTTTCATTGATTGTTTTGGCTTCTTAAAACTCACTTTTGCAACTTCTCTCCTCTTCCTGTGTCATTGTTTCTTGTGTATGGCATTCCAAGGTATGTCTAAAGTTTATAAAAAGTATTTACTAAAAAAATCAAATTTTCATGCAACAAAAGTGGAGGGACCAACTTTTCCAAATTAGTTTTTTTACCAAAAAGTAAAAAAACAAGTTATGAATTTTTACATGAATGTTAAAATTATTTATTTTATTTAAATAAAAACTATAATATATGATTTAAATATTATATTGTACATGTAAAGTTTCATAAAGTGTTGTAGATGAGTTGGTTAGTGTAATTTTGAAAGTTCAAGGTTCAAAACATAAACCACCATTATTTTTTGTCAAACTTATTATTGGTCAAACTTTTTTTTTAAGCATTATAAATAATTAAAATTTTTATTTTTTAATCTCTTTACCCTTGTAAAAACCCACTTTGGACATTTTCAATACTCGCAACACTTTTTATGACTTTTGTCTAGTCATTTTTTATACGAATATGGTTGTGTGACTAGACTATATTTAAGCTTTTGTACATTTTGAACACATTATAATGGACCTTTTTATATTTTAAAATTTTTTTATATGTGTTTTGAAATAATTATATTAAAAATAGTTTTAATAATGTTTATTTTGTGACACTTGTGACTCTTAATATAGTGCATTTTTTACAATTTGATCAATTATTTTGTATATAATTAAATAATTATTGTTGTTTAAACACTAGAATATATATTTTGTTAGAAAAATAAAGTGTAAAAACCAATTAAATTTTTTATTTTTTAAAACCCTTTTTAGTGTCTTTATAGTATAAAATACAAACTAATAAGTGGTGAATTTTGAATGGAAGTTATGGCTTCTCCCAATTTTGTTCTAGATAAGTCACAAATGTTAAATGGGTAAAACTATAAAATTTGAAAAATCTATATCAAAGCTAAATTTATGGCTCAAAAACTATGAAACATTATTATCAGGACTAAAAAACCTTCATCAAGGAGACATGCCATAATTAAACTTACCAATGTGTTTTAATAGAAATCGTAAGAAACTATGTCAATTATTTTAAGGATTGTAAAAGATAAATTCCTATTCTATATCAACAATTAGGATTCACCCAATGATACTTGAAAAATATTTTAATTTATACATGGGGGTAATTGTCTATCAAAAATCATTAAACTTATACTTGAACTACTTACTACTCCCATGAGAAGTGACAGAAAAATAGTTAATTTTCTTAAAAAAATAAAAAATATTAAATCTAAGATAGATGAAATTATAATCTAATTCAGTATCAACTTATTTATTTCATTATTTACTTAAATATTCATTATTTTTTTTGTAATTTTATTTCTATTCTTAATTCTAAATACCAAATAAAACAAGACACCCCTTATCTCACTACCCTTTCAGTTTTTCTTATTTAATAATCAAAAGTGATGTCAAAATTTGCTTCTATAGATAATACCACTAAGGCACTTATCATAGTTAATAATGTTCCTAAAAATAAAGTATACTATAAAATTAAACTTAAACTTGCCAATAGTAAAAATAGGAACAATAAATATAATAATAAGAATCATAAAGTCAAATTTAATAGAAATTATAATCTGTGTGATAAATTTAGACAAAAAAAGGAATATTGTTATAAAAACAAGAACATGTCTAATAAAAAAACACCTAAACATATTAAAAGGAAGAAATGTTTAATCAGAATCAACATAAAAATTAAAACAACAATCAGGAATAAAATTATAACATTTACATTATATGTTGTCTTATTTATTTCTAATAAAAATGACTAGATTCTAGATAATGGGCATTGTATTATATGACATGTTTATCAAATATTTTATCTGACACTAAATATATATCTAAAAAGATTCATTTAAGTGATAATTCATTTCTAGAAACTACTAAACAATGAAAAACTAAATATATAAATGTAGTCAGAAATGATGTTTTCTATGTTCCTAAAATCAAGAAAATATGTTCTTATATTCTCAGCTTACAAGTGATAAATTCATAGTAAATTTTACTAAAGATAAATGGTATATTAAAATTCAATTTGGTTCTCTAATTATTGAAAAAAATAACATAATTATTTATACATATTTTTTGCTGCTTTTACTTATTGTCTTTCATTGTAAAGTAGAAATAAATCTTAATTATGTCATGAAAGATTAGGTCATATTAATTTATGATTTTGTATGTTATGTCTCATCATGATCTTGTGGTTGGTATTCTTTATATTTTATCTCATCATGAAACTTGTGAGGGTTGCTTATGTGGTAAGCAAAACACTAAACCCTTTCACAAAAATCATGATGCTAACTTTTCTCATCATTTAAAACTTATTCATAGTGATTTTAGAGTACCTCTAGAAGTTGGATCTCTTGATGGTTATTTATATGTTGTTAATTTAATTGATGATTAATCTAGGATGATATGGATTTTTAATATTAAAAATAAATTTAAAGTGCTATCTAAATTCAAATAGTATAAAGATTTAGTTGAAAATTATTTTAATTTTTTTATTAAAATATTAAGAACTAATAATGGTGGTGAATATATTAGTAAATAGTTTAGTTTATTTTGTATTAATTATGGTATATAAAGAGAGGTAACAATTCCTTACTCCTCACAAGTTAAATACCCTTTTTAAGTTCTACAATCATTCATGATGATGTGACATTATTTGGACTACCAATGTGTCAAGTGTGTCCTTGTGCATGATGTGTAAGTGATATGTCTTATGGTTGGTTATTAGTATTGATTTTGATTACCTTGTTGTAGTGACATGAAACTAGGTTTGTTGAGACTCATATAGGACCACCTTGAAGTGTGTGTGTTTAATACTAACAACAATTCATGTTATTGCTTAATATGACACTTATTCCTTACTAAGGGTTTTCATGTCGATGAGTCACTTTTGTCAAGTTTATCTATGGGACCAGATTTATATTAATTAAACATGTTGATTAAAATTATTGAGTTTCTTTGTTATGTTAATTTGGTTCTGATCATTAACTTGTATCTTTTTTGGTGTTTTGACATTAAATTTTACATTTAAATGGGAATAATAACAATGATACAATTATGACTGAGCCCAAATAACATTTAATAAAGGGCTTAAATAATATTATATAAATACATATTTATATAAATATGTGTATCATAAAATGGTATCATGCAGATAAGTAAAATAAATAAATAAATATACACATTTAGCCATAATCCAGATAAATGAATAAATTTGGATCAAAATGTTGTTGCTTTAATATCTATACATATTAATATATGTATTTGTTAAAAAGTAATTATTTATGTAGTTTTTATGTACACCAATTCATAATGAGGTATCCTCTAACATTTTAGGATCTCAATGGAGGTAAACTTCAGTCTAGGGCATGAGTTGTAGGTATGCAGTTTGAATAATTAAGTGATAGAATAATAGGCAGGACATGCAGGTTGTTAACCATGACTACATATGGATGAATGGTATCTAAAATAAATCTAAACTAAGCAAGTTGGAAGCTAGATGGATACTAATTTAGAGTGGGTATATCTCGAAAATAAAATCTAAAAAAAGGGAAAGGGTAGAGCAAAAAAGAGGGCTCTATGATCTCAAGAATTACCTTTTGGGATAGTTACTTCATGGAAAAGTGTTTTTAGAACCAATGTTTATTATTATTATCTGCTACACACACAAACAAACATAGTCAAGTAGTTTGGAAAAAGTTGGTATAGAAAACTTAGAGATATGAGCCAAAGGTTGCTCCTTTTGGAGTAGTTGTTGCACACCTATAATAAGTAGATTATGGATCAGATTAGGGTGGTATCTAAGGTAGATATAGCACACACATATAATATTATATCATAGAAAACACTTCTAAACACTTATAAAATTGAAATAGTTAACCTGCTTACAAATAATCAATGAGAATTACTAATTCTTCAAAAGCAATTGCACGTCTAAAATCAACATATTAATCACAATAAGAGGAATTATGCATAGCTATTGTACACTCATAATTAATAAATAAAACAACCAAAAAGATAAAATATTATTACATATAATTTAGAAATAAAAGGCACCAACACATTTGTGACAATCCAAATTTGATTTGCTCAAGTATTGATTTTTTTGACCCTTGAAAATGAGGGTTCTAAACACATACATAAACTTATGGAGGGGTCACCTCATCCTCAAAGTGCATGAAAAATTGTAATTATATGGCATAATTAGAACCTTAATTCTAATTATAGTATCAAAATTGTATGTAATGTATACATATAGTTATCTTACAATTGTCAAAAATAAAGTTGGTCTTTACAATACGATGCAATGTGTGCATGCTTACAAACAATTTGGAAAACTTTCATTCTTAAATTATAAAAAAATAATACTACGAGTAAGAAAGTAATACCTTTATTTTTATACGTATAAAATCAAAATTTAACTAAGGTTGGATGAATGTTTTCATGGATGCACTGATTATGGGAGTCATTGTTGTAGATACTTATGCTAAACTGGCAGTTACAATATTAGTCTTTTTCTTCACCTCCAACTTTAGATAACACTTGCATCCCACATCATGTTGTTGTCTGATGATACCCAAGTTAAGTAATGAAGGTTTTCATACCCGATTGACATACTTGAGGAACTTTACATGCTTTGCATTAGTGTTTTGGAAGTTAATCTTGAAGATCTCTACTTCTATCACCCTCCTAGTGCCAAAAAAAATGTTGATGTAGTTTTTATGTACACCAATTCATAATTAGGTAGCCTCTAATGTTTTAGAATCTTAATGGATGTAAACTCCACTCTAGGGCATGAGTTTTTAGTATGTGGTTTAAACAACTAGGTGATAAAATAGCATGCAGGGCATGCAAGTTATTAACTAGGACTACGTATGGATAAAAGGTATCTAAAATAAAGCTAAAACTAAGTGATTTGGTGGCTGGATGGATACTAATATAGAGTGGGTATATCTTAGAAATAAACTCTAAAAAAAGGGAAAGGGTAGAGCATAAAAGAGGGATCTATGATCTTGATCATTACCTTTTGGGTTGGTTACTTCATGGACAAGTGTTTTGAGAATCAATGTTTGTTATTAACAACTATTGCATACACACAAACACTATCAAGTAGTTTGGGAAAAGTTGATATAAAAAACTTAGAGATTTGGGCCAAAGGTTGCTCCTTTTAGAGTAGTTATTGCACACCCATAATTAGTATATTATGGTTCATATTAGGGAGGCATTTAAGGTAACTACAACACACACATAGAATACTATATCATATAAAACACCTATACACACTTAGAAAAGTGAAACAATCAACTACTTACAAATAATAAATTGGAATTGTTAATTCTTCAATAGCAATTGCACATCTAAAATACACATATTAATCACAATAAAAGAAATTATTAATATCTATTTAACACTCATAATTACTGATTAAACAACTAAAAAGTAAAACTTGATTACACAAAATTTGGAAAGAAAAGGCACCAACACATTTGTGAGAATCAAAATTTGATTTACTCTTGTATTGATTTTTTTGACCCTTAAAAATGAGGGTTCTAAACACACATATATATACTTGGGGAGGGATCGCTTCATCCTCCAAGTGCATGAAAAATTGTAATTACATGGAATTATTAGAACCTTAGTTCTAATTGTAGTTTCAAAATTATATGTAATGTATACACATAGTTATCTTATAATTGTCAAAATAAAGTTAGCCTTTATAATGTGATGTAATGTGTGCATACTTACAAAAAAATTAGACAAATTTCATGCTAAAGTTATAACAAAATCAAACTATGAGTACAAAATTAAAACCTTTATTTTGATACACATAAAATTATCATTTAAACTAAGGATGGATAGATGTTTGCATGGATGCACTGATTATAGGAGTTGTTGATGTAGATACTTGTGATGAATTGGAAGTTACAACATCATCCTTCTTCTTTGCCTCCAACTCTAGATAACACTGTCCTACATCATGTTACTATCTGATGATTTCCAAGTTGAGTAATGAAAATCTGTGTACCCAATTAACCTTCTCGAGGAGATTTTCATGCTCTACCTTAGTGTTTTGGAAGTTAATCTTGAAGATATCTACTTTCATCATCTTATTTCTAGAAAAACTCAAACTAGCTTCAATTTATTCAAGTGTTAATCCTTTTAGGCTCTACTTGAAATTAACAGATGCTACTTGAAGGAATTGATCAAAATTGATTCTAATAATAAGCTTACTTGTATTATCCATTTCCTTATATAACTTTAAATGTTATTGGATTTACAAAATGAGAACTTCGTGTTCCTGATACTTGGGATTCATTGCCCTAGCTATTGTGATCCACTCTCTAGCCTCCTAAGTTCTGATCACCATTAAGTTGAGGGCATTTGAAGCCTCTAATGGTTTCATTAAGTCAATATGGCTATACACCTTATTAGTAGCATATATAATAAGAAATTTTAATTTAATTTCATCTTATTGTAAATAATTAAATAACTGATGAGTCTAGGTTATGTGGGGAGCCAATTCATCCCTCATTACATCAATGGCTTCTAGAGCATTGTATAGCTTAGATACAACCTGTTGAACTTCAGTCTTAATTCTTTAAGGAATATGGATTATTTGTTGCTAGTCCTTTATTTGTTCCAATTCCTACTCAAGCTCTTGCCTAGCCATCTTTGTCCCTTCATGTGATGATATCATAACATCCTTATAAGTTTTAGCAAGGGACTTAAAGTCCTCTATATATAGGGACTACCTTGTCTTCCTGTTCTTCATTTTGGCCAATGTAAAGGCCTCTTAAATTTATTAAAAAAATGATCTTTCTCCTTTTTTTGTCCTTCATTTTCCTCTTCCTAACCCTTTAGATGCTTCCTGAGGGTTTATAAAACATGGAAATTATAGAAGGCAACTCTATGATTTTGAAATCTAGTTTTTGAGAAGCCTTTGGTTTAATATCAACTATCCATGGAGAGATGACCAACTATGATGGGTATATTGGCTGTGAATCCTCAACTATGGTTTCAACTGATTGATCTTTTATTTATTTTTCTAAAGCTCCTTATTAAGTCAATAAGGGAGGGCCTTATGATTTTAGACCAATCCACACCTCCATATTGAGGTAGTGGATGGAATGTATATACCTATTTTCCCCTCTTAGCCTTCCCTAAGGATATGATAGTAGTATCTTGGGAGGAGCTGGTGGAAGGCATTGGCAGGTTGATTTGAGTGGAAGAGGCATATAACTAGGAGATCGTAATACTATTTCAACCTTATTAGAAACCCTTTTTATAGTCTTAGGTTAGATTGAGGTAGTATGGGAGGGCATCTCAATAGTGGTGGTAATAATAGATATGGTTGGCATTATTGGAAAAATAGAAACAATAGGGGTAAAGGTATCATCTTCTATCTTTGGAGTGATTAGAGGTGTTTTTTCCATTGGCACCAAGGGGAATTGAATCAAATGAACTTATTAAAGAAAAGGGAATTGAATCAAAAGAAATTTGGGAAGAAGGGATTGAAGGTTGAGCCTTCTTACTTGATTGGTCATCTTTCATTAGTCTTTTCCCATTGTCATCTATAAGGCTTAATGCCTTTGTTCTTTTTATTTATTCCTCTTCTTCCACTTTTTGTTCTGCTACTGGTTACTACTGAACTAAAGATGTGTCTATTTATCATCCATTAGTAATTGGGTTATCTATAAGGGGAGGAGCCCTTGACTTCCTATTGTATCATATTTTAGCCTTCAATGGTGGGGAGGAGGCTCATTGAATTGAGGTAGTAACAATCTCTTTACCTAAATATTTTATAGTGGCAATGTAGCTAAGTGATCTTGGCCTTTTGCATTAGATGAGTCCAAGCAAATTGAATCCTCTTGTTCCCATATATGCTTAGTTTCACTCATACCAAGATCTATCTTCATAGCCTTCAATACTTATGAAAACTCTTGAGAAGGCTTACCTCGTTATTCTATTGATTTCAGGGTTGGTTGACCCATAAGTCTGAAGTAGTCCATCCTCTAGGGTTTGATGCCTTGTTTGCATTTATTAAACCAAAATTGATGGTTCTCCTTGAATAATATTTAAATGTTCTTCTCAGCCCTACAAGTTGTGCCCTTTCCAAGACTTGGGCATCATCTTTTATATTTAAGAATTAAAAATCATGGTCATAGGGAACATGCTAGTATGGAATAACAAAACCCTTGATATGCTTTTAAATCTGACCATGAGGGTCCCAATATCGATGAGGCAAGGTATCTAATTGATAATGCTTCATTTTGTTTCCCACATCTCTAAAATATTTTCTCATCATATAGTATATTCAGCCAAATATCATATTAGACCCATAGAATGTGCTTGTCTTCTGCTTTATCAGATTTTCTTCTACAATCCGCCAAATTTGGAATGCAATCTCTTGATCTATGAGCTTATCTAGCATGTACTTAAGGAGTCATAGGGGGTTAAACTTATTATCAACAACCATGATCACCATATAGTCTGGGTATAACCAATAGTCACCTTGAGGCACCAATGTATATGCTATACTCTTTGATATCCTAGGTAGTGGGGCCTCATGTATAGCCTACCATACCTAAGGATATATGTCCTCCATAGTTTGGGTCATATTCTTAGTGTATGTATATATGTACATGGATTGATAATAATTGTAGATGTGATTATTTATATAGTTTGTAGCTAGGATCTAAAGCTCCCTAAAGTATTTGTACATAGTTCTCATTATTTCATAGAGGAGGTATGACATAATATAAAAATGGATTACTAAATTGGACCTTTTGCCTTTATGTATAACTTGTTCCCTTAGATTAAAAATGATAATCTCTCCTAGGGAAAAAGTCATGTCAGAGGTCATCAACATGTCTAGAATTGACACCTGGTCCAAGTGGAGAAAATGGATACTTGGCATGCCATATAATTTGTTCAGAAGTGTCATCCCAATGCAAACTCCCATTTTGAATTTTATAATAGGTACATAGGCCTTCGATGTAGGAACATCAAGTTAGGAAACAATAATTTTATGTTCTTGATCAATAGAAGGGTTAAGTCTAGTCAGAGTTGATGTTTAGGTGTTTAAGGGACCTATTTAGACCCATTTTAGTCATTAGTGTCCATATGGCATCATTATGGTAAGTTTTATGGACTATAGGAGTTTTCCCTCTAAAAACAAGAATTTGAAAATTTAAATTATTGTCAATAATCCAAGAGGGTCATTTTGGTATGTTGAAGTATTTGGGTAAGAAAACTTAGTTTAAAACATTAATTTAAGTCATTATTAGGATTTTTAATACACTTTCATCTTTGTATTTTTAGACAAGTCTTATGCATAAGTGGAAAATCACCCTTGGTACGTTGAGGTAGTTATGACCAAGAAGTTAGTGTAACTACCAAGAGTCTACATTGTGAAAAGAAAGAAAAAGTCATTGTATAAAAGAGAGAAGAGATGGTTTAGATGAGGTTATCTCCAAGAATAAAGGATAATATGAGAATGAAAAATGTTATATGAAACTCCTAAAAAAAAGGATGGGCTCTGTAATAGACCATATTTTGGAATCATTTTGATATCTCAGTGAATAAGTAAACAAAATTTTTTGTGTTAACATTCTTGTAAAAAATTTAGATCAGTATGATTTTGGTGTTGTCCTTGTAGATCCTAGAGGCTCTAAGTTTTGATAATATTTTTCAAGGTTTCAGGTTCTTAAGTGGTGGAGAGTGTTGATCCAATAAGGATTGTATGTTATAGTTAGTAAAGGGAGAAATATAACAAAGAATGATAGCTTTAGAAGGTGGTTAAGAAATTTAGTCATCTACAAGTGAAGGATATATGTAACAAGTTGAAAAATGTAATAAAGGATAAATTCCCACTACCATGCACTTTAGCAAAGAAACCCTAGTGTGTATTTTAGTTTCTTAAGGTACTTGATTAGTTTCTGATAAGGAAAGCATTTGAAGAGGTAACTCTTGAGAAAGCATATTAAACTCCTACAAAGGTAATGGTGTAAATGTAATTATTTTATAGGAACACGTTATTAAGTTTGTGTAAATACCAAACCTTATGACTCAACTAAACCCTGATTACATAGTAAAAAACCATATTTTGTAACCTTATTACTCAGTCAAGAATCCCTGTTTAGAGGGTCTAGAAGGATTTATGCATTAAACAAGGAGATAATTATGTGATAAGAGTATTTTGTCATTTATGGAAGGAATAATATGGAATAATAATGTAAAGGATGAGATATTAAATATTTATAATGAAATTATTCAAGACACCTCTGTATTGAAGGTAATTACTACATAAACCCTTGTTCACTGTGAAATCATTATTATATCATGACTGTAAACATTATCCTTGGGTGAATAGTTGTGTACATTGTGTTCCTTAAATGGATGTAATGATAATATTATTAATTAATTAAAACCCTAATTAGAGATTAGAACAAAAAACTCCAACACACAATTTCTTGAATGAGTATTCTGTGCATGCACAATTTAGAGACTAACTATAAGGTGGTAAGGAACAAATGTGAGAATGAAGGGAGTGTAGGAAGATTGATTAAGAGATTAATTAGGGTTTTTATATAATTTTATTAATTATTAAAAAACTAATATTGGACAAAGATACTATTGGAGAAAAAAATAGAGTATATAACCCCTGTCAGAATCTTGTTAGAGTGAGTTGGAAACCTAAAGGTAGAAGAGTTATCAATAAAATTTGACAAGAAGGGAGTTTGGATTTGTTATCAAGGGATTAAGGGATCCTATATACCTAATAATGGTCCCACCACCTCATAAAGAATACTCAGAGTTTCAAATATTTCTTGGGAGTCTAGTCTGCTATCTACAGTTAAGACTGAAGGAACAACTTTACTATGTTTTGTTATGATCAAGCACATAACACATTAAAGAGGAATAATAAAGTGAGTGATAATTTTTAAATAATAAATATATACCTAACATAGTTTTTTTTATCCCTTGAAATGACATAAAACATAAGTTAGAAAATTTTAATGGCTCTCAGCTTGGGAGCAGGGGTAGAAACCCTAGATTGAGGGTTTAAATAATACAAAGAGAATACACCATAAAAAATATACTAAAATTTTTATTTTTTTTCCTCTTATCATAATTGAGGATATTTAGGTTGTTTTTAGGTTATACCATATAAACAAGTATGGATATTAAGGACTGAGTTGAAATAGGGCTAGAATGAGGCCTAATTGGTAAGGTCTAATGAGGGAAAAGGGGTATGCAAGCATAATTATCTCATGAAAATTTGTATAAATGAGTATATGATTTATGGGAAGATATATATAGTTTCAAAATCTCAAAATAGTGCATGTATTTGTTAAAGGAAGGGAAAATAGGAAAACTAGGCTATTAGCCTAGGCAAGCCTAGTGAAGGCACAAGAATCAAGGTTGAGAAAAATTGAATGGTATGAGGAAGTAATTAAATGTGAATGATAATTTAAGGATATAAAAACATCAAATACACCTAAAGGAATATATTCCATGCAAGTATGATAACAAATATATGGGTCACTAGAAAGAACAACTATTTGAAGCAAGGATAATCTAGACCAATCCATCAAATGTACTTGAATAATTAAGTTTGAAATAAAAAGAATAATTTTTAGGATGAATTATACCTAATACATATGCATAATTTTTTATAATATCTAGGAAGGTATTCTTTGGTAATAATTATGTTTTGATTGATTTCTACTTTGTGATTTGAGAAGCATGCATAGTGTTATGAATTGTGTATCAGAAGAAATTTACAGGGTGTTGAGGGAGAAGAGGAAGTTGTAGGTATGATATAATAAGGTTATCATAGATGAGGATAGGATAGATAAATTTAAGAGATAAATCCCCAAAATTCCTTTGAGAAGGATAAGAAGCTATTCAAGGAAAGACTAGAAAAGAGAAGAGGAAAAGAGAGCATTGAATCTCCAAGAGAGAAGAGGGAAGAAAGAAGACTCAAAAAGAGAGTCAAGAAGGTTAAGATGATATCCTAGAGAGAGTACTCAAGAATAATAAATCCCCATAAGAGGTCTAAGATGAAATATTGATATACTTTCTAAGATAAAGGCTTAAATAGGCCAAGAAAACAAGAAGAAATGGGGAATATGGATATAGATAAAGAAGCAAAAGAGATAAGAAAAGAGTTGGGGTAGAGATTTGAGAAGATATAGTTCATGGTGAATCTCATGAGAGAACAATAAATCTAATGGAGTGGATAGAGTATGAATAGAAAGGTGAAGTGGCCAATAGAGTCACTAGTGAGAAGAAGGCACAAGAAAGGTGTCTTGAAAGATGAGAAGAAGAATGAGAGGATAACCCAAAGAGGTAGAAAAGAGAGTTCTTATTGACAAGAACAAGAAGATGATATAAGTTCTAAGGAGAGCACAAAAGAATGGAGATGAAGAAAATATGAGAAGATGGACAATGTCCATGTCAAGGACATTCAAAGAGACTATGTGGTATCTAATTTTATATTATAATTTTTATTTTAAGTTTGTGTTTGTAGGTATGAAGACAAGGATGATGAAAGCCAAAAATTAGGCCTTAAAGTTGATGAAGCATGGGCCAATAATGCTACCCATTGAGTGGCAAGAAGATGATAGAGATAAAGAACCTCTTGAAGAAGATAAATTGAAGGAGGTTGAAGACATATCAAATGTAGAAGATGAAGAAAAATAGGAGTTATATGATGCATTACCATGCATAAAATCTGAAACAAAGGAGATGGTGCACTAAGAAGATAAGAAGCTCACCCATGAAAACATAAAGGTCACTCATGAATACATTAAAGAAGAGATAAGATTGAAGTAGTTACCATTGAAGGTAAATGAGTATTTTAATGATGAATTTGATTATATATATGAAGGTAAAGCTAAAGTGCAAGTTGAGAAAGAGAATGACATATTGCAGCCCTCAAAATGTGAACATGGGCATGAATATGACTGGCCTAAATGGCTTAAACAAGCAGGGGAATAAAATAAAGAGGAGAACCTCAAGCAAAGAAAAAACATGAGTAGAATACAAACACAAATGTGGAAACAAAAGGCCAATGATAAATCACATCAAGTTGGAAAGATATATGACCAAGGCATGAGGCATGAGAGTGATGCAAAGTGTATTATGGCAAGATGAGGAAGAATAACCTAAAAGAGTGATTGAGAATCATGATGGATATCAAGATAATGTTGATATGACTCTAAAAAATGAGGGATTCTAAGGAGAAGGCAAACAATAAGCTGCCCAAGATAGTGGAGAATAAAGTACACCAAAGTTTGATGAATAAAATGAAGGGATTGATGCATACAAGTTGTAAGAGGAATTGAGAATGTTGGAGGACATGTTTAGTACATTAAAAAGGCTGAAAATAGGTGAGGTTAAATAGGAAAATATCAAGGAAAGAACACTAAGAAGGGAGTAACAAAGTAAGGCACATGAAGTTATGCAAACAAGCAAGCAAATAAGTAAGCTAATGGAGAAAGAGCAAGTCAAAAAGGTGAGTTACTCAATGGGTCAAAATATATCTAAGTTTTAATTTGATAATCATGGACATGGAAAGTACAAATGGAGCCAAATAACATTATACTATGATGAGGAAGAAAAGAACAAGGAATTGCTCTTACATAGTGAGCAAGATGAGAGGAAAGAACATCCAAATATGAAGAAATGTGAAGAAGAGGCATCCAAAGTAAATACAGGTGAACAAAGGATATATATTGAAATTCATGAGAGGATAATATAACCTCATGACAAAGATTAAATCATGGACAAGAATCAAGATACTCTAAATAAGCAAGCCACAAGTGAGATTGATGAGGAAACAAGTCATAAAGCAAGCATGAGGAAGATAAATTCACAAAATTTGATTGTAGTTGAGCATGAGGAGGTTAAAAATTATTGGTAAAAGGTGAAACATTCAGAAAATAAAGAGATATATTAGTTGGAATACTTCATGGAATTGGAAGATGCATGGACAAGAAGACTAGAGAAAGCCAAGAGGAAGAAGATCAAGCATTTGGCAAGAAGAATGGATCTAGAACAATGGACTAGCAACATGATTAGCATGAATTACCATCAAAAAATCAATTTGAATTAAAGGAAAAAACTTGGAGGCTCAATTTTTCTCCCTCCTAGGGAGTATGATGCAGGAACATCAAGCTAGGAAATAATAATTTTATGCTTTTGGTCAATAAAAGGGTCAATTCTAGTCAAAGTTGATGTTTAAGTGTTTAAGGGACATATTTAGAACCATGTTAGTCATTATTGTCCATATTGAGTCATTAGGTTATGTTTTATGGACTATAGGATTTTTCCCTCAAAAAACAAGAATTTGAAAATTCAAATTGTTATCAAGAGTCCAAGAGGGTCATTTTGGTATGTTGAAGTATTTAGGTGAGAAAAGTTGGTTTAGAAGGTTCATTTAAGTCATGAGTAGGATTTTTAATACACTTTCATCTTTGTATTATTATACAAGTCTTATGCATAAGTGGAAAATCACCCTTGGTACATTGAGGTAGTTATGACCATGAAGTGAGTGTGACTACCAAGAGTCTATGTTGTGAAAAGAAATAAAAAAGCCATTGTGTAAAAGATAGAAGAGATGGTGTAGAGGAGGTGATATCCAAGAAGAAAGGATAATATGATAATGACAAAGGTTATATGAAACTCCTCAAAAAAAAAGGATGGGCTCTGTAATAGACCATATTTTGTAATCATTTTGATATCTCAATCAATAAGCAAAGAACGTTTTATGTGTGTTAGTGTTATTGTAAAAACTTTGGATCAGTATGATTCTAGTGTTTTCCTTGTAGATATTATAGGCTCTAATTATTGATAATATTTTGTAAGTTTGTAGGTTCTTAAGTGGTGGAGAGTGTTGATCCAATAAGGACTGTATGTTATAGTCAACAAAGGGAGAAAGATAACAAAGAATGATAGCTTGAGAAGGTGGTTAAGACATTCAATCATCTACAGGTGAAGGACATATGTAATTAAGTTTAAATATGGAATAAAGGATAAAGGCTCACTTCCAGACACTTTAGCAAAGAAACCCTAGTGTGTATTTGAGTTTTTTAAGGTACTTGATTAGTTTTTGACAAGGAAATCATTTGAAGAGGTAACTCTTGAGAAAGCATATTGAACTCCTAAAAAGGTAATGGTGTAAATGTACTTGTTTGATAGGAACATGTTTTTTAGTTTGTGTAAAGACCAAACCTTGTAAATCAACTAAACCCTAATTACACAATACAAAACATTATTTTGTTACCTTGTTTCTCAGTCAAGAATCCTTGTTTAGAGGGTCTAGAAGGATCTATGCATTAAACAAGGAGATAAGTATGTGATAAGAGTAGTTTGTCATGTATTTAAGGAATAATATGGAATAATCATGTAAATTATGAGAGAGTAAAGATTTGTAATGTAATTATTCAAGACACCTTTGTATTAAAGGTAATTACTACATAAACCCTTGTTAACTGTGAAATCATTATTATCTCATGACTGTAAAAATTATCCTTGGGTAAATATTTTTGTAGAATATGATCCTTAAATGGATTGTGTGATAATATTATTCATTCAATAAAACCATAATTATATATTATAACCAAAAAAAACTTCAACACAAAACTTCTTGAAGGAGTATTTTGTGCATGCATAGTTTAGAGACTAGTTGTAAGGTTGAAAGGAAAGAATGTGAGAGTGAAGGGAGTGTAGGTAGAATGATAAATATATGTATTAGTCTTGTGATATAATCATATGAATAATTAAAAAACCAATATTAAACCTAGATACTACTGGAAAAACAAACAATGTATATAACCCCTATCACAATCTTGTTAGAGTGAGTTGGAAACCTGAAGGTAGAAGAGTTATCAATAACATTTGAAAAGAATGGAGTTTGGAGTTGTTATAAAGGGATTAAAATATCCTAAATACCTAATAAAGGTCCCACCACCTCATAAATAATACTCAGAGTTTCAAATATTGCTTGGGAGTCTAGTCTGCTATCTATAGTCAAGACTGAGGGAATAACTTTATTGTGTTTTGTTGTGATCAAGCATATAACACATTGAATAAGAATAATAAATTGAGTGATAAGGTGGATAAAATAAATTTAGACCTAAAATAGTTTGTTTGAGCCCTTGAAATGACATAAAACACAAGTTAGATAATTTTAATGGCTCTTAGCTTGGGAGCAAGGGTAAAAACCCTAGATTTAGGGTTTAATTAATACAAAGAGACTCCACCATCAAAAATATACCAAAATTTGTAGTATTTTTCATTTTATAAAACTTGACGATATTTAGGTGCTTTTGAGGTGATATTTTATAGACAAGTATAGATATTAAGGACTGAGTTAAAATAGGGCTAAAATGAGGCCTAATTGGTAAGGTCTAATGAGGGAAAAGGGGTCTACAAGCAGGATTAGCTCATGAAAATTTTTATGGAGTATATGAGTGAGGGGAAGCTATATATATTTTCACAATCTCAAAATAGTGCATGATTTTTTATAGGAAGGACAAATAGGAAAATTGGGCTACTAGCCTACGCAAGCCTAGTGAAGGCAAATGAATCAAGTTTGAGAAAAGTTGAATGGTATGAGGAAGTAATGAAATGTGAATGATAAGTGAAGGATATAAAAACATCAAATACACTTGAAGGAATAGATTACATATAAGGATGATAACAAATACAGGGGTCACAAGAAAGAATAACTAGTTGAAGTAAGGACAATCTAGACCAATCCATGAAATGTACATGACCAATTAAGTTTACAAGCAAAAGAATGATGTTGAAGATTAATTTTCCCTAATACCTTTGCATCATCATTTCCATTCAATACCATAAAATAATTAACAAAAATCCATGATTTCAAAGTTTTCTCAATTAAATTATGCTTGTTCCATGTTACCACCCTATGCATATTGAATATGGCATTTGGAATCAGTAAGGATAAATACCTTTGTAAGTCATCTCCTAAGATAAAATCCATGACCATCTTGTGATCCATGTGATTTATGAATATTTCTTGTGTCACCTTTATAACAAATAACAAGTCCTACAGTAGGTTGATACATGGCATGACTTTGGGTTTAGCTACCATGAAGTGCAATCCTTGTATCTTAAGAGAGATTAGGCCTATCTCCAATTGGCATTATAATGGGGATAAATTTCCTTCATGATAAAATGTGTTGACATGATTAATGACATCTTATAATTTTTAGTAGTTGGCATATCTATCAATAAAGATTATATCATTGAACATGGTGTCTGTATATCCTATGGAATCCTTATGGAAAATTGGGATGATAGAACCACTCCTTTGAAAACTTGAGATGATAAAGCCAATGAAATTTGACTAATTTTCTTAAGTTTAGCTTCCTAATTTTTTTTGAACTCCTTTCTGTCGGTTGCTTCTTTATAATGGATTTGTAGTGGCTAGGGATTTATTTGTAAAGTAGCAATTAAGATTAGAATTTGATTATGATCAATGAATAAATTGATAGACATAAGTCATTGATATATAATTTTACATTAAATTCTAGTTCATGTACTTTTAATTCCCAATGTTCATATACTTGCTTTACCTTCACAATTCAAATCTTATTAGTTTAGTTGGTGGGGAAGCCAATTCTTTGGCATGTGTCATAGATTAATTCTACTTTCTTGGCTAAGTCTAGTAGGATTTTAGTAGTCAAGATTTGGGTTTTGTGTTGGTACCGAGCCAAAAATTCTCATGAACTAAAGGCTTCAAACAAAAATCCTAAACAAAATATCCGAAGACCAAATCTTTCAACACAACATTCAAACAAAATGTCCAAAAACCAAACCTTTGAATGAAAATGCCGAAGAAGTAATTCCAAGCAAAACCTTTAAACAAAAATATTGAATAAAAGTCCCAAATAAAATTTCTAACATGGAAAATATGAACAAAATTTCCAACAAACAAATCCTGAACATAAGTTCTAAAATGTAAAGTTTCTGAAAAGAAGTTCTAACAAAACTGTTTGATGAATAAGTCCTGGACACTTTCTATGATGAAAAAAATTCCAAACTAAATTTATAAACAAAATACTGATGAATAAATTCTAAACTTAAGTATGAATAAAATGTTTGAATACCAAAATATTAAACAAAATAGTTTTGAATAAAACCTAGGCCCAAAACATGCATAAGTACAAAACTTCAAAAGACATTAATAATTTAGCCATAAATGTAAAATATCATTGTTTGTACTTTTAAGTGTTGATATTAAGGATTAATTTGATAAAAACTTCCACAAAATGAAGAGAAAAACTTAACAAACATGGCTACATCAAAATAAAAGTTGGTCCTCATTCTTTTTAAAGAATAGGGGAATGTTGGGTACAACAAATGGTGACTTACAAGGGGGAATAATTTTTAGTATTTAAGAACTCAAAAATTTAATTAGTAATTTAAAATTAGACATGAATCATGTCACATAAAAATATGAAAGAGACTCCCAACTACATCATACAACATACTTGCCTTCACATCCATGGATCTGTGTGTGTTAAAGTGATGTTTATTTAACCCTTGTTGTGAGGATATTTTCAAAGACTTAGAGTAGATGTAGGTTTTAGTATGGTTCATTTAATGCTTATTAAATTAGGGAATCTTAGGCATTGCTCTATTTCCATCTAGATGTCCATAGCCCCAATAGAGACACCTTTGGGTTCCTTATCTCCTCTTCCTATATTTCTTGAGCATGATGCATGGTACTTTGATTTTATTTCATCATGTGAGCTTTTGACCACTTTTAATTTTATTTGGGTTTTATTGATCACTCTTTTTTAACACATTGGTTCTTTTCTTTTTTTATTTTTATTTGAATGGAAGGAGAGACAAAACCACTATGAGATGGTGTAGTTATATAAAAAATTATTTACCAGAATGTCCCTACCAACTACATCTACACCAGTGATTATCACCTCCAACAAATATTATTATGACAAGTGTGCTTGGTATAATAGAGTGAAAAAATTTCAAATTTATATGGAGTATTTGAGAGCAACTTTTACATATCTGGTAGAAATATTAATTTGTGACATAATGTTGAATGACTATCATTATATACCCAAACCATGAAGACCTTAGACACAAAAGTGTAACATTATTGTGAACAAACCCAACATTTTGAATCCCTTTGAAATTACATTTCCCTTATAAATCAATATAATCATAAAATAGGGGCCCAACTAGTAGGATGTTAGTTTGGTTGTGTCAGGATAAACCAATTTAGATTGTCACAGGAAACAACAAAATGTCTAACCTAAAAAGCTAGAAAAATAAATTAAAAAGTAGGAAACTAAACTAAAAATCAATAAACTAAACTACTACTACCTCTACCATGTTATCTTCATCACTAAAAATAAACTTTAGATGGTACAACTATGAAGTAATGTTTCAAAAATTGCCCATTGAATAGATATATAAGTTCATCACCTTGAAGGTCCCTTAAATGAAACACATTATTGGCTAAGATATTTGAGATCTGGTATGGTCCAATACATAGTGGGGAAAATTTATCATGTTTCCCTTTCTTTTTATGGGCTTTATCCCACATAAACACTAGGTCATAGATCTTGAATGTTGTGAAATTTTCCCTTTTGTTGAGCCATCTTTTGACTACGTATTGCTATTTATTAAAAGTCTATAGGGCCTCAATCCTTGAGTCTTCTTTTTCTATTATATATATTAATTGATATTTTATTTTCTCATTTGATTCTATATATTCTTGAATTAGTTAATAGGTTGGCAACTTCAACATGATTTGGAAAACTGGTCATCATCTATACACTAATAGACAGGTGAGACTTTGAGGGCCTACTTATATCTTGTTTGGTCTACCCAAAGGGCATACTTATGTAGATTATGTCAGTCCCTAGGTTTATCCCCAATGTATTTCTTAATTACATCTATCATTTTCTTATTCATTGATTCATCTAATCCATTTACCTAAGGATAGTGGTTAGAAGATGACCTAATGGTGATCTGGTTATTATGAGCCCATTTAATGAATTCAATTTATATGAATGTTGGGACATTATCACAAACTAGAGAGATGGGAATGCCAAATCTAATTGTGATATAGTCCTTCAATAAGAAAATCACATCTTGTGCCCTATAATTCTTTATGGCCACTGCCTCAGTGCATTGGGTGCAGTAATCTATGGTAGTGAGTACAAACTTATGACTTGTTAAAGAGTTTGGGTTAATGAAGCCAATTAAGTCCAACCTCTACTGGGAAAATGACCTTCCCTAAAAAATAGGTTATAAGGCCATTATTTCATGTAATTCTCTTTTTTCTAAAGCTTAGCATTCATGACATGTCCTTACATGGGCATGGGTGTCCTTGAATACTGTTGGCTAGTAATATCCCATTCTTAGGATTTTATGAGCTATGGTGTTCCTAAATGTATGACCATTTCCTATCTTTTGGTGAAGGTTATCCAAAATTTCTTGAGCCTCTTCTGTTGATACACATATAAGGTAGATGCCTTCATAATTTCTCCTATAAAGAACTCCTTTCTTAATCATGTAGTGAGTAGCTTTGAGCCTCAAAGCTCTCCTTCATTCTCAATTGAGTTCTGGAGGACAAGTACTTGTAAGTAGATATTAAATTATGTCAGTATACCATTCTCCTTTGGACACTTAGGCCTCACAAACCTCTTCAATAGTAATGTGAGGGTCAAACTCAATCATGAGTTAGATGATGCCCAAACCCCAGATGATTTTAGCAAGCTTGATTTCTATATTAAATTCTTACAAATTTGCCATCCATTTACCTTTGTGTTCTCCTAATTCATTATGTGACAAGGTAAGCTTGACAGTAAGGTCAGGTATGATAGTAATAGCCTTATTCCTCAAGATGAAGTGTCAAAATTTCTTTACCACTTTCACAAGAGTGAAGATCTGTTGATCAATCATGGAGCACTTGAGTTTTGCATCCTTCAAATTCTTGCTTATAAATGTAATGGGATACTTAGTATCATATTTATTTTGCATTATGATAGCAACAATTATATGTTATGAAGCAAATGCATTTAAGTAGAAGTCCTTTATGAAATCTAGACTAATCAGTATTGGGGCTTGAGATATAACATCTTTGATGTCTTAAAAAGACTTCCAAGCCTTGGATGTCCATTCCACTTGAGCATCTTGTCTAAGCATTGCATTTAGAGGTTTTACAATTTTTTCAAATCTTGACATGAACTTCCTTACAAAATTAATTTTCTTAAAGAAAGACTTGAGATCCTTCTTGTTATTTGGTGGCATAATCTTTGAAATCCCCTAGATTCTATCTGGATCAATGATGATCCATTATTAGGTAATGATATGCCACAAAATCTTGCCTTCATTAACTCTAAATATGCTCTTCTTTGGGTTTAGTGAGATGCCAAAACTTTAGCATCTTTCAAAGATTTATTACATATGGTCTACATGATCATTCCTATTCTTGGAAAAAATAATTAGGTCATCCATATAGATGATTATACATTTACTTGTTAGTATTTGAAATGCATGATCCATTGATCACTAAAAGGTAATTCCTTCATTTATTAGGCTAAAAGGTATCCTCTTGTATACATAGGCAACCTAATTTATGGTAAATGTAGTTTTTATTCTATCTTCTGATTTTACCAACACCAAGTTATAACTTAAAAATCCATTTAGGAAGGACATCACTTTAGAGCCACTAACTATCTAAATAGTGTCATCCAAGGAGGGTAGTGGATAGTTGTCCTTCTTAGAAGCTTTATTAAAGTTTTTTAAATTAACACCCAATCTAATCTATCCATTCTTCTTTTTGATTGGGACTAAATTGGCCACCCAGGTAGAATGTCTGATTAGGAGGATTATCCTTGCATTCAACAAATTTTATACTTCTCTTTGAATGAGAGGTTCTAGGATAAGGTTCACTGGTCTCTGTATGTTTCTAAATGGATTTTGGTATATTTTCATTTGAATTATATGGGTGATGACCTTTGGTTCATAAACCTTCAAGTCCTCATATGTCCATGAAATTTTTCTTTGTATTGGGTGAGTAAATCCCTCACCCATTGCCTTTCTTCTTGAGTGAAATTAAGGCTAATGTTGACATAGTGTGGGTTATTTTCATACCCCAAATTCTCCCTTTTAAATTCAGACTCACTAAACTTGGGTTGCTTTTGTTGCTGAGCTTGAGGATCTATATCAAATGTTGTTTCTAAGAAAAACATTCTAAGTGGGAGATGATTTTCTTTGAACTAGACAACACCTTCCTTGTCCGACTCCTCTTGGCAAAGATAACTAAATTATTTATCATCAATGATTTGGGACTCAAATTATCTTGAGTTGGTTAGAAATTGGTGATTTTATGGTTGGGAATTCTTTATGTTGTTAGGAATAGAAGGATAAGGTACTAGCTCAATAGGGAATCTCTTTACCTTGGATTCTTAGAGAAGCTCCAAATTGGCTACTAAAGTAGCTAGTGAATTTATGGCTTGGTTTTGTTCCCTTGAAATAACCACTATATTTAAAGCCTCAAATCTCTCAATCAAATCCCATACTATGTGTTTATATCTTTTCAAATATGAAAGCTTACACTGGTATTTGTTTTTGACCTGAATGACTACCAGTTCTAAATCTTCATATACCAATAGCTATTTGACATTATTTTTTAGGGTAAACTATAATCCCAAAATTAATTCTTAATATTCAGCTCTATTTTTGGTGTAATGGAATTGTAATTTATATTCTACCTAGAAATTCTTTCTTTGTGGATCAATTAATTCAATTCTTATGCCTGATCCTTGTTTGAATCTGGCACCATAAAAGTGGAGAGTCCATAGTTGGGCAGGGCCTTGGGATTTTAGTTCTTGTATTTCATTTCATGTATTGAAATTATAAATACCAAGGTTAGGGGATTCATAACTTACCTCTTCATTCTTGACATTGTACTCTTTGATGGGATACTTCATTCTTGGTTCCCAATCAATCTAGATTTGGTTTAGAAGGCCTTTCCATAGTAGCCAAATGTGAGAGAAATATATTGAGAGGTATCCATTGAGTGTTTTAGACCAATCCCTACTTAACAATAGTCTATACCCTTTAGGTATGTCTAATACAAAGATATCTATATTCATCTATAATCATGATTTAGATGATACTTGGATATGCACATTAGTCATCTTTCTAATCACTAGTACCACTATTTTATTTAATTATGAGACTATTTTATTTGAGGGGTTTGGAGTTAGGCTAATATTTTGATAAATAGAAGTAGGCATCACAATTTTTAAAGCTCTAGAATCAACTAAGTAATTGTGAATATTCTTTCCAAATACCTTAATGGTTAGAAAAAAGGGTGAAACCTCTAGCTTGATTTTATATATGACATTAGTGTCAAAGGCATTTGTTTTCTCTATAGGAGGTTTTATTTTTTCCATAGGGGACTTCCTTGTGATAGACTTACATAGTAGTTCTTTCTATTTAGTGATCTGGGCTAAATCATGAAGGGTGATGTTTTCTTTGATTTTCTTCATGTTCTCAACAATGTTATACCCCCCTCTAATCTGTTCTTCCTTATTCTGAGGGTGATCATTCCCTTTTAGGGTAGGTATATTATTATCAACTTTGAGATTTATTGGAATATCTATACTATTTGGAGGACTAAACATTGTGAAGATCTACCCATTCCTCAAGTTATAACCACCTTTATGATATTTATGGAAGGCATGGATCTCATTAGTGTTGTCCTTTGGTACATTGTCATTTTCACTTGGGAAAGGAAACTCATGGGTCTCAAAAAACATAGTAGTGATTAAAGAGCCAAAATCATAGTGGAATTAAAATGGGTTATGTATCAAATATTATCTCACCACCTCTCTTTGAAAGATATCAAAAGTTACACAGAATTCAACATAATCAAGTTCACCATGTTGAGACGTATTATGGATTCTACACCAGTTGGGCAAGGTTGTCTCTACTATATTAATTTATGGAGGCTTGTTGGAATACATTGTATTATTTATAGGCTTATTAAAGGGTCTATTATACCTTTATAACCTAGAATTCTGATTTTTATTTGGGCCACTAGCATTACTTATATTTCTTTGCATGCCTAGAAAATCATTACTTAATTTCTAGACCATTTTTTGTATGGCATCCATCTCTACTTTAGTATAATCATTTCCTAGATAAAAATAATAGAGGATGTATCTAGAGGTTGATTCTAATGGTAACCATTTCTAGGTGCATGGTTTTCTAAAAAACTATAATTTAGATGTGACGTCTACATCAGAGGAGTCAATGTGTATAGCTAATTATGATTAAATGAGGGGACATTCTACTTCACATGTGGAACTGGATTCAAAGCTAGGAGACCATTGTTGACACTAGGTGTGCCAAGAACCTGAGTATTAAGCTGTCTATCAATATTGATAGCCTCTTCATAGGTCAATGCCAAAGTGTTGACATCAACAACTCTTTATAATAAAATTGTAGTAATTGGATCCAGAGTATTATTATACATTTCTAATGCCAAAATTTATGATTGTTTATATGTTGGGCTTAACAAGGAATACATATTCTAAAATATTGAATTGAAGTCCTGGATCGATTCATTGGGTTACCTCTTCATGCTAGTAAAGTGTTGGTATATCAAACTGGGGCTAGTGATCTACCCAAACTGTGTAAGAAAATTAGTTTGACACTGATTCTAAGAAGTAATAGAATTATGTTACAAATTAAGGTACCAATCATAAGCAACATCCATTAGTGTGAAAGTAAAAATTATGCATGTAACATCTTCATTAATAACATTCATTAGTCTTAATTTAGCTTTCAAATACTTGATGTGTTCTTCTGTCATTCTTCCTCTTGAAGGAGAGAAGGATGATAAATACTTCTCAGGGTTCCTTAGTAGGTCATGCATATCCCCTAGGATGGCAATAATATATTTGACCAACCAAAGTGATTGACCCATAAGATGATTAATAGGGGAAGTGTTCCTTCCTAGGGAAGGTATTCTGTTATGTTATTAATAGGGGCAATTGGTACAAATTTAGGAATTTTATGATTTGATAAATATGAGACTAGAAGACTGGCTTAAATTAAAGACCTAGTCACTCTTCTGGGTGACTCCAGTGTAACTCAATGTAGAAAATAACATCTTTTATCAAAAAATTTCAAATCCATAATTTTAGTGCCATAAAAAATGTTGATGCATTTTTTATGCACAAAAATTTGTAACAAGATAGCCTATAACATTTCAAGATCTCAATGGAAGTAAACTCCACTATAGGGCATAAGTTTCAGGTATGCATTTTGAATAATTAGGTGATGGAATAGAAGGTAGGGCATGTAGGTTGTTAACCAAGACTACATATTAATGAATGGTATCTAAAATAAATTTAAAACTAGGTGAGTTGGTGGTTGGATGGATACTAATCTAGAGTGGATAGATCTCAGAAATAAACTCCAAAAAAGGGAAAGGGTAGAGTAGAAAAGAGGACTCTATGATATCAAGAATTAATATTTGGGCTAGTTACTTTGTAGATAAGTGTTTTTAGAATCAATTTTTGTTGTTATCAAATATTACACACACACACACATAAACATAGTCAAGTAGTCTCAAAAAAGTTAATATAGAAAACTTAGAGATCTGGGCCAAAGGTTGCTTCTTTTAGAGTAGTTGTTGCACACCCATAATCAAGAGGTTATGGCTCAGATCAAGGAAGTATCTAAGGTATATATGACACACACATAGAATACTATATTGTAGAAAACACCTCTACACACTTAAAAAATTGAAATAGTCAACCTACTTGTAAATAATCAATGAGAATTGTTAATTCTTCAATAGCAATTGCACATCTAAAATCAACATATTAATCACAAAAAGAGAAATTATTCATAGCTATTTCACACTCAGAATTAATTAATCAAACAACCAAAAAGATAAAACTTTATTACATAGAATTTGTAAATAAAAGGCACCAACATATTTGTGATAATCAAAATTTGATTTGCTCTTGTATTGATTTTTATGACCCTTGAAAATAAGGGTTATAGACACGTATATAGAGTTGGGGAGGGGTTGCCTCATCCTCCAAGTGCATGCAAAATTATAATTACATAGTGTAATTAGAAATTCATTTCTAATTATAGTTTAAAAATTGTATGTAATGTATATATATAGCTATCTTACAATTGTCAAAAATAAAGTTGGCCTTTACAATGTGATACAACGTGTGCATGCTTACAAATAATATGGAAAAATTTCATACTTAAGTTCTAACAAATGTAGACTACGAGTACAAAACTAACACCTTTATTTTGATATGCACAAAATTATCCTTTTAACTGAGGCTAGATGGATGTTTGTATGGATGCATTGAACGTGGGAGTCATTGTTGTAGATACTTGTGTTAAACTAGAAGTTGCAACATCAATCTTATTCTTCACCTCCAATGATAGATAACACTTGTGTACTACATCATGATGATGTATGATAATGTCTAAGTTGATTATTGAAGGTATATATACCTTGTTAACCTACTTGAGTAGCTTTGCATGCTCTACTTTAGTGTTCTCATAGTTAATCTTGAATATTTTTACTTCTATCACTTCTTTCTAGCAAAAATTAACTCATATTCAATTTCAACAAGTGTTAATCCTTGTAGGCTCTATTTGAAATTATCAAATGCTACTTTAAGGAGTTAATCAAAATTTATTATACTAATAAGCTTACTTATATTGTCCCTTTCCTTAGATAACTTTAACTCTTCTAGGATTTGTAAAATGAGATCTTCATGTTCCTGATACTTGGGCATCGTTGCCCTAGCTATTGTGATCTACTCTCTAGCCTCCTAAGGCCTAGTCACCACCAAATTGAGGGAATTTTATGCCTTCAATGGTGTCATTAAGTCATTATGGCTATATGCCTTATTAGTAGTATAAAAAATAATCAATTTTAATTTATTTTCATCCTATTTTATAGAATTAAATAATTGATCAGTTTGGATTATGTGGGGAGCCAAATTTTCCCTCATTACATCAATGGATTATATATAATTGTACATCTTAGATGTGACCTACTAAAATTTGGTCTCAATTCCATGAGGAATATGGATTGTTTGTTTTTGATCTTTTATTTATTCCAATTCTTACTCAAGATCTTACCTAGCCATCTATGTACCTTCATGTAATGCTATCATAGCATCCTTATGATTTTTAGCTAGGGACTTAAAGTCCTCTATATATGGGGGCTACCATGTCTTCTTATTCTTCCTTTTATCCAATGTAAAGACCTCCTACCTTTCTTAAAAAATGATCTCTCTCCTTGATTCATCCTCCATTTTCCTCTTTCTATCCCTTTGGATACTTCCTAAAGGTTTATCAAACATGGAACTTATAGAAGGAAAATCTATGATTTTGAAATTTGGTTTCTAAGAAGCCTTTGATATAAGATCAGTTGTCTATGGAGGGATGACCAATTGTGATGGATTTATTGGCTGTGAATCCTCAACTATGGTCTCAATCGATTGATCTTCTGGTTCTTGTTCTAAAGCTCCTTTGTGTACTGAGTTAGGAAGGGAGGGCCATATGATTTTAGAAAAATCCACACATCCATATTGAGGTAGTGGATGGACTATATATATGTATTTTCACCTCCTTGCCTTCCCTGAGGATATGATAATACTATCTTGGGATGAGCTGATAGAAGGCATTGGTAGGTTAAATTGAGTGGAAGAGACATGGATCTAGGAGCTCACCAATATTATTTCGACCTTCTTAAAATCCCTTTTTATAGTCTTAGGTTGGATTGAGGTAGTTTGGTAGGGCATCTCAATAGTGGTGGCATTAATAGATATGGTTGGAATTATTGGTGAAATAGAAACAATAGGGGTAAAGGTATCATCCTCTATCTTTGAATTGATAAGAGGTTTTTTTTATATGACACTAAGGGGAACTGAATCAAATAAACTTATTGAAGAAAGGGGAATTGAATCAAGAGAAATTTGGGAAGAAAAGACTAAATTTTGAGCCTTCTTACCTAATTGTCCATCTTTCATTTGTATTTTCCCTTTATCATCTATAACGCTTAATGTCTTTGTTATTTTTAATTTTTCCTCTTCCTCCACTTCTTGTTCTACTACCATTTATTATTGAAATAAATATGTGTCTATTTTTGGTTCATCAATAATTGGGTTCTCTATGAGGGGAAGAGCTCTTGGCTTCTTTTTGTAGTAGATTGTAGCCTTCAATGATGGGGAGGAGGCTCGTTGAATTAAGGTAGTATCAACATATTTACCTATAGATTTTTGTAGTGGTGGTGTAGCTGGGTGATCTTGACCTTTTGCATCAGAAGATTCTAAGAAAATTAGATCTTCTTGAGCCCCTCTATGCTTAGTTTCACTCACACCAGGCTCTCTCTTCATAGCCTTCAATATTTGGGGAGCTTCTTGAGAAGGCTCCCCTTGTTATTATATTAATTGTAGGGGTCTGTTGACCCACAAGTCCAAAGTAGTCCATCCTCTATGGGTGGAAGCCTTGTTTGCATCTCTTAAACTAAAATTGATGGTTCTCCCTGAATAATATTTAAATGTTCTTCTCTCAGCCTTGTAAGATGTTCCCTTTCTAAGACTTGGGCATCATCTTTTACATTTAAGAACAAAAAATCATAGTCATAGGGAATGTGCTAGTATGGAATACCAAATCCCTAGATATGAATCTAACCATGAGGGTCCCAATCTCAATGAGGTAAGGTAACTAACTATTAATGATTCCTTTTTTTCCCCACATCCCTAAAAAAATTTATCATTATATAGCACATTCGACCAATCATCATATGAGACCCATAGAACATGCTTTTCTTTTGATTTATCAAATCTTCTTCTACACTCCACCAAAGATGGAATGTAATCTCTTACTCTACAAGTTTATTTGGCATGTACTTGAGGAGGCATAGGGGGTTGACCTTATTACCGATGAACATGATCACCACATAGTCTACATATAATCAATATTCATCTTGAGGCACCAATGCATCTATTATACTCTTTGATATCCTAAATAGTGGGGCCTCATGGATAGCTTTCCATACCTCAGGATATACATCCTCCAAAATCTGGATCATATGCTTAGTGTATGCATATATGTGCATGGATTGACAATAATCACATATATTATTATTTATACAATCTATAGCTAAGCTCCAAATCTCCCCAAAGTATTTATACATAGTTCCCATTACTACATCGAGGAGGTATGCCATCATATAAAAATGGCCTGTTGAATTGGACCTTTTTCCTTTATGTAGAACTTACTCCCTTAGATTAAATTTTCTAATCTCTCCGATGACAAAATTTATGTCAGAGGTCATCAACATGTCTAGAAACAACACCTAGTTTAGATGGAGAAAATGGATACTTGGAATGCCATATAATATGTTCAAAAGGGGCATCCCAATGCAAACCCCCATTATGAATTTACTAATAGGTACATGGTATTTTCCCTTTAGGACCATAGAATCCCTAGGAAGAATCGAACTTAGAGTTTTCTCTATTGAATTATGCTTGTTTTATGTTACCACCCTATGCATATTGAATATGGCATCTAGAATCAGCAAGGATAAATACCTTTGGAAGTCATCTCCTGAGATACAAGCCACAATCATCTTGTGATCTATATGATGTAGGAAGATGTCTTGTGTCACCTTACCAGTAAAGAACAAGTCTCATAGTAGGCTGATACATGGCATGACCTCAGGTTTAATTGTTGTAAAGTGCAGTCTTTATCTCTTGAGATAGATTAGGTCTATCACCAATTGGTCTTGTGCCAGGTATAAATCTCTTTTGTAATAAAATGCATTGATAGCATCAATGTCATCCCATAACTTTAATTATTTGGTATATCTTTCATTGAATATTGTAGCATCGAACACAGTGTCTGTATACTCTATGGAATCTTTAATGGAAAATTGGGATGGTGAAAACACTCCTCTAAAAACTTAGGATGATGAAGCCAGTGTAATTTGACTATTTTTCTCAAGTTTAGCTTCCTAGATTTTGTAGAAATACTTTATACTAGTTGCTTCTTTTTAATAGATTTGCAAGTGGCTATGGCTTTGTTCATAGAGTATCAATTGAGCTCAAAATTTACTTGTGATCAATGGACATGTCGATAGCCACAAGTCATTGATATAAACTTTTGCATTTAATTATAGTTCATGCAATTTTGATCCCCAACGTTCATATACTTTATTTACCTACACAATTCAAATCTTATTAGTTTAGTTGGTAGAGAATCCATATATTTACATTCTTTGGAAAGTGTCGTGGATTTGTTCTACTTTATTTGATAAGTTTAGTGGGATTTCAATAGTCGAGAGTCAGGTCTCATGTTGAGACCAAGCCAACAATTATCACATATCAAAGGTTTCAAACAAAAACCACAAATAAAATAATTGAAGACCAAATCCTTCCAAAAATGTTTGAATAAAATATTTAAAGACCAAATATCTAAATGAAAATGCTGAAGGAATTTTGAGCAAAACCTTCAAATAAAAATCCTAAACAAAATGTTCGACGTGGAAAATTTGAATAACAATTTTGATGAATAAATCCTGAACACAAGTTTTAAAACATAAAGTTTCTAAAAAAATGTTTTGACAAAAATGTTTGATGAACAAGTCCTAAACACTTTATTCAACAAATGAAATTCTGAACTAAATGTCCAAAAAAAAATAACGTGAATAAATTCCAAACTTAAGTACCAAATAAAATCTCTGAATACCAAAATCTTTAAAAAAAATAGTTTCAAATAAAACCTAGTCCTAAAACTTGCATAAGTACAAAACTCAAAAAGATATTAATAAGTTAGTCTGAAATGTAAAATATCATTGTTTGCATTTATGAGTGTTGATATTAAGGAGCAATCCGATAAAAACTTCCACAGAATGAAGAGGAATTTAAAAACATGTCCAAATCAAAATAAAAATGGGTCCCCATTATTTTTAAAGAATGGGGGAATGTTGGGTACAATAGTAATTATATATTAGTTAAAATAGATTTTATTAAATGAGAATGATTACACACACACACACACACACACACACACACACACACACACACACACACACACACACACACACACACACACACACACACACACACACACCTCTTTATATAGATGAATATAATAATTGGTTTAAAAATAAATTTCATATATATTGAATACCTACTTTTCAGTGTAGTAATTAATATAATCAAATATAAATAAAAATAATAAGGAACACATAAATGAATTAAAATAAAGGAGTGAAAATCCTAATCCTAAAAATAAAATAATATACAAGCATTGCCTTCCAATAAAAAGTTAACTCGATAGAAAGAGGATCCATTTTAGAGATTTTGCCAAGGGAGAAAAATAGGTGGAAGGAGAATGGAGAATGCAAATGGAGGAAAAAAGAGTAGTGAAGGAGAATAAAACTAGGTACGGGATATCTCCTTTCTAAATCCCTGTTTCTTTTTTCAAAATAATGAATAGATTAGATAATGAATGTGTTTTGAAAATGAGTTGTTCTTTTTCTATATATATATATATATACAAAAAAAGTATATAATAGGATTTTTAATTTTTGTTATGGTAATTTTATTTAAATAAAAAAATTATTAATATAAATTTTATTTTTATTTGGATACTGGGGGCAATGGTTGAGCCATCCCAGCCCCCTCCCATAATAGGGAGGGGAGGTGGGTGGCCAACTAGCCTACCCCTAGCCCTACCAGGTAGGCCTGGTCATTGGCCATGGTTGCTGCCAAGGCCTTAGGCCCTAGCCATCGGTGATGGGCTACCAACTACCTACTTGTTAGGGTTTGGCTGTATTTTTTAAAAATAAATGAAAACTAAAAAAAAGAATAATAAAATAAAAGAAAAGAAAATAAATAAAATTATTTATTTTATATTTATTATTAAATATAAATATAATGTTAAATTATATATATCTATGTGTATGTGTGTGTGTGTGTTTTATAAATATAATATACAAGCATTGCCTTACAATAAAAAGTTATCTCGATAGAGAGAGGATCCATTTTAGATATTTTGCCAAGGGAGAAAAGTAGGTGGAAGGAGAATGAAGAATGAAAATGGAGGAAAAAAGAGTAGTGAAGGAGAATAAAACTAGGTAAGGGATATCTTCTTTCTAAATCCCTGTTTCTTTTTCCAAAATAATGAATAGATTAGATAATGAATGTGTTTTGAAAATGAGTTGTTCTTTTTATATATATATGCACAAACCCTAGACCTCTAAAGATCTCATGATTTATTTCCATCTTGCCTTTTGAACTGAGAATAGGTGATCTCTTATTTATTTTTTAAAAATACTTAAATTATATATATATATATATATATATATATATATATATATAAAGTATATAATAGGGTTTTCGATTTTTGTTTTGGTAATTTTATTTGAATAAAAAATTATTAATATAATTTTTATTTTTATTTGGATACTAGGGGGCAATGGCTGAGCCATCCCAACCCCCTCCCATAATAGGGAGGGGAGGGGGATGGCCAAATAGCCTACCCCTACCCCTACCAGGTAGGCCTAGTCATTGGCCATGGTTACGACCAAGGCCTTAAGCCCTAGCCATCGACCATGGGCTGCCAACCGCCTACCTATTAGGGTTTGGCTTTGTTTTTTAAAAATAAATTAAAATAAAATAAAAAAATCAAAGAAAAGAAAATAAAATAAATAAAACTATTTATTTTATATTTATTATTAATTATAAATATAATGTTAAATTATATATATCTGAACTAAATGTCCAAACAAAATACCGATGAATAAATTCCAAACTTAAGTATTGAATAAAATGTCTAAATACCAAATTCCTGAACAAAATAGTTTCAAATAAAACCTAGTCCCAAAACTTGCATAAGTACAAAAATTTAAAAGACATTAATAAGTTAGTCTGAAGTAACTTATTATTAATAATATTTTTGTTTTGGTAATTTTATTTAAATAAAAAATTATTAATATAATTTTTATTTTTATTTAGATACTGGAGGGAAATGATTGAGCCATCCCAACCCCCTCCCATAATAGTGAGGGGAGGGGGCCAACTAGCCTACCCATAGCCCAACCACGCAGGCCTGGTCATTGGCCATGGTTGCGGCCAAGGCCTTAGGCCCCAGCCATCGGCCATGGGTTTCCAGCCACCTACCTGTTAGGATTTGGTTTTGTTTTTTAAAAATAAATGAAAACAAAAAAAAGAATAATAAAAGAAAATAAAATTAAGAAAATAAAATAAATAAAATTGTTTATTTTATATTTATTATTAAATATAAATATAATGTTAAATTATATATGTATGTGTGTGTTCCTTTTATGTTATATTTGGTGAATATAATTCAGTTCTGGTATATATATTTTTATAAATACATATGTGAGATGTATTTTTAAAATATCAGAACTAAGTTGTCATATATATAAGATTTAATTATGCATGTGTATAACATGCAAGTAGTATATGTGGGTATAATTAGTACATTCTAATAGACTCAGGTTGAGCTTTTATAATAATAAATAGTTAAATTTAGAGAGTAATTTGGGAAATAAATATTTTAAATTGAATCTATTGCACAAAGTGACAACTTAGAGGGATCTGAGAACAACATTAATTGGATGCTCTCCCAATGGATGTAATTGGTTAAAATCTTTTTGGATGACTCTCTACTTAGGAAGTTTATTGTTTGTTATTTAAATAAATATAAATATTTGTTGTTTATGAAAGCTAAATTGATGCCTTGTTAGTTTAGTGCACTTATGGGTACCTTGGGAACAATGATAAGATTGGGTCTTACCTCAATAGGTATGTGATGAGTTAGTTCCATTATCTTATAATTAGAGATATTTGTGAATGAAAATCAATGTAGAAGATCTATCTATTTCTTGTTCACACTTAGAGGGGAGCTCAAAAAGCTAATGTTTTTACAATATTTGTATAAATATTTTTGCTATGGTAGTATTGTCATGTTAAGTGTGAGTCAATTGTTTAACATTTTGTATTGGTATTTTCTGTTATTATTGTAATAAAATAGTAATTATCTATATCAATTTGATGATAAACTTGAGTACCATTTAGATAATTTTGCCTTGATAAGTCAACTCTTCTTGTTGCTTAGTATGTAAGTTGTTATAATATGATGTGTTTTGTTTGCTCAAATGTTTATTTGATTTGTCCATTAATATATAAAAATGAAGTATTTAGTAGAGAGAAAGATCTTGTTCAACATAAGATGACCCTTTCATTGACTATTTTCATAATGCAAGTTGGTGAGTTATCAGTGATAGATAAAGTATAGAGATGTAATGTTTTTATGTTGAAATTAATAACGTCTTGTATGTTATGTGATTTGAGTGTTGAATAATTGATTATTATATTTTTGTTATTCAATTGGGACATTTGTAAAGTTTTGCTCTTGGAAATTATCATTAACCTGAGTTAACTTACCATTGATGTCACATCCTAATTTTTCATTAAACTAATTTACCTAACTATTTATGAATTATTATGGTTGATAAATTGTTTCATTACTATTTAACTAAGATGAAAGTTATATGTTATTATGAGATAGTCGTATGTTGATTTAATTACATGATTACATTGATATGAGTTAGTTATTTATATATTCTTTACATTATACTCATGTTGATTAGTTGTTACAATAGTATTTAATGATATATATCATAATTTTACATGTTAATTACCTTCTTGTCATGAGTTGGATGCAAGATAGATTCATATCTTAGAGCATGACAGAGGGAGAGCATCATTGAAGAGGATAATGTAGATAGAGGTGTTGGAGGTTGACAGAGAAATAGTTTGAACCCATGCACACACTATGATAGATAACACTCATTATATGCATTATTTGAATTGTTAGCTTTAATACGTCTTTGATGTTATCTACATTTAGATAATTTATTATGTGTGTTAGTTCTGATTTAGTCAATTTAATGTTTGTGAGGATCTACTTTTATGTGATTATATTATAATAGTTATATGTATATTAAATGTATAATGCTACTTTTGATCATGTTGAGTTATCATATTCTTGATTTATTAATACTAATACTTTACGAAAAAGTAAATCTACATGAATAATATCTATTTACTACTATATTTAGACTAATCAAAATGCCTTTGTAATGTTTAGAACATTAGCTAGTTATCATTGTGATATTCGGGAAATATCATTATTCAATTTAACACCTTAATATTTAAAGATAACTAAATACATTAGATAGTCTATATAAAGTAGTAATAACAACAACTATGTTGTGATAATACCATTATGTTTTGATATAATAGTTGTGATTTACCATTTTAGTTAAAAGAATATAATTGAATTTATACTAGTCACTTTATTATTCAAAGTCATAATGATTGTGTTAATATTTTTAAGTTATTAAAAATATTGCATTATTATCCTAAGACTATCCTATGAACTAAGACTAGTCATTATTTGAATGCATAGTCAATGGTGATGTTCGAAGTGTTAGTTATCATTGATAATTATGTTAATAGTGGATTTTTATGGAGTTGATACATGGGCATATAATTGTTGATGCTTAAAATTGCATTGTTTCTAATACCAACAATGGGAAGTTTCAGGAATGTGGGACTTGCAACCTGAAATGACCTCCAAATTTTAAAGAAGCTAGCTCTTCTTTATCTCAAGTGTATAATGAGGAAAGGGATAGGAATTAAACAAAAATGCAAATGTAATGAAAGAAAATCTAACTATGGCGATGTGCCTGAATTTAATTTGATCCTTAATTCTAAGCACAGTGAAGCTACCTTTAAGATTCTATTACATTAAAGAGCAAACAAGGCATGATCAATGTAAAATATGAAAATAGATAGGATCAAAGGCTCACAGTTTAGATGATTTTGTAATAACATAGAAAATATCAACAAAGGCACATAACTCAGTCTTCTTATTTATTTTCCAGTTACATAAAAGGCACAAAAACATGCACAATTACACAAAATTTCTAACTCAAGAAAATAGAACAAAGGAAAATGACATCACTGGCTATAACAAGAAAGTCTAAAACTTCTTGATAATAATATCTCACAAAAAATTCTCTCTATCTTCTGATCCCCTTCCTGGCGATCTCTGCACCTATATTTATAGCATCAGACTAGCTCTAGATTACCCGCACATTCCCAATCCAACGGTCTAACTAAATTGGAATTGTCTAACAAAAGATATTTCTTGGATTTGAAACGTTCCATCTCCCTGCAGTTCATTGGCTGAAATAGATACACAGGGCACTTCCCACTATGAAAAGGGTGAGGACACTTGGCATGTTTTGCTTGCTCTACTTGAAAACTTTCTCATTATTCAAAAGGCACTAGAAAATGACACTTGGCAACCTCTGAGGCACTTACCGAAGACACACAACACTTTTTGCGTAACTTATACTCTTTATTGTCTCTTTGCTTAGGAGTGTTCCATCTTTGACATCTGTCACAGTCTGCTTCTTTAAACTTTACAATTTACAGAGAATGGGACCCACAACAATTCTCGCTCGAACAACTTTAAAAAGTAGAATGGGAATAGGTGTTGTTTTTCACATATTTTTAACAAGGGACATGTGGCAGCTTCCATTGCTTCAGCTAGGGACGCATAGCAACTTCCGTTGATCTTTATCTAGACTATAGAAACATTCGGGACTCATTTTAGATTCATACGGATGGTGACACTTGGTGGCTTCCACTGACTTTAGAAACAAAAACTCGGGTCCCACTACAGTCTTTACTTCTCAATGAAACAAAGTGAAGATATTTTAGATGTTGACACATGGTGGCTTCCACTTTCTTCAGCTATGGACATGTGGCATCTTCTATTGCTTTTAGAAAAACATATTGAAGCTTTCTGTAGTTGCCACTTGGTGCCTTCCACTTGATCCTAACAAAAGCTTATCGAAAGAAGCTTTTGAAACTCAAAAGAAATTTGAAACACGGATGCCAACACTTGTCATTCTCCACTGAGTTACCATAGGACATGTGGTACATTCTGAGCAACTTACAAAAATTATAAAATGTGTCTCAACTACTGACACTTGGTAGCTTCCTTGCGACTTTGATACTTAGACAAAATTTAGGCAAAATAAACTCGTGCCCACACTCTGTTTCAAAAACTTCACTACCTCGAAACTAAAATGCGTAGGGACAAAACTTGGAGTGCACAACTGAAAATCAAAAAATGCAGGGACAAAACTTGGAGTACACAACTAAAAATTAGAAAATGAAAAATGTAGAGTTTTTTTACTCTACAGTTCTTGGCGACCCTGAGAAATTTTGAGCCTACTCAAAAATAATAATCCACAATCTCTCACATGATCAAATGTGACAAAAATCACAACTTCAGTAAGGTTGTCTGATAAGTAGACCACTCATCATCAGATAATCCCTGCTTATTTTGTAATTCATGGAAGGCTAAATCAAGATTGATGATATCTTTGTGTGAATTTTTTTGAAAAATATGAACTATAGCCTTCAATTTAAATTCAATCTAAGAAATGGGAATCAAAATAGCTTCTACTTCAGGCATTGATGAATCATCTCTTAAACCTTGAAAGACTGCCTGATCATTTTGCCTGGCTAACAACAAAGGTTTAATCTCATCAATCATCAACATAGTGTTGCTATCAGGAAAAGGGGAGGGAAGACCCAATTACACTAGATCTTCAATGTGTTGTTTCATGTCTTTGATTCCTTCTTTCACCACATCTAGAAGCTCTCTACAATTGATTTTTGTGGAGTTACAATTGAGAACTTCATTCACTCTTTTGGCAGTGATCATTCTATCACTAATCCCTGCTGCTGATAATGTTCCATCAGTTGCATCATATAGCTTTTGTAGCAGCATTGAGAGTCAAACACTATTAAAGAGACAATGGACAGAGTGTCTTCAACTGAAGTCTCTATCTTTTTGCACAATTTCTATGCATTTAGCAAAAAGGTTAGAGAAGGTATGAGCTGAATAATCTCCTTAGAGATTCTTTTTCATATTGATTCATAAAGCTCCTTAACCAGATTCAAAACCCCTACATTCTTAGGCCTATTAGCCAACTCAAGTGTCAATTATTCTATCATTTTTCACTTAGCTTGAAGTTGGGCCTGTATATTAGTAGTAGTGTTCTGCTCATTCAACAACTTTTGTTGAAGTTGAGTGACCTGTAGCAGGCTTTCCTCACATTTTTCTTTAAATGCTGCCTTTTCCTGACTTAAGGTTGTCACTGCATCTTTCACTTACATTAGCCCTACTTTTAAAGAATCATTTTGGGCCTAAATAGCCTAATGAGTCTAAAGAGAAATAGTATCTTGAAACTATTTGTTGAGACTCTCTATTTTGTTATTCTTAGAATTGATTCTATAGTCAAATTGCTACAGTTTGCCTTCTCTTGGGCTAGATCAGCCTCCATCTTCTCTAGCTTCTTTGATATTTTCAAATAATCCTTAGCTACTATAGAAGTGGATTCATTTAGTAGCTTAACCTTATCTTAGGGTCTGAAAAGTGACATATCTATTGCCACTGCATTCATTGTGTAATCTTTAGGCTACATTTACTCATTTGGCTTGACTATATTAGGTGACAAACGGGTCACCATTAGTTACTGCTGGATTGGGTCAAATTGTGACCTCATATGTGGTGTAGCTAGGGATTTATTATCGTTGATCTTCTTTTTCTCCATTTGGGCTTCCCTTGCTTTCTTAGCAGCATCTTCTTGAGTTTGGAAGGTAGAAGGAGAGGCAATGTGCCCACCTGTAAAAGGATAACCTTGTGGCAAGTCATATGGAATAGACAAATGTTGGCTAGGAGAAATTTGAAGAGGTAATTTATTTGAGATAGAGGGGGAAAAATGAGGAAATGATATGGCCTGAGTATGGATAGATGAGGCAAAATGATAAGTGGGCACAACAAAGGTGGCAGAGGATATTATTTGGCCAGATGGAATCATCACCCCTATAGGAGAAGAAAGAGATTGAGAAAAAGGAGAAACAACACTTACCTGAGGAACAGCTAAAGTACTCTATGTTTGGTGTTGTGAGAGTTCTGCCATCTCCTCTGAATCAAGTTGAAACCTCAACCTCTTATGTTTCCTTGGTGTTTCTTCTTCTGGCTGTGCTCCCTTCTCTTCAACATTTACCACTGCTGCTAGTGGTGATTGTGTAAAACTGGGAACCCCAAGGGCTGACACTAATGGAGAAGCTTTTGGTGGTGAAGATACCACACTCTTTTATTTTTCAATGGCACTGAGAGATTAGGGCCAAATAGTTACAGCTACTGTAGCTGAGGTTTGCCCTGGGGTCTCCAATGTTTGACTAGATTCTGCTCTGGCTTCTGGCTCTCCACCTTGTGTCTACAAATTGCTTGTATCAAAGCTAGAAATAGGAGACAGATGAAATTCATCCCAGAGTTCCTCCCATTTCTCATCTGAATCCACATTTCCAAAAGAGTGAGTTATCTCACAAATCTCTTGCCTATGTCTCCAATAGGATTCTATTTTCTCAATGTTCCAGTCTTTGTTCTTTAATGCTCTTCTTAAACCAGAAGTCATTCTAATTTTAGGATCAAAATCCCTTTACTTAACATAAAAATTTTCCCATGGCCTATCTTCTTGAAGGGGCAAATCCATTAATTATACATAAAAAGTAGGAATATCTTCCCTAGGATTTCTTCTATTTTCCCAAAAGGGACGACCCTCATGCATAATTTTGGCAACAACCTTATTATTCCTAACCCATTAAGTTATGAAACCATTTGGGTCATATCCCCATTTATCTTCAATTAGAGAGAAACCCAAGAAGGCTAGTTTTCTCAGCAACACGATCTCAACATCTCTGACCTCTAGGGCCATGTTGTTTGCCACCCATGGAAAATCATAGATTTTCTTCCTTATTTAGCATAGCATGAGTTGCCTCTAATTTTGAGGTTAGTTTATTTGTGATGTGATCCTTAGATAATGGCTCAAATATTATTTTCATCTTTGAACCATATTTGGTTTTTAGGATGAGGTGAGACCAATCAAGTGACATATATCCTCCTATCTTGGCTGTGAAATTCCTGGATAAACATAGGCCAAATACAAGGGGTATATCTATGACTATTATATCTTGATTGACAATTATATTGGGGCAAGTATATAATTGGAATGGGAGTTGTTTAAGTCTCCCTATTGTTTGCACTGATTTTCCATCTAGCTGCATGACTCCTCTAGTAAGTGGCTCATACTTTATTTTTAAAGCATCTACTATTTTCTTAGGCATTACTGTAGTACTAGCCCCTGAGTCTATCATCGCATTATACAATAGTTTCTTTCCAACTATCAGAGTCAAATAGAAGGGCTCTGGTTTAGATTTATTTACCTCTACTACATTGTTTAAAAGGGTTATTATTTGTAGAGGAACTCTGTCCTTAAGCTTTTCTTTATCAGCAGGTCCTTCTTTGGTGCTTGTATGTTTAGGCACTGCTTGGACCTATAGATATTCTTGTAACAATATCTTTTGCTTAAGAATGGCTAATATGTCCCATATTGACACTTGTGCTAGAGTCCTCTTCAACTGATCCACCACATTCACCTGTCCTAATGTTTGGGTTTTTGAAAAATAAGGGTACCTTACTTTTTCTTGAATTTGTCCAGAAACTACTTGATTCTGCACTGGCTGATGCACTTCTTGTCTAGTAGCTATGTTTTTATGACTTTGAAATGGAGGAGGCCCCATAACTTCATTATTTGTGACTTTGGGCTATTCCATCATCCTTCTCTTTGATCTAGTATAGTAGTCTGATTGCACCACTGGTTTCTTGGAAGTAGAAGCTTCATTCAAGAATACTAACTCTTCATCTTCAACCCATGAAAAAAAAACATGTTCTGGGGCTATTTCTTCTTCTTCTTGTAAATACATCCCTTGCATCTGAGCCATCAGAACTAAATTTTGCATACCAGGGGACTGGTAGGCTTGAGTGTCAGAAGTACTTGCAAATTATCCATCCATTCTTCTTTGCTCTACTACCTTTTGTTGTAGATTACCCATGGGACAATCTCTAGGCATATGAGCATTATTACAAGGGAAACACCAAGCATTGGTGCCATCTTCATAATTATTCTTCCCTTGAACAATCTCCCTATTTGGATTAGGGGGAACAGTCTATGAGGGTGTAAGGACTGCAACTAATTGATTTACTAGCTGAGGGTTATTTTGCCTTTGATGACCCTAATATTGGTTTGGTTGTGGTGGAAATCTATTTCCTTGGTAGCCTTGATATTGGGGTTTAGGATAAGGATTCTACTGTATTTTTATTTTAATTAACTCATTAGAAAATGTCCTTAAGAGGTTCTTGGTATCATCCATCTCAGATGACTGGGTAAGGACAAGTTCTTTAGTAGGTTGTTTAGGATATGTTTACATAGACACAGGTGGGGCTATGGAATTAGGGGTTTCTTGAGGCAAAGGTAAGGTAATCTCTAGAAACATGGGCATGGGAGGCCTTAGGGGCAACTTTATAGCATCTATTAAATTATTTTTAGCTCTGATTGCATAGTCATAAGCTTCTGGCAGAGTCTAACCTCCCAGTGACTGAATTATTACTGATATGTCTGAATTTAAAGCTTTAAGATAAAATACTTTAGCCATACCTGGTAATGGTCTTACTGTAGCAGGAGTCCTTTCCCAAGTCTTTTTAAATCTTGAATTGAAATTAGTCATTACTTCTTGTGGTGCCCTTTTGATAGTAATCAATTATTGCAACAAAGAATATTTATCACCCTTTTCTTCAAATCTTTCAAAGAAAAGATCTCCAAGCCAATCCCATGTAGATATTTTATTTGGGGTCAAATATCAATTCCATTCCAGAGCCTTCCCTTTAAAAGAAGCTGCTAAAAATATTATAGCCACATTCTGTTGTGTGGCCACATGTATAACACATACATCATGTTCTTCAAGTGTTTTGAAATCTTGCCCACTGAATTTGGGCAGAGCTTTCAGGGCATTTACTGGAATAGGATCCCAAGTGGTTGGTGGTATTGGGAGAATCAAAGGACTGTGTGTTCTAACTTGCATAATTCCTTAGGGGTATAGGTGCTCCCATGTTTGCCCTTGGTATTGATATAAATTGATTTACCCTTCTTCTTGGACTAGTTATCAAAGGTGGAAAAAGAATACCTAGATTTACAGCAGATTGAGATCTTGTTACTAGTCCACAGCTCTGACTCCTTGTAGCTCTCTAGTTCATATAGTCTTGAAAGAAACTTCAAGATGGTGTCCCACCAAGCGTGCCAAAAATTGTTGATGCTTAAAATTGCATTGTTTCCAACACCAACAATGGGAAGTTTTAGGAATGTGGGACTTGCAACCTGAAACGACCTTCAAATTTTAAAGAAGTTGGCTCTTCTTTATCTCAAGTGTATAATGAGAAAAATGATAGGAATTAAATAGAAACACAAATGCAATGAAATAAAATCTAACTATGATGATGCATCTAAATTTAATTCGATCCTTAATTTTAAGTACAATGAAGCTACCTTTAAGACTATATTACATTAAAGAGCAAACAAGGCACGATCAATTTAAAATATGAAAATAGATAGGATCAAAGGCTCACAATTTAGACGATTTTGTAATAACACAAAAAATATCAACAAAGGCACAAAAATCAGTCTTCTTATTTATTTTCCAGTTACATAAAAGGCATAGAAACATGCACAATTACACAAACTTTCTAACTCAAGAAAATAGAACAAAGTCAAATGACATCACTGGCTATAACAAGAAAGTCTAAAACTTCTTGATAATAATCTCTCACAAAAAATTCTCTCTATCTTTTGATCCCCTTCCTAACGATCTCTACACCCATATTTATAGCATCAGACTAGCTCTAGATTACCCGCACATTCCCAATCCAATGGTCTAACTGAACTAGAAGTGTCTAACAAAAGATATTTCTTGGATTTGAAACGTTCCATCTCCCTACATTTCATTGGCTAAAATAGATAAACAGGATGTTTCCCACTATGAAACGGGTGAGGACACTTGGTGTGTTTCGCTTGCTCTACTTGAAAACTTTCTCATTATTCAAAAGGCATTCAAAAATGACACTTGGCAACCTCTGAGGCACTTACCAAAGACACACAACACTTTTCATGTAACTTATACTCTTTACTATGTCTTTGCTTAGGAGTGTTCCATCTTTGACATCTGTCACAGTCTGCTTCTTTGAACTTTACAATTTATGGAGAATGGGACCCACAACACTTCTCGCTCGAATAGCTTTAAAGAGGAGAATGGGGATAGGTGTCACTTTTTATGTATTTTTAAAAAGGGACACGTGGTGGCTTCTATTGATCTTTATCTAGACTGTAGAAACATTCGAGACTCATTTTGGACTCATACAGAGGTGACACTTGGCATCTTCCACTAAATTTAGAAATAAAAACCTAGGTCCCACCATAGTCTTTACTTCTCAATGAAACAAAGTGAAGATATTTTAGATGTTGACACATGGTGGCTTCCGCTTTCTTCAGCTATGGATATGTGGCATCTTCTATTACTTTTAGAAAAACATATTGAAGCCTTCCACAGTTGTCACTTGGTGCCTTCCACTTGATCCTAAGAAAATCCTATCAAAAGAAGCTTTTGAAACTCAAAAGAAATTTGAAATGTGGATGCCAACACTTGTCATGCTCCACTGAGTTACAACGAGACACATAGTACGTTTCGAGCAACATACAAAAATTATAAAATGTGTCTCGGCCACTGACACTTGTAGCTTCCACATGACTTTGATACTTAGACAAAATTTAGGCAAAAGAAACTCACACCCGTGATCTATGTCAAAAACTTCACTACCTCAAAACTGAATTGCGTAGGGACAAAACTTGGAGTGCACAACTAAAAATCAGAAAATGCAGGGACAAAACTTGGAGCGCACAACTGAAAATTAGAAAATGAAAAATGTAGAGTTTTTTTACTCTACAATAACATCAATAGACCATGTAGGAATTAAGAGATTAAAATAATTATTAAATAATTTTGGGGAAAGTTCAAGAGAATTAGGGATTTATTAGATATGCCAAAATATAGTTAACTAGGTTTAGTTTCAGTTTTGGTGGATAATAGAGATTATGCATGGAGAACTATAAGATTTATTCCGACAGTTGCATTCAAAGCATGAATGAGAAATATGGATGGAAAAATAAGGGTAAGAGGGGACATGGAGAAGAACATGGCATGACATAGAGAAGAGAAGAAAGAAGAGCAGAGATAAAGAAAGGCAAGGATTTTTTTTGGTTCATACAGTTTCATCTAGAAGCTATTATAAGGTTGGTGATGTTATTTTATTGTTGTTTAACTCATAATAATTGTGTATAAATTAGTCTCTTAGGGTTTTAGAAAATATTTTATTTTATAATAGATACAGATTTAGCCCTATGGATGGCTCATCCACAACACTAAACCTACATCCTCTAAATCCTTATGAATGCAAACAAATTCTATGTGTGTGTATTTGATAGGGTTTTATGGATTTATTTATTGTGATATAAAAATTACCTAGATTAAGAACTATAGGATTTAAGAGATGGTTTTAATAAAGGTGAGGATTGAGTTTTGTTTAGTAAATCTATATTATGTATATATACTTAATTAGGTTTATATTGGAATTTTGAGCATATATAAACAATACATAGGACTTGTGTATATTTTGATAAATGCAAAGTCTAAGTTGTTTGATAAATGAATGGTTTGATATGGAAATTCTATGTATTTTTTGTTATGAAGTCCATTTAGGGTTTAATATGCTAGGTATGAACTAAGATCTTATTTCTTAAAAATTATGAATATATAATTAAGGACTGTATACATTAGTTTCTCAAAACTGTGAATATATATGAGGACTGTGTACATATTATTATAAAAACCATGAACATATATGTATAAATTGTTTTTAATTATTTTCAAAACCAAGATATTATATAAAAAGGGCTATGTGCATATTCATTTGAATCCTTGTATGATAACTAAATCTATGAAAACTAGTTTGAGAGTAAGACAAAGCAATTCCTGAAATGGAAATAGTTAATGGTTAAGTCCTATACCAACTTTGTATTCTTAGTAAATAATTATATGTTGTGTGGGGTGATAGTTATAAATTTTTAGTTATTCAATATCATATATCAGTAGTAGATATTAGTGTTGATTTGGATATCTATATTATTGAGGTTTCATATATATATATATATATATATATATATATATATATATATATATATATATATATATATAAAGCGACTTATATTTTGTTTACTTGGATTGGGTATCAAATTTAAACCCTTTTATAAATATATAAAAAATATTTAAGAGAAATAATTTATATATATAGTAAAGTTGATAGAGTCTAGATTATAATGATATATATGTTAATGTATTTGAACTGATGCATAGATTTTTTAAGGTTTGAATACATATACAAACTTTGTAAAGGTCTATTGTTATATGGTTCACAATGAATTGAGATTAGATGTCGACTTGAATTATTTGATATTTATGAAACTTATAAATTTATAAAACCTAGAGTAAGTAAACAAAGTAGAATATAAATATGAATAGTCTATCAATTATAGTACTTTGTTTATCAACATGTCAAGAAAGTTATACAGTTTAATGACCCGAGTTAGGGGAAAATAGGGTAAAAGACTTGAATAGATTTTATCCTAATTATATTATGACTTTAAAAGGAGATAAGTAAATAAGAACATGGTTTTTAGGAACATTGATATCCTATGATGGATCGTGAATGTATTTTGTTATTAGGTAAATGCTAATGGTTTGTTAGATTCATATGAATTTTTTATTAGAAAATATAAATGACTGTTAGTTTAACATAAAACAATAGTTATATATATGATTGAATAATTGTATGTAGTACATATTATATAAATATTTAATATGTATAAGTGCATGCATATATGAAATATATTTGTATGAGGAACTTAAGTACTCATACACATATGTAGCGTATATTTGTACATTAGGATGTGTGCCTATATTTATAGTTTTTATTGATTGTTAAAATTAATTCATACAAAACTGAGGGATATGACACTATGAATATATGCATACAATATTATAAAAGTACAATAAGTTGTATAAATGAATTATGTATCATGTGATAAAAGACTTGTTATCAAATATTTGATATCTGTAATTATTATGACTAGCTATTTGTAATTGATAAATGTGTACATGGAAATTAAACTATAATATTATTATTTTCCATAGATGGTATTACATTTGAATTACCTATTAAAACTGGAAACATGTAGTCTAAGTATGAGTTATACTTGGTTGGTATAGACTATACTTGCTTATGTTTATGTTTATTATTTATGTGATAAATAATCTATTTGAGATTCACTGCATACGTTTGATGAACTAAATGTATGTATTTTATATTATTCCTATATTAAACATATTTTATGCTTGGAAGTAGGAACTAATATGTTTGAATCTATTAGTTATATATTATATTAACCAAATCTCTCATTATTGGTACTAAATAAGTAGTGAGACAAATTTCACTAGCTTACTTAGCATCACTAATGCTAGATGAAGGTAATCCAACCAAGCGGTGTATATGAATTTGACTAATCTTAGAAATCATTGCCTATTTTACAATTTTGGTTAGAGTAATGTTAGTTAAACATTTTCATTTCATATGTATGATTTATATATTTTTGTGATATCATACTAGAATATATTTTCTTTATGATACACATCATGTATTAGAAATATTATAGCACACGAGTACTAGCTTATCTCTTTGAATTCCTGCACCATCACTATCTACCCATTTATGAAGGGAGGGTCATTCCTTTATTGGGGGATTGTGTGGGAGATCGATGGTTCATGATTGGTGTGTAAAATTGATCGAATGATGTTGTCCCTCTTCACAATAGTACTTATTTAGAGACTACACTTGAGATTATCATAGATACTGGAGTTCATGAGACTCGTGTTTCATGAATCCTTATATTTTGTATTAAATTTATTATTGAAACAATATCCTAATGGAAATGTAATTATTTTCTATTTATACATTGATAATAGTGGTTGTATTATTGTACTAGCCATGATTGGCATATGTAAATACTTTATATATGTGGTTGTGTTTTATTTCATTGAAATAACCCCTAAAATTTTGAAATTGTATTATCAGAGTACATTTTGGACATGTTTTAGGACCACTTACAAGTCTTGCTAACACCATGAAAACATTCAGTGCACTTCATGCATATGCAACTAGAATCAAAGGAGAAGAACTGAGGCAATTAGGTAGAGGTAAACACATATAAAAGGTGATATGGGGAAGTTTGTTGTTGTATTAGAAGGATTATTAGATTCAGGGTGTATCATCATACACATACATTGATAAGTCTTGAGTGACATAAGTGGCACTTGTACTTTCACATAAGACCATTTCTAGGTCCTTAACCCTAGGTAAATACCTCACTCTATTTAGTGAGTTTCAATCCTGCTCAAGAATGGTTAAGTTAAAGGATTGGTTTAATTGGTAAGGATAACTTTGTTTTCCTAAGTTATTATTAAGGTTAATCATAAGTTCATATCAAAATACATGCTATTAAAATAAACAAGCAATACAATTAGCAAACAAAATAATTTAAAACTTGCATATTTTGATTCATTCATACAATATATTATATTAAAACATAAGAGAAAATAGATTAAGTACATGATTATTTAATGTTATCGATCAGATTATAACACCTTATAGCCTCTAAGGTCATTTCACTATTCATATACCATTTATACCAAACATGGATGCTCATAATAGTTTATGATGTAGTTATAACTCAACATTATCATTCTATAGTCTATACAGCTATTTAGATTGGCATAGCCAATGTGATAATAAAAGAGTTTAAGGAATTCAAGTAATTAAAACTAAAATGTTTATTAGAATAAATTACCTAAGTAGCCTTTGATAGTGAATTTCAATAAAGTAACCACTTAAAAAAGAACTCTCTTCATTCTATATTCCATAAATGAATATTTACAAATATCATTGTGTTAAGAATTCATTTGTAATTCAATTAGACAAAAATCAAACAAAAATCATTCAACAATAATATTCAAGCATGGAATCCAACATCATAAGCAATGAAGTTCATCCAAGTTTCAAGATGAGTGGAACTGAAATAAAAGTTTACTTGTAAGGAACTCTTACAAATTTCACTATAGATGTTTAGAGGTATAATCACTGAGAGGGGGGGTGAATCAATGAGCCTAGATATTTCAATTTTAATTACATTCATTTAAACTATTAACTAGTCAACATATATCAACTTGATCAAGCAACATTAATAAGAGAGCTCATACATTCAATGCATACATATGATCAAACACATAACACATAGTTCATTTAGGAAACCCTCATGAGGAATAAGACTCGATCTCAAGTCTAGAACACATGGACTACTATCCTATAAGAAATTACAAACAAGAGACTGATCAACTCCTTTAGAGTAACAAATCTTGATCATATCCTCCTGACCAAAGGTATTTAGTGAAACATCTATTTCATAAGAAACAACTGCCCCTAAGTAAGACCAAGTCTTTTAGACCCTTGTTTGAAAACCTCCACCTTAGAAATGATGTTTTTAACACCTAATGATGGATATTGTTCTCTAACACTTTCACAAATTCTCTCTCTATCTCAAACATGCCTCTTACATTGGCATGTCATAATGTCTTTCCTTATTCACTCAAAATGTCCTCATATGCACACTCGAACCTCTTCACATATCCTTAAATTATAAGATCACTACATTAACATTAGAAACATGACCTACAAGTCATACACATAGTCAAAAAACTATTCTACTCATTAACTCAACCAACAGGCACACTACCTATCCTTCACTTCACAACTCTCACATCCACCTTGCACAAGTCTCTCTCACAAGTCTAGAAACCAACACATTTTGGTTTCACTATATATAGATAAATCATGAATTAAAAATATCATAATATTTTTTTTGGCTAAAACACATGAATTCACCCTTAAGGCATCTCACATAGGTCTCACTTAAGCACAATCTACTTTTCAATTGGCCTAAGTCACTTTTAGGTCCTATAGAGACCCATTTAGCTCTTTGACACTTCTCTGAGCAAAATAAAACATAGGAAAACTTTCAAAATGCATATAACCATTTAAAATTATCTATAGGTCCTCTTTAAGTGCCAACAACCATCACATTACCCTCTTGCTTAAGCATAATTTGCTCAAACAATTCTTTGTATATACAGTCATTGTGGGCAAACATACAATCGACTTCAAAAAAAAATTCATAATGGATATGATTGATCAAACCTTCATAATGTACATATATCATCCTTATGGAGTCCACAACATTATCCAATAGCTAATTCATCACGAGATATCAAAATGAGCTCAAACAATCTTCTTGGGTCACTTTGTATAACAAACACAAACATAGTCAAATTTGGATATAAATATATTTTTTTGCACACACATCCAAAACTTTAAATCCATATTCCTATATGTGCCTTGGAGTCCTCTACATATTTTATTTTTACACCATGAGAAAATTATGCTTGGATCTAAAGTTATGACATAAAAACCAAACATTGGTCTTTTCCTTAGCAAAATTCAAATATTCAAATGCAAATGGTCAAAGTTAAACCTTGAACACCATGCTCACATTTTGTGTCCTTACTATTCATATTAAACATACACCATCTATCTTGATCGATCTTTAACACATAGTCACCAATTCTCAAACATTAAACCTTAGTCACTTTGACCTCATCTTATGTAATCTTACAATGTTGACTCATCGTGCACCATTGATCTCTTGTACATAGCTTGGTATATAAAAATGCTAAACAACTATCACTTTTACCTCTTGAATTTAATATGTGCCATTTATCTCTATTTGTGTGATCTCTTGCTCACCATTGATCTTTGAAAGAAGATAGATCTTTATCTCTAATCAATGTTAGACATCATGCACTTGTTCTCATCTCGTTGCTTCCTAACATCTTATAGAAACATGCTCTATTGATCTTTTTCAAACTTTAACTAGTGTAGAAATGACTATGGGAATCTTTCTTATCTGTATAAAAGGTCAACTTTACACCTCCATATCTATTGTTTCACTTGGATGCATGATTTGCAATTTGTACCATATAATCTCCTTACATAGGAGAATCGAACCATATAAATAAAAATATTTTTATATAACCATCACATGTGTGAGATATATCGCCATTAAAATTTATTCTCAAAATATTTTGTCATAAATCCAACTATGCTTAGAACTTATTTGGGAGACTAACTTTGAACATGCATAACTTTTGTTATGCTATATCACGTGACCTAAAATTTGGTGCATAAGAATGAAGCATAAAATTTAATAAACCCATATGATCACCTTATCCTAAAATTCTCATATATTTGAGATATGGCATCATCAAAATTATTATTTAGCTCTTCTTTCCACATTGCAAATTTGGTTGTGGGAAAACACTCAAAATGCCTTGGAACCCAAATTTGCACCCACATATCTTTGAATGTGTTTAGGTACATGACCTAATATTTAGTACATAGTAATTAGGGACTAATTTTATCATAACCATATGACCAAATCCTCCTAACTCATCTACATGTGGAAATGTTGATGTCATCAAAATACCTACTTAGATTTTTTGCCACTAGACCCAAAATGTCTAAATAAAAAATATGGACTACAAAATGAATTTTACTTATGCACATAAGCTCTCAAATAATATAAAATATATTATATCACCCCTTTCACATGCTTAATAATCCATACTCATCTATGAACATCTCTAGCCATGACAAAATTGAAGATCAATGAAGCCAAATTTAAGCATACTAAAACAATCACATTGCACACTTTGTCATTGTTACTTAGGATATCAAATCACTTCATCCACTCACCAGAACACATCCATGACATCAATATTACATCACTAACAAATCTTTAGAAATACCCCCTTTTTCATTGATGTCAACAAACATCATTCAGCTAACCTTCTCTCTCTTCAAGCACTCTCACACTAGCTCTCATACTAGGAACTTTCTCCGCCTTTGACACAATGACAATGTGGGCACAAACTGATCTTGAGGACCTAAAAATACCATAAAAATAGGAAAGGACCATCTTGAAAATATGATACAAACTCCCCCTTACTTTGAGACTACTTCTTCTTGCCTTGATAAACTTTCTCTTGCTTCATGCCAACACTCTCTTCAACTAAGCACTGCAACCAATGAAGAAATAATATACAAAAAATACTAGAATCTGATGGAACTCACAAAGAAACATCTAAGAGGGAATCCCCCTAAGATCTCTGAGACATTCCACATCTTGAGCATCTTCAAATCTCCACACACCATGAATAACCACCATGTAGGCTTAATAGCCTTCTCTCCTAAGACACTTCCATGACCACCAATTCTAAAATTGCACTATAGCTTCTTTATAAAACTCTGGAGAAAGATCATGAAATTGTTACTCCCCAAACAAATACCTTTTATTTATTCATAGAGAAATAAATAACACATAATCTTTATCTTAGATACTCAAATGTAGCTTTTGACAATGGTTTGGTCGTAATATCTGTAAGCTATTCTTTTGTAGGAACATACTCCAACTTAACACTTTGATTATTCACTTGTTCTCTAAATAAATGATATCTAATAGGAATGTGCTTAGTATTTAAGTCCATAATAAGATTATTTGAGATACTAATTGCACTAGTGTTGTCACAATATATAGAACAAGGTCTATTTTGTATTACCTTATAATATTATAAAATTTGTTTCATCCACATGACTTTCATACAATAAGAAGAAAATGTTATATATTTAGCTTATATAGTTGATAAAACATTGAGCCTTGCTTCTTACTTAGCCAAGACACCACACATTCCCCCATGAATAAGACCCCATCACTGGTACTTCTATCATCCACATAACTTGCCCAATCTGCATCAATATAAGATTTCAAATAGAATTCTTTACTCTTGGGATACTATAAACCATACCTATGGTGCCTTTGAGATATCTCAATATCCTTTTTATTGATTTTAAGTGAGATTATCTAGGGTTAGCTTGAAACTTTCCTAGAAGACACACTGCTTGAATGATATCAGACCTAGAAGCAGTAGAGTACAAAATACTTCCAATTATGGATCTATATAAAGTTTGATTAACTTTTGGTTAGTCATCCAATTTACTTAACTTGCACCCTATGATAATTGGAGTACCCATTGGCTTAAAATCCATCATATTAAACTTCCTTAGCATATCCTTGATGTATTTAGCTTGTGAAATGAATATCTCTACATCAATTCGATTAATCTGTAATTCTAAGAAGAAATATAGTTATCCCAACATTGAAAACTCAATCTTCATAGTATCTATAAAATATATACTCATTTTATCATTGTCAGATCCAAAAACTATGTCATCAACATATACAACAAAAATTATTTTGATGATTGTCTTCTATCTTAATATATAAATTACTATCAACTACTCCCTTTTTAAAACCTTGACTCAAAAGATACTTATCCAACCTATCATACCAAGCTATAGGATCCTGTTTAAGACCATATAGAGTCTTCTTCAGTTTACACACAAAATCTTGATTACTTGACATGAAGTATCCTTCAGATAACTCAATGTAGACTTATTCTAAGTTACCATTCAAGAATGCATATTTTGCATCCATTTGATATACCTTAAAACCCTTGAAGCTTATATATGCTAGGAAGAGTCTAATTACTTCCATTCTTGCCATAGGATAAAAATTTTCATCAAAACCTCATTACTTCAACATGAGTATATCCTTTATGCATCAATCTATCTTTATTCCTTGTGACTTCTCCTTTCTCATTCATCTTATTTTTGAAAACCCACTTGGTACCTATCACATTTTTATCTTTTGGTCTAGAAACTAAGTCCTATGTTTCATTCCTTTCTATTTGATCAATTTATTCATTCATTGCATCATTACAAATTTCATCTTTGATAGATTCTATGAATTTTTTGGGTTCAATTATAGACAATAGAGTTGAATGTTGTTGATTATGATTGATCAACATTCTCCTTCTAGTTTTAAACCTTACACCAACATTTCTAATAATTTGAGAGTTTGGATGATTTTTTGAATTCTTCTAGATGAAGCTTTAGAATATTTTCTTTCTTACTCCTCTTCATCTTCATCATCTATTTAAATAGATAACTCATCATTATTTGCAACATCATTTTGAATTAAATCACTTACATGTAATTTTAGCTTCTTGACTCTACTAGTCTCATCTACCCTTACATTTGAACTTTTAATAATCTAGTTAAGTCTCTTGTTGAAACACCTATAGGTAATAATGATAGAGGATTAACCTAATAAGATGCCCTCATCTTAATTTGAATCAAATTTTCCAATATTCTCTTCATCTCTTTTGATGAATCACCTGCTCTCAAATACTCTAAAATATTTGAAATTAACTGCTCTATTCTTCCATAACTCATAAGGAATCTTATCACTATTTGCTCTAATTTGACGCCTATTTAGAATGTGATTTGAAGTGTTGGTTGCCTCTTCCCAATAACCATCTAATAGTTTGGAATATTTAAGCATGGTTCTACTCATCTCATAAATAATCCTATTCTTCTTTTCAATAACACCATTCTATTGTGGTGTTCTAGCAATAGAATATTGTCTCCTTATCCCATGTTTTTCACAAAAATCATCAAACTCATGAGACCAAAACTCACCTCCTCTATCTGATCTTATACACTTGATATTTGATCCTTTATCATTTTCTACAAGTGCTTTGAATTCCATAAATTTTTTAAAATCTTTTGATTTTTCTTTCATAGAAATATCCAAGGCATCCTAGTAAAATCAGCAATGAGAAACATGAAGTAGATATTACCTTGAATACTTTGGATCCTCATAGGTCCACATAGATTAATGTGGATCAAATTTAATGGAATTTTAGTGGATAACTCCTTATATTTGTATCTTCTTTTGGTTTGCTTCCCACAAAGAAATGTCTTGCAAAGAAAATGAGGAATCTTAGAAATTTTGGGCATATGCCCTACCAATCCATTTGAACTAATATTTAACATGTTATCAAAATTTATATGTCCAATCCTTCTATTCCAAAGCCAATTTTCTTCCAATTGACTCATGAAACACTCCTCCTTCTTGAATTCATGGAATACATACATATTGTTATCTATTATATAAACATTTGCAACTAATTTACTAGCCTTTCTTACTTCAAAAACATCATCATTAAAAGTTAAAATGTTTCCTTTCTTACACTAAAAATATTATGTCTCAAGCCTTCTACATATAAGACATTCTCAATCCTAGAATGACCATTATTCAAAATCACAGTACTTTTCCCAACTATGTTAGTAAATTTTTTGTCACCAAATCTCACTAAACTAGGGTTGGTCTTCTCGAGGGAGATAAACTTGCTCTTTTATTTTATCATATGATTTGAGCATCCACTATCTACAAACCATATCTTGTTCTCATTTTCTTGAGTATATAAAATTTCTTGAACAAACATTGACTCTTCCTTTGGAGGATCACTTGAATTCTACTTCTTTTCTTCTTCAATCTTAGACTTAGTCTTTTTTAACCATTTGATGGTGTCAATAACTTGTATATACTTTTTACAAAATTATTTATTATAGTTTTTGGTTATATGACCTTGTTGGTTAAAATTGTAGCATACAATATTCCTTTTGATCTCTAGAGAGAAAGCACAATCCCTACATCTATGACCAAATTGATTGCAAGAGAAGCAATACCCATAAAATACATCATTCAAATTTGACCTACCTTTCTCTTGATGATTACCTATCCATGAATTTTCATTCTTGACCCTTTTGGTGGAGGTAAAATACTTTTTGTCCTTGGATAAGAGAATATCTGAGTAAGTCATGTCTTTATTTTCAATTTGTTCTTCCTTTTGTTGAGACCACCAACCATCATGTTTTGTATATTTTTGACTATTGCTTATACATCTTTCACTTACATCTTCACAACATCCATGATTGAGTTAACATTTTGATAAATCACATACTAATTTATCTTGAAGACAAGCCACAACTTCTTTGTCAACCATGCTACCTTTGATCACTTTCTAGTGATTAAACTTACAAGAAGGATCTACTATGATAGCAATTTTTAAAGGTACAATCATTGAAAGTGGGGATGAATTAGTGAGCCCCAATATTTCAATTTTAATTAAAATCCTAAAAACTATTAACCAGTCAACATATATCAACTTAATCAAGCAACATTAACAAGAGAGCTCATATATTAAATAAATACACAAGATCAAACACATAACACATAGTTCTTGTGAGAAATGCTCATGGGGAATAAAACCCACTCTTAAGTTTTCAACATATGAACTACTATCTTATAAAAAATTACAAATAAGAAACTGATCAAATCCTTTAGACTAGCAAACCTTGATCATGTCCTCCTAACCAAAGGTATTTATTGAAACACCTATTTCACAAGGAAAAACTGCTTCTAAGGAAGACCAAGTACTTTAGACGCTCCTTTGAACACCTTCAACTTATAAATGATGTCTTCAACACCTGATAATGGATCCCTATTTTATAACACCTACATAAATTCTCTCTCTATCTCAAATAGGCCTCTTACATAGGTATGCCACAATCTCTTTCCTTCTTCACTCAAACTATCCTCATATGCACACTCAAACCTCTTCGCATGTCCTCAAATTTCAAAATCACTATACTAACATTAAGAACATGAATTATAGGGCAACACATAGTCAAAAAACTATTATTCTCATTAACTCAACCAACATGCATTCTACCTATCCTTCACAACTCTCACATCCACCTTACACAAGTCTCTCTCACAAGTCTTCCACTTACAAGTCTAAAAACTAACACATTTTGGTTTAACTATATATGCAAAAATCATGAATTAATAATATCACAATATTTTATATCAGTCAAAACATATGCCTTCATCCTTAAGGCATCTCACATGGGTCACACTTAAGCACAATCCACTTTCAAATAGGCCTAAGTCACTTTTAGGTCCTATGGAGACCCATTCAGCTCTTTGACACTTCTCTAAGAAAACTAAAATATAGGAACACTTTCCAAATTCATGGACCCATTTAACATGATCTATAAGTTCTCCTTAAGTGACAACAACCATCACAATACCCTTTTGCTTAAGCACAATTTGCTAAAATAACTCTTTGTATAGATAGTCAATATGAGTGAACACATAGTCAACTTCAAAACTTTTATTCATACTAGATATGATTGATTAGACCTTAATAATACACACATAGCATATTTATGGAGTCTACAACATAATACAATAGCTAATTTATCATGAGATAGCTAAACAACATTATGCACTTGTTCTCATCTCACTGATTCCTGACATCTTAGAGCAATGTGATCCATTGATCTTGCTTGAACTTTAACTAGTGCATAAATTATTATGTATGGGAACCTTTCTTATCTGCCTTGAAGGTCAAATTTATACCTCCATATCTTTTACTACGTTTGGACTCATGATCTACAACTTGGACCATATGATATCCTTCCATAAGATAATCCAACCATATAACAATCTACTCTTGAAACCCTCACACATGTGAGATATATAACTATTAAAATGACTTCTTAAAATCTTCTATCATAGATCCAACTATGCTTAGAACTTGTCTGGGAGATCAAATTTAAACATGCATAACTTTTTCCATACTACATCTCATGACTTAAAATTTGGTACATAAGAACTAAGAAAAATTTAACAAATCCATATGATCACATTCTCCTAAAACATCCATATGTGTGAGATATGACATCATCAAAATGATTACTTGGATCTTCTTGCATATTGCAAATTTGGCCATGAGAAAACATTGCCAAAATGCATGGGAGCCCAAATTTGCAACCACATATATTTGACTGTGCTTAGGTTCATGACCTAAGATTTAACACATAGTGAATAGGGAATAATGTGATCAAAACCATATTACCAACTCCCCTTGACTCATCCACACATAACAATGGTGACATCATCAAACTGCCTACTTAGATTTTCTACCACTGGACCTAAAATGTCTAGATGAAAACTATAGACTACCAGATGAATTATAATTATGCACACAAGCTATCCAATCATAAAAAAATTCTTATATAACTCCTTTCACATGTTTAACACTCCATACTCATCCTTGAACATCTCTATCCATGCCAAAACTAAAGATCAACCAAGCCAACTTCAAGCATACTAGAACAAACACATTGCACACTTTGTCATTGTTACTTAAGATATAAAAACACTTCATCCACTTACCAAGACACCTCCATGACATCATCATGACATCATTATGACATCACTAGCAATTCTCCAACATAGGTACCCAAAGCAACGCGATAATCAAGTTCAACTATCAGGAAGGAAGGTAAAGAAGACAATGAGTGTAAAACTTAAGTACCATTGAATGGATTAAGGTGATATGATAAATTATTTATCATATTTGATTTCATTATGGTTTCATTTAAATTTATTTATTTAACCAAACAAATAATCTAATTAAAACATTGTACATGTTCATTCTTACATCATAAGAATTAATTAACTATTAATTCCTTTATTAAACAATACAAGCATTTACTTATTAATCTCAAATTTCACAATTTGACATACATAACTTAAGAAGTAATATTTTATAATTATAAACGGAATACATACCTTGCACACAACCATATATGTCTGAAGTGCATGATTGAAAACAATATTTGATCTATTTTTTTCATGGTCCATCTATCAAATTTTATGCATTACTGAAAGGATTAAGAGGTCCATATGCATCCATGTACTTATTGCCAAAAAGTAATAAGCTAAACTCCAATACTAATTTAGCTAATGCAAATTAAGTGCATAAATTCTATATAATCTATTCATTTAGATTTAAATAATTGTAGATTAAGCAACTAATGTAAGACATCTATAAATATATTTTCATAAAGCTAAATTAAATATTAACTTCTTGTACAACATAACTTATATCTGATCTATTTATTCTACATAGAATAGATTTCCATAATTCAGATTTAATGTAAAAATATCTAAGTCCAAATCATCAATCCTATATTTATTAATTCTATTAGCATTAAGAATTAATAAGACAATGAATTTTTTAAATGATGTATGTATATATCAAAACTTAAATTAGCTCAAATATAATTAATCATCATAAAGAACATTAGATCAATGTAAGCTCGTAGGATATATATATATATATATATATATATATATATATATATATATATATATATATATGAATTAATGGAATACCCAATTAATTCTAGTTTGTTATGATCATAAAGGATATTAAATAAATATAATATAAACTCAAAATAATATAATGTACCTATGGTATAATATCTTCAACCAACAATTAATTTAACTTGTTTAATATTCAATTTACATTTCCAATTCATTCATAATATTCATTAACATTCATTAATATCAATATATTAATTAAAGTCAAAGCTAACATCTATAGTCAATGTTAATTAATAAAATCAATAATTAAATTATGTTACCATCTTCCATATGCATGTATGAAGTCATCGAATCATAGAGTTGATCATGAACAAACTGATGAAGATAAGCCCACCAAACCAGCTCTATGAGCCCAACCATCAGTGACCCTCACCACCCAAACCATCAATAGGATGGTGGTTATGGTAACTGGGGACATGATATGAATTCTAAGCACATCTCTCTGAACAAAAGACATATCAAATAAAAATAATATATTTGTATCATTCTAAAGTGAGATAGGCATAGTTAATCATTCTGTGTAGATCAAGAGTGGGGATGGTTATCCTAAGTTGTCAAATGATATATAAAGGATTAAATATAATACATTATATATCCTTAAAAATTATCCTACTTGGAACCCCATCCAATATCATGACCAACCATAACCATCGGGACCCATAATGTATACTTTTAAATATTCAGGTCTAGTCTAAGAATGACATCCACACATTCCATAAGAACCCAAATATTAATAGAATAAAACCAAATCAAGTAATATTGTAAACATAATATAGCTCAATCATAATTATTAATTATACATAATGGAAAACAAGTAGTTGGACCTTCACAAGTAACTAGTTTGAATAAAACCCAACCAAGCTTAAATTGACTAAGTCAAGATTTAATAAAGACCTCAATAATAAAATCATATTATTAAAATAATTCAACTGATAGGTATCATTATACATTTTTATATATCACAAGTATAATCATGTAATTTGATGTAAAGCTTAACATAGTCAAAGGACATGATTATAAATGAACATCATATGACCGAGTCAATAATAATCATGACCAAAATAATCAAGACCCAATAATAGTCATGACTTAAACAAACCAAATACCAGGGTTGAGATTAAATATTATGGTGAAATAAGTGATGTGCATTTGAATGACTCAATCATGGAAAAAGATAGCATAGTCATATACATATATCTTGAATCCATGCAATGTATATATACCTATATATGTATATACTATATATATCTATGTCAATGAAAATAAACACCTACATAGTTTGAGTCATAAATAAAACCATAACATAATCGAACCATGGCATAACCATCTAACTAAAGAGAATAACGTAGTTGATTAAATGAATATTGATTATAAAAGACAAGGATTAAATAGATTTAAATGAAATACCAATGTTTCAACCATCATACCATACAACACAGTCACAGTCAAATTTAGAATTCAAACTCAAAGCCATGGCTTATCATTCCTACCTATAGATAGAAGGCTTGTACTATTTAATAAAACAAAGAAAATTCAAACTATTATTAACCCTAAGCATTCATATATAAACACCACAGAACACAACATAATAAAAACATGTCATAAACATTATAAATGAAAACCATGAAAATAACACCCAATCCAGATAGGTCTTTAAGCTTTTAAGCAAAGAAACTAGATTGTTGAAAGATAATGACCCCAAGGTGGTCCAAATAGCATATTCATTGGGTTGATATATCTTAAGAAGAATTATGATAGAGTGAGATATTAATATTGATGACTACAAACATTTAAAGGAACCCATAGATATTTAGAAATAACATAGTTGATGTACAAATAAACATAGTTACCCACATTCAATAAAACCCAGTGGACACTAGAATGTGTCTCAACTTATATTCATGAAAACACCATCAATTATTTAAGAACACACACACGCGCACGCACACATACACACACACACACACACAAGAAAAATAACTCAGTTTCCCTTTTTGTAAACACAATCAACTCAATAATGTTTTTAAATTCATATGCATGAACAAATGACTGCAAGTAGATTCAAACCAAACAATATATATGGTATATACATTCATTATAATTTTATATGCAATGTAATACACACACACACACACACACACATATATATACATATATGTATATATATATACATATATATATATACATATATATATATATATACATACATATATATATATATACATATATATACATATATATATATATATATATATATATATATATATATATATATATATATATATATATAAGCGGGGGGTCTATACATGGACTTCTAGCTACATGATTAACCTCTAAATATTTATTTTAATTTTACTACAGTTAACTAAAAATTGAAATAGAAAAACCAAATGACTTACATGAAAATGTAGAAGACTCCAAAAGTTCAAAAGATAAGAACCTCTATTTCTTCACCAAGTACTATGGTGTATTTTTCAAATCGTTAAGCTCACCATTAAAAACTAGTTGAGATTTTTACTATTTTATCTCCAAAATTTTCATCTTCCTAACTCTTCTTCCCACTGTCCAAACTTATTATTATTTACGTCCACTTCCACATACCCCAATCACTTCACATTTAATTATGGGAGGAGAGAGAAATACCTTCAGATCCTAAGGCAATCCCCACCAACCTCACCATTAATGGTGAGTCTAGAAGGCTCCTTAATTAATCAATCCACCACCAATAATAAATAAGATTAGCGATAAACCAAAAGGATTAAACATAAACCAACCTTAATAACATTGAAACCTTCACCAAACATGACTTACCTCATTAAATGATGTTAATGCAATTCTCAATCAATATAATATTTAAAATAATCACAATGAATTAAACCAAATATATGCCAAGGTCATGCCATGACTATTTAGTTGTTGAAACAACATGCCATCACCCTAGAAATAATTCTAGGTTGAATGGGGTAAAATATGAATGTAGGGTGACAAGGGTTCCCAAGGGGGGGTATGTTAAGTCTAGGTAGGTCTAAGTAGGTTTAGGTATAGAATTGCATAGATGAATAGGATATATGGTGAAACAAATAATATTCAAAGACTACATGATAGAGGAATGGAATGGAGCTGTACTTATAGAAATAAATTCTATGACCAACAAAACATATAACAATTATAATGGAAAATAACCATAAATAATGACTTATAATGATACTGACAAGTACTGTAATAAGCACAAGTATAAGGACCATAGTCAATAAACATAAAGATCAATCAAGGTGTCCAAAGAACAAACAAAACAATAAGTATACCTATCAAACATGCTGACATGCTTAAAATTTATCAGTTCTGAGAGTAAAGCCTCCAACATCTGCCTAGCTCATAGATAACCTGCAACCACCTAAAATAGAATTAATCACATTATGTTAATAAATAATTAATAAAAATTTATAAAATCATCATCAGTAGTAATACGTTCATGAAATAATTAATCATAGAATTAAGTATGTAGCCAACACTATTGTAACTAGTACCACAGATAATCTAGTTAAACAACAACTAATAACTAGTCTAAAAATCATAATGTAAATGTCATAATAGTAGAATATATAATGAAAACATGGGATCATAAAATCCTCCCCCTCTTGGAAGGGAGCCATCCTAGTGACTTAATAAAAAATCCATGCATAATGTTGTCTAAAAATATGAGCATCTTCTTAAGTAGCATTCCTTTCGCTGATAGGGTTCCATTACACCAAAATTTGTTGTATATTTATATTATGCATATTAATGTTGTGATGGTCTAGGATTCTCACTAGTTCCAACTAGATATTTTCCTTTTTCATGACCTATAAATGAGTCTAATCCAAAACATGAGATGGATCAAGTATATACTTTCTCAATAATGCAACATGAAAAACATCGTGAATCCTTGAAAGAGAAGAAAGAAGTGTCAAGTAATAAGAAATAGGGCTAATATTTTTCACTAAAATATGGTGCTAACTTGGAAGCCTTACCAAATTTAAGAAAAAAATTCTACAGTCTAATGCACAAAAAAATGTTGTCTCTCATGTTGAATTCATGTGGAGTTCTCTTAAGATCTACATAGCTCTTTTGCCTGTTAGAAGTTGTTTTTAAATTTTATCTTATTATTTCCATATATCTATCATATTATAAAAAAAAAATTAGGTCCATTAATATCTCTATTTTATAAGTTGTCCTAACCAATAGGTGTTCTACATTTACATCCATATAAGGCTTCAAATGGAGCCATCTTATTAAATGAATGGTAGGAATAATTATATGTGAATTCAACCAGATGAAGATATTCCTACCATTTATTTTGTTGATCTATTACATACATGCATAACATATCTTCAAACACTTGGTTGAACCATTATGTTTGTCCATCTATTTTTAGATGATATGAAGAGATAAAATTTCGCTTCATTCCAAAGGTAGTAGTTAAAGTATGTCAAAATCTTGAAGTAAATATCTTGTCTCGATCTGATATGATCACTTCAAGTATACCATGGAGTCTTAATAACTCCTTCATAAAGCATTCTTCAAATATGGATGCATCATCTATTAAATTTACAATAATAAAGTAACCAACTTTAGTTTCTTTATCAATCACTACTAGGATTATATCATGCTTGTTGCATGATTTTGATGGCCCCACAATAAAATCAAGTGAGACTACAACCTATTTATATTTTAGAATATCATGAGGGTAAAATAGCCCTCCTTGATGGAAATACTTAGCTTTAATCCATTGGCATTATAAACATTTTTCTATAAATTTAGTGATATCATGCTTCATTCTAGGTAAAAAATAGAGTTTTTTCAGCTCATGAATCATTTTTATAACCCTTGGATGAGCATAATAAGGTATTTTATGTACTTCATTAAGCATAAAATTTATTAAGTCACCCATTCTAGGGACATAAATTCTACCTTTATACCTTATTAGGCCATTTATTGCAATAGAAAATTTAACAAATCTTTTTGCTATCAGCTTGTCAGCCAAACCTACTCTTATATCATGGCATAATACATCAATAAGCTATTATTTCAAAACAACACTTCTAAAATTTCCTTGTAACATCGATAAGGTACCAAGGTACGTGCATCTACTGAGTGCATTAGCCACATGATTCTTTTTACCTTTGACATATGATATATTCATGTCAAAATTGCTCAAAAATTCTATCCACCTACACTGGCATGTATTTAAATCTTATTTAGAGAAGTACTCAAGACTTCGATGATTAGATTTAACTTGGAAAGAATTTATTAGTAGGAAATATTTATATTGTTTGAGTGCATGAATAATGACATCAAGATCCATGTCATATGTAGGATAGTTATTTTCATGTTCTTTCAATTTTCATAACTCATAAGCCACAACCTTGCCATCTTTAGTCAAGATAACTCCATAGCCTTCCTTAGAGGCATCAACCCAAACTTCATAATTACCATTTGGGTCTAGTATGATCAAAATAGGAGCTATTGTAAGTAACCCTTTTAGCTTTTTAAATGCTTCTTCATACTGAAGAGTCCATACAAACTTTTTTCCTTTGCACTACAAAAAAGTGATGGGATAGGCCACACTAGAAAAAAAATCAACAAAATGCTAGTAATAAATATCCAAACCCATGAAACTATGAACTTTATGCATATTAGAAGGAACAAGCTAATATTGGATAGCTTTGATCTTGGTAGGGTCAACAATAATGCCTTATTTATAAATAATGTGTCCTAAATAATAAATTTTTGATTCATAAAATGCACATTTAGATAATTTTTTATAAATCTTATGTTGTCTTAGTATTTACAGGACTAGATGAAGGTGTTGATCATGTTTAGCCTCATTTTTGGAATAAATTAGAATATCATCAATAAAAACTAGAACAAACTTATCCAATAAATCTCTAAATATGTTGTTCATAAGATTCATGAAAGCTGTAGGTGCATTGGTTAAGCCAAAAGGTATAACTGTAAACTCATAGTGCCCATATCGGGTTGTAAAGGTAGTTTTATGTATGTCCTCTTTTTTTATTCATAGCTAATGATAACCAGATCTCAAGTTAAACTTAAAAAATACTACAACACCCTTCATTTGGTCAAATAAGTCATCAATTCTAAGTAAAAGGTAATATTTTTTTATTTTTACCTTATTCAACATGATGTAATCAATGTAAAGCCTTAGTATACCATTCTTATTATTCACAAAGACTACTAGAGCACCCTAAGGAGACACACTTGGCTGAATGCTTTTGTTATCTAAAAGTTCTTTCAATTGAACTTTCAAATCTTGTAGATTAGCCACATTCATATGGTAAAGTGCCTTAGATATAGGTGCAAACATGGGTATAATGTCAATAGAGAATTCAAATTCTTGCTTAGGTGGTAACTTGGATAGATTTTTAGAAAAAACATCCATAAAATCCCTTAGAATAGGAAAATTTACATGTTATACCTCTTTTTCATTGGATATTTCTTGTAGTTGGATTGCATAGAGCTTACAACCCTTCCTAATATCTCTTTTCAATTGTAAGGCTGAAAGTGTTTTACATCTCGTGAACCATTGCATGCCTTGTAATTATATAATTTTAACAAGGTCATTGGTGTATTGTACTCTTTTGCCCACATAATCAAGTGTGGCTTGATGTTCATTCAACCAATCCATCTCAAGAATGAGATCATAATATCTCAAAAACATGAGAAAAAGATTCATCTTGGTCTTAAAAACATCAAGATCTAATTTTACTTATTCCAAGCACTCAAGAATAGGTACTTGCTTACTGGTACCAAATTCAACTTCCCAACTTTATCTTATCAAAATGGGTTTACTATTACAATTTTTAGAAGTAATAAGAGAAATAAAATAATCTGTTGCACTAGAATCAATCAAGATAGTCAAATAAAAAATATTAATTGTACTTTGAGTCTCAATTGGAGTGGCCTGCATGTTAGCATTGTGATTATCAATAGTAGCATGTACTCTATGGTTCACTATTTTTCTTAATTTAAGTTTAGGATAGTCCTTTTTATAGTGGTTATCACCACCTTCCCAACACATAATTGGTTTTGAAGATGCTACTAGAATAGTGTTAGCACCCATGGTAGGTACATGTTGGTTATTTTGATATTGTTCCTTTTTTTAAGAACTAACTTTGGAAGATCCATGGGACTTGAAATTTCTATTTTGATTGAAAAACTTCCTAAAATTTTTATTAACTCTTGAAAATCTATTGTTAGGATCATATTTTTTGGAAGTTCTTGTTCACAAAAGAAAGGTTCTTTGTTTTAGATTACTGCTTGTTTGACTTGAATTTTTGTCTTGCCTTTTGGTGAGACTTTTATTTATGCTTAGACCTGTAGGCTAATTCGATTACTATAGCCAAATTTTTTGGATTTGTCATGTTAACATCATACATCAGAATCTCCATAAGACCAAACTTGAACTTAGTGATCTTAGTTTCCTCATCATGCATATAATTCACATGATGCAACAAGTTTAGGAAGTTATTTTTATACTTAATATAGACATGTTCTCTTTCTTTAAGAGCTAAAAATCAATGATTTTATACTCCTTATAGTTTGTATTTAGATACCTCTTACAAAACTAAGACTCAAAAATAGATCAAGACAGGTTCAAGGGTTGATATCCTTCAAAATCACAAAGGTGGTTCCACCATAATGTTTTAGGTCCTACTAACTGATAGGTTGTTACTCTGACTTTCACATTGAAAGGCATATTATGCAAATTAAAGTACTTTTGTAAGTGTACCAACCAAGCATCGACTGCATCACCCAATTATTCAACCAAAAAGGTAGGCTAAGAAAGCTTTTTCAACTCTTTGATGATTGGGTCAACAATGGTCAAAGATAGTTCTTAAATTATAGGTCTTTTCACTTGTCCCATTTCTAACATGGGTACTTCCTCTTAGGATACCCCCTCAATATTGTTCAATCTTTGCTCCTAGTTATCAATCTTTCCTTACAAGGTGTTAAGGGCTATCAAAATTCCACTAAGAATTCCTCATACTTATGGGTTAGAATCCTACTGATTGCTTCAGCATTAGGTACCTTAGTATTACTATCAACATTATTCACAGGTAGTTTTTCTAGGTTGTAAACAAGGATGTGACCTCGATGACCCCTTCCTTGTAAAAAGAGTTTAAGACATTTAAGTAATTAAAATTGAACTATATATTAAAATAAATAACTTAAACAACCATTTATAGTGAATTTCAATTAGGTAACTAGTTAAGAAATAATTCTTTTCATTCCATATTCCATAAATGAATGCTTAAAGATATCATTGTGTTAAAAATTCATTTGTAATTCAACTAGAAAACAAGAAAATAACAAACATTCAACAATAATATTTAAGCATGGAATCCAACCTCACAAGCAATGAAGTTCATCCAAGTTTCAAGATGAGTGGAACCCAAATAAAAGGTTCTTCATAAGAAACTCTTAAAAATTTCACTGTAGACAGCCGAAGCAATAAGGCAAACAAGTTCAGCTATCAAGAATGAAGGTAAAGAAGATCAAACGTATAAAAATTAAGTATCATTGAATTTATTAAGGTGATATGATGACTTACTTATCATATTTTATTTCATTATGGTTTCCTTTAAATTTATTTATTTAACCAAATAAATAATCTAAGTCAAACATTATACATTTTCATTCTTACTTTGTAAGAATTAATTAACTATTAATTATTTTATTAAACAATATAAGAATTTACTTATTAATCTCAGATTTTAAATTTTGACATATATAAATTAAGAAGTAATATTTTATAATTGTAAACAGAATGCATACCTTGCATGCAACTAGATATGTCTGAAGTGCATGATCGAAAAGAGCATTTGATTTATTTTTCTCATGGTCCATCTATCAAAGTTTATACATTGCTGAAAGGATTAAGATGCCCATATGCATCCATCTATTTATGTCCAAAAAGTAATAAGCTTAACTCCAATACTAATTTATCTAATGCAAGTTAACTGCATAACATCTATGTAATCTATCTATTTAGATTTAAACAATTTCAAATTAAAAAACTAATGTAAGACATCTATAAATATGTTTTCATAAAGCTAAATTAAATATTAACTTATTCTACAACATAACTTATATATGATCTATTTATTATAAATAGAACATATTTTAATAATTTAGATTTAATGTAAAAATATCTAAGTCTAAATTAGCATTCCTATATTTATTAATTCTGCTAGAATCAAGAATTAATAAGACTATGAATATTTTAAATGATGTATGCATATATTGAAACTTAAACCAGCTTGAATATAATTAATCATCATAAAAAACAATAGATCAATGTAAGATCATATGACATACATATATGAATTAATGGCATACCCAATTAATTTCAATTTGTTATTATCATAAAGAATATTAAATCAATGTAGGATCATCCCTATAGTATAATATCTTCAGCCAACAATTAATTTACCTTGTTAAATATTCAATTTTCATTTCCAATTCATTCATAACAGTCATTAACAACCATCAAGATCAATATATTAATTAAATTCAAAGATAAAAACTATAGTCCATGCTAATTAATCAAATCAACAATTAAATTTTCTTACTGCCTTTCATATGTGTGTATGAAGTCATCAAAGAATAGCGTTGATCACAAATAAATTGATCCTATGAGCCCAACCATCAGTTTCCCTCACCACCCAATCATCATCAGGATTGTAGTTGCAGTAATCGAGAACATGAGATGAATTCTAAGTACATCATATCCTTTCAAGGTGAGATGAGAATAATTAATCCATCTAAGTATAGATCAAGAGTAGGGATGGTTATCCTAGGGTATTGAATGATATAGAAAGGATTAACTCTAATCCATTATATATCCTTTGAAATTATCCTACTTGGAACCCCATCCAATATCATGACAAACCATAACCATCTTGACCCATAATGTATACTTTTAAATATTTAGGTCTAGTCTAGGAATGACATCCACACATTTCACAAGAACCCAAACATTAACAAAATAAAACCAAATAAAGTAATAATGTAAACATAATATAGCTTCATCATAATTATTAATTAGACATAATTAAAAATAAGTAGTCAAACCTTCACAAGTAACTAGTTTGAATACAACCTATCCAAGCTTAAATCGACTAAGTTAAGTTTTAATAAAGACATCAATAATAAAATCATATTATTAAAATATCTCAAGTGACATGCATCATTATACATTTATATATATCACAAGTATAATCTTGTAATTTAATGCAAAGCTTAACGCAGTCAAAGGACATGATTATAAATAAACACCATATGACTGAGTTAATAATAAACATGACCAAAATAATCAAGACCCAATAATAGTCATGACTTGAACAAACCAAATACCAGGGTCAAGATTAAATACTATGATGAAGCAAGTGATGTGCATTCGAATGACCTAGTCATGGAATAAGATAGCACAGTCACATACATATATATTGAAACCATGAAACATAGATATACCTATATATGTATACACTATATATATATATATATATATATATATATATATATATATATATATATATATATATATATATATATATATCTATCTATTTCAATGTAAATAAACACCTATATAGTTTGAATCATGAAAGAAAACATAACACAGTCAACCCAAGACACAACTAGTTAATTAAATAGAATACCACAATCGATTAAATGAACATAAATTATAAAAGATAAGGCTTAAATTGATTTAAATAAAATACCAATGTTTCAAACATCATACCATATAACACAATCATAGTCAAATCTAGAATTTAAATATAAATCCATGACTTACCATTCCTACCTATAGATATAAGGCTTGCACTTTTTGATAAAATAAGGAAAAATCCAACTATTATTAATCCTAGGAATGCATATATAAACACCACATGATACAAATCAATAAAAAACTAGCATGAACATTATAAATGAAAAACATGATAATAACACCTAGTCTAGATAAGTCCTTAATATTTTAAACAAATAAACCAAATTATTGAAAGATAATGACCCTAAGACAGTCCAACTAGCATAGTCATTGGGTTGATATATCTTTAAAATAATTATAATAGACCGATATATTAATATTGATGACTATAGATATTTTAAAGGAACCCATATATATTTAGAACTAACACAGTTGATGTACAAATAAACACAATTACCCACATTCAATAAAACCCAATTGACACCAAAACATGTCCCAACTTATAGTCATGAAAACACCATTGATTCTTTAAGGATGCAGACATACATGTACATAATAAAAACAACCCAATTGTCATTTTTGTAAACACAATCAACTCAATAATTTTTTCAAATTTATATGCATGAAAGCATAATCCATGACCCATTATGGAAATAACAAATGATGGAAAGCATATTCAAACTAGATAATATATATGGTATATACATTCATTGCAATTTTATATGCAATAGAATGTATATATATATATATATATATATATATATATATATATATATATATATATATATATATACCTCTATAGTTGGGCGGGGGGAGGGGGGGTTCAGGGGTCTATGCATGCACCTAAAAGTCTTAAGACTTTTGGCTGCATGAGCAACCTCTAAATATTTATTTTCATTTTAATATAGTTAACCAAAAAGCAAACCCAAAAAACCAAATGACTTACATGAAAACACAAAAGACTCCAAAAATTCAAAAGATAAGAACCTCTATTTCTTCACCAAGCATTGCAATGTATTTTCCAAACCATCAAGCTCACCATTAAAAAATAGTCAAGATTTTTATTGTTTTCTCTCCAAAATTTCCATCTTCTTAACTCTTCTGCCCACTATCCAAACTTCTCATTCTTTCTGTCCACTCCCCCATACTCCAATCACTTTGCATTCAATTTTAGGAGAGAGAAACACCTCTAAATCCTAAGACAATCCATGCCAACCTTGCCATTAATGATGAGTCTTGAAGGCTCCTTAATTAATCAATCTACCACCAATAATAAATAATATTAGTGATAAACCAAAATCATTAACCATAAACCAACCTTACTAATATTGAAACCTTCATAAAAAACCACCTACCTCATTAAATGAGGTTAATACAAGTCCCGGTCGATATAATATTTAAAATAATAACAACTAATTAAACCAAGTCTATGCCAAGGTCATGCCATGACCATTTAGTCATTGAAACAACATGCCACCAGCCTAGTAATAATGCTAGGTCGAATGGGGTAAAATATGAATGTAGGGTGATAAGGGTTCCCAAGGGGTGGGTATGTTAGGTCCAAGTAGGTCTTGGTAGGTTTAGGTATAGAACTGCATAGGTGACTAGGATCCATGGTGAAATAAAGAAGATTCAAAGATTGCATGATAGAGGAATGGAATGGAGATGTGCATATAGAAATAAAGGCTATGACCAACAAAATATATAACATATTATAATGGAAAATAACCATAAATAGTGAATTATAACAACATTGGAAAGTATAGTGGTAAGCACAAGTACAAAGACCTCAATAAACAAACATAATGGTTAATCAAAATGTCTAAAGGATAAACAAAATAAAAAATATACTCGTTGTACATGTTGATGTGCTCAAGATTCATTGGTTTTGAGAATACAACGTTCAACATCTACCTAGCTCATAGACAACCTATAACAACTAAAAATGGTATAAATTGCATTATGTCATTAATTGATAATTAATACAGATTTATAAAATCATCATCAACAATAATAAGTTCATGAAATAATTAATCATAGAATTAAGTACATAGCCAACACTACTACTAGTACCACAGATAATTTAGTTAAATAACAACTGATAACCATTCTAATAATCATAATGTAAATGTCATAATAATAGAATATATAATGAAAATATGGTATTGTGACATTCATCTGATGCTAAAGATTAGTGACTAATAGATGTTACATGTTTATTTATGGTTAACATGCTTAGTGTGTTATACTAGGGTCATTAATTATATTCTCATGGTAAAATTTAATGAAATAATATTAGGAAATTATTTTTTTTAAATATATTATGTTATTTTAGTAAATCTTAGTGGGGATGTTACATTGTGATATCAAATCTATGGCTCAAACTCTAGAACTTAATGAGTCCACTAACATTTTTGTATCCTTCTATTGAGTATAAAGGAGAATGGTGCAAGCTAGAGCATCTAGTGAGGCTCTTTCAAATGTCAATAACAATAACCCTCCATTTGATCTTAACCAATTTGCCAATGAGCAAGCAACAAAGTTATATCAAATTTTTACAACCATGAATGAAACTAGGGACCAAATTATAGCCATGGAACAAGAAATTTAAGGATAAAAAGAGGAAGGTCATTAAGATGTACCTAAATAACATCCTATTGAGCAGGAAATACCTCAAAAATAAAGTCATGAGGAAGTGCCTTAGGATGCGAGAGTATGTGTAGCTACAAAATTAGATAGAGATATAAAAAAGGTGAATCCCCCTAAGTTCTATTGAACCGTTAGGGAAGATGCAGTTGAAGCATGGTTGACTGATATGGAGAAGTATTTTGAGATTTAAAACTACTCTAAAGTAACCAGAGTAATTTGGGGTCTTCCCAGTTGGTTGGTGAATTAGCTACATGGTGGGTCAACAAAAAGTTGAAATGAATCTTAATTATACTACCACTACATGGGAGTAGTTTATGAAACTGTTTAGATCATGGTGGCTTCCATAATTATACTTTGATTAAAAGTTTACAAATTTTTAGAATCTAAAGCAAGGAGACATATTGATGAATGAGTATTGGGAATAGTTCACCAAAATTTTGAAGTATGTACCTAAGTATCAAGAAAATGAGAGGTTCAAAATTATAAAGTTCATCATGGGATTAAAAACCTAGATTGGTGGAGAAGTGGACATTTATAGACCATCTACCATGAACCAAGTCTTTAAGAAGGTAGTTAAACAGGAACAAAAGTTACAATCTCTTGCTCAGGTCATATATAAGTTTAAGAAAAAGTTTAGAATTTATAAGACAACTTTTAAAAAGAAGAAATATAAGTAGAAGAGTGGAGAATCCAAAAGTCATTTCAAGAGTTAGAATTCTATATTCAATAGTGGTTCAGGTAACAAAAAATTAGGTAATGATTTCAAAGGTGGTTTCAAAGGAAACCAAAAATCTGATAGGAATGGCCCACATGAATGTTGATTCTTTTGTATAGGTGACCATTTTAAGCATGAGTGTACCTATGATAAGTCAAGGAACAAAGGTTTTGCTTTTCAATAAGGAATTTTTAAGCAACATATTCATTCATTAGTTGATTATTGGCAAGCTAAATTCCAAGTTTCACCCATAACTATCAGGTATTTTATTTGAACATCTAGTTTCTATTTTAATAGATACAAGGGATACAAAATGTTTTATATCTCTTAGAATGGTAAATAAGTTATATATAAAATTTATATTAATGGTAAATGCATGGTTGGTATAATATGGAAATGAGTCAAAAGTCAAAGTTGGCAAGTGTTTAGTTGAAGCTGAGATTAGGTTGCTCAAATTCATAATAGTAGTGGATCTTTATGCAACACCGTTAGGGTCATATGATGTGATCCTAAGAGTCAATTGTATTACAAATCATAAATCTAAGGTTGACTGATATCTAAAAAAGGTTGAGTGTCAGGATAATTTTTAAAATCAAACACTAATTCAGGGTAAAAAAAGAGAGTTGAGGCTTAGGTGGATTTGTATAATGCAACTCAGGAAGGCTCAAGGAAAAGGGTGTCAAGCATTTATCATCAAGATAAATGAAATGGAGGAATATAAGGAACCATCAATTGAATATTATCATTTCTTTAAGAATTTTCATGATATGTTTTTGAAGGAATTACTAGGATTGCCTCCTAAATGTGAGTTTAATTTCTCTATTGATATCATACCTAGATCAAAACCATAATATAAAGCACTGTATAGAATGACATCCACTAAATTGGTTGAATTAAAGGCTCAACTATAGGAATTATTATCAAATGGGTTGATCATACCAAGTGTGTCACCATGGGGTGTACCATTTATCTTCACCAAGAATAAGAATGATACTCTTCAACTTTGTATTGATCATAAAATATTGAATAAAAAGATTATCAAAAACAAATATTTGCTACCTCGTATAAATGAAATTTTTGATCAAATTCAAGGAGCAAAAATCTTTTCTGAGGTTGATCTTAGATCAAGATATCATCAACTAAGGATAAAATATTTGGATATTCTAAATAAAGTGTTTAGAACTCGATATGGGCACTATGAGTTTATAATGTTACCATTTGGGTTGACAAATACTCCTGCAATGTTTATGAATCTTATGAACAGTGTATTCAAATATTATCTAGATCATTTTGTTTTGGTCTTTCAAGATGACATTATTATATATTCCAAGGATGAATAATAGCATATTTAACATTTGGAACTGGTTTTGCAATGATTGTGAAAGCACAAGTTATATGAAAAGTTGTCCAAGTGTGCATTTTTCCAAAAAAATACAATATATAAGACATATTATCTCTATAGATGTTATTTTAGTAGATATATAAATAATAAGATCTATTTTAGAGTGGTAAACACCAAATAATGTCCACAAGGTAAGAAGTTTTATGGGATTAGTGGGCTAATACAGGAAATTCATTTTAATTTTTTCTAAAATATCTAATTTGATTACCTCTCTACTGCATAAGAACAAAAGTTTTATCTAGTTAGATAAGTGTGAATTAGATTTTCAATAATTGAAAAGAAGACTTACTTTAGCACCAGTACTAAGAGTTCCTAATCCCAATGGTCAATTTTTAATGATCACAGATGCATCTGGGGAAGAATTTGGAGGGGTCCTTATGTATGATGGTACAGTGGTATCCTATGAATCAAGAAAGCTGAAGCCTTATGAGGTGAAATATGCCACTCATAACCTTAACTTGTAGTAATTTTACATGCTTTATAAGTTTAGAGGAATTATTTATTGGGAAAACCATTTTAGCTCAAGAGTGATAACTTGAGACTCAAAGTACATCTTCACCCAAAAGAATCTGAATGCTCATCAAAAACATTGGTTAGAGTTCTTGTCTAATTATGATATCAACTCAAATGTAAGGAAAATAGAGTAAATGATGTGTTAGGTCATATAAGGTACATACTAGCCATGGATACTATTAGGAGTAATTTTAGGGATCAAGTGGTCAAACTCCTACTAGAAGATGAATTCTATGATTAGGTAAAAAAAGTGTTATCTAAGAATGCTCATAATCTTAGTTGTAAAGGATTCAAGATAGAGAATGATGGTCTTTTACAATACAACAAAAGGATGTATGTACCAAATAGGGAGAATCTAAAGAGCACATTGCTAAAAGAACTATACAATGCCCCATATTCAAGACATTTAAGAGTAACCAAAATCATGGTAGAGCTTAGACCACTATATTTTTGAAATAAAATCAAAAAAGATGAAGTGGAATTTGTGTTACATTGTCTGGAATGTCAGCATGTGAAATCTAAACATGTATATATGGATGGATTTTTGTATCCATATGACATAGAATAATGGAAATGGTAGGTGATAAGTATGGAATTTGTCCAAGGTTTACCATTATCATTGAACATGTATGACATGATCTTGGTTGTAGTTGATAAACTAACCAAGGTATCGCATTTTATACCAGGCGATTTGATAGATGATGCACCTACTCTTGTAAAGAGGTTCATAAAGGAAGTGTATCATTTACATGGATTTATAGAGAATATCATTTTGCATTGTGATCTAAATATAACTCCTAGATTTTAGTTAACTCTAAATTTAACTTTGGGTACACAACTAAACTTCATCACTGCATATCACCCATAGACTAGTAGTCATACTAAGTGAGTTAATCAGGTGTTAGAAGATATCCTAAGTATGTATTTCATAGATCAATAAATAAGTGGGAAAGATATCTTCCATTGGTTTATTTTGTTTACAATAACTCCTACCAATCAAATTTGAAGATTGTACCATTTGAAGCATTGTATAGAAGAAGGTGCATGACACCAATTAATTGGGATAGAGTGGAAAATAGGGCAGTCTTTGGACCTGAGATGTTTTTAAAAATGAAAGATAAAGTCAGATAAATTAGGTAGAGATTGGTTGAGGCCAATTATAGGTAAAAGAGTTATGTTGATTTGAAGAGAATAGCTAGGTAGTTTTCAATAGGTGATAAAATACTCTTATAGGTTAAGTTGCAAAAGAGCTCAATTAAATTCAAAAAGTCAGCAAAACTTTTACCAAGATATGTGGGACCTTTCAAGGTTTTGGAAGTGGTTAATCTTATAGTGTATAGGCTTGCATTACCAGCCTCTCTAGCTCTATTTTATAATGTCTTCCATGTATATTATCTTAAAAAGTATATAGTTAATCCTTCACATGTGTTGGATTGGAATGATTTTTAAGTTTTAGATCCTGAGGTGGTCATGGTATAACCAATTAGAGTAATTGACACTTTCAAACTTCATTTTTATAATACTAAGTGTCATAGTGCTACTTGGGAAGACTATGATGAGTTATGTAGGCTATTTTCACATTTGCTTACTTGATTTGATGTTTTATACTATGTTATTTTTTCCATTGAATAATATTTTTAATTCAGAACTAGTGTTTTAATAAGTGTCATCAAGATGATGAACAACTTTAAGGGGAAAGATGTTACATCTTGATTTCTCACTAATCTAATTTACCTAATTATTCATGGATTATTATGGTTGTTAAATTGATTAATTATTATTTAACTAATATGTAAGTCATATGTTGTTTTGATTACATGATTACATTGTTATGAGTTAGATGTATTTGTACATTTTTTACATTATGATCATATTGATTAGTTATTATAATAGTATTTTGTGATATACATCATGATTTTATGGGATAACTACCTTTTTGTTGTGAGTTGGATGTAGGAGAGATTCATCCCTCAGAACATGATGGAGGGGAAGCATCATCAGAGAAGATGGCATAGATAGAGGTATTGGAGGATGATAGAGGAAAAATTATAACCCATACACGTGCCATGATAGATAAAACTCATTATATGCATTGTTTGAATTATTACCTTTAGTATGTCTTTGATGCTATCTCCATTTAAATGATTGATTATGTATGTTAGTTGTGATTTTAGTTAGTTTAATGATTGTTAGGATCTAATTTTGTGTGATTTTATTATAATTATTATACATATATTAAATTTATAATGATGCTTTTGATCATGTTGAGTGATCGTATTCATGATTGATTAATACTAATGCTTTACAAAAAAGTAAATCTACATGAATAGTATCTATTTACTACTGTCTATAGACTAATCAGAATGCCTTTTTAATGTTTTAGAAAATTAACTATTTATCATTATATTATTCAAGAAATATCATTATTTGGATTAACACCTTAATATTTAAAGATAACTAAAGACATTAGATAGTCTATATAAAGTAGCAATAACAATGACCATGTTATAATACCATTATGTTTTGGTATAATAGTTGTGTGATTTACCATTTTAGTTAAAATAATATAATTGACTTTATACTAGTCACTTTATTATTCAAAGTCATAATGATTGTGATACTTTTGTTAAGTTATTATAAATCTTGCATTATTATCATAAGACTATTTTATGAACTAAACCTAGTCATTATTTGAATGAATAGTCAATGGTGATGTTCGAAGTGTTAGTTATCATTGATAATTATGTTAATAGTGTAATTTTTTGGAGTTGATACATGGGCATGTAACATCAATAGACCATTCATGAATTAAGATATTAAAATAATGGTTAAAGAATTTTGGAGAAAGTTTGAGAGAATTAGGGTTTTCTTGGATATGTCAAAATGGAATTAACTGAGATTAGTTTTAGTTTTGGTAGATAATGGAGATTATGCATGGATAACTATGAGCTTCATGCCAATAGTTGCATGCAAAGCATGAATGAGAAATATGAAAAAAAAATAAGGATAAGAGGGGACATGGAGAAGAGCATATAACAACATAGAGAAGAGAAGAAATAAGAGCATAGAGAAAGAAAGGTGAGTATTTTTTTGGTTTATACAGTTTCATCTAGAATCTATTATAAAGTTGGTGATGTTATTTTTTTTTTTAACTCATAAGAATTATGTGTATAAATTTGTCTCTTAGGGTTTTGGAAAGGATTGCATTTTATAATAGATATAGGTTTATCCCTGTGGATGGCTCGACCATTCACAACACTAAACCTATATCCTCTAAATCCCTATGAATGCAAACAAATCTTGTGTGTGTGTATCTAATAGGGTTTTATGGATTTATTTTTTGTGATAGAAAAATTCCATATCTTAATAACTATAGGCTTTGGAATTTAGTTTTAATAAAGGTGAGGACTGAGTTTTGTTTAGGAAATATTTATTATGTATATCTACTCAATTAGGTTTATATCAAAATTCTTAGCATATATATATTACATAGGACTTGTGTATATTTTAATAAATATGAATTATGAGTTGTTTGATAAATGAATGGTTTGATATGGAAATTATGTGTATTTCTTGTTATGAATTCCATTTAGGGTATGTCAGGTATGAATTGAGAGCTTATGTCTTAAAAACCATGAATATATAATTAAGGACTATATACATTAGTTTCTTGTAACTATGAATATATATGAGGAATGTGTACATATGATTATAAAAACCATGAATATATATGTATAAATTATGTTTAATTGGTTTCAAAACCAAGATCTTATATAAAAAAGACTGTGTGCATATTCATTTGAATCCTTATATGATAAATAAATATGTGTAAACTAGTTTGAGATTAAGATAGAGCAATTCCTAGAATGGAAATAGTGAATGGTTAAGTCCTATATCAATTTTGTATTCTTAGTATAGAATTATGTGATGTGTGTGGTGACAACTATAACCTTTTAGTTGTTTAATAACATATATCAATGGTAGACATTAGTGTCAATTTGGATATCTATATTGCTAAGGTTCCACACACACACACACACACATCAAGTAACTTATATTTTGTTTACTTGGATTGGGTATTAGATTCAAACCCTTTTATAAATATATAACAAATATTTAAGAGCATGAGTTTATATATATAGTAAATTTGATAGAGTCAAACTTATAATGATATATATGTTAATGTATTTGAAGTGATGCATGAATTTTGTAAGGTTTGAATACATATACAAACTATGTAAAGGTTTGTTGTTATATGGTTCACAATGAATTGAGATTGGGTGTTGATTTGAATTATTTGATATTTATTGAATTGAGATATGTTTAAAACCTACAGTAAGTAAACAAAGTAGAATATACATATGAATAGTCTATTAATTATCATACTCTATCTATCAACATTTCAAGAAAGTTATACAATTTAAAGACCCAAGTTGGGAGAATTAGGGTAAAAGACTTAAATGGTTTTTATTATAAATGTATTATGACCCAAGAAGTAAATAAGAATAAGGTTTTTGGCAATGTTGATATCATATGATGGATCATGAATGTATTTTGTGAATAGGTAAATGATAATGGTTTGTTATAATCATATGAAGTTATTATTAGAAAATATAAATGACTGTTAGTTTAACATAAAATAATATTTATATATGTGATTGAGTATTTGTATATAGTAAATTTATGTATATATTTAATATGTAAAAGTGAATGTATATATGAAATATATTTATATGAGGAACTTAGTTACTCATATACATATATAGCATATATTTATACATTGGGATGTGTGCTTATATCTATAGTTTTTATTTATTGTTAAAATCAAGTCATAAAATCTTGAGAGGACACTATAAATATATGCATATAGTATCTTGAAAGTACAAGTTGTATAAATAAAAGATTATGTATCATGTGAGAAAAGACTTGTTATGAAGTATTTGATCTCTATAGTTAGTATGACTAGTTATTTATAATTGATAAATGTGTCAATATAAATTAAAATATAATATTTTTATTTGTCATAGATGGTACTGCATTTAAATTACTTATTAAAATTGGAAACATGTAGTCTAAATATGAGTTATATCTAGTTGGTATAGAATGTTCTTGTTTATATTTTTATTTATTATTTATGTGATAAATAATATATTTGAGATTCATTGCATACGTTTGATGGACTAAATGTATGTATTTTAGATTATTCCTATATTAAGTTTGTTTTATGTTTGCAAGTAGAAATTAATATGTTTGAATCTATTGGTTATATATTATATTAACTAAATCTTGCATTGTTGGTACTAAAAAAGCAGCGAGATGGACTTCACTAGCTTGCTTAACATCACTAATACCAGATGAAAGTAATTCGATCAAGTGGTGTGTATGAATTTGATTTATCTTAGATATCATTAACTATTTAAAAACTTTTACCAAAGTAATGTTTAGTTAAACATTGTCATTTTATATGTATGGTTTATATGTTGTTTTGATATCATGTTAAAATGTATTTTATTTATGGTACACATCATGTATTAGAAATGTTATAGCACATAGGTACTAGCTTATCTCTCTAGATTCTCACACTATCTTTATCTATCTATCCATGAAGAGAGGGTCATTCCCTGATTGAGGGTTATGAAAAGTATTGATGGTCCATGGTTGGTGTGAAAAAATACTCAGATGATGTTCTCCCTCCCCATAATAGTACTTATTTAGAAACTATAATTGAAATTATCATAGATATTGGAGTTCATGAGACTCATGCTCCATGGGGCCTTTTATCTCATATTATATTTATTATTGAAATAATATCTTGATGGAAATGTAATTATTTTCTCATTTGTACATTGATAGCAGTGGCTGTATTATTGTACCGATAATGGTTAGAATATATAATTAATTTTTATATGTAATTATGTTTTGTTTCATATGATGCTAGTGATTAGTAACTAATACATGTTACAAGTATTTGTATGGTTAACATACTTGATGTGTTATACTAGGGTCACTAATTAAATTCTAGTGGTGAAACATAATGAAAGAATATGTAGAAATTAATTTAAAAAATATATTACATTATTTTATAAAATCTCCGTGGAGATGTTACAATTGAAAATATCCATGTTAGATATTATGTACTTGATAGTTATAATGGTTATTTTGTTATTCAAAGATATCAATTTAAAATTATATTCCTTAATCTAAATTATTAATGATTTGTCTGTAAAACTTAATATATTAAAAATAGATGTAGACTAATGCTTGGCTAATAAAATTACTTACAGTAGTGATTTGGAAATTATTTTATCTATAAGTCAAGAACCTTATTGAGTAGGTCAATTAAATATTATTTAGGTGAAAATTAGTAGTCATTTGGATAAACAAATATTATAATATCTAAGATTCATAGTTAGATGATAGCTTTAGTGTTAAGAACACATAATTTGAATATTAAAATAATGTTAAGAACATAATTTGATAAGAAAACATTGATAATTATAGACTTAAAATATAGTTAATTTAATTTTCCTTGATATTATGAAATTATGGATTAATCTTAATATGTAGTATTAGTTATACAATTAATATTGGGTTAAACAAATGTAGTTGAAATTAATGAGTAATATTAAAAAATTATAATCCAAATTATTACTTAGTGTCTTGACGTAAATATTATAATTCTCATAGCTTAATCATTGTAGAAACTAAAATTGAATAGGTTGATTATGTTGGGTCTTGAGGTATCCTTTAAAATATTATTAGTAGATTGTAAATGAATTTGAGACTTAATTCATCTATTGAAAAGCATATGAATAGATATATCATCCTCTAAATTTTTTTGTTGATGGTTAGATGATTGCATGCACTTTTATAAGATTTAGTGCAACTTTATACTAAGAGTTTTCTATTTAGAAATCAACTAAATCAATTCAAAAATAGGTTTAAAATTAATACCCAAACTTAAGATTTTATGAAAAGGAAACTTATAATCTCTATACTTATCATATGTGAATTGTGTTCTCTAATTGTTATTTTTTTTACCATGTTATGATAATTTTCATGGATCCGATTCTAGAAATATTTGATAATTTTCTGCACTTGATTTTCTTTTTTAACCTGTGAGGTCGATTCAAAATTGAGTTTCCTAAAATAACTAGAGGAGTCATAAAGATAAACTAGAGTTTGATAGCATTTTTTTACCTTTAAATTTATATAGGAGCCTTTAATTTTAGATTTTATTTCTATTAAATTTTAGTGACTCCTTTCCAAATTAAATTTATTTATAAATTTTTATTGTTCTTGATTTTAATCTGTGAGGTCACTCCAAAAAGGATGTTGTAATAATCGTCTAGTTTAACGTTTATTGAATATGAAATTTATAACCTATCATTTTTAGTTTTATATTAATGTATAAATTTTTGTATTTGGTTTTTAGTTTCATTTAATATTTTTAGTGAATCTTCCTTGAACCCTATAAGTCATTATTTTCTAGGAATGACATAAAATATCTTAAGTGTTGTTTTATTCATTATTACTTTTATTCATTTCAAATATTAATTTTATGAAACAATATTTCTTTTGTAGTTATGTTATCATAAAAATTTGACCCATTTCCTATATTAGTGTAAACCTTTGTCTGGGTATTTATTCTAAAGTCACTTTTTAGTCTATTTTGCCCAGTTGAACCTTTGTATCCTTAAGAATAAATTTGACATTTTAATCTATGGCATTAACACACTTACCCCTACGATTATATTTATTTGTAAATATATATTTATGAATGTCATCAGAGTTAGAATGTGATTTTTTTAATTTAAAAAGTTAAAACTATAATATTTATCTTCTACTTAGTTGTGGGGTTCTCATAAGCAAATTGTAATAGTCTAGCCTTAAGTGTCTATGTATGCCTTCTAAACATTTAAAATTTACATTGTGTCAACTGAGGGAACATTAATGACTAATTTAAGTTTCTATGTATGCCTTCTAAATATTAATGACTAATTCAAGTTTTATTTGAGCCTTGACTCTTGTGTGTTTTGCCTTGTGCAGTAGATTGAAGTGTAATTGGTTGGACCACAACTTTGTTGTGGTATTGTGTTTTGTGTTATCTTGAGTTGCATGATATATTAGTTTTATTGTATTTATATGCATATGATTTAGCATGTTCATTGGATTTTATATAAAAAAAGTTTAGTGTGGTTTTGTGTGTACCTAAGATGTAAATTTTGGACATTACAATAATAAAATAAAATTATTGAAAGAAAAAATTGAACCATCCTTAAAATGACTATAGTAATGTTACATTTTGGAAATATTCCTAAATTATTTTAGGTTGAATCCATGAATATTGATGTGCATATTATAAATATATTACCTATTAAATATTTAAATAGTTTTACAACCTTATAAATGTGGTTTAATAAAAAATTAAATGTTAAAACCTTAGAATATTTGCTAGTCTTAATTCCATATTTATTCCTAAATTAAAAAAGAAATAAATTTGATCATACCTCATATTCTTGCATTTTCATAGGTTATGAACAAAAAACTAAAGTATTAAGAGTTTATGATCCATCTAAATGAAAAATCGTTGAAAATAAGAATGCCCAATTCCTTGAAAAACATTTTTGTGAGCCTTTTGTGGAACCCCCTCAAAGTGATTTTTTTGATGAGCCTAACTCTTTTATTACTCCCTATGAAGAAATAAATTTTCTAGAGGAAGTTGATCTAATTTTGGATAATTTAGAGTTTGAAGAGGAATGTTCTCCACCTTGTGTTCAAATTAAAAGACTTAAATGGAATGAATCCCTAATTTAGTCATCTAATCTTGATAATATTAGTAAACTAATTAAAAGTCAACATACCTATCATGTTTTGATGACTCTGTATGAATATGAACTTCAATATTTTGAGGAAGCTATTCAATATGATAGATATAAAATTGTTATGCGAGTTGAATATAAAGCCTCAATTAAAAACTAGATTTTTGGATCTTGTCCTGCCTCTACCTAAAAATTATCTTGTTGATTCTAGGTGGCTTTACAAAATCAAATATAATTCAATTAGTAAAATTAATAAATTTCAAACTAGATTAGTTTCATGTAGTTTTACTTAAAAAATCAAGATTGATTGTGTTGAAATCTTTGCTCTTATATCAAAAATGAGTACTGTTAGATTGCTTATTTCCCTTTCAACTCCAAATGGTTTAGATTATATAACAAATGGACATAAAAAATGTCTTCCTAAATTATGATATAGAAGAAAAAAATATTCATGACTCAGTGTAAAGACTTCACTGAACCTAACAAATAATACTATTTTTGTAAGTTAAAAAAATCTATTTATGGTTTAAAACAAGCTCCTAAAATTTTGTATTCTAAAATCATTAGTTATTTTATAAAATTAGGTTTCTCTAACCATTATTCTGGTGATTATCTCTCTGTAAAATTTAAAAAATTATGTTATCTTAATTGTATTATATGTTGATGATATTTTTATTACTAGTGATCAAATTAGTTTAATTCTTAAATATAAATATAAATTAAGTCAATCTTTTAAAATGACTGATCTAGGCACTCTTCATCAATTTTTAAGAATGGTTGTATTTCAAGATATAAATTTAATTTTTGTACCTTAATCTTAGTATGTAATTAACCTTCTTGTTAAATTTAATATGCTTGAATGTAAGCCTATATCTACCCCTATTAAAGTTAGTGTTAATCTTGATCCAAAATTTTCTTGTGACAAAGCTAACCCCACTTTATATAGATAAATAGTTATTAGTTTAATTTATCTAACTATTACTAGTCTAGATATTACTAATCTAGATATTTTATTTTTTGTAAGTGTTTTTTTTAGATTCATGCAAGATCCATATTTAGATCATTAAAAATTAGTAAAATAGATACTTCAATATATCAAAAAATATATAAATTTTGACTTATATTATTCTTTCATTAATAATGTTAATTTATATGGTTATTGTTATGTTGATCGTGTTGGTTATATTACATATCACAAATCTACTTTTGGATGTGTTTAAACTTGGTACAAATGTTATCACTTGGAGCACCAAAGAGCAACCTACTTCTTTTATCTTTTTCTATAAAATTAGAGTATAGAAGTGTTATGAAATCTATTAAAGAATCCATGTGGTTTAAAAGGTTGTTAGAAGAACCCTATTTATATGTTTCTCACAATACCTCCTTTATCTATGATAATCAAAGTTATATATCTCTAAAAAAAATAAGTGTAACACTAAAAAACTAAGCATATTGAATTTTATGTGTATTTTCTTTGAAATTAAGTTTTCAATGGTGATATTGATCTCAAATTTTATCCTACAGATGAACAAGTGGTATATATCTTCACAAAACTACTTGATGATACCAAGTTTTATAGATCTTATACAATGTTAGGCCTCTCAAAAAATTTATTGAGGGAGAGTGTGATGAAAATATTACTTCCTAATGGTCATGTGTTTCTTTTTTATTCTTTATACTTCTCAAATTATAAAATAATTGTAATAAATTACTTTATATGATTTTATAAACTTCATCATATGGGAGTTTTTAGTGTACCCAATACTTTAAAACATATCTTGTAATAGATATCATTATGTTATAAAAGGCTCCAAAATACTTGGTTGACTATTCATGAGAAACTTTAGGATGTAGTTTCATGATTGTGCTAGCCCAAACTTACTCTCAGTAGTCTATGGATTATAAGTCCTTTTGTTTCAAAAGGTGATATTGGCATGATGAAAGTTTTTAAATCCTTGAAATTTGTTATATACCCTAAACTCATTGTAGATGGTTTACAAAGTACAACTCCTTTTGTATAAAGGTGGATGTGTCATATATCACTGTTTAATATTAATGGGAAGTGTTGGAATAATTAATGATTAAGTGGTATATAAATGCCATCAATACATAAAATTACATCGATAACTAAATGACAAAATATATATTTTATTATTTACATTGCATTATTTACAATACACGTTAATAAATAATAATATATATTTTATTAAAAATTATCATTGGATGGGAGGTTGAACCATTATTTACAATAGTTCACAACACTTATAAATTATTTTACATGGTAAAATCATTAATCTGAACATACCCAACACATTCAAAATCGATCATTTAAATTTATGTGAAGAAAATGTCTGAGATGAAGTGAGGAGAAAGATAATGTATCGGAGAAAATTATTTCTCATATATTAAATATCTTTTGTGAGTTTTTTAACCTCTGTGTGAGGTTTTCCCACTCATATTTTGTGATGTTTATTTTTTATTTGCCTACAATCTATTATCTAGATTCAATTTCATATGTATTAAATTATTTCAACAAATATCACCATTGTAGGTGCATCCTCTATATTGTGAAATCTTAGAAATGTTTTCAAAACATCTAAAATCAGAATTGAATTGGGTTGTGGTGCTTATAATGGTATTTAATCTCAAAGGTTAGCCAATATTATTACAACCCATGATGCATTTATCCCAAATATTGGGTTTTGTTGTAATGTTGTGAGCATATTTTGCATCTACATGTTTATATTGTTTAAAAAATAGAATTCAGCCTTATTCATCCATGTTACATGATGTTATATGCTAATTTACATAATTTATCTAAACATATTCCCTTTGCATCAAATATATATACTTGTGTCTTCTATCACTACAATCATACTCAAAAAGAGAAATCAAACCCTTTTCATAATAACAAATGATTGAGCTTCAAGAAGGAGATGTAGGATTATCAAATGGAAATGAATCCCAACATGTGTTCTCCACTTGAAAGTATTCCCATACATCAAAAAAATTATATGTGGGTTATTTTTCATCCTCAAGATTGGAATAATTGTACTCATAGGTATTATTATCCATGAACTCTTTGCGTACTAAAACAAAGTATTGTTATTTGTTATAAATCTCATAAATAGAGTCCAACTCAAGTTTAAAGGCATTTTAGTTATAAATATATTATATTACACTCATGTGCAAGTCATTTTATTCCTCCTAGAGGTATGTTTCACCTTCATTCATTTTGTTATTGTAATCTTCTGTAAAACATGGAAACTCTTTTAAATAAGTCAAAAATGTCATTCTCTAAAGGTCTAAAAAATATACCTTACTAAGTTTTCTCCTTATAAGGATTCAAGGGTTCATCTTTCATGGATGAACATGGAGGAACATCCTTTATTATATCCATGAATCAATCACCATCCCTTACCTTTATGATTTCATTTATGTTAAGCTCTCCATTACTTTGTAAGTCAATCATTTGGAGAGTAAAGTACATGCCACTTATACACATCTCTCCATGCTCATATTTAATAGGAACACACCCCACATTATCACCATATTCTCCATGGATGTTATATTTAGCCATTCATTCATAATGGATGTGGGAGTATTCTATTGTGGTAACTTTTGAGTGCATATCGTTTTATGTTATTTGCGTTTTTTCACAAACACACTTAAGAAAATAAAATTGTTTGAAATAAGTAAGACTATATTTATATTCACACTAAAATATAATAAATTATATAATTTTACCCAATTTAGCATGTATAATAAATACAATTAAATATAGTGAAACCAAGGGATAGAGAGATCATATCTTGTTTAAAGTTCAAATCTAGGATGTGACAGTGATTTGGAATCATTCTAGTGTATTAATCAGGTTCTAGAATCTACTCAATTTATATTTTGACTATATTCACCTAAAGGACACTTTAATTGACCATAGATAGTTATGTCAATGTACATGTATAACTTTGATGAAGGTGTCTAGCTCAATACATACATAGAAATGGATCAAAACTCTTATCAAACCTACGCTATCATTTGTGTGTTATTTGATACCTTAGAATATGTTCATCTATGTGTGAGATCAAACAAATAATCAAAATACTAATATTCTTTCCTTTAACCTCATCTAACTTTGTAAAAATGGGTTAACATGTGAGTTGATATATCCATAACAACCCTAAATATTGTTAAGTGATGCCTACATAGCCAACACTCCAAAGAGGGCCTTAGACTCACATGTAGTTTTTACTCATAGTCATGTGTGTTGAATTGTAATTGTGAAACTATATAATATTTATCCTATAGTAACACTTGGTATAAATAATGCAAGAGTGTAGTGACATTTTGAGTGCTTATGATATTTAATATAGTACTATAGTGTAATTTGATAGCTTGAAATATTAAATACCTACTAATTAAAACTTTCTTGATAAAAAATGTTAGTTAATATAATTAGAACATGACCTTTGTAAATATAAGGATTTATTAATTGTTAATTATGACCTAGTGATTTTCAAAAATATGATAATAAGATGAATAAAGGGAACATCACAAATGGTCACCAAGTTAAAGATATAAAAAATAATAAAAGGACAAGTCTAGACACTCATGTCATAGTTGGACACTTGCATCAACGCAAGTATCCAACACAGACATAGGTGTCCAGAGGATAAAAACATAGGTATAATAAAAAATGTAAGTGGGGATCCCAAAGATACACTATAAAAATATATATACAAAATATAGGGGCATATAAAGTAAGAGAAATAAGATGGGATCAAGGAGGTCCATGGGAGGTCACATCACTAGATACCTAACTCTTAGTCAAGAGACATATATATGTAAAAGGATATGAAACATGATATGAAACTATGTTTGTATCAAATATGTGTATCTACATTTACTCCCCATTTAATTTAGTAATGCATAAAAATTGAAACTACTAGTTTAAAAGAAAAGAAAATGAATACCTTGGTGCAAAAAACACACCTTGTATTTGATTAAACTTTATTTGAACCTCTTATTCAAATATTTCCTACAATAAAAGTCATGCCACAAAGTAATTAGCGTATATAATATGTATATGAATAATATTATAAATTAATTTAAATAAATAGCATGGGTATAATACACTTATATATGCTCTATGTAGTAACGACTCTAAAATGTTAGAGACTGAATAAGTAGAAGGGGAATTACAAGTTCATCTATATTTTGGATAGGAAGATGAATGAGATCATAAGTGGTCAACTAGGTTTCATCTTGGTGGTATTGTATCTATAGTGGGGAGAGTAGGGAGGTTATCATGCCCCCAACCCAAAATAGGAAGAGTAATGCTTCAGTCATCAAGAGTATCATATCCTAACCAACACAACTCAAGCACATTACCTAGTGACACTAGATGAATTAATCATTATAATCTATAAACAAAACCAATTTCTATAGATGTATAAGGCAAAAATAATAGTCTTTAACAATCCAACCTAGGTGTTAGTCCATGATGTGCTAAATTTCATGATATAGTAATAGTTAATAATGTGATAACAATCCATGATAACTCAGTGAATCTGAAAGATAGATCAATTTTTGAGTACCTAAAAGGAATGAACCCTTGTTCATGTCCCTTGTTAGATATGGAGTAAATACAATAGTTTATGTGGATTGTCCCTTTTGTTTTTTTTCATAAGTACCATTGTCTAGAATGTTTACCCAAATATATATCTGAGTTATATGTTGTGAAGGAAATCTTACAAGTTTTAACATGGCATAATCACAGAGGACATGTTTACATAACATGCCCCCACTATAATTTGGATAATTTTAGAATTGTGTACCAATGTGGAGGAGATGTTTATAAAACATGCCCTCATTATAGTCTAGATATGATGAATACTAAATAAATGTGGACATATTCATATAACATGCCCCCATTAGATCTAAAACTATAAATATGTGGAATCCATATCTCTATTATATTCCCCCTTTTTGGGAGGAGGGGGAATATAATCTATTAGTTACCTAATCACAAAAGTAATAAGTGATAATGTCCTATATATGAGTGTATAATAACTACTTTTACCCTAGTAATGTTGGTACTAAATAATCTAATGGTGTGTGGGTACCACATGTGATTTTGAATAATATCTATGTAAGAAACATTTTAGGTAATTTTTTGTATTTATTGAATGTCAGATTTGTATAATGTGAGAGTGGTCCTTTCCCAGATCTTAATGTAATTCATGATTTTGAACTTAGACATTTGATAATCAAGATATGTGCATTTGAAGTTCTTATAGAAGTTGTATATTAATATTTTTAACTATAAATTTCAATTTATTTGTACTTTGATCTTTTTACAATTTTGAGCTATGAATAGAAAAATACAATGTCATGCATAGAGCCCCATGACCACTATGATTTGAGGTGCTCTGAATAGCCTTAATTGGCCAAGACTTTGATGATTTGGTAAGTACATTTAAGTTTGAATTGCAAGGTAAAGTTATATTTTTTAAATTTATACCTTTTTATCAAAAAATATTTTTTAAGTGTCGACAAACACTTCCATTGAGGATTGGGATAGTTACATCTAGATTTTGATGTTAGTGTCCACTTTTTGGATGCAACTCTATAACACTTTTATCTGGCATTGATATTTGCATCCAATGTTATTATCTTGATGATTTATTTGGGTTTTAACTATAAATTTTGTATTTGATTTATCTAATTCCCTGACTAATGACTATTTTTGTTTTGTAGAAAGATGTACATATTCGAGATTTTTGGCATGGTAGGTATTTTTTCACACTAGTGAAGTTAGGACTAGATGTGGTTGACTGAACCATGATAGATTAAGCTAGATTGGACCATCTCACCTAGTTAAGATAGGTCCCTATGACATCCACTTTATCATAACACTAGCTGAGAGGTGGAACCTAGATACTTGTACCTTTTAGATCCCAACAAGGGATATGATGGTTATATTAGAGGATGTGTATCATATTTTCTAATTGCCTATCAGAGGTGAGGGCATAGGTTGTAGGAGATGGTATTTATGGTTATATTTAGTGGTCTCATCAATATTTTACTAGGCAAAGAAACCCTTATGTAGATTTTGAGTAACATGGTGTTTCTTGATAACATGATTAGAGGTGACATTTCAAGGCTTTGAAAGTTCATTTGTTACTATTGGCCTCATTGATAATAGTGGAGGGTGGCACTATTATAATTTCTTATCACATTTATCATATAGTTTGACAAATTGAGTAGAAGGGTACTTGATATTATTGGGTTTGTACAATATTGGCCCACCTATATAGATATATGTATAGATTTACATTGGAGAGCCACAGTGGTGGTATTAGAGCCAACACTTTATTATAAGTATGGGCTTACAGGCATATTGAAGTAATTTGGTCCCTTGGTGGACTACTAGTTAGGTGGGCCCATTCACAAACATTTGAAGATTGGTGGGTACTCCCCAATGGTATACTACACACCACAATGCAATACCACACCATTCTAGATAGATTGAATTTAGATCAAATTACATGGCATCTATATAAGACATTTTTTGGATGGCCCAAGGATGGGCATGAGATATAGAGGATCCAAGTATGTGGTTGGTTGACCAATTTCCCAAGGTATATGAGTTGTTTTAGTATGAATGTGTAATTTGACATTTTGTTATAGAGTAGGGAGTTCCATCAATACCATAACCATGGAAATGTACAGTGTAGAGTGGGCATAAAACCAATAATAGACTGATACCTATGCCTAGGAATCTAGCCCCACATCATAGTGATGAGAGAGATATTCTAGTTTCCATAACTACAAGTGATGATGTAGGGTGTACAAATGGTTACACAAAGTGGTGAGAAGGGTCCCACTAGTTATTATTGTTCTTGGTCATAATTGCCCAGCTTGGTGCCACACCTATAACACAAGGAGAAACATGAATATATAGAGGTGGTGGTTCTTCCATAGAGCTAACACCTATAAATATAGAGATTATCATAGCCACATGTAAGTACCCTATTTTTGAATTATTTTATTTGATTTACATAGCATTTGGTTGATAATGGTATCTAATTTGTACTGTGTATGTATTGTGTGTAGGTGATTAGGAGTGGGCTACCATGGTGAGTCATGTAGTATAGGATCTCACTCAGAGTGTACCCATGGATATATTTGGTGAGGGATTTATTGAGATATTTATTGATATTTTGGGTGGCTATACACCCTTGTTTGACCAGTGGTGAGGGAAGTGGCTACATATCACACTACAATGACTATGTCACATCCAATTTCCTGTACAAACTATTTAAGCATTAAATGGTAGATTATTAGACTAATGATTAGTAGTGCTGATATTTATTTCTGAGTTAGATTTGTAAATGATATTTGATTTATAGTTATATTACTTGCTTCATGATTAGTATCTAGATAGATATTTGTTGCATATGTCTTATTATGCTTATAATTAGATTTATTGATTTCATTTGCATATTTATTGCATTTAATAGTTCATTTATGGTTATATGTTCATAATTTTTTATGATTTCAGACTAACTACTAGTTTGTTTGATGAGGTGGTTGTAGGATTATCTTGCCCTTACAAGCAGTTTAGAGGAAAAATATCATCAGAGAAGGGGGTGAAAATACCAATAATAGGGGTTAAGATAGCTCTATCAAACCCATACACACATCACATTAAACTGTTTGAGTGAAATACATATTAATTTTATTGGTTATTTGGTAACAGTTGAGTCTTGTTTGCTTTGATTTCATTATGAGTCATGATTTTCACATGTACATTAAACCTCTATTGTATTGTGTTGATTTACATTGCATTATATATAGTAAAGACATGACAGTGAATTGTCTTGTTGATGATCCATCTTGATTGGTCACTTTTTGTTTTTTATGCATAGTATATAATTGTTATTGACCTTATTAGAATGCTAAATTGATCTCATTTAACTAGTTATTTATTAGTCTTACTAATGGGTTACATTTCCATGAAACTTATGTAGGAAACTAAGACTATTGAGATGTAATTTTATTAAATTCATTTATACATTTGAATTATATATATTTGGAGTGTCTAATAAATAATATGTATGTTTTACACAAATATGGATTTTGAGGGCATAGTGTAAAGGGACCCCAAAAATATTAGCTTAATTAAACTTTAAAACATTAGATAATGCTTTGGATTATTCATATTCATTGGCATGCATTATGTAGTTGGAATTTAATAAAAAATCAAGTTTTGTTTGGAAGTTTCTAGATTTATTGTCATTATGTTCTATTATCAAATGATAAAAAGTAATAATGGAATAAAATTAGGTTTGTTTTTGTTATATAAATTATCACACATGTTGACTTGGAATTTTTGAGGGGAAAAGGGTTTTGGTCTATCGACATGCCTAGATATGGAGTGATGGACTACAATCTCAACAAAAGTAGTGGAGTGGTGCATTAATAAAGGGAATTTACATGATAAATAGTTGGACAAATAGCAAGAGATTATGAAGGCCATGCAAGACATGCATGGATGAGGAAAAGAGAATAAGAATTAAGGTGATAAGAGAAAAGAGGGAATCATCATAGAAGAGAAGAAAGATAGAAGGAAAAAGCTCAAATATAAGAAGGAAAAGAAATAATTAAAAGCATTGAATAGTAACCTTCAAAGTTCCAAGTCACTTTTATTTTCATAGCTTTTAGATGTGGAAATAAATAATGTGGATTTTTGAATATGGGTTTTTCTATATTCATTAAATGTATGGAATGATTGTCTTTGAGAAAACCCTTATTTTAAACCCTAGGTATTTCAGGTATATAGACCTGAGGATGAGGCTCAACTCCACCCTTAGACCTATAAAGTTGAGGATTGAGCTGTATTTAACAATTATTTATCCTATGTTATTTATTTTGAGATTTTGATACTTGATTATTAGGGCATCAACTTAAATATTCCAATGTTTCCCTCTTAGAAAATATTCTAGCCATTATGAATTTAGGGATTTTAATTTAAATGGTTTTTATTCTTATGTTCTTTCACCAATTATCTATTATAGGGTTTTCATGAAATATACAAAAGAGAATCTAAAATCTAGGTGATTTTTTATTATTAGGACTTGTGCTCAATTTATAACTTTCTCTCTATGAGTATAAGCATATCAATTTTTTTACATATAACTTATACACATGCACAAGTGTTTATATATTCAATATGTATTTTTTTACATATAAATTATAGACATGCACAAGTGCTTATATATTCACCTTCACTCATGATGATTATGACCAATATTATGACCAAGTGCTTATATATAGTTATAGTTCATGCTAAGAATCCTGAGTGTTATAACCAATTTTCATAGTGGCTCTTAATCATATAATTTGGTGTGACCTAGGTAATTGAAGGTCAATAGAGATAAAAGAATATAAGTCTCCCTCTCTCTCTCTCTATATATACACACACACACACACACACACACACACACACACACACACACACACACACACACACACACACACACACACACACACACACATATACACATATACACATATATACATATATACATATATATACACATATACATATATATATACATATATACATATATATATATATATATACACACACACACGTATGAGTATAAACATATTCATATATATATATATATATATATGTATGAATATGTTTATACTCATACGTGTGTGTGTGTGTGTGTACAATTATGTATTTATGGAGTGTTAGTAGACCTAAATATGATCCCTTTTTATATTAAAATATGTGCATAAATATTTAAGTCACTAGTCATAAATATTAAAACTTACCTTGAGTTGTTAACACAACTATAAGCTAAATTGAGATTAATAAGTTTAAATATGAATTATAAAGGAATATTGAGTTTACATGAAATTATAAATACCGTATGAATTTGTATATAAATACATGTAATTGCATTTAAGGACATACAAACCTGTATAATATTATTTTTTCATAATGAAACCCAAGTGTACAAAAATTATAAATTATACCTTTGGGAACTTAAGTTATTATTTTTATAGACGTATGGGTATGCATATTTATTTTTATAAAAGAGTTATATAAATAAGTAGTCAAACTAATACCATATTATACACAAAGACATATTGTTATACCAATTAATTATAAACAATTGTTAATAATTAAGATTAAATTCTAAGCTGAGCAAATACAAATGATTGGTTTACTATGGTAAGAATGACAAGATTGTTGTGTTAATATTAGTGTTTTTAAATAATCAAAATTATGATGAGATATGTGTATATAGTCTATACATTTTTTCAAATGTTATGTTGGTTAAAAAGGTTCTTTGATAGTTATAATTAAAATGCAATCCTATTATTAATAAGATTTTTTTGAACAATAGATTATGAGGGAATTATTGGAGGAGATATATATAAATAAGCTTATATGAAATATTAATGTATAAGTTATTATGGGATGAATAAATTACCATGTTGATAGAGAATTGACATTAGTTATAGATACTTGATTATATGGAATGTGATAGAATGATATGTTAGACAAACACATAGAATAACTTGATTCATGTTCTACTCTAAAGAATATATCTGGTTTTAAATATAGTTATTTTGATAAACCTATGTTAACACGTTGGTGTTTAAATGATTGGAATCAGTTAGATTCATGACTGATGTTTGCTTACATCATTTAATATTATATGGTATTTAGTTCATATTGAATTTATATAATTCTACTTTTGAATCTTTATATGTAGACTATATTTGGATAACAAGATATAGTTATATGAGTATGCCAATGGGTAACTCATATACCCATCCCCTGATATCACATGATAGTCATGATTCAGTAGTAGAGAGTTTAGTGTGATTGAAATTGATAAAAAGAATAGATCTGATATCTATAATAAAAACTTTGCCCAAAGTAATGTTATAGTTGAGACATTGTCATTTCATTATACTTCTATTTTACATGTGTTTGTTGATATCATTTAGATAGAGTATTGGATTACATGGTCTATTTTATTATTGTATGTAATAGAGATACTACACATATGACTTCTAGTTGATTTCTTGATATCTACATTATTCTTATCTGCCCGTCCATAAAGGGTATGGCCACTCCTAGTAGGGAGATGTGTAGGAGACCATAGGTCTATAGTTGGAGGTAAAGCATTCAAATGATGCTCTCCCTCTGTTATCTAATTCAACCATTGTGATTATACTCATGCTACATTCATAGATCAATGAACTATTTATACAACTCTTTTTGTACTATTATACTCATTATATTATATGTATGACTTTGTACTATATTGTACTTTATTCTTTGATGGATAATTAAACATAGTAGAGGATATGTAAATTGTATGGTATTATAAAATTATAATAATAGTGGATTTAAGCTCTTACATAATTGAATTATGGATTTTATCAATATTTGTTGTACTTGATTTATTCTATTGTATGTTGATTAAAAGTATTAAAATTATAATCTGATTAGATTTTTTAAACACTAGAAAGATCAGACTTTGACCAATAGGTTAATACATTATATAATTTAAAGCTTTAGATACATTTAGTATTCAAACAATGAAAAATCATATAGTTATAATTGATTTTATAAATAATCTATGTGATAAAAAATAATTAAAATAATTTTTGGTTAACCTAGTGGGGCATTAACATTGAGGTATTAGAGGTTAAGGTTTACATCTCATACCTAATGTGTCCAATAATGAAAATATGTTCTAAAATTTTTAGAAAGGAGAATGGCACAAGGTAAATCGATTGGTGGGGGAACTTTAAATGTAAACCCTTAAGCTGATATTAATCAGCTAGCAGTAGAACAAGCTATAAAACTTGATCAAATACTCGTCATGAATAAGACTAGAGATAGAATAGAAGCTCTAGAGTGAAATTGAAGAGGAATATGAATAGGAATTTATATAGGAACAACATGAATAACATGAAGTTCCTTAGGAGTAGGGGCATGATAAAGGTCAACCAGTGGCTAAAGCTCAAGTAGTTGTAGAGCTTGCACATGACATGAAGAAAGTGAACCCACCTAAGTTTGATGGAATGGTTTTAGGTGATGGAGTTAAATCTTGGCTCAAAAAATTGATGTATTTTGAAATTCAAAAATAATATGAAGTAACTAAAGCTATGTGTAGAGTTTACGAACTAGATAGTGAAGCAACAATTTGGTGGGCTAACAATAAGCTGCTTGAAATGAACCTTGATTCCACTACCACCACATGGTAGTAGTTTGTGACTCTTTTTAGAGCACGGTAGTTACCTCAAATTTGTTTTGATTAGAAATTGACATATTTATAGAATTTTAAGCAAGGGGCTTTGTCTATGAATGAGTATTGGGAGTTCACAAAGCTCTTTAAGTATGTCCCACAATATCAGAAGGATGAGATTTTATAGATTAAGAAGTTCATCATGGGCTTGAAACCCCAAATTTATTATGAAGTGGATGTGCATAGACCTGTTGGGTGAATATTTGGTCATCAACTAACTGATGACAAAATGGGTATATCAGCCACAACACAAGGAGATTTACGCCACAAAAAGTATGGGTTTACCACATCTGGATGAGGTAAATCTCTCCTCTCATCAAGGGGAGGTTCCCTATGAATATTTATGCGCTATATGTATATATATAAGTAAGCAAAAAATAATACTCAGGGTAGTATAACAGCATCCACCTCTCTTTTTTTAGAGGTGATGTCCAAGGAACAAGAGAGAGAAATCTTGGTCGTTAGCTAAGAACATTCCTCTTATTTCAGGAATGATATCAGGCATAGAGTAGAAAATCCCTTGAAGTAGGTAATAAAGTTAACAAGGAAACCTACGTAGGCACAAAGTTTTCCATAATTTCTTTCACTGATTCAGAATACGCGTAACCATAGAGTGAAACAAAGCATAAAGTATTTGCCTAAAACTACCAAGGATAAAAGGATCACCAAGATAAAATTAGCTCAAAGTCTTTCTTCTATCTTTTAGAAATGTCCTCAGATAATATCAACACACACACTTTGCTTATTAAATCAAACAGATAAGAGATTATCAAGAAAGAGGACATAAGAACCATTTCCTAAATAACACAAATTACTTCAACACAAAGTCTGAAATAAACCTATTTCTCATTCATTTGATGAAATATGATTTACAATTTGATCACAAAGTCTCAAGAAGTGTCTCAATTTCAGCAGAGTTTTTGCTCTCAATTATCAGAGATTCATTTACAAAAGAGGTCTCCACTATATATAGGGAGAAACTTTCAAAATTAAAAAGATTAAAATATAAAAATATCTTAGTCAAAGATGAGTCAACATTGACTTTGGGATATTTTCTGGATTTTTCACATGTAATTGCATATTACAAAAGTACACATGAAAATGTCCCAAGTCAATTACAAAGTGCATTTTGAATAAAGCATAGAAGAAAAGCTTCAATCTTTATTTCTAGTCTTCTTCATGGTCTTCAACTTCTTCAAAGGAACTTCAGTGATCTGGAAGAACTTTTGTTGAAAAAGATGTCGATGAATAGGGAGCCTTTAGAGAAACTGCAGTCATAATCATAATTGTGCAATTAGGGGAAAATTTAGCAATCTGGGAAAATTGCACATTTGAGTGATCATGACTAGGGAAATGCGCTTGAAAAAGGCTGAGGTGAGAGCAGGTTAGAAAGTGAAAGAAAAGGGGAGCGGGCATGGAAAAAATGAAAAATATGAAAATTTCTCCAGAGTTGGAAGAGATTAGGGGAAAAAAGTAAGGGTGGCAAAATTTGCCACCCTAGCATGTGGAAATGCATGCATGCACGGGCGGTGAATTTTGCTGCCCTTGCATGCAAGGGGAGAAGAAAATGGCACGAGCGATGAATTTTTCCACCCATGCAGGTTTGGCAGGAAAGTGTAGGGGTGGTGAAATTTGACACCCGTGCACTTTTGGCTTGCATCGGTGGTAAATTTTGCCGCCGATGCAGGTTTGGTAGGAACTTGTATCGACGGTGAATTTCACCACCGATGTAGGAGAAGTGAACTTGTATTTGATGGGAGAAAATGGGGATGCATGGGTGGAAAAATTCACTGCTCCTACATGGAAGAGACCAAAAGATGTAAGGGCGGCAAAAATTGTCGCTCTTGCATGATGGATGCAAACACTTATCATGTTCCACTAAGCCATAACAGGACACGTGAGGTATTCCACTGCACTTTGTCTTTTTCCATCAAGTGCTTTTTTGTGGGATTTTCTCTTTAGTCAGGATTTTCCTTTGCTTTCTGCTTTTGTCTTTTCTATCTTTGTCTCTTCTTGCTATGATTTGAGTTATCGAGCTATCTTTCTAGCCAGTCGCTTAGACCATGTTGAACCTGCTAATCTCAAGCATGTTGAGTCCGTAGAAACATATCTGTAGATTTCTAAGAAAGCTTTGAAAAATGAAGAACCAGAATGTTCAGAACAATTTTTGAAAGGGGAAGAGATGATTTTGATATGTAGGACCAAAATAGTTCAAATGTTGTCCCAAAAATGAGTGATATTTTTGGGGGACAACAAGACCATCCACCATGGATCAAGTTTTTAATAAAATAACCAAACAAGAATAAAATATAAAATCATTGACAAAGGTAAAATAAAATTAAGAATAATTTTGGTAGTTTCAAGACACCTTTCAAGAACTAAAAATAAAATGGTAATTCCAAGAACTAGTTCAATAGTTAGAATACAAGATTCAATAATACTTCTAAAAATAGGAAACCAAGAGGTAATTTTAGAGAAGGATTCAAGGGTGATAATCATGCTGAGAGAAGGGGACCACATGGTAGATTTTTTACTTGCGGAGTATATCATTATACCAAGGATTGTACTTGATGGAAGAAAAATGTTAAAAATAATATTGCATCCATTAAGACATCTTAACAGGGAACCTTCCAACAACGTATTCACACACCCATGGATAATCATCAAGTAGAATTCTAAGACTCTTCTATCAAAGTATTAGGTACTTTATTTGGGTGTCCTATTACTATTTTGATAGATATGAGAGCTACATAATGTTTTATTTCTCTTAGAATGCTAAGTAAATTCTCTAGGAAAGCTAGTTTTATGGCAAATACTTGATTAATGTAGTACAATAATGAGTCTAAGTTCAAGGTTGATAAATTTATTATGGAAGATGAAATAGAATTTATAGGATTTACTATGGATGTTGATATTTATGCTGCACCACTAGGGTCATATGATGTGATCTTAGGAGTGAATTGGCTCTCTAGGCACAAAGCAAAAGTTATTGTTTCCTTAAAAAGGTTGCATGTTTAGATGATTTTAGAAACCAAACCTAGATCTAAAGAAGTCCAAGGGAGTTAAATATGAGACAAATTTTAACCATCCAATTGAAAAAGGCTCAATGAAAAGGATGTCAAGTATTCCTAGTCAAAATAGATGAAATTTGTGAAGCTAAGGAACCCACTTTGAAAGACTATCCCTTTTTATAAAAATTTCAAGATATTTTTCCATAAGAGCTTCTAGGGCTGCCTCCTAAAAGAGAATTTGATTTCACCATTGATATCACTCCAAATTTATAACCATAGTCTAAGGCACCCTATAGAATAACAAAAACTAAGCTAGTTAAGTTAAAGGCACAACTTTAGGAGATGTTGGCCAAGGGTTTGATATGGGGGCATTTATAGTCATTATCAATAAGAAGGACAAAACCCTTTATTTGTGCATTAAATACCATGTGATTATTAAGGTAATGATCAAGAACATGTATCTTTTACCTCTCATTGATGATCTTTTTGATCAAATGCATGGTGTAATAATCTTTTCAAAGATTGATCTTTGTGATGTATATCATCAATTGAGAATTCAAGAGGAAGATAGTCTAAAAATAGATTTTAGGAATTGTTATGGGTATTATGAGTTCCCAGTACTTATTTTTGGATTAATGAATGTACCTACATCATTCATGATTGTCATGAATAGTGTGTTTAGTGATTATCTTGATCAGTTTGTGATAGTATTTTTGGATGACATTCCCATCCATTCTAAAAGTGAAGAACAACATGTTGAACACTTGCATTTAGTATTGCAGTGGTTATGGAAGCACAAACTCTATGGAAATTTTTCCAAGTGTGATTTATTTCAAATAAGAGTATAATTCTTGGGACATATCATCTCTACAAAATAAATTTTAGTGGATCTAGCTAATATTAGAGATATTATGGATTGGATAGCATCTAAGAATGTGCATGAGGTGCATATTTTCATAGGTTTATCAAGGTACTACATGAGGTTTGTACCAAAATTCTCAAAGATATATAATACACTTACCACTATTCAATATAAATATTAACATTTTGTATGGTTTTATAAGTGTGAAGAAGCCTTTAAGGTTTTGAAATAGAATCTTAATTATACATCAGTGTTACGCATTATGGATCCTAATGGTCACTTTGTAGTTGTAATAGATGTATCAAGAGATGGATTAGGAGGCTTTATTATATAATATGGTTCATTAGTAGCTTATGAATATAGGAATCTAAATCCTTATGAGTCAAATTATGCTCTTCATGATCTCGAACTAACTATTATAGCTCATGCCTTATAGGTTTGGAGGCATTATTTGTTAGGTAAACCTTTTGAGCTTAAGATTGATAACTTGGGTCTTTAGTAAATATTCACCTAACCTAATCTCAATTCTCATCAAAGTCAGTGGTTAGAGTTTCTATCAAATTATGATTTTGACATCAATTACATTAAGGTCAAAGAGAATAGAGTTACAAATGCCCTAGTTGTAGGAGGTACATTATAAATTTGGCTATAATAAGGAGTAATTTTTTATAGCATGTAGTAAAATTATCACATGGAGATGAATTTTATGAACATGTTAAGAAATTATTGGCTAAAAACTCTCAAGATCATAGATACCAAGGATTTTAATTTGATACTGATGGGATTTTAAGGTACAATGGTAGAATATATGTTCCTAATAGGGAAAATTTGAGGAATATTTTTCTAAAATAATTACATAATTTTCCTTATTCAGGGAATCCTGGAATGACTAAGCTTATAACAGAGTTAAAACTATTATATTTCTAGAAGGGAATTAAGAAGGATGCAACTAATTATATATTTATATGCTTAGAGTGTTACGGAGTCAAGGCTAAATATTGGGTTGTTATACCCACATTCCATACTAGAATACAAGTGGAAAGTTATTAGCATGGACTTTGTCCAATATTTCCCTATGTATAGAAACCATCATGACATGATGTTCATAGTGATAGACAAACTTCCTAAGGTAGCTCACTTCATTCTTGGTAATTTCATAGATTATGTACTAATGCTTGCTACGATATTTGTGAAATAAGTTTATAGATTACATAGGTTTATAGAAAATATCATTTCAAATAAGGACCCTAAGATGACTTCTAGGTTTTGGCAGACTCTAAATTTAGGTTTGAGAATATAGCTGAACTTTATTATAGCTTACCATCCAAAAAAAAATGGTCAAACAAAGAGAATAAATTATATCTTAGAGGATATTTTAAGGATGTATTACATGGACCAAAAATATAATTGGGAATAATGCTTACCATTGGTTGAGTTTACTTGAAATAACTCATACTAATCAACTATTAAAATTGGTCTTTTTGAAGCATTATATGGTAGGAGGTGTAGGACACTAATAAACTAGGATAAAATGGAAGATAGAGTGGTATTTAGACCTATATTATTGCTAAAATAGAAGAAAAAGTAAAATTAATAAGGTAGAGATTGGCTAAAACTAATGATAGATATAAAAGTTATGCTAGTCTAAAAATAAAAATAAGATAGTTCTTAGTTGGAAACAAAGTTTTTCTATGGTTTAAACCCAAAAATAATGCAATAAAGTTTGGTAAATTAGCTAATTTATCACCGAGATATGTAAGACCCTTTGAGGTTATATAAGTAATTAATCTTGTAGTGTATGGACTTGCTTTGCCACTAGATCTAAATCAAACGCATAATATTTTTCGCATATCATAGCTTAAGAAATATATTGTTGATCCTTCACATATATTGGATTAGAATGCATTACAAGTTCAAGATCCAGAGATGGTCGTACTAAAACCAATCAGAAGAATTGATACTTGAAAGCTTAGCTTGCATAATAGAGAAGTATCATAGTGTAAGGTCCAATGGGAATAATATTTTGAGGATAATAATACATAGGAGGACTATGAAGAATTCATGAGACTATTTATTCAATTATTTAAATTATAATTTTTTAAAACATTATTTTTATTTTCAAAACTATTGTTAAAATAAGTGCCATCGGGATGATGACCTATTTTAGGGGGAATAATGTCATGTCTAGTTTCCTATACAAACTATTCAAGTATTGAATGGTGGATTATGAGACTAATTATTAGTAGTGTTGATATTTATTTCTGAGTTAGATTTATATATGTTATTTGATTGACAGTTATATTACTTGTTTCATGATTAGTATCTAGATATATAGTTGTTACATATGTCTTATTATACTTATGATCAGATTGACTAATTTCATTTATAGATTTATTTTATTCAATAGTTCATTTATGGTTATATGTTGATAAATTTCTATGATTTTGGACTAACTCTTAGTTTGTTTGATGAGGTGGTTGCAAGACTGTCTCACCCTCACAGGTAGTTTAAAGGGAGAGTATCATATAATGAAGGGGATGCAGATACCAATAATGGGGGTTGGAAGAGATCCACCTAACCCATGCACACACCACATTCAATTATTTGAGTGAAATAAATATTAATTACATTGGTTGTTTAGTAACATCTGAGTCTTGATTTATTTGATTTCATTACGAGTCATGATTTATACATGTATATTAAACCTCTATTGTGTTGTGTTGATTTTCACTACATTATATTTGGTAAAGACATGAGTGTGAATTGACTTATTTATGAGTCATATTGATTGGTCACTTTGTGATTTTTTTGATGTAGCACAAAAATGTTATTGACCTTTTTATGATGCTAAATTGATCTCATTCAACTAGTTATTTATCGGTCTTACTAACAAGTTGTATCTCCATTAAACTTATGTAGGAAACTAAGACTACTAAGATGTGATTTTATTAAACTCATTTATACATTTGAATTATATATATTTGGAGTGTCTAATAAATAAGGTGTATGTTTTACACTAATATGCCTTTTGATGGCATAATGTAAAGGAACCCCAAAGCAGATTGGATTAAATAAACCTTAAAACATTATATAATGTTTTGGATTATTCATATTCATTAGCATGCATTACATAGTTGGAAGTTAATAAAAAATCCAATTTTGTTTGGAATTTTATAGAGTTATTATTATTATGTTGTATTGTCAAATGACAAAAATTAAGAGTTAAATCGCATTAGGGTTATTTTTGTTATAGCAATTATCATGGGCATCAAATTGGGATTTTGGAGGAGAAAAGGGTTTTGGTTTACTTCCATGCCTGGATATGGAGTGATGGAATGGGAGTTCAATATAAGTAGTGGAGTGGTGCATTAATAAAGGGAAGTTGTATGATGATTAATTGGCCAAATAATAAGAGATTATGGAAGCCATGCAAGACATCCATGGACAAGGAGAAGAGAATAAGAATGAAGGTGAGAAGAAAAAAGAGGATATCATGGCAGAAGAGAAGAAATAAGGAAAAATCTTATCTATAGGAAGGAAATACAATCATTATAGGCATTGAATAGTAACCTTTAAATTTCCAATTTAGTTTTCTTTTCATAGTTGCTATATTTGGAAATAAATAATGTGGGTTTTTATATATGGGTTTTATTATATTCATTAAATAAATGGAATGATTATCTTTGACAAAACCCTTATTTTAAACCCTACAAATTTCAGGTCTATAATCCTGATGAAGGGACTCATATCCACCCTTAGGCCTATAGAGTTGAGGGATGATTTATATTTAGCAAAAATCTGGCTTATGTTGTTACTTTTGAGATTTTGATACTTGACTATCATGGCATTGGTTTAAATGTATCCAATGTTTCCCTCTTTGAAAATATTCAAGCCATTACCGGTTTAGGGATATTACTTCAAATGGTTGTTATTCTTGTATACTTGCACCAATTATTTATTAGACAATTTTCATGAAATATACAAAATAGAATCTAAAATATGTGTACATATTTATTATTAGGACATGTGCTCAGTTTATAACTTTGTCTCCATGAGTATAAGCATATGGATGTTTTTACATAAAATTTGTACATAGGCATAAGTATTTATATATACACTTGAACTAATGAATATTGTGACCAAAATTATAAATATTGTACATCTATAGGTCATACTAAGAATCCTGAGTGTTATAACCAATTTTTGGATTGGCTCTTAATCATTTAATTTGGTATGATCTAGGTAATTGAAGGGTGATATAGATAAAATAATATAAGGGTATATGATATAAATATATACATGAATATGTTTATATTTGTGTGTGCACACACACACACATATCTATACATACATACATATACATGTGTGTGTGCATACATAAATACACTTATGTGTTTATAAAGGAGTGTTAGTCGGCCTAAATATGACCCTTTTATATTGAAATCTATGCATAAATATTAAACTCACTAGTCATTAGGAAAAATTTACCTTTAGTTATTAACATAATTGTAGGCTAAATTGAGATTAGTAAGTTGAAATATGAATTTTAAAAGAATATTTAGTTTACATGAAATTAGAAATACCATATGGATTAACCAATAATTAGAAACATGAAATTAGAAATACCATATTGAATTGTTTCTAATTATTGATTAATTTGTATCTTGAGGCTACTTTTGAGGAAAATATGCTAAATTGAGATTGGATCAGACTTTAACCAATTGGTTAATACATTGTAGCATTTAATGATTTAAATATATATATATTAGTCAAACAATGAAAAATTAGATAGTCATAAATGACTTTTAAAATAATTTATGATAAAAAAATTAGTGTAACTATTGGTTAATCTAGTGGGGTCATAACAGACTGAGCAGGAGGAGATGCATGCTAAGCTAGATAGATGATACATCTGGTAGTATAGTTCCATAGAGATAATGCAGGGTTTGATTGAGTGATATGAAACTCTTTGGCATGAGCATGAGGAGACAATGCACTAATTAGGTTCATATGAGGAGATAGTACATGAGCTATCTTGAGCATGAGGGCCCATAATAGACCTAGGTGCTTCCACATCAAGAGGAGCAAGGATGTTTTATATTGATATAATTGATAAGTATATATTTGGGGATATGCACCCAACATATGATTGATATTATTATTTTTATAACTTTTATACCATATATATATGACATTATTCATACAATTTATTTTTCTTCAAATGGATGTGTAATGTTTAATTCTTAGTTGCTTTTTGTATAGATTTTATTGAATTTATTTCCATAATATATGTTTAGATATGGTAAATTGTATAACAAATATTTACATTTAATGAATATTTGTATTATAGTGGTGATAAAAAAATCATCGTATACAATGAAATCCAAATGGAAATAAGAAAGATCGATTGTAATAATCATGTGGTAATGGAGTTGTTAGTTTTGTTTCTATCACTAACTCTGAACTATCTGTATAAATATATTATGATTCTATATATATCTATTTAGTTAACCATATATATTATGTAGGTTCACCTTCTCCTTATGTCTCTTTATAAAGGACTCAATTGACCAATTGTTCCATGGTAGGATCAATGTGGGAGAGATCAATCCTAGGAGAGGGTGCACTAAGAGAAGGACTTATACTCATGGTCACCTTATGTAGAGGTCAATATACCCCATGATACTTAAAAAGAGTATCATGTAATGTATATATCCTCTTATAATATCCTTTAGAATAAGTATATGAAATAGGTATAGATTTGTATTTTCAAAATGTAATAATTTTCTAATAAGCTAACTATGTAAGCTTTTACTCAAGAGCAAAACAATCATTATCTCAATGCCTATTTATACCATGGTAAGTGAAAAGTGTTTTCATTTTACCTTTTCAAATTTTTGTAGTGGGTAATTATAATTATGAGGAATATTTATCATTAGTTTATCTAATAATGTGCATAATATATTATGTGGTTTATCTCAATACCAATCAAACTGAAGTGGTTGTTTTTTTATAGAGGCAAATGGTTTAGTTGTAGGAGGCACTTTGTAAGTATGTTTATTTACTTTTTTCAAGAAATTTATTGTTGGTTATTTGGAATATATTTTTGGTTTTAGATATGGTTTTTAATTGGTTCATAACCCACCCTTATTATTTTTCTTATTTACTTTGAAAACACTATTTGTATCATGCTTTCTGCTAGGTGGTGAATTAGGTAACTTGGTTTTTGTATTTATTAAAGCACGTGAATATTTATGTATGTCTAAATATAAAATATTTAATGAAGAAAAGGGATTATGAAATGATTTTTCTCTAAGAGGAGAAAGGATACCCCTACTAAATATAAATTGCACTTCCAAATCTGAGGGGGTATAGTTTAAGGAATACAATATGTCCTTAATTCTGATAACATAGTTAGAAATGGACTCATTCTCATTTTGTGTTAATACTTTTAAATGTTATAATGGTAACTTTGGTAAGGTATATTGATGAAAATTGGATAATAAAACATCTTTGAGTTTTTGGAATGTTGAGAAGGAACCATTTGGGAGGCTATAAAACCAATCTAGAGCCTCTTAATCTAAAATTTTATGGAAGGCCTTCAATAAAAAGCATCCATCCTTAGCCTAATGTTAAAAATAATGTTTATATTAGTTAAAATGAATAGAAGGATCCTTTTGACCATTAAAATAGGAAAACTTAGGTATGATGAAATTGGAAGGATAAAGAGATTAAAACACATCTTGAGTAAGAGGTTGTTCATTTAACATATTTTCCTCAAAGGTATCCTCAAGATATGAAGTTTTTAACTTAAGATTATTAACTCATTATTGAAGATCTCATATGGTATTAATGATGGATAAAATGTCAGAAAAAGAGAGTGGTGAAGAAGTTGAATATTTTCTTAGATGTTGTAAAATACCATTCATACGAAACATACAAATGATAGATTATTGAACACCTTCTAAAATAGGATCATCACATGGTTTTTTAATATTTGGTAAAGGAGTATTCATGGCTAAAGAAATAATTCTATCATTTTGGATGGCATGAAGGTTGATATAATTATCATTGCAATGTGATATGTTATTTGAATTTTATTTCCATATAATATGACTAGGGGAAGGAACTTCACTTGTAAACACATGCTCTTTTTTATCATAAAAGGAAAAGGAGGGATGAAAAGAAATAATTTCTACTTCATTTTCAACATTAGGAGAGTAATAATGCATGTTTCACTTTTATTTGTATCAAATGTACTTAGAAAGTTAATTGTATAGATACATAAGGTATATGTTATAACCACTTTCTTAGGACCTTCATATGGTATTTTCATTTTTCCATTAAATAAAGGGAGGAGAGGAAGTAATACATGTATTTTCTCATTACAATTTTTAGAAAGAGAAGTACTTTCACTATTTTCATTTGAGTGATCTAAGGAAAGGATAATATTTTCAAGATTATCATCACTTGGACAAGAAGGAACACACTCAATTTCTTCAATAGTTTCATTATTGAAAGGATAAGAGGGACATTGAAATTTTGATGTATCTAGAGAATGTACAACATTTTGACTTGAAACTTGGTGAATGCTAACTTCTTGCTTAACTATGGTATTATTTGGTTGCAAGGCACTAAAAAAATGTATTGTGATTCACTTTTTAGACCCTTTATCATTAGAAAGAGAAGAAACAATAGAATTAATATATATATTCCCAAGAGGAATATCATTAAAATTTTGGCCATATGAAAGAATACTATGATCATCACCATGTTCATTTATACTTGTATTTTCATCATTAGTTATTTATTTGTCATAGTTATAAGCAAAAGAAGAGGTTTTAAATTGTGTTTGATTTTCCATAATATATTCATATGAAATAACTTTATCATCATGAATATTAAATAAATTATCCAAAGGTTGGGGCTTTGTAGAGCCTTGTGTAAGAAAATCCATAATAATTTCAACTTTATACCCGATCACAAAGAGTGCACGCAAAATGCTTAAAGCAAAGCTATAAATAATCATTCCTTAAGAGATGTCTAGGAACAAAATTAGATTTGAAAAATAAATACAAAAACATGAAATAAACTTTGGAAGGAGTAAAATCCCTACATGTAAAATAGGGTTTGGTTCAACAAATAGAAAATGGATTCACTAGAATGTTTTATGCTATTTGGGTTTTTTCACAAACACACTTAAGTAAATAAAACTTTTTGAAATAAGTAAGACTATATTTAGATTCACACTAAAATACAATCAATGATACAAATTTACATAATTTATCATGTATAATAAATATAATTAAATACAGTGCAACTAAGGGATAAATAAATCATATCTTGTTCGAAATTTAGATCTGGGATGTGACAATGATCTAGAATTATCTTATATCATTAATTAAGATTTGGAATCTTCTCAATATATGTTTTAACTATCTTCACCTATAATAAACTTTCATCTAACATATACATTTGCATCAATTTATATGCCCAACTTCAACGTAGGTGTCTAACTTAAAGCATGCATAGAAATGGATCAAAACTCCTGTCAAGCATGTGTTATCATCTATGTACTTGTTTGGTACCTCATAATATGTTCATCTATGTGTAATATCCATATAATAAGTAAAACTCTAATATTATTACCTTTAACCTCTTTTAAATTGGTAAAAATGGGTTAACACATGAGTCAAGCTATACCTAGCAAACTCAGTTATTTCTAAGTTATACCTACATAGCCAATACTCTAAAGAGGGACTTAGAATTGCATGTAGCTCTCCCTCTTAGGCATGTGTGTTTAATTTTAATTATGTAACTATATGATACTTATCCTATAGTAACCCTTAGCACAAATAATACAAGAGTGTAGTAATATTTTGAGTGCTTCAGATATTCAATAAATATTGTAGTACAATTTACTATCTTATAATATAAAATACTTAATCATTAGAACTTGCCTGATAAAAAATTATAGGTAATATAACTATATCATATACTTTGTATATATATGGATATATTGATTTTGGATTAGGGCCTAATGATGCACAAAAATCTAAAAATAACATGAACAAAGGGGATAACACAAACAAACACCAAGTAAAAGATATAAAAATTAATAAAAGGATAAGTCTAGACACTTATGTCATGGTTAGACACTTGCATCTACATAATTATCCAATATGAACATATATGTATTGAGGCTAAAAAACACATGGATAATAGAAAACACAATTAGGGCTCCCTAGGATACACTAAATAAAAGACAATTTACAACATATAGTCTTAGAAGGGTAGATAAAGCAATAAAAATAAGATGGGACTGAAGAGGTTCACACAAGGTTGTGCCACTAGATACCTAACTCTTAGTCAAGAGACATATATATGTAAAAGGCTACGAAACATGCTATGAAACTATATTTTTACTAAATATGGGTATCTACACATATCAACATCTTCCTCAAAATATATGTCTACACAAAATTAGAAAAATATTTTATTATTTTCCCAGTCATTCCCTCTTAGAGAGGTTTATTTTTATACCATTTACTAATATATAGCCTTAAAAACACTAGGAATTAGAGGGGAATTAGGTTATTTTTTAAAAATGAGTTCACTCACCTTTTATTGACAAATTTGAAGATTTTTTTTTAGTTTCTTAGGGTGATACATGATAACTTGCTTGATAAGGCCTTGGGATATCTCAGAGTACATATTAACCATGTAAAAACTTGGTGCCATGAAATAAATATGAGAATTCTTAATGGAAACATATTTTTTGAAGTCCATAAATTAATTTGTAAACTCCCTTATGAGGCTCTTAATATCAATTATTATAGTGGGATTCAAAGGTGAAATTTGGGGTGAAGGGGATGGTGGACTCATTTTTTGTGCATGTGAGTATTTTGAAATTTTAGGGAGACCACCTAAATGAGGAAAAAATGGGATTGCATGTATGATATATTTTGTTCGATCTTGTATGTTTTTTTTTAACTACTACAATAAGTTCAAAGGCTTATTGAAGGGTCCTTCCTCCTAGGTATTGTATCATAACAATAATTTCATTGGGTAAATCCTTAAAAAAATAAAAATAAAATCCATATATAGTAGTGTATATAAATTTAGGGGTATCTTAACCCATGTTATTTTGAATATAAGGTTGAAATATGACATGTGCTCTATGGTATCTCTTTTTTATTAGAACCAAATGGTCGATCAAAGATAGAAAATCTACCCTTTTTTTGATCTGGTTATGTAGTAAAGAAGCTAACTAGTCCTATTATGAGATTGATGTTGAGGTTAAGTTTCTGAACCATTCCAAATCCTTTCTTTTGAGAGATGATGTAAACAACTATAGGGATACATCAAGTTTTGTGACATGGTGTATTGTTCTTAATTTTATCACATCATGGATGTGTTCTATGGCATATACATATCAATCTTCATTGAAACATGGGAGTGTCATTATAGATGTCTTGGGAATATAATTCCATTACTAAAATTTCAATGGTTTTCCATAATCCCAAGAAATAAAATTCTCGGCCCTATAATTTTCCATTATACTTTGATGGATTTTTTCATCTTACATATCAATAGAGATACCTATGGATCAAAATTAAACTTATTTAAATGAAAGAATTTATCTTTTGAAAAATATAGGTTGTAGATTTGCATATAGTAGAGTCACAAAGGGATGATGGAGTGCTCTATAGAGATTATTTTGAATGATTATCTACCATAGTAATAAAATATGGAGCAATATGGTGGTGGTTGATGTCAATAATAAATTTAAAAAAATCCATGTGTGATTTTGAAATATGAAAAAAATAAAAATGTATACTAGTTAGGAAATTGTATTTTTTTCCTTCTATGAGTTCATTTTTTCATTATTCCACCATAAATAAAGAAAATTTGAAATCTAATTTTTTTATATGGTATTTTTTATAAATACAAATAATAGTATTTTACATTTGGGTCTCACTAATCATGCCATAGAACTATTGATGCTAAAAAAATGTATCATACACTTGCACTTATATTATAACACAATAATTTGGAAGCTTCAATACATAAGACACAACATTGGAATAATATTTGGGATTGAGAGGCCAACTCCTCCTATTATAATTCTTTCTAAACATGTTAGGGATGAGAATGGATAAGATTTTTTTTTTTTTTTAAAGTTAAAAAATGGTAATGTACCAAAGTAGTTGTATCCTCCAGCCACTTAAAGAAATAATGCATAGAAAAAATATTATAAACTTTTAAAAAAAAAAAATCTATAATACATTGTAAGAGGTAAATAATCTATTTTTTTTTTAAAACCCATAAAAATAGAAATAAACTACATAATATTATAAAGTGTTATTAAAAATTACACAGTTATATATATGTTTACTAAAATTAATAAAAATTTATTTAAAAAATAATTGCTAAGGAAAATAAAATTTACAATAAATTTCCTATAAAAAACTAAAAAAAATCATAGATAAACTCTCCCTATCAAAACAAAAATGAATAAAAGAAGATAGATAAACTTTATTAAAACAAAAATGGATAAGAAGAAAGGATGGCTTTGATTAAATAACTACATGTTATAAAAATATGCCTTTGAGAATTCAAAAAATTGAATAGAGCAATATAAAGCAAAATCCTTTAATATTTTCATGCTTTCCAATCTTTCAAGATTTAAAATTTAAAAGCTTTTAATATGATAACATACCTTGAAATTATCCACCTTTAAAATCCTAAATCCTAAAATATTTCTAAATAAAGGTAATAAAGGCCAAATGCCTTTTATTAAAACTTTATGTTATGCGTAGGTTTTTAAAATAAAAGAAGGGCCTTGACATTATACCCACATATTATTACATATGAGGATTTGCAGGAATAAATAGTAAAATAAATTTTGAAGGTTATTCTTAGGAAATTTGCTTATGGTGGAGAATTAAATATTAGCAAAGAAAGGATGCAATTATTTAGGGGGGTAGAATTTAAAAATAGTCATGAAAATCTTGAGAAGCTACTAAATGTATTGTTATTTGGCTTAAAATTTTGTTGAGATTAATAATCTAATGCATGTGCTTTCCAATATTATATTTAAAGCACTCATTAATATTTTTTATGATAAACAAATTAAAAAAAAATCTAATAGTAACAAAAGAATTTATTAAATTAGGGGTTGTTTTTATTTTATTTAAAGGTTTTCAATTAGATCTTCTAGATTGTATTTATTTTGAGATTAAGGAAAATATATGTAAATTTTATTTTTAGAAATATCAGTTTAATATAAAAATATTATTATAATAGATCATTATCTTAGTAAAAAATATAGTTAAATTGTGTTTCTCATCCTTTCACCAAAAATTAATAGAAATGAAATAGTTAACTTTATGTAGGTGATAATATAGGAAGAGTAAAAATATATCACAATTAAAGTATGAGAAACAATACAATATATAACACTTCAATAACAAGTATAATAAGTAAAATCACACGTGAATAAAAATGTGGATAAGTAAATTTATATGTGAATAAAAGTGTGGATATGAAATAATTATTGATAATACATTAGATGGTTGACAAGTGGTTGAATTTTTACATCTATGACCATAACTTCTTGTCTAAAAAGATGAATTCATTAAGGTAAATCAATCGTTAACAAATAATCCCAATGTATGTGGATGTGGTTAGGGAGATGCATAAATAATACTTCAATATCCTTTGTGTTCAAGGTATTTTATTATTTTTAGAATCTATCATTTTTGCACAAATATCTAGTGCTTAAGAAGAAACAATTAAAAGTTTTAAATTGGTCAATATTGTTTTTTAGTTGCATTTTTTTTGTGTGAACCCTTATGTTGAATAAAATATTTGAATATCTGTGTTATCAATGACTAATCTAATCATATAAAAAATTTAAAATTAAGTCACGCCCCTTTAGAGATGGAGAGCATTTCATTATCCATCTCCCTCTATTTGAATGAATATAAATTATCTATCTCCCTTTCTTTGAATACACACATGCACTCACGCACACATGTACTTGTGCGGGCGCGCACACGCGCACGCACACACACACACACACACACACACACACACACACACACACACACACACACACACACACACACACACACACACACACACACACACACACACACACACACACACACACACACACACACACACACACACACACACACACACACACACACACACACACACACACACACACACACACACACACATGCATAAATGCACACACGTACACGTGCACGTGCACACACACGCACACACATGATGAAGAAAGAGAGATATATAATGGAACTCAATACCCTACATAGTATTCATAGAGGAATTTATCATTTACTCTTGCATCTCAAAGTATCTCATATTTTGAAATCAACATATTTTAAAATAGAGAGTTGTGCAAGGATGATTAATGTTTAGAAATTAGATATGGAGGATGAGTTAGGGTTGAGAACATCTTGTGCTTGGAATATAGTATAGGGTTAGGTTTTTACACAAGATGAGGTGATGAAGAACACCTTTGAAGGCACTCAGGTTATAGAGGAGGGTTTTGAGATGATTTTAGAGGAAACACTGGAGGATATGTTTGATGTTATATAATAGGATATTGGATTATGGGAGATAGAAAAGGAGTTGGATATGTGCTCACTCCTAACATCTGACCTTAAGAAACACATGGCACTCAAGCTAGGGTTGGAGAATGCTTAGGAACCACCTATAGGGACTAAACCCATACTTCCTCCACCCCTTTCTTATCCCTTCCTCTACTCCAATTTCTCATTTATTAGCAAAAGGTGGAGATGCAACCTTCCTTAAAATTTATAGGTTTGTAATTTCATTAGGCATTTTTTATTTTGGCTGATGGTTTTGAACATGTGGGTTTGAATGATAGGTTATTACTTTTGATATTGGGCCTAAAACTTAGTGGACAAGTTGATTATTTGTATGAATATATTTTTCCTTTCATGTCGATAAGATGGGTAGGTAGTCATCATATTTGGCATATTGGAGCTATTGGATAGGATATAGGACATTTTTTGCTAGTTTGAATTAGGCTCGTAGGTGCCCTCCCTATGATTGGTTGGATTTACAAGTGACTAAGGGTGATATACTAGAATGGTCCTGATTGAAGATTTAGAATTTTGCCTTGGAAAGAATAATCACTATTTTAGTTTCGTGGATCAATTATAAACCCTAATTTCAACCATGGATTATGATTAGGGTGAAGTGGAAGCCACCACCTCATCCCCATATTGCTTTCTAATATTCTCATTAGGGGTGAGGACCAATTAATCTCCAAGACAAGGCATATAGTTTGGCTTTGTAAATATAGGTTTATATTGGTTCATGGGAAATTTGTGCATGTTTTTACTACACTTTGGATTTTGAAATTAACTAGTTTCCTGGTACATTCATGGACCTTTGGGGTTTTAAAAAAATGTTTTGTGCATTTTTATGATGTTATTTTCTTTGATATTTTTACTTATAGAATGCTATATGAATCTACATAATTTAACTTCCTATTTTTATCAATATGATATTATTTTTTGGGGAAAAAAAGAAGAAATAGAGATATATGTGTCTCCTAAATCAAGAGTAATAAAAATCTCATACTCATATGGGACATGATGTTTTTATATCCACGTCTATTTTCTCATCTTAATATATCATATCCAAGAAAAATTATTAAAAAAACAAATACAGGGATGGGAATAATTTAAATGTCTTGGATTAATATTTTCCCTCGTCTTATTCATTATATTACTCCTAGAAAAGGTAAATAAATATATATCTTTTCCCCCCATTATTTAGTAAAAGTAAGAGGAACTCATTAATTTTATAATACCATTCCTCCATGTTGTAGTGAAAATTTTAAGAAAACTAGAAACAAAGACAATAGTTATCATTAAGCAAATGGGTTGAGCCTATTTATCAAAAAATTTGGAGAATTAATTTTAATTTGGGTTTTTACTATAGGTTTATAGACTTATCCTATGTCTTATGTGTGTACATTTATTGTATTTATAAATACACTTTATTATAATCTTTTGAGGTGTCACTCACCTCTCTAGTCCACTTGTTTTTTTTAGAGTTACTTGCATGTAACTCCTCTCCCCTCACATGGCACACACATCCTCCCTACTTTTAAGAGGATTAGGGACACATGACACACATGTTTGAGCTTGAGCTTACACTTGTAACTTATTTTCTCTCTTATTTCTTTATAAAGAGCTCTCCTCTTCCTTTCTTCAACACTAGCTAACACACTCTCACAACACTCTTGTTGATTTAGTCTTGCTCTTATGGCTTAAGGCCATTATTCTCCTAGATTATTCATGCTATTGTAATTGGAAATTTCTTGTGCAAGATTTTAATACTAGTATGGATTTTTCACCTTTCGATGGTTTTCCTACTTGTCACATTCACCTCAACTTTGTGGTAATATTAGTTTTAAATGATTTCATTGATTATTAAACATTTTTAAAATTCAATCTTTGTTAATATTATTTCATGTTATCATAGCCTTACGATTGTTTCACATTTATTCTTGAGGTGTTTTCCAAGTTTAGAGGTGTTAAAAACAATCTTAACTTTATATATTATTTTGGTTGTAATACACTTTCAAACAAAGTTATTTCATCATTTTTTCCCTATTTTGGTTTATTCAAAAACCTTTCAAAACTATTTTTAAAGCAAATGTTTTGCAAGATTTAAAAAAAAATGTGTTGCCTCATTTAATATTCAAATTTGAGTTTTTAGTTTCACCTCCTCTAATCTTTAATTTTAAAAAATATTCTTATTTTTATGCAATTTGGTTATAGCTTTTAGCTTGCTTTGGATATCCAAAATTAGCCTTTGTTATGCATTATTTAAATATTTTTCTAGCCTATATTTCCCTATGATTTTCTTATTTATGCTTCATTTTTAGTCTACCCATAGCTCTAACAGCTATGTGTGTTTCTCAATTGAGCCTTTGTTTGATTTAGCTACTTGTAAAAAATTTGTTCCCTCAAGGCTTATAGTTTGTACTATACCCATTATATTTTAGTTATGCTTCTCTCTCTCTCTCTCTCTCTCTCTCTCTCTCTCTCTCTCTCTCTCTCTCTCTCTCTCTCTCTCTCTCTCTCTCTCTCTCTCTCTCTCTCTCTCTCTCTCTCTCTCTCTCTCTGACCCAATCCTTTGCATATTCTCTACTACACCCTTAACCTTTGGCATGTCTTAGGATATGTGTGGCCAACTTGTGTCTTATATACCTCTTTTATATTCTTGTTACATTTATCCATATTCATAGTTAGGTCAGCTTATAGAATAACCATGGCTAATTAGATTATATATACAAGGTAGTGGTTAGTCTTTGATCATCATGTTAAGTATTATGCTCTTAGTGCATTATTGTGAAGGTTGTCCCCTCAAAGTGGATTTGCTATATTATCTAGTATTTTGATTTGCTATCAATTATTGTTATATGATCTCTCATATTTGCTTATTCTATGTGATATAAAATCATTATGTATGAACAACTAAGTAATTTCATTACAAGTGACAAGTTTCCTATGACATTTTTTGGATCTGGTGAGGTAAAAATTTTGTGAGGGGAAGAAGTGAAAAAACATAAGTTGAAATCCGAGAAGAATTATTTTTTTCTATCAGTAAAGCATTGTTTGAAACATTTTTTTGAAAAAAATATTTCAATAGAAAAATATAGAATTTTTTTTTACCTTGCACAATTACAGTCATAGGATTCATCTCGATGAGATGATCACAATGGTATATTCTATTGGTATTATTTTTTGTGTCAAATTTTTTTACCCTAGTATGTAAAGGCAGTCATTAGATTCATCTTGGCGAGGTGATCACAATGGTACCATCCCATGGTAAATTTTTTTGGGGAAAAAAACCCTCCTAGGGTTTGTATATGGTCAGTCCTACATAGGGATGAAAAGGGGGGCAAGAAACTCCTAAGACTCTTAGTGACATGGAATCTGGAACTTTAGATCCATTAATTTCTTAACTTTAGGCTGACATAAAGGGCTTGGTACAGCATAATGACTTTATTGCAATTCAAACTAATTTTTCAAGGATGCATAGAGAGATTAATGGGGTTCACAATCAATTAAATTAGATCACTGCTTCATTATCTGCTCTTTCATCTCAGTTACAGTTAAACAACCCTCCATTTCATCATTTGGGTCCTCCTCTCAATAATAATAACTCCAATTTTGGTATGAAATTGATGTTGCCCAACGTGAACATGCATAAATTTGATGGCAAGGATCCTCTCACTGGATTACCCAATTTGAGAATTTATTTGATCTACATCAAACTCCTAATTCTCAGAAGGTAATAGTGGTGTCTCTATATCTGTAACCTAAGTAGTTCATTTGGTATTGCTAGTTATGTGCTCAAAATAAAAATAATGGTGCTCTTGTTACATGGTCTATTTTCACTGATGATTTATTAGATCATTATGGAAATAATGTCTCTGAGAACTACTTCAACCAGTTAGCTAAACTATGGCAAATGGGAACTATGAAGAATTATATTCATTAGTTTTAGAATATATCATTACAGATGAAAGATATCACTAATGAAAATTTGATTGATCTATTTTTGGGTGGTCTCAAATATAGCATCCAATTTTAGGTTCAAATGTTTAACCCAAATCTATATCAGAAGCTATCCCACAGACATGCATGGTAGCAAGAAAAAAGATGGTCAAATGGAAAACCTTTACTACTAGTCATGATTGCACCTTTCCAGCACCATCATATCCTCAACCCACCAAATTGACACCTTGATAAATTGAGGAGAATCTAGCCAAAGGGTTTTTTTATGGTTGTGATAAATCACAAATGGATCAAAGACCATCATTGTGCTAAAAATAAGCTATTTTACATCAAAGGTGCCAATGAGGATGATAATGATGAGGAGGCACTTGGTAAGGATGAATAAGGTCTAGAAGATGAATCTGAAGACTCTCATCCTACTATTTCTTATCATGCCCCTTCAAGTATTAATACTACCCAAAATCTTAAGGTGGTGGGTTTCCTAAGAAAATAGAAGATAACTATTTTGATTGATTTTGGGAACACACACAACTTCATCAATAATAATTTGGTTGCTCACTTGAACTGTTTCATTTATCCCACTCCATAATTTTAGGTTATGATTTTAGATGGTGATACTATCAACTGATCAAGAAAATGCCATAATATAAAGCTAGTCATGGGAGATAACTTGTTGGATTCTCCTATGTTTGTTATTCCCATGGGGGGAGCTGACATTGTTCTAAGAGTATAGTGGCTCACGACTTTAGACACTATTGAGATGAATTTCTAGGAATTATTCATGAATTTTCATTTTAAGGAAGGACATTTGAGCTAAGGGGATTAAGGGCTAAATCACCATAACTTGTTAGCTCCCATCAAATGATAAATATTTTCTAAAAGGGTGCTAAAGGCTTTGTAGCTCACTTATTTTCCATGGAAGTTCATCCAACTCAGCCATATTCACCTCCTAATCTACAACAAGTGATTGATACCCACTCAATTATTTTTGGTGACATGCCGAAAGGACTTCCACCAAGCCACATGCATGATCATGTTATCAAACTTATTCCTAGTAGTACATCACCCAAAATTAGGCCATACAGGTATCCCTATGCCTAAAAAAGTGAAATTAAAAATATGGTACAAGAAATATTGGATGTAGGAATCATTTTCCATAGCCAAAGTGAATATTCTTCACTACGTGTCATGGTGTGAAATAAATATGACACTTGGAGGATGTGCCCTGACTATAGGGACTCAACAATTACACTATCAAAGATAAGTTTCCTATGTTTGTCATTGATGATTTGCTAGATGAATTAAATGGTGCTCTTTATTTTACCAAGTTAGATCTATGTTCTGGGTATCATCAAATCTGGATCCATGATGAAGACATACTCAAAACTGCTTTCTAGACTCATGAGGGCCATACTGAGTTTTTGGTTATACCTTTTAGGTTAAAAAATGCACCATCTACCTTTTAGAGTTTGATGAATACTATTTTTAGGCCATTTTTAAGGAAATTTTTTTTGGTATTTTTTGATGATATCTTCATTTATAGTAAAAATTAGGAAGACTATTTGTACCATGTGAAACAGGGTCTCTTAATTTTGTAACAACATCAATTGTATGCCAAACCTTCTAAATTTATTTTTAGAGCTTATGAGGTTGAGTATTTGGGTCATCTGCTTTCACATACAGGAGTAAAAGTGGATCCTAAAAAATCCAAGAATGGTGGATTGGTTGATTCCTAAGACACTCAATCAACTAAGAGGATTTATGGGGCTAACTAGTTACTATCGTAGGTTTGTCAAAAATTATGGTAGCATTATAGCCCCACTCATATATTTGTTGAAGAAAGATTCCTTTTAGTGGACTAATACAGATACCAGGGTATTTGAATAATTTAAATTGGTTATGTGCACCACTCTAATGTTGGCTACTCCTAATTTTTCCAAGACTTTTGTGGTTAAATGTGATGCATCTGGGTATGGTATGGGTGTTATACTCATGTAATAAGGTAGACCACTTGCATTTGAAATTCATCAACTAAAGGGTAAAAATTAGCATAAGACCATTTATGAGAAGGAAATGATGGCTATTTTATATACAGTTAAACAATGGAGGTCTTATTTGAATGGGTCGTCACTTTTAGGTAAAGACTAATTATGATAGTCTCAAATATTTTTTGAAACAAAGGTTATCATCTGAAGAACAAAAAAATGTTTAACTAAGATGTTAGGCTATGATTTTGAAATAGTTTACAAGAAAGGCAAGGATAATATAGTGGCATATGTACTATCTAGGAAGGATGAATCATTTTAGGCCTTGTTATATGCTATGACCATTATGTAGGTAGATTGGCTAGAGGAAGCATGATCAGAATGTGACAAAGATAGTGATACCCATGATTTCAATCAGAATCTTCAGTAAGGTTTGGGTGGATTTGAAAAATTCACATGGAAGAGTAATGCATTATGGTATAAAGACAAATTATACCCATGTAAGAATTCTCTTATTAAACAAAAAATCCTTTAGGAACTTCATGCAACTCCAATTTGGGGTCATTCAAGATTTTTGAAAACCTATCATAGAATCAAGCAGGACTTTTCTTGAGAAGGACTCAAGGGGATGTCCAAAAATAAGTGGTTGAATGTATAATTTGTTAACAAAATAAAAGAGAAACCATAAAAACCCTAGGTCTTTTACAACCTTTATCCATCCCAAGATAATGTTGGGAAGAGGTCTCTATGGATTTCATTATAGGGTTACCAAGATTTGATGGTCAAAATATTATCATAGTTGTGGTAGATCATCTCAGTAAGTATGCTCATTTTTGTTCTTTATCATAGCCATTTGTTGCTAGTATAGTAGCTTCTAATTTTTTCAATATAGTTTAGAAATTTTATGGTACCCCTAAGATCATTGTCAGTGATCAATATCCCATCTTCACTAATTTTTTTTGGATTGAGTTATTTGCATGTTTGGGCATCCAGTTGGCTCATAGTTCATATTATCATCCTTAATCTAATGGAAAAATTGAGGTAGTCAACAAATGTCTGGAAGGATATATCTGTTGTTTTGTTTTTGATAAATAAGATAGATGAGTTCATTGTTTACCACTTACTAAATGGTTTTATAATACTTATGTTCATAGTTCTTCCAAAATGTCTCCTTTTATAACACTATATAGATACCACCTGACATCCATCACTTCAACCTTGAAGGTCCATCCTAAGGTTCATGTATTTGAATAACATATTCACCATCAACAGGATGTCCTTGCCAGTTTGTGTAAAAAGTTAGCCATTGCCCAGAATCACATGAAATAGCATGCAGATCAACACAGGAGTGAGAGGCACTTTGACATTGGTGATTGGATTTTTTTGCTTAAAACCATATAAATAGATGTCCTTGAAGCAATAGAAAAAGGATAACAAGTTTTCCCTTAAGTATTATATGCCTTATCAAATCTTACAAAAAATTGGTAGTGTGACCTACAAGTTAGAGTTTCCTTCCTCCACTTGCATACATCTAGTATTTCATGTATCATGCCTGAAGAAAGTCATTGGACACAAAGTGGTTACCCAAATTGAGTTACCAAAATTGAATGAGGAAGGAATATTTGTTCTTGATCCTAAGGTGATCCTTTAAATTTGCACTAAGCAATTACGGTCTTAAGCGATTAAGGAGTATCTATTCAAATGAAAGAATCTGCCCTATGAAGATGACACTTGGGAGGATAAATCATTTGTGTATCAACATCTAGAGTTGACTCAATGTTGAGGACAATTTTTTTTTAAGGGGAGGGGCATGTTATGCCATTAACCTTTGGTGTGTCTTGGGATATATGTGGCTTACATACCTCTTTTATATTTTTGTTACATTTCTCTATGTTCTTAGTTAAGTTAGCCTATGGAATAATCATGGCTAAGTAGACTATATATAGGAGGTAGTGGTTAGTCTTTGATCATCATGTTAAGTATTATGCTCTTAGTGTATGATTGTGTAGGTTTCCCCTTTGAAGTGGCTTTGCTATATTATCTAGTATTCTACTATGTTATCAATTATTGATTTGTGATCTCTCATATTTTCTTATTTTGTACGATATAAAATCATTATGTGTGAACATTTAATTAATTTAATTATATTCTCTATTCTCAAACATTTTATATGTGTTATTATTCTATGTAGTCTTTGATCTATCTTATGTCATCTTTCTACTCAAACATGGTTTTTTTTTTAAATCCTTTCTTAATTTTGAGTAATGCCTTAATATAGGTTTTTTATTTTTTTTCTTTAATTCCTTTGGTTCTCAAGGTAATAAGATAGTTGTGAAAACTGTTAAGCTAAATTCTTCATTCTAACAGTTGAATCTTACATATTAATATTTTTTTGGCATATTATTATTTGTATTTTCATGAGTTAATGTAAATATAATAATAACACTTCTTGATGCAGAAAAAATAGGCCAAACTTTTGGAGGCCATAACTTTTGATCCGTAGTTCCATTTGAGATCTTTCACATGCCAAAAAGATCATCTCAAAAAGTTAGTTTCTTCTCTAAGTGGCCCTTTCTACTTAGAGGCATTTTTTCAAAAAAAATTGGAGGCCAAACGAGACCATCTAAGGGTCTGAAATTATAGTTTAATGATATTTTCAAGATTTTTATATTTTAAAAAATTACATATTTTTATGATCAAATGTGAACTTCAGTTGAAATTCATCTTATAAGTTAATTTTAGTATTTAGAGTATTTCAAGAGATTTTTAGAGCTGTACGCTCTTATATACAATATTTACTAAAAATAGTAGCTACTAAAAATATAAGTTTTTTTTTAGATTTTAGTTTTTTTTTAATTTTTGTATGTCAAATATAATTCTGAGTTGAGGCTTATTTATGCATGGTTTTGTAATTATTTCAAGGGAATCAATATGAATTAATTCTGGTTATTGTTTCAAATCTTGGCCTATTGTAATTTTGGTCTTGATAGTATCTTGTTTCATTATCTAATATCATAGCAAGGTTAAATCTTGGAGGAGTAAGAAATGGCGAGAGGATGAAGAAGTGTTATGCAGATAGTTGCAAGGTATGTAAATGGTTTGCAATTTGCTATTCAAGATGAATTAATTATGCATATAATACTTAGCATGGAGGAGGTTTATCAATTAACTTTGAAGGTAGAAGAAAAATAAAATAGATGAAATTTTAGAAGAATGTCTCTTGGTCTAAGAAGAGGTAGATCCCCTCCAATAAAGGGATGAGGTGGGTTTAATACCACCATAGGTAGATATAATAGTAATAGAGGTGAATCATCACGTGGTGAAAAAAATCAAGATGAGAATAGGCAAGGGTTTCAATACCAATAAAGAGGAAGAGGGTTTCAGAGAGGATGAGGTATGGTGGTGCTAGAGGATGGTTCCCAAGTCAATGTATATCTTATGTTTGCTATATATATGGAGAAGAAGGGCACATGGAATTTGAGTGTCTACATTATCAATATCAAGAAAGGAGGCAAGAAGATTGCCCAAGAGTGAATCTAGTTGAGGCTAAGACAAAAGAGCAAAATATGGAAATTGCACTAGCAGATGTTGGAGAGAATATCATAATGAGAAGAACAATGATCATCCCAAGGAAGGAACAAGTTCAAAATAAGGAAGGTGGTGATGCATGGCTATGATCAAATATTTTTTGAACAATATATACTTCAGGTGGAAAGGTATGCAAAGTAATTATAGATAGTGGTAGTTTTGAAATATGGTTTCTAAAGAAATGATAGAGAAACTACATTTGCAATGTGAAAAGCATCCTAATCTTTATTGAATTTCTTTTTTTAAGAAAGGGAATGAGGTTACAATATATAAAAGGTGATTAATCATTTTCTCTATAGGAGAAACTTATAATGATGAAATATGGTATGATTTTATTCTAATGGATGCATGCCACGTGTTATTGGGGAGAGTATGGTAATTTGATAGGAAAGTAATTCATGATAGAGCAAAGAGCACATACACTTTTTGGAAAGGTGGTGCGAAGGTAGTTTTGATACCTCTTAAAGAAGAAGAGAAGGTAGAAATCATGCTCTCTACTAAATAATTTATCCAAGATATGAAGGTGGCAAGTTGTTTTTATGTATTAGAATGAAGACATAGAAATGGTGAAAATACTAATAGAAGTAGCAAATGTGTTGAAATATGTAGTTATTATGTCTGATGAGTTACTAGATGGTTTACCACCAAAGAGAGATATTTTGCATCACATTGATTTGATATCAGGATCAACTCTATCCAATCAAGCATCTTATAGGATGAGTCCAATATAACATACAAAATTAAATAAACAGATTACTAAATTGTTAAGAAAGAAGTTGATAAAGGAGAGTATGAGTATATGTGCAACACCATAATTGCTAACTCTAAAGAAAGATAGAGGATGGAGAATATGTGTGGATAGTAGATAAATTAATAAAATTACAATCAAGTATATATTTCATATACCTCATTTAGATGATATGATAGATGTGCTTGCAGGAGAAAAATATTTTACCAAGATTGATATAAGGAGTGGTTATTGTCAAAATTGAATTTGTGAAGAAGATGAGTATAACACTACATTCAAGATTATGGATGGCTTATATGAGTGTATGGTGATGCCATTCAGATTATCTAATGCACCTAGCACATTTATGAAGATGATGAATATAGTGCTATGAGAATATATTAATAAGTTTGTGGTTGTTTATTTTGATGAGATTTTGATATTTAGTAGGACTAAAGAAGAAGAATTACAACATTTAAGAATAGTACTAGATTTGTTAAGAAAGGATACGTTGTTTTTAAATTTGAAAAACTATAGGTTTATGCAGAATAGTTTGGTATTTTGGGGATTTTTAGTTTCAGTAGATGGTGTAAGAATGAATTAAAAAAGATAAAGGTAATTGTTGAGTGGCCTATTCTGAAAAGCATTATAGAGGTAAGAATTTTTCATGGTTTAACAACTTTTTACAAAAAATTTATTTGAAAATTTAATATTATTGTGGCACCAAGAATAGATTGAATGAGAGAGAAGGAATTTGCATGGACTATAGAAGCCACATAAAGCTTTGAATTTTTAAAGAAAATTACAGATAGACTAATTTTAGCATTACTAGATTTTAACAAAGTACTTGAGGTTGATTATGATGCTTCATTTATGGGAATTGGTGTTGTGTTGAGTCAAGAAGGAAATCCAATAACATATTTTAGTGATAAATTAAATGAGGTAAAAACAAATTATTCTACCTATGATGTTGAACTTTATGCAATTGTATAGGCATTAAGACATTGAAGGCATTACTTGGTGCCTAAAGAGTTTATCCTATTTACAAATCATGAGGCTTTTAAGTATGTGAATACATAAAATAAATTGAATAGCAGGCATGAAAAATGGGTATCTTTCTTGTAGGGGTATACTTTTGTGTTGAAACATAAATTAGGAAAACAAAATCATGTAGCTGATAAATTGAGTAGGAGAGTAACATTATTAACTACTATGGTGAGTGACTTAGTTGTATTTAAAGTTATCAAAGAATTATATGATATTGATCCATATTTTAGAAAGGTAGCTGAGCAATGCAGGAGTCCATTAATAGGTGGGAAAAATACTACTCATGGTGGATATCTTATACAAGAAGGTTATCTCTTCAAAGGAAAACAATTATGCAATCCAGTTGGGTCTCTACGAGACAATATAATAAGATAATTACATAGTGGATGTTTGGATGGACATTTTGGTAAGATGAATATAATAGCTTTGGTGGAGGAAAAATATTTTTGGCCAAAGATGAAGAGAGATGTGACAAGGTATGTTTCTAGGTGTAGGATATGTTAGGTGGCTAAAAGATATGTACAAAATACTAGACTATACATGTCATTACCGGTTCCAAGAGGACCATGGACAAATTTGAGTATGGATTTTGTGTTGAGATTACCAAACAAAAAAAAAAGTAATGATTCAATTTTTATTGTTGTAGACATATTTTCTAAAATGGTTCATTTCATTGCATGTAAGAAAACCATTGATGCCACTAGAGTTGTAGAAATGTTTTTTAAGGATATTATGAGATTGCATGGTATTCCAAAAATTATTACTTCAGATAGGGACACAAAAAATTTAAGTCATTTTTGGAGGAATTTATGGAAGAAGATGGGTACTAATCTACAATTCATTAATGCATATCACCCATAAATAGATGGACAAACAGAAGTTGTGAATAAGAAATTGAGAAATTTGTTGAGATGCATAATGGGAGAGAAGCCCAAGTAATGAGACTTGGATTTACCACAAGATGAGTTTGCATATAATAGTTCAGTGAATAGATCAACAAGAAAATCATCATTTCAAATTATTTATGGGAGAAATCATATGGGTATTTTAGATTTGGTATAATTACCAATTGTAGATCGAATTAGTGATGATGTAGAAGCATTTGCAGAGCATATTCATCAGTTGTAAAAAGAACTAAGAATAAAGTTGTAGGAAAACAATAAAAAAATATAAAGCATCAACATATTTCAAAAGAAGATCCAAGGTATTTGAGAAAGAGAGTTGGTAATGGTTTACTTGAGGAAAAAAATATTTCCAAAAGGCACGTACAACAAGTTGAAGTACAATAAAATTGGTCCATGTAGAATTATGAAAAAAATCAATGATAATGCTTATGAGGTGAGTTTACCACAGAATTTTAATTCTCTCTAGTATTTAATGTTTTAAGTTTATATGAATTTCATGAAGAAGATGGTGAAGGTGATGAAGATGAAGAAGTAAATTGTCTACAATATGTTTCAAAGAAGAAGGAAAAGATAGTGCAGGTTTTGGATATGAAGATAGTGAGCACAAAGAAAGGGAATTATAACAAGTATTTGGTCCAATAGGAAAGATTGCAGTAAGAAGACAATAATTAGATTATAGAATGGGAGATAAATAAGAGTGATAAAGAAAAATTGTAGCAGTAAGAGCTGAGTTATTTTCAACTAGAAGAGAATGATGCAGAAAAAATAGGCTAAACTTTCAGAGGCCATAACTTTTGATCCATAGCTCCATTTGAGCTCTTCCACATGCCAAAACAATCATCTCAAAAAATTCATTGCTCTCCTAAGTGTCCTTTTCCACTTGAGTCATTTTTAAAAAACTTTTTGGAGAACAAATGAGACCATCTGAAAGTTCAAAATTATAGTTTAATAAGTTTTTTAGGATTTTTATATTTTAAAAAATTATATATTTTTATGACTTGATTGGAAATTTAATTGAAATTCATTTTATAGGTTAATTTTAGTATTTAGAGTATTTTAAGATATTTTTAGAGTTACACGTTCTTGCATGCAAAATTTGCTAAAAATAATAACTACTAAAAATAGAAGTTATATATATTAAAATTTTTGTATGTCAATTCTAATTCTAATTCTAAATTAAAGCTTATTTATACATTATTTTTTAATTATTTAAAAAGAATCAATATTAATCAATTCTAATTATTATTTCAGATCTTAACCTATTGTAATTTTGATCCAAATAATATCTTATTTCATTACTTTTATTCTTTCATGCATGAGTAATTCATTTTTTTAATGCTAAATTAACATTGATAAAATAAGGGGAATACTTCATGTTAATTAGAATCCAATCATTGTTCGATTTAAAAGTTTTAAAAAGAAATTCTAACCCTTTTCCATATGGAATGTTATTTTTAGTTTAATTTGTGGCATAAGGATTTTTAAGTAAAAGAAAACAAATACATTTTGTTTTTGAAAGCATGGTTGTCACTTTACTTTGACAACGTATTATTAAAATATTTTTTAAACTTTTCAAAATAAACTTCACTTTTTGTCTTTTATGAAAACCTTCATATGTTTTTTTTTGACAAGTGGATAACTAAAGTGTTTTGTTTTTTTATTAGTTCAAGAAGAAAAAGGGTCTTCAACCTTATACAACGCAGTCTTTCAGGTAAAAAGGTCTCAAACGTATTAGAAATAGTGTATTAATAGTATAGAAATAATAATTAAAAATGAAAAAAAAATTAGTAGAACTATTAAAGATTATCAGTTATCCCATACTTAATCCAGAATTTGACCATATCCTTATAATCATCGAAGTTGTCTACCCCCACGTCTTTAACCTTATCATCAAAATCCTTAAAAATAGCAAACACCGAAACTGCGCAATGGAAGGCCTTGACATTAAATTCAGCCATAACCCTCCATTTCTTTTGCATCTTGTTCATCTTAACTTTGAACATAACAAGCTCATCAACAATTATTTCAAAAGTATTTTGTTTCTTTTCTTTAAAAAAACAATTTCAAAAGAACAAATCATAATTTTTTTTAAAACTCTTTCTACGTGAAAGGAATGTAAAGCAAAAATAAATGCTTTAAATCCATTTTGATCTTTTTGATATGATAGTTTTTAAAGGAATTATTTTACTCTAATATGATTTAAATCATTATTAATTAAATTATTTTTATTGATATTTTTTTATTGAGTTTTTTAATTTAAATTTAAAGTTTTGGTGTAGATTTTATTAAAAAGTTAATTTCACTTGAAATTATTTAATAAGATTATATTTTTAGATTTTGATGTTTAAATTATAACATTTTTTATTCTTCATATCATTGGATAATAGCTTTTAAATTAGTCGTATTTTTTTGTGTTTAAGAAGTTTATGCAAACAATTGATTTTAAAAATGAAGAAATAATTATTCTGAAACATTAAATTGCATGTTAAAATTATACTTTAATTATTTTGCAAAACTCTTTTAATAATAAAATAATGAATATACAAAATTATATTGATTCGTTGAATGCAAATTTTGAATATTTTATACATTAATAATTTTTTTGGCAATCTAAATTATGATTCTACAATAACTTGTATGCCTTTAAATATTTATACTAATCCCAACTTAAAAATCATGTACAGTATGGGCATTCAGGTGGTGTACTTGATAAGTGTGAAAATAGTGTTCTTAAACCCCTTTTGCCTAAACTTAATGCAAATTTTACAAGTCTTGGCTATACTACTTCAAATGTTTCTAATGAAAATTTGACATCTTATTATCTTCCACATCGAAGGACTTATAATAAAACTTTTTTTTATTATAATACTTCGAATACTCATTATTTGGTTAAAAATAACAAACCTTATACATATTGTAGAAAATACAGGTATCATATATCTAAATGCTATAAAATGAATCCATACAAATCTTGTGATAAATCTACACACGATACTTTATATTATTGGAAAAGGAATAAATCTCCTACCTCTAAAAGTAAAATTATTTATATTCCTACAAAAAATGAATCTTATAGAGACTTTGATATATCTTCTTATATTCTTTTAATGCTTCACATAAAATATCTTTTACAAGTAACATATCTTTTTTGTTTCTATTTTAATTACTTAATATCTTTTATGCATTCCTTTATTTATGTTACAAAAGAAATACATGCTTTATTTAGAGTTTTTTTTATAACTTCTTTTTATGTAGGTTTACGCATTTTATGATCAAAATTATCTTTACTTAAATTTGTCTAGTTGTACATATACTTTTATTACACTATAGATGTAGATTGTATTTTTTGCATAATAGTTATTTAACTTGAAAGAATGGTGGTAGTTTGTTTATTTTATAGGTTTTCAGATCATTACTTCTTTTTATTGGTCTTTGTTCCATTGTGGATCAACCACATTATCCAAAGAATTTTCTTAAAGATTTTTGGTAATCACACTTTCATCTTTGCAAATTTTGGTAACACCTTCTCTTCTCTTCTCTTCTTTCTTCTCTCAATCTTTTATAATTATTTTTTAAGGAAGTTTTTATTAAGAGGGAGTATTATGTAATTTCAACTCTATTTTTTATTTATAAAAGGTTTTCTCCACTTTTGTAACTCAAAATTTAATCTTAAGAGAGAGTTTTGAAGAATTAAACTTAATTTGGATCTTTTTTATATATTTATATGATTATCATAAATCTCATATGTGTGTGCATTTATTGTATTTGTAAATGTACTTTATTCTATCCTTTTGAGGTGTCATTCATCTCTCTACTCCACTTATTTGCTTTGACGTTATTTGTATGTAACTCCTCTCTCCTAACATAACACATAAATCCTCCCTAACTTTAAGAGAATTATAGATACATGACATACCTGCTGGATCTTGCACTTGTAACTTCTTTTCTCTCTTAGCTTTTTATAAGGAGATCTCATCTCCCTTTCTTCAATACTAGCTAACACACTTTCACAACACTCTTATTGATCTAGTCTTTCTCTCTTGGATTAATACCATTCTTATCCTAGATTCTTCATGTGATTATAATTGGATATTTATTGTACAAACTTTTAATACTAATATGAGATTTTTTATCATTCGACCTTTTTTCTACTTATTACATTTGTCTCAATTTTATGTTAACATTCTTTTTAAACTTTTTCGTTGTTTATTCAACATTTTTCAAATTCAATCTTTGAAAATATTCTTCCCCAATAAAAAAATGAAAATAAGTCAAATGTCTTGGTTTAATAATTCTCCCTCATCTTATTTCTTATCTTACTCTTAGAAAAGGTAAATAAATATATATATTTTCCCCATTATTTGGTAAAAGTAAGAGGAACTCATTCATTTTATAATATGATTCCTTCATGTTGTATTGAAACTTTTAAGAAAAAATAAAAACAAAGATAACATTTTTCATTGAGCAAATGGGTTAAGCATGTTTATTAAAACCAATGTTTGAATGAAACCATTCATTTATTTTCTACTTCTCATAGTTCTTGTCCTTTTCATATAATGAAAAATATTAAAAACATATTTAATAAATTTTTGTTCTAACTTTTTGGAAAAATAATTCAACTTCGTAAAAATGATTATATATTGAAAGTATTATGTTGAATAAATAGTTAATTATTTATTTTATTTGTTAAAACATTAGAATTCGATTAATCTAATTTTATTTATAAAATAAATTACCATAGGAATTTTATGTATCATCTAATTGTGAATCTAAAATGGAAGTCATTTTATTTCAAAAAAAAATTAAAGATGAGACCTTACCCTCCATTTAGTTAAATAAGGGTAAAGTCTTATCTTTTTTAATTGATTTTTCACTTGTATGTGTATAATATCCTACATAGATATGAAATATATTTCAAGATTATAGGGATGATCCTAATTTAGGATTCTTAAAAAGGTTAAGGTTTTAGATATTTTTTTGATTTTTTAATTTTATGTGTATAATATTCCTTATAAATATGAAATATATTTTATTATTATAGGGATTGTCCTAATCTTTAATAAGAGCTACAGACAAATATACTTATCAAACCAATCATAAATATATTAGTTAAATTACTGATCAACTAAAAAAGGATCTTTATGATGGTATTATCCATTTATCTTACTCCCTCTCAAATTTTATTAAATAGTCATGTTCAATATATACAAAATCATATATATATATATATATATATATATATATATATATATATATATATATGAGATATTTTTGAACTAAGTGATCAATAAGATTGTCACTATTTTTAATTGAGAAATTGTTTAAAATATAACAAGTAAAAAAATAATAATAACCCTTAATAAATGATGGTACAATTCAATCCAACATTTTTTTATTTGTATTTGATTATGTCATAAATATATTTATTATTTAGTTTATCTATATTTTATATCTATTTAAATTACATTGGTGATAATGATATACGTGAATGACTAACCATCTAAATGTAAAAATTAGATAATTTTTGTATATAATAAATATTGCCTCTTAAAAAGATATAGATCTAGAAAAATCACCTAGTTTTTGAAATAAGTTGAAATGAACAATTAATTTAATAAAAATGTTTTTTTAATTTTTGTGAAATATTCATTCAATTAAGGGATCTCAAATAAATCATAAGATAAATTCATATTGAAAAATGATCAAAATGAAAATTGTCCAATGGTGAGGATATGGAAAAATTCCTAGGATGGAGGGCGCGATGGAGGGAGCGCTGCGTGGACATGGTGGAGAGGGGAGCAGTCCGTTGACTGGCCCCAGGCAAAACAACTCTTTACCTGGGGCGCAAGCTGGAAATCAGGAAGCAAGTTTTTTAAGTGAGCGCTCTAAGCTCAGCAAAGTGAATGGATGCCTGTTGAGAAGGCAGGACAGGCCGGTGGTGGTGATTTCCCCTGAAGCTGTGCAAGAAGATGTTGGGTATCTCTCTGCTCACACACTTATCTGCAAATTTCTGGGTATAAGAATCTCCTTGACTGCTCTAGATGCCTGGATTCGCAGGACTTGGCACATTGATGGAGACTTTGACATCATGTTGGCTGGGAACAGCTATTTTTTGGTCAATTTTTCCTCTGTCTCAGACCGTAATCGTGTTTTTGAGGGAGGTCCGTATTTTTACGACCGTGTGGGGCTTTTTCTTAAACCCTGGCATGCGGGGTTCAACTCAGCTGATGAACTTCCGGCCTGTGTTCCGGTTTGGGTCCGTTTTCCACGACTTCCGTTGGAATATTGGAGAGAGGATATTCTCAAGCAGATTGCTGCCATGCTGGGAACGCCCACAGCCATTGCTCATCAATCACTGGAAAGAAAGGTAATTTCCTATGCCCGTGTGTGTGTGGACATTGATTTAAATTATCCATTGCCGGATTCCTTGGAAATCTGTTTAGGACCCTCGTCCTGGATTCAACAGATAGATTGTGAATCTATCCCTTTCAGATGCCGTATTTGTCATGTCTATGGTCACCTGCATAGACAATGCCCACAGGCTGTCAAAGATAGAGAGATTTTCCACGCACCTGCTGCTCCTCATTCTACAGGGTCCGACAGGGGAACGAATAAACAGGGTAATTCTACTCAAGCTAAAACCCAATCTGATAGAGCAGTTAAAGGGAAGAACCCAGTTGTTTTTGATAGCGTGGCGCAAGGGTCAGTGGATCATGCTAATATGGATACGGAAGGTTTCACTACTGTTAGGCGTCGCTCAAGAGGAGGAGGACACGAGCGCAAAAATGTTGACAGGCAATTGGACATGGGTTTTAACAGGTTTGAAGCTCTTGACAACATGGCCATTGAGGATGGCATTCCAGAGGAGGATATAGAGGATGCTCTTGAGACAGACCAGCAAGGCTTAGGGCCGATTCTGGATCAGGTAATGGTTTCTTTGCCGGCCCCTGACAACTCTATGGGACCGACTGCAGGCGTAGATGAATCTGAAAATGAAAATCTAGTTAAGGAAGTGAAATGGGCTGATTTAGTTAAGGAGGTGGATGCTGGTAGGAAAGATAAGAGCACTTCTTCTTCGCTTGGCCTGGCGCAAAGGCCTTTCAAGAAAGCTAATTCCTCCTTTCCCTCTAAGGCAGGGCGTAGAAAAGACTTGGAGAAAATTAAAATTACAGGTGATTTACTTGTGGAATCAGGGGTGGTTAAAACCTTAGATGAACACTTCCCCCTTGTCCCTCAATGATTGTCTTATCTTGGAATGTGAGGGGTTTGAACAGCCGCCCCAGAAAATTGGCTGTTCGAAGGCTTGTGCTAGATCACTCTCCGGATATTCTTTGTATCCAGGAAACGAAATTGTCAATAGATTTACTGTTTGCTTGTATGCCAAAAATCTGGTTTTTGGGCCATTTTCAAGGTGTGGGAGCGATGAGAAGCTCTGGGGGTTTAGCAATGTGCTGGGATCCGCGTAAGATCATGCCTCTTCATTGGTTCGCTTGCATCTCCGCCCTTTCCATGGTTGCCTCTTCCCTTGAAACAGGGGAATTGATTCTCGTTACTAATGTTTATGCACCTGTCGACTTGGACGGGCAATTCCAGCTTTGGGAGCATATACGGTATGTTCGTAGCTGCCATCCGTTCCTTCTGTGGATTGTTACGGGGGACTTTAATGCTGTTATGAATTTGGAGGAGAAAAAAGGTGGACTGCCCCGCCTTGGCCCCTCTTCTGGATGCCTCCGCAACAATGTTGAGCTCCTACATCTTTCTGATGTTAGACCCTCCAATGGGATGTTTACCTGGAGTAACAGAAGAATGGGCAATGCTGCTATAGCGGAGCGGTTGGACAGATTTTTGGTCTCCTGCTTCTGGAGGTCTAGCGCCTTCTCTCTTAGCTCGAATATCCTGGATTGGAATGGGTCAGACCATTGGCCCATCATGTTGTCCATTAATCTTATTGAGGGACCTGAGAAACCCCCCTTTAAGTTTCAACAGATGTGGCTACGTGATTCTTCCCTCCAGGACAATATTGGTCAGTGGGGGCGACAGGGGGGACCGAATCATGGTACGGCCATGTATTCGTTCCTCAAAAAACTCCAGTATGTCAAGAGAAAACTGCAGATTTGGAATAGAACTTGTTTTGGCAATTTACATGGCATGAGGAAGAGGGCACAGGATGAGCTTGCTGTTGTTACTAGACAAATTAGAGACTTTGGCCTCTCGAATGAGCTGAGGCAGGAGGAGGCAAGAGCTGCCAGCTCTCTTGCGGAGTGGGAGTTAAGGGAAGAAATTTATTGGAAACAAAAGGCTCGAAATGACTGGCTTCAGGAGGGAGATAAAAATACAGCCTTTTTCCATAAGTCAGTTCAAGCCAGAAGAAATAGAAATGTCATCTCTTCTCTTGTTTCTCAGCATGGAAATCGTTTGGCCTCTTCGCAATCTATCAGTGAGGAAGTTGTTCGGTTTTTTTCGGCTCTTCTTGCTAGAGACCCTGTGACTGACGAAGGAGCTGAAACTGCTGTTCTTTCTTGCATTCCCCAGCTGGTTACTGCGGATATGAATGAGTTTCTTATGCGTCCTATTGGGATGGCCGAGGTTGAGGAGGTGGTTTTCAGCATGAAGAGAGGTAAGGCTCCTGGCCCGAATGGCTTTCCGGTTGAATTTTTTCAAGAATTTTGGAGCATCATCAAGCAGGACCTGTTGGATGTCATTCTGGAATCGTATACCAACAAGGAAATGCTTAAGGCTCTTAACGCTACTTTTCTTGTTCTGATTCTGAAGAAGGAGTAGCCCCTTCTTTTGGATGAGTTTAGACCCATTGCGCTTTGCAATGTTGTGTATAAAATCATTACAAAGCTCATAGCGCTGAGACTCAAAGTTTTTCTCCCCGGGCTCATTTCGGAGGAACAAGGAGGTTTTGTGGCCGGTAAGCAGATTCTGGACGGAGTTGTTATAGCTTCCGAAGCCATCCATTCTATGAGCACGTCCCAGGAGCGTGCAATGTTTATCAAGCTGGATCTTGCCAAAGCTTATGACAGAGTTAGCTGGAGTTTTTTGAAAAAAGTTCTTATGGCGCTTGGTTTTAACCAGGAATGGATCCGATGGGTGATGAGCTGTATCACGACGCCCTCATTTTCAGCCCTCATCAATGGGACTCCTTCTGAGCTTTTTGGGGCCTCCAGAGGGCTCCGTCAGGGGGATCATTTGTCCCCATACTTGTTTATCTTGCTGGCTGAGGGGCTTGGTAGGCTCATCAAACACCGCGCCTCTTCGAATGCCTTACAGGGATGGAGCTGGGGTGAGGGGCTTACTGCTCTGACTCATTTACAGTTTGTTGACGACACCATTTTGACTGGGAGAGCTCGTATAAGAGAAGCGTTGGCTTTCCGTCACACTCTGGACATTTATATGGCTGCCTCTGGGCAGAAAATTAATGAGCTAAAGTCTTCTATCTTCTTTTTTAATACCCCAGAGCTTATTCAGAGAAGGATTGCTGCAATACTGCGGTTCCAGACTCAGAGCCTCCCTGTTACTTACCTCGGCATCCCCATTGTTGTGGGAAGGCAGCCTAGACTGTTTTGGCAGAATGTTCTGGATAAGTTGAGGCTTAAGGTGAGTCATTGGACTCATAGATGGCTGTCCACTACGGGGCGTGTGACGCTTCTCCAATCGGTTATTCAGGCACTCCCGATATATCGTAGTATGGTGCAGGCTGCCCCGGTTTACTTCCTGAAGGAATTTGATTCCCTTTCTCGGCAATTTCTCTGGAGCAGTAATTTACAGAGCAGTAAGTGGAGCCTCATTAATTGGGACAGAGTCTGTAGGCTGAAGATGGAGGGGGGCCTTGGCTTACGCTCTGCTATTCTGGCTAGTCAAGCTCTGGCTGCCAAGCTTTACTGGAGATGGTGCTCTTGTTTTTCGTCTCTTTGGGCTCGGGTTCTGTCGCACAAGTACTTCCCGGGTGTGGATACCCATGATATTTCCAGGCTCCCTCTGGAGGGCAGAGGGTCCATGGTGTGGAATACGCTTAAGCGGGGGGCTCAGTTGGTGAAACACAGTTTGTTTTGGGTCTGTGGTAGTGGGCAGGATGCTTTCTTTTGGACGGACTCTTGGGATGGTGAACCCCCGCTATTTTCGTCGCACCCGCATTTACGGGTTTTAGGAGCTTCTTTCCAGTCGGCAGGGTGGCATAAGGTGGAGCATTTTAAAGAGGTTTTTAATTTGGGAACTACTGTTGGCTACAGATGGAAGGATTCTACTGATTGGCCGCCTGGGGGCTCTGAGGAAGATAGGAGGGAGTTAGCTTTCATCCTGGCTTCTAGACGCTGTAGTTCCCTCCAAGGGAGAGATGTTCTTGCGTGGGGAGGTGATGACTCTGGTTATTACTCAGTGTCGGCTGGGTACCGTGCTCTGACTGGTCAATTCCTGATTAGAGATCAGTTTGCCTGGGGGAAAAAAATATGGAATCAGGTTTCTTGGCCAAAGTGTAATTTCTTCCTCTGGCTGCTCACCCACAACAGGTGTCTCACCTGGGATAACCTCTGTAAGAGAGGTTTTCAAGGACCGTCCAGGTGCGTGCTGTGCCTCAGTAATGAGGAAACGGCTGCTCATATTTTATTCCAGTGTAACTATGCTAAGCAGCTGTGGCATTGGTGGTGGAATGCGTGGAGGCTGCCCTGTTGGCATGCCCATTCTCTTGCTGATTTCTGGGGACGCCTTGGTCAGAGTCCTACTAAGAATTCGTTTCTCCAAAGCACCTGGTCTGTGGGTCCCTCCTTTATTCTATGGAATCTGTGGATTGAAAGGAACTGAAGACTCTTCAGAGGCGTCCAACTAGATTTGTTGATTCTGAAGGCGCAAGTCCTCAGGTCGATTCAAGAAACTATGGCTATTAAATGTGTTTGGGTGCAGGGGACGGACCCTGAAGATGCGTCCATTTGTGAGCGCCTGGGGCTGACGCCAAACTTGAGGCGCAATACTGACCATGGCTGTATGCTGGGACGTGGTAGGAGCTGCCTTGTGTGTCCTGTTTGTAGAGAGGGCCGATGGAATCCTCCTGAGGATGGTGTCATCAAAATTAATGTTGATGGCTCCTCTCGGGGCAATCCTGGGGATGTTGGCATTGGCAGAGTGGGACGAAATAGTGCTGGAGGTATCCTCTTCCTCTTCTCGGTCTATAAAGGTAAGCATTCCAACAATGTCATGGAAGCCTCGGCAATTCTGGAGGCGGTGAAAGTCTGCTGTTGTAATGGCTGGAGCAATATTGTCTGTGAATCGGATTCTCAAATTGTTATCAACTTGCTGAATAGAGGTAAGCCTGGTATTGTTGATTGGCATCTTAATGTGATTATTCAGGAGATTTACCAAGTTAGTTCTTCCCTGCATTCGATTTCTTTTAATTACATTCCCCGCGAGTGGAATTCTGTTGCGGATTGTCTTGCTAAATGGGCTTCGGAAAAGGGCCCCTCTTGGAACATTTCGGATATTAATATGCTTCCCAGAAGCCTATATCTACAACTGGTTCAACTGATGGACCAGGATATTTGTATGTAACTGTTGTCTTTCGCATTTTTAATAAATTTTTACCCCTCTTTTAGTTAAAAAAAATGATCAAAATATAATAAATATTGGAAGTATAATAATACTATGAATAATTATATATATATATATATATATATATATATATATATATATATATATATATATATAATTTTAGTAAAAGTGCATTTTCCATATTCCTTAATGTAAATTCAAAGTGAAATTGATCCCAAAAAAAAGATAAATCAAAAAATGGAAAACTAATGATATATTCTACAATTCTTATTTGATTATCAATATTATAGCAAAAGCATATTTGAAATATACTGAACCAATATAATTAACTCTATTTTAAAATATAAATATAATTATAATTAATATTAGAAGGGAGTGAAATATAAATACCCTTTTACTATCATGTCTTTTAGATCTTTTTGGTCAAAATGATTAAAAAAAAAATACAAGGATGAAAATAAGTCAAATGTCTTGGCTTAATATTCTCCCTCATTTTATTCCTTATCTTATTCCTAGAAAAGGTAAATAAATATATCTTTTGCCCCTATTATTTAGTAAAAGTAATAAGAACTCATTCATTTTATAATAACATTCTTCCATATTGAAACTTTTAAGAAAAAATAAAAACAAAGATAATATTTCTCATTGAGAAAATAGGTTGAGCCTTTTTATCAAAACAAAGGTCTGAATGAAACCATTCACTTTTTTAATAGTCCTCATAGTTTTTGTCCTTTTCATAGAATGAAAAATATTAAAAATATATTCTTTAAATTTTTATTCTAACTTTTGAAAAAATTGTCCAACCTCGTAGAAATGAATATATATTGAGATTATTATCTAAAGAAACTATTAAATAGTTTTTTTATTTGGAAAAATATTAGAATTGGATCAATCCAATTTTATTTATAAAACAAATTATCATAAGAAATTTATGAATTATTTAATTGTGAATATAAAATGAAATTAAATTTATTTTGAAAATAATTAAAGATGAAATCTTACCCTTCATTGAGTTTTCAATTTCAGTGTATAATATTTTTCATAGATATGAAACACATTTTACTACTATAAAGATTATCTTAATCTTAAATAAAAGCACTAGAAAAATATACTTATTAAACCAATCATAAAGATACTAATTAAATTACCAATCAATTAAAAAGGGATCCTTCTAATGGTATTACCCATTTATCTTACTCCCTCCCAAATTTTATTAAATAATTATACTCAAGAAATAAAAAATCATATATATATATATATATATATATATATATATATATATATATATATATATATACATACATATACATATACATACATACATACATACATATACATACATATGACTATGAAATCGCTTTGAATTGAGTGATAAATAAGATTCTCATTATACTTAATTAAAAAATTATTAAAAAATATAACAAGTGAAAAATGAGTAATAACCCCCAATAAATGATGGTAAAATTCAATTCGACATTTTTTTATTTGTGTTTAGTCATGTCATAAATAACTCTATTATTTAGTTTATCTATATTTTATCTCTATTTAAATTGTATTGGTGATATTAATCCCAAGAAAAAAATTAGGTACAACTAGTCTATGAATGACCAACCATCTAAATATAAAAATTAGATAGTTTTTGTATATAATCATTATTACATCTTAAAAAGATATAGATTTGTAAATTTAATCTAGTTTATATAATGAGTTTAAATGAGAAATTACTTTAATAAAAACTCTTATTGGATTTCTATGAAATATTCATCCAACTGAGGGCTCTCAAATGCATCATAAGATAAATTTGTATTGACAAATAATCAAAATATAAAAGTATGGGAGGTATAGTAATGTTATGAATAATTACATATTGATTTTTTTTTTTTTAATTTTAATAAAAGTGCATTTTCCATATTCCAAGACATGCAAAATTCCATATATTAGTGTAAAGTCAAGGTGAAATTGATCCCATAAAAGATATATATCAAAAAATACAAAAACTATTGATATATTCTACAATCCTTTTTTGATTATCAATATTATACCAAGGGTATATTTGAAATATATTAAGTTAGTATAATGAATCTTATTATAAAATAGAAATATAATTATAGTTAATATTGAAAGGTAGTGAGATATAAAAACCCTACTATTGCCAAGTCTTCTAGCTTTTTTTGGTCAACTAAATCTATCTCTTTGATTTCTTTTCACTTAAATGATAGAATCCCATATGTTTCATGATAGTTCAAAAATTCACCCTATATTAATAGTGTAACAATTAGGTATATGGATCATTGTGGAATGAATTTTAGTTGACTAGTAATCATTGTAATAACTTTCATATAGATGATTATATAACTAGAATAAATTCATGTCCCTTGAAGAAGTTAAGTATTGGTGTTATTATATCATGTATTTTCAAGATTATTTTAGGTGAAATAATTACATGAAGTTAATGAATCAATAACATATACCTTTGAGTGTGGATGACATACTTTCATCCATCTCATAAATAAATATGAATTGGTGAATAGTGGAATAATATCTGGATCAAATTGTAGGTATGCTAAATATATGACCTATTGTTATTTTATTTTACAAAAGAGGGAAGACGGAATATCAATATTTTATTACATTAATGGACTCCAAAAATTAAAACAAAATGGATCCATATATAGATTAGTTACGTATGAATAAGTGCATTTTTAATATACTTCATTTTATAAGTTTATTTCATTCTAATATTTTGAACAAACTAGTAGAAATATCATATGGTAATCTAATCATAATAATTATCTAAAATATTATTTTCATATTTATTAAAATAATATCATGTTTTATCATTTTTTAATTGGTTGAACAATTAATGTTTGTTTTATTCATGGGTTGTTGAATTGATTTTGGATTTGGATTTTTTTATTTATTTTAGAAAATGAAAAGAATATATTTTATTATTTATTCCTTCAATATGTTTTCATAACATTCATATATATTTTTAGATGTAAAATTATGAATTGGTATCAACTCATAATGTACTATTGATATTTTTACTATGATCATGTCTCACATGATTCAAATCGAATCCTTTCATGCTTATTACATTAGTTATTTCAAGTTTTTAGTTCACTTTCTTGAATTTTACCTTAGTCCTATTCATCAGATCATGTATGACTTATTTTAAATTTAAAACATAACATCTTTGTTCACTTCATAATTGCTTAACTTCTATAAATATACTTTTTTTTATATTCCTACCAAATCTAAGGCATTATATAAACTAGTTATTAATATTTAATTGTTATTTTTAATTAATAGGATCAATTTTTTTTTCCAAAGGTGTATTGGTTCATTCATATAAATTTTTATAAATTATCTATAATTGCATATTTAAATTATTGATGTAGTGATCAATTAAATATTTAAAAATATTTTTATTATAAATGGGTCTCCTATTAATTTTAACAATCAAAATCCATTGAAACTTATATTTTGCATAAATAATTAATAATAAATATTAGATATAATAAAAATAAAAATCATACTCTATATGATTTTGAACCTATGTAATTATTTATTTTTAGACTTGCATTATACCAAACTAAACAAAAAGCATTTTTTTTAAAAAAAAACAGAGAAAACAAACATTTTTACTATTAAAACACTTTTGTATAGTATATGAAATGAATCAATCAATGATTGTTGATTTTATTATTAATTAATATCACTAAAGGATTAGGTATGGATGATAATATTTAAATTTGTGATATTTTTTATCCAAAAAGAAACACACTACCAAGTTGCAATATATCTATTTCAATTCATTAGTCTTTAATATTCTTGTAAGTAATTCATATTTTGTTTTCTAAGTTTATCCACATTTTTATTTGGTATTATGAACATAATACATACATGGAAGACATTTATAAGATTTTTATTCATTGAAAATATTTGGAGATATATTTTTTCTATTTTAAAGATAGAAATATTATTTGAATCACCATAACATTATCTATCATTTTCGAGTTATTTGTACATAAAATTCATCAAATACAGATTTAGATAACCATATAACATATGTATCATGATTTATAAAGATAACATATGAAAAATGAAATATATAATGATATCTTTCCATAATATCTATGCTAGCTACTTTATAATTGAGATCATTAGCCAATTTTTTGATTGAGACAAATTGTTTTTTAATACTCTATTTTTTACTTTTTTAATATTAATTCTCTTTTAAGTTTGAAATGAAAAAAGTAATTCTAGATCAATTCATCCATTTTATATTTAGTGGAAAAATAAAATGGATTCAATCTTTATCTGCATTCATATTTTCAATCTTTATCTACATTCATAACTCAAGGGTAGAAAGGTTATAATAAAAAATAGAAATACAGATCCAAAATTTCCTCCCATAAATTGATAATAATTATTGAAAACTCCTAGTTAAATATTTTATTAGTTAATTCATTATCATAATAAATGTATAATAATTATATGACAACTTCCATCCCTTTTTTTAAAATGGGTGGTAATAGGGACTAGGACAAGCCCATCTCCTATGAGAGAATTAAGGCGAACAAATCCATATGGCAAATCCTCAAAATCCATGGGTTGACACTCTACATGGAAATGATTTTTGGGTTTAATACCAACTTTTCTATGGAATTTTACAAGGCTTTAAATTACATAGTGGTTACAATGAGGGGAATCACAATGATTATCTATGAGGAATGAATTGCAAAAGTTATGAGTATGCCTTGTGAAGGTGTTAAAAATTATAAGGATAAGTGCTAAAGGAATGATCTTATTTATAGTTTCTTCAAGGAAAGGGAGATGATTCATTAAGTTAATGATGGTTTCCTTTGGGTGGATCTTCCTCATCTATTAGTAGAAGTTTATCGCTAGATAATGATATATATAACACTTGAAGGTAAGCATTGACTGTTATACTAATAGCATGTTATTTCATTGAATCACTTTAAACATAGAAAAACCATCAATGTTCAGTAATACTTCCTAATTCCCCTTGAAATATTTATTCTTGATTATTATTTGGACAATACTGATGTTATTCTGCATCAAGATCTTATATTTCTAATTATCAAAGCAAGCCAACCTTCCATTGACCTTGTAGTTGGGAAGATTTGGATTAAATAAGGGTAGGGTAATGACATAGACCCCCCAAATAATAATTGAAAAAATATGGTATAAGTTTTTGGTGAGAAAGAAGAAAACATGGATCAAGACAAAAGAAAGGTGAAGAAGGCCAAGGGGAAGGTTAAATATAGTGAGAGTAGGAATCAATATATTCTAGAAGATGTGGGAGGGTCTACTGAGGTAGAGGCATTGGTGATATATAATCCCTTGAAACATAAGGAGGTGTACCATATTTCCCATAGTAATCTAAATTTGGTGGGGAGGTGATCCCTAATTAGAAGGTGATTGAACACTCCCTGGTCTCAATCATAGAGATGATTTGCTCAATGTTAGGTTGGACAAGTTTGAGATGGAAATTAGTAAACAAATGGAAGTTTTGAAGGAGTTGGTTTCTAAATATAAGAATATTAAAGAGGAGATGTTGGCCCTTTAGACTAAAAGAAATGGAAAAAGTGTCAAGGTTAAAAATAAATCTCTAAACATGATGAACCCTTTTTTGTAGGATATCCTTAGCAATGATAAAACCAAATATGAAATTAATTACAAGAAGTTGAAGGTGGGTCAGACTAAAAATATTAGGAATAAAGGGGGAAAAACTTAGAATCAAGTAACAAGAAAGTGTAGGATAAGTCCAAGAAATGATAATTAATGGTGGAAATGATGGGACAAGTAAAATAACCATATGTAACAAGAAGAAGAATGAATGAATACAAGGATAATGAGAAAAAAATTGGCATCATAACCACTAAGATCCATCACCATAAGTATGATATGGATTCTCCCAAAGTGTTGGAGGACTTTCCTAATTAATTACATAGTGGCTTGTGTTTTCTTTAGTTATTTGATGAACTTTTTAGGAATATTTGTTGAAGTTAATCTAAAGTTTATGTTTTTTGTCTACCTATTAATCGTAAGCTACCTTTTTTATTATTTGAGTTAGATATTAAGTGTTTTATCCTCTATATTTTTAAAGGTTTTTGGTACCTTTCAAGACCCACACTTTTACCATAATTTACCTAAAAACTTCCATCCATTTTTCTTTCTTCTCTTTTTCCAAAAAAATATAAGTAAATCCAATATCTAGAGTAAGTTTATGGCTAAGTGTGGAAGTGTAAGAGTAAAAATTATATTAGAATGTATTATCTATACTCAAGATAGTGTTTATTAAGAATAGCATGCATTTCTTGATATACATCTCAAAAAAATCATTGTAAAACTCCTATTCAATATGAATTAAATAAATTTTGTCCTTATTTTACAAACATACCATTCACAGAAAAATAAGGAAATATTATATTGAATATAATATTTCTACTCAACGAAATAAATAGATAAAAAATATAAAAATATATTATTTTTAGATAAAATCAATCACTGTAATATTTCCTTTTGAAATATATGAATAAATATAAGCCATCTTTTAAAGATACACATAAGAAATTTCATAGGAATACATCTACATCTATTCAAATTTAGATGAAATACATATACATCTAAATGAATTTTTAAGAATTAATCTAAGCAATCTTTTAGACATATAAGTGGCTTTCTTGAAATCGGTGATTTTTTAATAAATTTTTGTTGATGATTGGGTTTAAAGAGAAAATAAATTATAAGAATATTAGTCCAATTACTCAATTTATTAATGGACAAGAAAAAATAATCTCTCTTTGAATGAATTGATTAAATTTAAAACAACAATGCCTAATAACTAGGTCCATTAAATAAGTTCATATTCTATTTTTGATACCTTTTATTTATATTTAAAAGGTAATTTGGGTCTAACACATATATTTATTCTTGAATCAAATCATATTTGGGATATTAAAAAAAAATATAACATATTGAAATTATGTAAGTGAAAAGTATTGAATCTTTCAAAATCATTTAATTATCTAAATTGATTTGTTCATCTTAAACATGAATAAATTTTTCATTTCCTCTAGTTTCTTAGGGAAAATTATTTGGGAGATTGGGTTTAAATATTTTATGATATGATAATTTTTTCCAATATTATATATAATAAATTTAATTATGCAATTTTTTTATGGTTTTTAAGAATTTATCTTTTGTATAAAAATTGTATGAATTTGTTATAGGAGACTCCATTAACATGAGATGTTGCATTAATTTGAGTAATCCCAAAATGACAAAAATATATATTTCATTCTATCTCGATGAGAAGAAATTAAGGATCTCATTTTTTATTAACTAAAGTTTAAAAAACATTTTAATCACCCCTGAGAGTGTGATACAAATACAATAATATTTTTTCAAAATTTTTAAGATATATATCCACATTTCATTTTGGTCATTGAAGTTCATTCTCATGAATCACTAATCTATTTTTTGATTAGTCATTATTTTATTTATATTTTTTAAAAATTCAACAATGTTTTTTATGTATAAAATATGTATTCCAATGAATTTTTCTACTACTACCTTCTTAACCATAATTCCCTTCAAGTAAGTACCTTATATATAAGTAAGGCATCAGACCTTGTACTAAGTAAGAAAAAATGTCATGTAAGATCCTATACATATGAAAGTTTGAAAGGTAGTTTGCTTTGTGTCCATTTTCACTAAAATAAAAGCATAATATTTATGTTTTTATAATTTGTATTATTTTCATGTTTAATGAATTGATGAACATTCATTACCAATGAGGAATTTATTTTCATCTCAAATTGAGATGATTAGATTTACAACAATGAAAATCATAATTTTCATCCTTGATAAGATTAGATGATATATTTTTATTTTCTATAATAGGAAAGCTCTTATAGAAGAATCTCCTGATCTATTCTAACTTCTAATCCAAATGAGTCACACAAATGCACTAGTACATACTCCTTTATGTTGAGGACACCCTCAAAGAGTAGGAAATTATTTTTATATTTTATATTGGTTGTTTCATGTTTCTAATAAGTTTTCAAATAGTCATCACTCTCACTTTTATGTTAAATTTAATGGTTTGTGTTTAAAACTATATATTTTAGGTACTGATAACTTTTATTTCAAGACTCATCAACATATCAGTTCCCTTAGTGCATTTCCTAAAGAGTGTACTGGGATCTTGATTTGGTTAGATATTCATACATTATGAGATATTACTATATTATTACATGTTATACTTGATTACACTTATTATCATGTTATTCAATCAATATATATCCTCTAGTGATTTTTCCCTACTTTTTTCCTCTTATTCTTGGTTCTATGTTTTTCCAACTAACTTTATCATGTTGAGTTATTATATAGTAGTCCCAATGTTTTATACTATATCGACCATAAGTGAATTCTCATTTTGAATATAGTATAACTGACTCGATAAATTCATGTTCCCTTTATACTATATAGACCTTGATAGACTTAACACTATTTTTGCTCCAAATATTTATATTGTATTAGTCTGGATCAAGTGCATTGGCATATTTTATGGATAGATTTTAGGATTTGTATTTGTATAAATAGGTTTCTTTAATTTATTTTTATATAAGTAAAACTCTGTTGTACTCTTATTTCACAAATAAACCTATCATTAATAGAGAATAGGATTTGGGGTATAAGAGCTTATACTTGTGGAAGTTTATGTTTTCATAAGGTATTTGGAGTATTAATGAGGGAAGTTAAATGAAAGAGATACACCGTAGTATTTAGAGTTCTTAATTGAGGATACTTATGTATTTTTATTTACATCTTGAGTTTCATCTACAATATCTCTCATAAAGTGTCACTTGAGGAAAGAAGGAGATTTATGCACCAACAAGTCAACCCAAGGTATGTATCCCTATCCTTAATCTTTTTATTTTATTTGGTTTTTTAATATTCATATGATAGAATAATAGGTTATTTTTTCCCCATGCATAGGTTAACTTATATTATCTTTGCATGAAAATATATCCATATTTAGATACCTATTGATTACAATCATTAATTTAGATACTTCATGGTTATATCTTAATAAAATTTATATATTTTTAGTTTACCATTAATACATATTGGATCCAAATTTTTTTGGTTTGACAATCCCTTTCATAAGCTTCTTAATTATATCCTTGATCCCTCCTTATTAAAAAATATCTTGGTTATAACCTTGTCCCACTTTGTGGCCAATATATTTGTATGTATGTTAGATTTAATATGATATTCTTCATTTTAATATATTTTAAGATATTTATATTATTAACTATATTCGCTATACATATACTTTATATTCATTCTAACAAACTATATATAAACTTTATATAGTTAATATTAAACAAATTAATAATTATAAAATTATTTTATAAATTATTCAAAAATTTATAATAATTATAACAAAATATAAAAAGGCATAAATTACAAAATAACATGAATTATTCCAATAAATAAATAATTAATTAATTAACTTAATCAATTCAAATTCTAGCCAAATAATCAACTTTATTTTTGTAAATCTTAAAATGAAAATTTTGAGAACAATCACTATACATATCATAAAGTTTGAGCTCTTCAATTTATCCAATAAATTGATAACCATATTAAAAGTATGGCATATGAATTTTCAATCAAGAAACTTGGATATAACTTTAAAAAGAAACTATATTTATTTAATTTAGATAATAAATTAAAAAATAATTCAAGGATATGGAATATATGCCTATATATTTTTGAGAAAAAAGACTAAATGTTTAAATTTTTTCATCTTCATTATTTATTTAACAAACTTTTATTTTAAATATTTTAAATTATAATATGAATATATTTCTTTAATTTTGGATAATTAATAATTATCAAACAATTGTTTTTAATTTAAATAATGAAAAATATGAATATTACTATATTCAATCCATATATGAATAATCATTTATATCATCATACAGTTCCACATTTACATATATGCCTTTGGAATATTGAGTCTTTATACATTGATTTGGTTGATAAGTCCAAATTCTATGGCATTATTTGGTACCATAAATATCTCTCTAATACTTAATAGAATAGCTAGAATTTTTCATTTCATTTTTTTACATAAATTATTGTAACATATTAATACAAGTTGTGCATATAAAATGAATCAAATCCAAATCTTAATGGCCCATGGAATTTGTCATAAGGATAAATATGGAGTTGGTGCATCATAATTCTATAATTTTTTAATTACTTCCATTTTAGTAAGAGTCCCCTCATGCGGGATGAAATTTCCCTTTAAAGCATTTAAATTTATGCCTATTTTAGATACCTCCCATGTTACGTATTGCATAATATCATAATAAATAATGCTTGATGTCATTCTTCCACTTTGATGAAGAATAAATAATAAAAAAACATTATTTTTATTCTATTTGTTTATATATATCATACTTTTTTTCTTAAATCTACAACTTGCTTATTGAGTGGTTTATCTAAAGAATGTATTTCCCTTGAAATAGTGGAAAAGTTCATCAAAAGATTCATACGTATTAAACATGAATTTATCTATAAGTAATGAGAAAAACTATTTGAAAATATATTTTGAAGCTCACTATCAGGTATTTGATGTGATATTCTTGTTAGCATGGATTTAAATTTAAGCACGTAGTCAACAAGGTGTTCATTATATCCTTTTTGATATGATAAATTTGAGAAAATGTGATCTTTTGACTAATGTGTATATACAAATGTGATAATAACATAATGTCTAAATCATTAGTTCAATACACATGATAACATGTAGGTTGTAGAGACAATATAATGCATATTTGATGATACTTATAAATAATATCTTGGTCAAAATTACATCATCAAGATGAAAAATAAATAAATATTCAAATTAAGCCTTAACATGTTGTAAAGTATTCTCATTTAAACTCTATAATGTAAATTTATGCATGTGAAATTAAATAGAAAAGAGGTGAACAATAAATTTCATATCAAAAGGGTTGTGTAATATATCTTAAGTTGAAACCATGTGGATAGGTTTATTATATGATTTAGATAACTATGTAATTATCAATTTCATATCATCATTTTTTTGGTGTACTATTGGATCAATAGATACACTGCTATGTTTATGATTATAATATATGTGCATATGTAAAAATTACTATTTTTTATTATTAATGGTAGTTTTAATGGAGGCATAATTGGTATTTTGACTATGTCTAAAACTAAGGGATGCAATATAAAAATGTGAACGTGTAGACATATTGGCCATTAGATTACTAGTAGCATGAATTGTTGAAGCCTTAGGTTGTTTATGAATATAAAAATTATAAAATCCTTGGGATACATGGATTAAATTCATCACTAATATTGGGATCATCATAAGTTATTTGGTCATAATCATAATTTAGAGGACTAGTAAACAACATTATATTAACAACAAATGGACCTTTTGCGTTAACATCAAGCATAGAAGAAGAAATATCAATGGAATCAGCCACGATTGGCTAAAAGTTTTAATAATAAAAAATAAGATGAAAATCTTAAAATAATATTTAAAAATGGAGGATCAAACCCTAGGAAATATCAAAATATGTATGGGTTCAAGAACAAAGTTGTATGCACCAATTTATGAAAAATGGATGTAATGTTAAACTAAAAGGATATGAGTATAATTTAGGGGTTGTTAAAAACATGTGAAATAATATTTAATTATGAAATCAGATTTCAAAAATTATAAATCAGTCATGAAACCCTAAGGTATAAATACTAGAAGATATGTGTATTCAAAGAATAAAGGGGTCACCATTTTTTTTTACTACACTAGGATAAATAAATATAATACAACATGATAAAAAAAATCACAATGGAATATAAGATAAATATAGTCCACAAATAGAATTCAAATCATCATCATGGCTAAAAATATAAACAAGCATTATCATAACAATTACATAAGTAATTACCTAAGAAAAATAGAGATAGTGATGAAACAAACACACTAGGAAGAATCTTAAGATTATGAGAGTGAAATAATAATATAGAAGTGATGATGAATATGTATATAACATTGGAACCTTAACTAACAACAAATAGGTTTGATGCATGCCAGACTACCATATAATATGCCCTGGGAAGATTTAGCCATTGAATACACCCTCATGTAATTGTCATAAAATATGTTCTCTTGTATCGAATCCATATTGTGCATTGTCATGAATTTTGAATTTTATGTTACAGTGGTACTGTATGATGTCATATAGTCATGTGTCTTTTTTTTAATTAACTCACCATTATAAATTATGATTCAATGTCTTCTTCTTCTCTTTACCTATTTTATTCCAAAGATACAATGAAATAAAAAAAAAGGTTATGGGTCATAAAACCATAAGGGAGTTACAACTACATATATGACATGTTGTAATTAAACTAATGTAGTTTTCTATATTTCATAAATTTAATATTAAGCAAGGAGTTTTTATCCTTTTCCCTATATGTGTGATGAAACTACAAGAACATTCTCTTAGATATTATTTCAATACAATTAGATGGCATCATAATAGCTTGAAGTGATGAATGACCAATGACGTAATCAAGCCAAAATGGAATGGCCCATAAAAATACACATGATAGATTTGGTGGATCACTAAATTTTTAGAGGGAAAATTTGGTGGTACACCTATAAGCATTGAGTATCTGTTTGGAGATACAAATGTCTAAAATGGGGGGAAATAATTTTAAGATAGATAATAAGGTTCCAAATATGAAATGGATGTATGTTTGATATGTTAATAAAGCTCAAAACTCAAAGAGAGTCATATGGGGTAGGACATGTCTTAAAAACATCTAAATATACACAAATGGACCAAGTGTTTAAAAATTGGTAAAAGACATTATGGAAAAGGGTCATGTACCAAAAATAGGTTTCTATAACAAGATTGAAAAAATGATTTTAAGTATGACTACCTTTTAAAAAGTTGGAATATTGGTCCCACTTTCAATGTGTGAAAATTAATTAGAGGGTTTAAATATGAAAGTGCATGAGTAACATAGTATTAAGTCCTTATGGCAAGGGGGTGGGGTGTTCAAGGGTTGTGACTTAGTTAAAACCTTGCATTCCCCTCTATGTCTATCAAATATTTATTGCCCAATGAGGCTTACACCAAAAAATTTAACATAAGTTGATAATAATTTTTTTTAAGATAAGTGGATAATAAAAAAATGTTAATAACATGAAAAATAATTAGTCCCACATGGACTATGTGGCACAACTTATAGCGGTTTATATGCAAGGTCAAAAACATGTATAGTGAAAATTGGTAATGAAGACTAAGGTTGATGATGTGGTAGGAAACACAAATGAGGACATGGCAAGTGATTTAAATACATGAGAGGTTAATTTTGAAAGGCATCATATGTGAATAGTAGATGTTCATGGGCCAATAGAGGTTGACCTATAATCTTGAGTTGAGTAAGAGATAAAGTATTACCAATTCAATATTTATCATATAGAATTTCATGGAAAAGGAAGTTTCATCTGATGATGAAACAAATAAAATAGTATATTTTGAGTTGTCACTCATATAAATACATAGATGAGAAGCCTAAATCCAATGATTTGATGATGTAAATTTATTTTTATATGTGTACTAGTCAACGATGGTTGGCTACAAAGAAAGAACCAAATGGATGGAAAATAAGATTTCTTATTTGGGCCTTTGTTGATAACTAATTTAGGAACTTCAGGGCTAAGTCTAAATCCTAGATAGTGTGCTACATATCAATAAAATATGGAGATAGATTAGCAAATTAGAAAAATATAAAAATATATTTTTTTGTTTTAAAGAATTATATTTTTTCCATGATCATGCATGGGAATGTGTCTACGTGAAGGCAATGGAATTTTTTCCTATATATTTTGATCTAGGATTCATTTTATGTGTCATTTGATATATTGGAAAACTCATTTAGATATTTATAAAACAATAGTAAAAATTGAGAGAATGGGTGCAATATAATATAACTATTTGTATTCAAGTTTTGGTGTCTCCACATGTTCTATGAATGAAATACTAATGCACATGTCAATTGAAATATTAAGAATGATTGGATTTGAATTTACTATAAAACAAAACTCAAAAATTAATGTTTATTTAATAACAAAGATCATACATATAGTAAAATGATCTCCTAAGAAGGAGTAATGCTTATAAAACCCCTATAAACTCTTTACTAAACTTATCTATATGATGAGTTGTTCCAACAACCCATTACACACTTGAACACATATGTAACAAACTAAACACAATATCTCTAAAATTATTTCCTTTAGTGTGAACATGGGAATAAAACACCACTCAAGAACTAAAATGAACATGTAATTGACACACAATCACTAATGGTTGGGAACACATCTACCATGGATAGGGACCTATCTACTAATCCATGGAAACACATCAACCAAACCAAAAAAAATAGCTGGAATGGAGTCATTACAACCCTTATCAAGGACACATTTTCCTATAGTACCTATGGTATGAACCTCCACTTTATTTTTACTACAAGGGATTACATTAACACCAATTATAAACAAATGCAAAAAATAAAATATAAGAATTGAGGACTAGGTCCTCAATGTTATCATTATAGCTTCTATTCATAGTTACTACAACTTAATTAAAAAAACATAGATGACCACCACTACCATTTTAATTCAGCCTTGTATTTAGTTTGTTTGGCATAAATGTTGTTTCCACTATTGCATTGTGAAACCCCTTAGTTAGTGGCTAACTTGAGGTCATTAAAAGGACCTTGTTCCTCCTTTACCTCTAACCTCCAATGGAATTTTGTTTACTCAAAAAAATGATTCTTAAATATCAATTTTATAATAATAAAATTTGAAAAAAAATAGTTTAGTAAACATTATTAACCTATAAATTGTGTTATTTAAGACTATATTGATATAGTTGCATGATAAGTGAGGAACATGCATACAATTGGAAAGTAATGGAGATATGTGTGATTTTTTGACAATTTTATTAGGAATAGATGGAATATATGCATGAATTTATAATAGGATCAATGAATACACAAAAATAATGCATAATTAAACACATGGATGATAACAAAAACACTATATATTTAAACCTCTTGATGAGTAAACATCAATAATATAACACAATGAGTAGATGAAATAGACATACTAATTAATGGTAAAACATATATTCATAAATGAATGAGTATTTTATAATTTATGGGTTCCACATGATATTGATAATTGATGAATCCATGAATCTACACAAAATTAGACACATACAACTCAGGTTTGGCATGAACTGTGAAGGTCTAACACAATAGCCTACAACAGAATTAATAAGTAATTGTATGATATAATGGAACATAAAGATAGAAAATTACATGTGGATTATGTAGTATTGCATTATTTTTTCATAGTGATTGGTTGACGTTGATAACATGCACATTTTTGGTGAATGAAAGCATTCATGTTGTATGACATAGTGTGCACAAATCAATACGTAGTCAAACTATAAATAATGTACATTAGTTGTAAATTTAACAATATACATTAATTCAATGTGTTCAACCATTTTTTTAAATTAGTGTAAACAGAATATTGTAATCAACTAAGGAATAGAGTATTCTAAAAGTAAGCTAATTAAATTATTCAAATTCATAATATATTTTGATACAAGGTTGAATTATGGAAATATGATAAATATAGAAAGTATAATGATAAATAATTTTTTTTTACTTAAACATTAATAAGTAATAATACTTATCTTATTTAGTGATGCTAAATAATATCTTATAAGTGTTGGGGTAGAAAAAATTAGGATGATGCTCAACTATGATTTGTCATATTTTGAAAATCAACTCTCTATCAGCCTAGACACTACCATCAAAATAGGGATAGTAGCATTGAATCTTCTACCAAAAAAATTGACACTTATGTCCTATAATAAATACAAGTCCTTTTTTATAAATTCCACCTACACCTATTAGGGTTCTATGCCTCCTTAAATATTGTCTATTTGGTTCATGTGTATAGGTTCTAGATATCAATTTGTTCAAAACCCTAGTTCATCCAATTAAAGCATGCCACCTTGAAAAATAGGAGATATTAGGTCATCCAATACTCTGAAGAGTGCCTCAAACATATGTAGTTATCCCCCTTATGTGGGCTTGTGTGTGAAGAATGGTGCAATATACTTGAATGTAGTGATATAAATTTTATCTTTAAAAATAATTCATGGGATTATATTTGAGTGTTTTATACTTGTAAGAAGACTATTCGTATTACCTATTTTTAAATAGTGAATAATAAGGTAGTAGAACTCAGTTGTGTGAATGATTAAATGAGCTTGATAGGTGTTTGCTTGGTCAATTTTTAAATAATATAAGGAGAGGGATTTTTTGTATTTATACTACACATTTATAAATTACCTCATGGGAGGGTTAAAATAATTATATAGGCTGACCCATACATGTCTAAATATTTTTAAATTTGAAATTTTTTAAGGTATAAACACTAGTGTTAGATCTAGGACACTAGCATTGATGCTAGTGTCCGAATCTGAATGGTAGTGTCAAGGAGTATAGATAATTATTGAAGATATGTAACTAACAATGTAAGATATATATCAGGTTTTAATCATACTTTGGGATAAAGGTGATCTAGGTAATCAAAATATCAGGGTCAAATTGTAAGATAATCATTTAGGCATAGTGAGATGGTGAACATGAGCCTTGTTGTAGAGGAAAGGTCCTAAACTAAAAGATTTATCCATGAATGATATTTTTCAAGTATACAAGACTAGTTTCTTATATAAAAGCTATATTTATCATCTACACAATGGTTGGATATAATTCCCATGGGAATAATAAATAAAAACACACATGAATCTACTATCAATGATAACTCTAACATCTTAAAGATAGAGATCTAAAACTTCTATGAAACAACCCCTTAAACCACAAACTATTTTGCTTCACTAAAAAAATATACACAAGGGAAATGAATATTATGACTTCCCCTAGTAACCATTATATTTCCATTACATGGATAAAACACTTCTTTGATACCAAATAAAGTTATTATAATACAAAAATCTAAAATTAATGTTTATTCAATAATTAAGAACATACATATAGTCATATGATCTCCTAGGAAATAGACATGCCTTATCAAACCCCTATAAACTCTTTATTAAAATTTTCCATATGATGAGTTATGCCAACAACCCATTACAAAACTTTCACACATATGTAACTTACAAAACTCAATATCTCCAATAGGATCCTCTTATAATGAAAAGTCCTATGTAGTGATAATATTGATACATACCTTCAACATTTGTAAATGGTGAAATAATCAAGTATTAGGTCCCATGCCCATAATAATGATTCCATGTTCCTTGTTGATTAAAATATCAATATTTATGCTTTCATAAATATTTTCACTTATGGTTCTTTGTGGATTTGTTAGCCACTTTCCATTCTCTTAATCTTCAATAGTATAATTTTATTCTAAGTTAACATACATGATACATATTTCACTATAACCATATATTTATTGATGCTTTAACCTCTTTCCACATGTTGATAAATCCTCCTCCTGATCAAAGATACTTTTCCTCCATTCCATGTAAGCCATAGATAGTTTTTCCCTATATATGATTGAAGCAAGCCTTCACTATGATATTTTTCCAAATTTGGAATGATTTTATTTTTGGGAATTATTAATTGTATCGCTACATTTTTGTGAATAATCATGCATTAATGAGTATCTTGAGGTTGTTCTATATCAAGAATAATAGTTATAATGTAGATCACAATGTGTGGAGGTATGAGGTCTCACAATATCAAGAAATGGTCATTAATACACATCCCAACATGTATTAGGGCCTATGGAGAAATTGTAAGAAATAATCTATCTTGTGATATTGATTTATGATTTATTCCATATCTTACAATTAGTTGTTTAAATTCTACCCCTACATCAACTATTTATCCTGATTAATGGAATAATTTCTAAGACAATTAATAAAATTTATGTAAGATCCTATATTATTCATGTGTATTACTCACATTGTCTGTTGCAATGGATGTATGATGTGTATTAGACACATAATATCCATTACTTTGATAGGTCTTTCATGAATTATTTTAGTAAATTATAAAATTTCCCCAATGGATAAGAAGGAATCAATCTTAGTAATTTGTGAATATAAAAATAGATCGATAAAATAATGTGGGAGAAGTGATGCTTAAATAACCTAAATCTATAAAAATAAAAATAAACATGGCTTACACACATGATACACAATGTTTCAATTTGGGAATAACCTTTTAGGCAAAAACTCCAAAACATAAAACTTCTTATTTATTTATAAACTCAATCATTTAAAATACAATAATGTACTTCAAAGCTATACCTTACCCTAATGCATGTGTGGGTATTTATAGTCATATTAATAGGAAAATGTCCAAGTGGTATTAAAATACAATGGGTATAAAATCATGGGCCATGGAACTAAAATACTATTAGTAACAATACCCATGATATCATCAAAATGTGCATTTGTTTTGTAAAAAAAATATGATGAGTTCTCACCACTAAAGCCCTATGCAGGTCCCTCTAAACACCCCAGCCAGAGTGATTTCATAGATACCACTTATTATTTAAGTATATAGAGTACTTAAGGGGTGTAAATCATGCAATTATACAACAAAAATTCAATAATTTAATCAAAATTACATTAAATATTTTTTCCTTATTATTTGAAATAATTTTTAGTTTTATTTTTAATATCATATATGAATTCTCTATTATTAATAACCTTTCACATCTTTGGGAATATTTGATATGGGATATTAATGTTAATGTTTCACATTTTAGCATCATGGTTATATCAAGAGCATTATGCACTACCTAGGTGATTTATTCACTACATTGAATCAATTATTCACTTTGGCATATCTAAATGATTTGTGATAATGGAGATTCAGTGATATAATTGTGATCAAATTTTACAAGTAATTATGAATAAATATATAAATGTTTAAATCTTAATAAATCCATAAAGGTTCAAATCTTGTTATTTTTCTAATGTGGATGCAATTATAAGTGTGTTGGGAATATATTAAAATTATTTTATTGTCCCATTATCTATATTGTCTATTTCATGGGTGAAATTGTGTGTTTACTATGATTTTTTTTAAATCTTGTTGTTTTCTCATGGTTTTTATTACGTTTTTGTGATATTTTTGGGCATTTAAGGATAATGTTGTATGAGAATTCTAGTCGAGTTACAATGAATATATAATTTTTTCTTATGTTTTAATAGTTATATTTTGTAAAGAATAATAAATATGCTATTGTATAATCATTTGTATCTTTTGGTTACAGTATAAATCTAAACATGAACACAAAAGTGTGTCTATGTTACTAGTGAAAAAATAATAAGGCGTATAGTCATTTTGGGTTACATTCATTATTTATATCTTAGGAGGTTTATGCAATTGTGTTAACAATTATTAGTTGAGACTATCCTAATGTTATAAAGACAAATGTTATGAGAGAAAACCTCCTCTTTCATGTTGTTGTTGATGTCTAAACACTACTTAAAATAAATCGAGTGAAATTGTTCTCAAAGGTACCATATATTTCCCCCTCTTCCTCATCAAAATAAAGGTGTAAATTTGAGTAGCAACATTTTGGAACCACTGTTAGGGAGTTATTTTATATGTTAAATTTATAAAATATTTATGGTGAATGATATCTTATTATTTCAAATAATGGTGTTATACATTTTGATTTATATATTTTTTAGTCATTTGGTATAAAATTTAGAGATATTAATGTATCCAAATTAGTTATTCTCACAACATTTATGATTTTATCTTATTATTTAATCAGATACTTTGATTGGTAATAACTACATTATACTCATTTAATGATACATTGTGTGATGATCTTGATATAGTGGGTTGTAAAATTTTAAATTATTGATAAACATTTTATTGGCAACCTGATATGCCCATTGAGGGAGTTTTATTAATATATATAATCTATATTTTTCAAAAATATAATTCAAAACTCTAATATTTAAGGTTATTTAACTAAAATTTTATCTTATTATATAATTTTCTTAATGACTGTTGAAAATATTTAATATGAATATTTGTGTTCATCATGGCTTGTTTAGCTTAAGTATGTGTAGACTAGAAGTGCCCTAAATATTATTATTATAATTATGAATCTAAACATTCACTATAAGAGTGTTTTACCTTATTTTTAATTAGTTAACCTTAACAAGAATAAAAAATTTGACTAATTTAGATTATATGATGTGTTATAATTAAGCACTAATTTGAATGTAAAAGGTAGAAAATGATTTGACACTTACACTTGTTAATCATGAAAAGTATTAAAAGGGTTAAGATACTTATATTTTTTATAAATTGTGAAAGTCTGAGACTAAATATAGATGAAAGAAATGAGATAAAACATAATGTGATGGAAACCCATCTTTTTGTGAGATCCTAAGGGATGATTGTGTACATAATACCTATAAACATGTCTCCTTCTCCTAAACCCTAAGGTCCACTTCTGACACTAGGTTTTGGTCTACAAAAGGGAAAATAAGGGGGTTGAGATAAACTCAATTACTCAAAAATTAATGTTTGATCACTCCATACATATCTAATACTCTAAAAAAGGAATTCAAATCACATGTAGTTCTCCCAGTTATGTCAACGTGTGTAATAGTTCTCTTTGAATGTATGCAACCCATGATCTATCTTTTAATACTTGGAAAATGAAAATTTGTCTTGGTTTTAAGGTGATTTATACATGGATAATACTTGATCATTGTAATTGAGGATATAATTATGAATAATATGGAGAATGAGATCCATATATCTATGTACAAGTCACATAAGATGAAGGTATGTCAAAATTAATGTTGCCAAGTATTTAATACTATATTTTAGTGTCTTCAAATATTACCCTTTATTTTAGTATTTAACTAAAATTAAAATGATATAAGGAAATGAAAATAGATGTAACTGATTATGTATAAAAAATTTCTTTGGGAGAGGCTTTGAATGTGTAGATTTTTCCATGTAACCTACAATGAACATGAAAAAATCAATGTCCGTGAATGAAATCTGAAATATGAAATATAATTGAAACTTTTAAAACTTAAATATCATGGAAGGAATACACCTATAAGTGGGTGAGCCATGTTGCTCTATAACTTTCCATTGGATATGATGATTCCTTATTTAAGAATTAGATAACTATGACTCCTTGTTGAATCACTTGGAGAATTTAGAGAACTCCAATTTTTAATTAAGGTAAGGCCATGGGCTAGGAAAATAAATAATCCAACCCTCATTTAAAATTTAGTAGTGCCTTGGCTTTTGAGAATTATAGAATACTCAACCGCACTATCCATTAACTAATATTACAACTTCTCTTGTAACCCCAAGATGCTAAGGTGGAAACCACATACAAGATCACTTTAATTAATGATAAAGTTATTTTTAATCATTAAAACTTAACCACATCACCTCAATAAACATGAATCAACTATTGTAAATGAACTTATATATTTAAGGGTGTTCACTTCAAGGTACCATCAAATATGTTTAAAAATAGAAATTGCAATAGTGTGTATGTGTATGAACAAGCTTCATGACCCATAATTTGAGACAAAATGATATATAATGTTATGAATCTATATGATACTCTATCATAAACTTAAAAACCTATAAATCATGTTCATGTAAATGTGTATGTGCATGCATGTCATATGCCCTAAGTATGTCTAAATTTATGAATATTTAGAAACTTGTAACTTCTATTTTGTAAATGTGAATCCATGTATATGGAATTTTCCCAAAAAATATGTTCCAATGTCATATATAAACCATTATGAAATCTCTAAATCTTATAAATTGTGCCCAAAATATATATTTTTTGTTCTTGAAGGTTTAAATCTCTATGAAAAGCCCACTAATATTCCCCTATTTTGAGGTGAGGGATGTGGCCTACGAGTCACTCATCTCAAAATAAAATATTTAACTATATCATGTTATTTAAAATTATGTAATTATGTAGAACCATGTCAACATGTGTATAACATGTTATCAAAATTTCATATGTCATAAGGCATATACATATCATGTCAATATGTATATATCAATTAAGAGCATAATAGTAACCATCACTAATATAAACAATGAATAATAATACACATTAAAATGTGCATGATATGAATCATGGCACCACATAAAAATTGGGAGATGCATGATATGGATCACAACACCTACAAACTCAAAAAAAAAAAAAAAAAGATTAAGAGACAATCTTAGATTAATCCAACCATAAAAATAAAATGTCATGGCCATGTTGTATATAATATAAGCAAGTATAATATCACTCAATGTCACATATAATTCCAAGGGATGCATAAAATGGTTAATACAATTTCACACACACATTGCTAGGGGACAAAAATAATGGAAAATAAATATAGCACACACAAGGCTAAGGGCCAAAAAAATGGCCAATAAGTATTGATCACATAAGGACAAGGGCCATAAATAATGGACAACAAATGTTACACACATAGGGCCAATGTTTTCAATATATGGATAGTAAATTTCACACACAAAAGGCCAAGGGATAAAAATAATGGAAAATAATATCTCACACACAAGGCCAAGAGCTGAAACAAATAGACAAGAAATGACTAGCCTATTATGAAAAGAAGAAAAACCAATGTAGAATAGAACAAATAATCTAGTCTACACAATCCATGTCAATTTCATAACATATCTATGGAATATAGAAATATATGGGGTATAAATAATAGCAAGGCATATTTTATCAAGTAATGAATCTGAATATGGTAAATGAAAATATCATAGAAATATATAACTTGTATAAATGTAACATATAGAATAATATGCCCCCAATATTGGCATGACCTTGGGTATAGTAATGTTATAAATTTATGGATCAATGTATCATTTGTATTTATCTATCCTCCATGTCACTCATGTATTATGTGAAATGCATGTGCGAATGAAATAGGATATGTAATCTACCAAACATGCAATTAAAAACATATGTAAATAATGAAAAAAAGAAAACATGTCATGCTTAGGTCCTAATTTTTTATTTATTTATTTATTTATTTTATTTTTTAAAATATTTTAAATTTAAAAATACATTGATATATTCAAGCAAGGCCAAGTATCAAGGCCAAAAATCAAGTCTTAAAAAATAAAATAATGGGAGGGATATGATCAATCCATAACATATGTTAAGGCATAATGTATACCAAAATGTAATAACATGGCAATATAGAGGAAGTGAAGGTAAGAAATATTACCCTGCTATATATGTGAATCACAATAATGTAGTTCAATAGTGTGTGTGGAGATAACAATAAGCATGTCCCTAGTGGGAAGGAATAAATGTATGCTCATGAAATATGTATATCTATATTTATGTGATCATATAAGCTCAATGTAATCCATACCATGTATAGGTAGTTAGTATATAGGGATGAACAAGTAGTACGTTGTAAATAATGTGCATTGGGTTTAAGTTGCTGTAATTTTGTTTATCATCATAGATAAATACCATAAATGTTTGGATCAAGATAAATAATCAAAATGCTAGGGATAAATGATAATAAATCCAAGGGTGATAATAATGATCAATGCAAGATTATATATACATGTGTCAAAATATAATAATAGATGGGACAAGAAATTAAAAATAAATATAATAATCTTTGTAAAAAAAATTATGTTCATGCTAACCAATGATCCCTTTAATGGGATGATCACACATATGTCTTGGATCTGTCAACCACCATTCATGTTTATCATATGTTGAGTTATATATTGTGTCCTCTTTTGTATCATTTATCTTAGTTTCCTTTATAGAAGAATTATATTTTATTACTTTATCACTAGTTGAAAAGATGGCTTCTTATTTATTTTCTTACTCTAAATAATTTTATTCTCATGAAATAGTAATAATCACACAATTAAACTCAAGTGTAACATAGCTATGATTCTTACCAAGTGTGGCACCCATTATCCTTAACCATGAATTTCCTAGCATTTCATTTTACTAAACCAAAGTAGGTTTAGTGTGATATATAACATAACATGTTTTGAGACCAAGATTTATTTATAAGTCAATGGATTCAATGAAACATTTACCTAAAGTATCATTCAAGTGTTCCTTTTCATATCAGAAGGATTTGATAAGTTTTATACTACATTCATTAATTTCATGAAGATTTTTTATGTCAACATTTCTTCATGTCATGCCATTTATTTAAGGAGAATAATTAAAGGCTCTAAATATGAAGGATGTTTTGTATTTTCCCACTTGGAAACCATGTTTAATAAATTAGCCTTTTTAGTGATATCTTACTTTTGAACTTCCTTAATGATAATTTTTTTCTTAATTACACTTTATTTCTTAGCCTACACTTCTTTTTGAAACCTTTATTATTTTAATTTATAATTTTGTAACCTTTCTTGGTGTAACTTTTATTTTTCCAATTGTTCATTTTGTAACTTTTCATTTTCCAATTGTTCCTTTTGTAATCTTTTATTTTTCCAATTGTTCATTTTATAAATTTTCTTGTTCTAATTTTTATTTTTGTAAAATTTCTTGTTCTAAATTTTCCTTATAATATGTAGCCACAATTTGAGTAAGTTACTCAATTATAGTAGGTGTTATTATATATGGTGGTGATCTAGTGGATGTATCTAATATAGGATCATCACTATAAATGATATTGTTGATGTAGTGGATTTCACCCAAGGCAAGAAGCCAAGCTCCTACCTTCCACACGTCAAAATGGAAACTCCCCTCTCACCTGTGGGACTAGCGAATCTAGAGGGGAGAGTCTCTAGGTAAGGGCTAGCTCCCTTTGATGAATTTGAGTTGTTCCAATAAGTGCTAATACAGTTATACAGATATATAATGGGGGGGGATGAAAAGGGAGAAAGATTGCAGGAAAATAGAACTAATCTAAAAGAGGTGATGCACCAAATGATTCTACCTACTCACACTCACACTTGAAACCATACAAATACATACGTACACTTTAAACTGGCAAAAGGACCAGGCTGTAGGAAATTAACAGGGAGGCTTCAATGGAACACACAAAAAATAGGGACTCACCATAGGTGTTGTGGAAAGGGCAAACTATATAGTGGTTTCTTCTATCTCTGCGCTTCCAGGTGTAGCTCTCCTTGTCACTCATAGGAATGGCACCTTATAGACACTAGGTGCATTGGTGTTAACCCTGTGAAAGCATTAGAAAGCAATGAATAAGCACAAAACTGACACTCAAACACACACATAGATATCTAACTAGAATAGAGGTAAAAATGCAAATATTGATTTTAGGTGAAAATTTGCCAGGGCTTCACCTTACAAATGTGACAGATGCTTTTCCAAATGACAAGTCTACAATATATATAGGAAGAAAGGAGGCCTTTTGGCACCTTTTTTACAAATGACCCATATGCATTCCGATCATTGGGAAGAGGAAAGCTGCTCCAAGGTAAATGTTGTGTTAGCCCCTTATTTCAAGGTGAAATTATGGGCCGCACCATTTTTCTACAAAAGACTGCTCCTTTAAGGCATTTCGTGGCTTGCCTACTCATTAATGAAGAATGGGGAAAGTTGAGTTGTGCCATTCATCACCTATTCACACCTCTTGGTAATCAATTGGCATACCCTATTTCAACTATAGATATAACTCACCTCCTTTTTGCCACCTAGGCTGCCTTCTCAATTTTTGCTCCTTCATCTCTTGGGTTACCTCTGCTAGTTCTTCGACTCTCTGGACTTTAGTCTTTGAATTCCTTTAGGTTCATGCCATTTTTTTGAAAACCAATGGTTATTCATTCCTACAAAGTTTGACGTCTGCACACCCATCACTTTAAAACTCATAAGGCACTTTGAAACATGGATGCCGACGCGTGGCAACTTCCACTGAGTTTGTGATGGGACACATGGCAGTATCTGCTAAATTTATAGAAGCTTCAAACACCTTTGGAGCGTACTATGAGAAATGATACGTGGTGGCTTTTGTTCTCTTTAGCAATTCATCAGGGCCCACCACCTTTCTCTATGAGATAAGAGGAAGACCATAGATGTTTGACACTTGTCAGCTTCCACCAAACCTTGTAGGGGACACGTGGCATGTTCAACTACTCCTAGAAAATCATTTCAAAACCTTCTATGGTTGCCACTTGGCACCTTCTGTGCTGTGGATTTCTTGTTGTAAAATTTGATGTTCATAGGCCCATCACAACTTGAAAACCAATGGCTAGTCTATCTTCTTAAAGTTGATAGCTTCCAGGACGTCACCGTCCTTGGCAAATTCCTTCAGCTTCCTTTTTTGTGGGCCTTTTCTATGTATTTCTTCTCACAGACTTTTTCCACGAACAATTTTCTCGTAGACAAAAAGTCTACGAGAATTGTCTCAATCTTTGTTATTCCTTTGGGTTCTTTGGCTGCAGCTTCCCCGAATTCCTTCAAACTTTTTGTCTGAAGTAAATCCTTCAGACAAAAGTCCAAAAGAATTCATGACTTTGCCTTAGCAAAATTTTGAAAGATTCTAGCCGCTTCTTTATGGCCTCTTTGAAGTGCTTCCTGCCCTCTGCAAGGGCTCTTGAAACTAGAAATACCCTCCGCAAGGGCACTTGTCCTTCACCTTTTGGGATGCTCCTTTGAACCGCTCAATTGAACTAAGCCATTGAACCAAAAATGGTTCAATAGTTCAACGGTTCAACACTGCGCGCCACTCCTTTGTTGAACCAAGCCTTTAAACCTACCGTTTGAACCAAGTGTTTGAATCATTCCTTTAAACCAACCACTTAAACCCAAAATGGTTCAATGGTTCAACACTACATGCCATTCTCTTATTTAACCAAGCCTTTGAACCCAAGTGATGAACTTTGCCGATTGAACCAAGCCCCTTTGAACCTTTCGCGATGAACCAAGGCTGATGAACTTGAACTTTGAACCAAAGCATTGAACTCTGTCATTGAACCAAAGCATTTAACTTGAGTGACGAACTTGTCAATTGAACTAAAGCATTGAACCAAGGTGTTGAACGGGTTCAACGGTTCAAAGGTGCTAACTCTTGGAAAGATTACGCCATTGAACCACTCTTCCAACCTTAAGTAAAAGTGTCTTTGAACCATTATGGCTCTCTTTCCTTATGAATTTATTTAGACAAGGGTCTGAAGAAGCTTTGTAAAATCTTGCACTCTCTGAACTGGTTCTTCATCTACCAAAAGATTACACCTACAAATTTCGTAGAAAATCTCACTACTGAGTCCATAGAAACTCAAGCCCTGCAGAGTCTGTAGAAAAATACCTACAGAGTCTGTAGAAATAGACCTGTAGAGTCAAATCACTGGACTTGTGAAAAATCAAAAATGAATTGGCCCTAAAATAGTAGAGGAATAAGGGGACTAATTTTTTGCCTAAAAAATGGTCAACAAATTGGCAACTCCCAGGGGAAGCATGCCTGCTATGCTTATAGAAGCCAGTTGCCTCAAAATCCATTAGGCATAGGGTCATATTATAACTCAAAGATTAGTAATAGCTTTGATAAATTTTAGAACCAATCACAAAGATTTACCTCAAAAGGAAAAGAAAACACACACAAAGCTAAGAAAACTACTAACATGTGCAAAAAATCACTTAGGGAAAGCAAGAGAAAAGCAAGGGAAATATATACATGACCAAAAAGGGGGTCAGTGGCAATGCTTAAGATGTATCCCATTAATTGGGATATATAGTTATTCACCATCCAACCTGGAGAGTTGGAATGCATTATGCTGCTTGCACTGAGTGATTACGTATGGGCCACTCCATAGGGCATCAAACTTCACATGCTTTCTAGGCTTAGCTCAGTCCTCATCCCATTTCAAGATAATGTCTCCTTTAGAGAAACATTTTGATGAAGATTTATTATCGAAGTGTCTCTTTCGTTGCTATTGGCGATTGGTCATAGAAGCCATAGCCCGGTCCCTCATCTCTTGGAGCTCCATCAGCTCACATAGCCTAACCTCCATGTTATTTCCTTCTTCTAATTATAGCTGGAGAGTGAGGTCCAAGGCTAGCAATTCAAGTGAAATGGGGAGCCTAGCTTCCCTTCCATAGACAAGCATGTATGGTGAGTTTCTAATTGCCCTCTTTGGGGTGACCCTATCTACCCACAGGGCTATTTTCAACTTGGCATGCCAAGTCCTCTGATTCTCCTCTAAGGTTCACTTGATGATCTTGATCAGGTTCTTATTTGTAGACTCAACCAGCCCATTCCCCTATGGGTAGTAATTGGATGAAGTGTTGAGATATACACCATATCTCAGTGCCCATTCACTTGTTTTGGTTCCCAAAAAAGCTAACACATTATCTGAGATTATGGTTAGTGGGACCCCAAACCTTGCCACCAGGTCCTCATAAAAATCTAGGATCGCACTTTCATTTGCCTCCTTCAGAGAAATAGCCTCTACCCATCTTGTGAAATAATATGTGGTGGTCAGGACCCACTTATGTCAAGCACTAGAGGGAGGATTAATCATCCCTATGAAGTCCAGGCCCCACTACATGAATGGCTACTCCACCTGAATAGGCTATAAAGGCATGGCAGCCAACTACTGCTTCCCATAAAAAAGCATGCACTTTTGGCAATTTTGTACCCAAGCATGGGTGTCCCTGAAAAGAGTAGGCTAGAAATAGCCAGCTCTCATTATTCTTGCTATAGTAGCCCTAGGAGAAAAATGACCATCATCTGGCCCATCATAGAACTCAGACAGCACCCTGTCAGCCTATCCTACATCTAAACATCTTAAAAGGACTCCTGAGAAATCCTTTTTGAATAGCACTCCATCAATCAAGACATAAGGGAGACACTGGAGTCTGAAATATCTCCTCTTAGTCCTATCAAGGCCCTACAGGAACTCACCAATGAGAAGTAAATGCCTCACATCGATGTCCAATCCTTCATGACAGCTGGTTCTTCTATTGTAGTTGCATCATGAATTAGTAGACAGTCCTCCTTTTGCTTCTTAAATTCTGTAGTGAGGTGTTCACATAGGCCTCTTCCTCTTACCAGTTTGGTGATCTTGATATCTACATCATATTCCATCACCTTAGTGATCCACCCTGCTCTCTTCTCATTTAGGTCTCAGTTGATCAATAAGTCTTTGATGCTGGGATGTGGAACCATGAGGTGGATTCTGCTATTAGATAGCATGTGTCTAAATTTCTTTAGACTCCGTATGATCGCCAAGACTTGCTTTTCCACATATGTGTATCTAACTTCAAAACTTTCTAGGCCTTGGCTAAAAAATGTAATTGGTTGCTCAAGGTTATCATCACTTGCTTAGGTAAGCACGACAGAGATTACCTCTTCATTGCTGAAGGTGTCAAGGTTGAAATCCTTGGCGAAGTCAAGGCTGATCAAAGTAGGAGCTTGGGCTATGGCCTGCTTGATTTCTTCAAAATTATCTTTTCTCGGTGCTGTCCATGTGAACTCCTCACCCTTCCTCAGCATAGAGGTTAATGGCTTAACCATCTCCACAAAATTTGGGGTAAATCTTCGTATGAAATTTATCTTGCCAAAGAAGCTTTGTAGGCCTTTCTTGTGCTTAAGAAAGGACAGCTCCAAGATGGAGCAAACTCTTTCTGGGTCAATAGTTAGGCCTTTTGAAGAAATAATGTGACCAAGGAGCTTTCCCTCGTGGACAACGAACATGCATTTCTTAAGATTGAGAGAGATACCAAACTCTCTACACCTCTCAAAGATTTGCCTGAGGTGTTTCATGTGTTGGCTCACTTCCTTGGAGAAATTGTCACATCATCAAGATATACCAGCACAGTATTATTTATCAGGCCTTAAAAGGCCATGTCCATATCTCGTTGAAAGGTGGCACCAACATTAGATATTCCAAAAGGCATTTTCCTATAAGCAAATGTTCCCCACTTGGTTGTGAAGGCTGTCTTGTGCTAGTCATAGTCTTGCACCAAGATCTGGTTGTATCCTAAATACCCATCTAGGAGGGAAAAATGTTCACTACCTATCACCATTTGAAGGATCTGCTCCATGCTTGGGAGAGGATAGTGGTCTTTCAAAGAGAATCTATTGAGATCTCTGAAATTGACACACAATCTGATCTCCCCATTCTTTTTCTGGATATGAACAAGATTGGCCAGCCAAGAAGAGTGTTTGATTAGAAATATTATCCTAGACTCAATCAACTTGGTGAGCTCCTTGCGCATGAGAGGCTCAATCATTGGGTTGACATGCCTCTACTTCTACTTGATTGGTTTGGCACCTTCTTCTATCTCAATGGTATGTTGGGCCAAACTTGGGTCAAAACCTTTCAAATCACTATACTCCCAAGTGAAGATATCGACAAATTCTTGGCACAACAAGATGAAGGCCTGCCTTTCATGGTCTGTGCACACTTTCCCAAGTGCAAGCAGCTTATCTTTGAATATTTCCACCTTCTCATGGTGTCCTCTTTTGTTGCAATGCATGCCTTGCCACTTCTCAATTGGTCATCTCCATTGAAGATACTCTCTAGAGTGACCAAACCTTTGGGGAGCTTATTGTTCTTCAGCTGAACAACTTGGCTACCATATTGCTGCTGCAGCTTAACCTAGTTTTTTGTAGTAAACTCAGTTTCTTCCTACAAGAAGAGTGTTATTTTTTTATCATTTTTGAAGACCTACCAATTGGTGATGTTGTTAAGCACAAAGGGCTAGATCAGTACCTTCAAGTGATGTGAGCTATGGTCTCGGCCTATCTCCTAAGGGATATCGAACTGGGCACCAACTACTGCCAACCTATCTACTTATTTGTTCTTCTCTCTAGGAATGGAGGAAATATTGAAAGCAAATAAATTTTCCACTAAATCCCATACCCTATGTTTTTAGGACTTCAGTAGATAATTCTTCTTCAAATTCTTGCCTCTTACCTGATTGACGATCAGCTCACTATCACCAAAGACTTGCAGCTCCTTGACTCATCCTTTCCTCACCCATTCCAAACTATGGATGAGGAATTCATATTCCAAAACATTACATGTGTAGGAAAACTAGAACCAAAAGGCCAAAAAATACCTCTCTTTTGAAGGAGAGACCAACACCATTCCACCACCAGCTCCCAACTTACTTTTTGAACCGTCAAAGAACAACTACCATAGACCTGAGCTTTCCTGGCTGGCTTTCATCAAATTTGGTACAAAAGTACCTTCTTCATGCATGTAATAAATTTTGAGGCCCACCTCCTCTATAAATTTGTAAGGATCATGCTCAAATTTATCGCTTCCCCATTCATCTAATAGCAGGTTTGCAACTCCTTCAAGGGCAGAGGATGGAGATTGGTCTGCTTGGGACTCTTCTTGGTCAATGATGGTGTAGCTGACATTTTCTACCTTGAGGGAGTAAGGTTCCAAATGATCTCTATGGAGTGGCTCAGATTCAATCTTGACTTTAGTCCCATACTTGGTTCTAAAAACTAGATAAGACCAATTCGCTGCTAAGTAGCCACCTATCTTAGATGTAAAATCCCTGGATAAGCAGATGGCAAAGTAAGGAGGGACATCTGCCACTACCACATCATGAGTAATTGAGAAGGTTGGGCAAGCATGCAATGTTAAGCTCAGACCTCTTACCACCCCAACTGTCTTTGTTGGGGTTCCATCCAGCTGTAGGACTCCCTTGGTCATTTATTTGTATTTCAAGCCTAAATTGTCAGCTGTGCATTTGAGCATCACCGAGGTGCTTGCTCCATTGTCAATGATGAAATTTTGCACCAAGAAATCTCCTATGACCAAAGACACATAAAAAGGAGGAACCTTTTCTTATTTTTAGGCTTGACCTGAGGTGGAAGGTTGTATGTTCATCATCAAGACATTGTCAGCCTTTGTTGGAATAGCTTGTTCATTTAGCTCCTGCAATTTCTTTTGTAATATGTCCTTTTGCCCTGGTATTGATAGCAAATCTCACAAGGATATTTTCATGTGCAACTTCTTCATTTGTTCAACCACATTGACTCAAGGGTTACCTTCTTTCAAATTTTCTTTGGAACTATTTATAGCCTGAGGTGCAGGCCGAGGAGCTAAAGGTACAACTGGCGGTCTAAAAATTGGGATTTTTTGATTTATAGGTGATGGAGAGGGGATTGCTAACATTTGGGCAGTAGCTTGAGCTTCTTCCATTGCTCTCCTTTTGAATTTTGTGTTAGTTGCAACACAATCAGCCTGATTATCTATAGCACCCACATAATTCACTGAATAGAATTCTCCTTCCAAATGATTCATGAGAGTAGAATTAGGCTAGGTCTGACTGATGCTTGTGTTGGGTTGCATTGGAGCCTCAAAGACTTGGGAATGGGTGGATGCCTAATTTTCTTGCACATTTGGGTAATAACCCGTCATTTCATTTGTATAAATAGCCTGCTCTTGACTATATCCCATGGTTGAACAACTTGGTTGTTCTTACACCAGATTGTTTTAAATAGGCACCATAGCCTTAGATGATGAAGGGGCACCTGGGTTGTAACCTTGCAAGGGTCTAGTCTAAGTAAGTTGACCCTATCCTTGATTGTAATGTTGGAAAGGGGGTCTAAGAGCTTGACCATATTATTGGTATCCTTGGTTGGGTCTATTACTTTGAGCTTGTTGCCTTTTAATAGCCACAAGCTCATTTGACATATTTTGAAACAGACTCTTGACTTCATGAAGCTCATTGGATGGAGTAGCAACTAGTTTTTCTATGCTAGGCAGAAGAGCTAATGTGGGAGCAGCGGTCTAAATTAGAGGTAGCATTTTGGGGAAAAGTGGCATATGGGGTCTAGGAGCTATCTTCCCAGCCTGCACTAAGCAATTTTTAGTTGATATAGCTATGTCATAGGTGACAGGCAGCACATGTCCTCCCATGGACTGTATCATAACAGTGATATAGATGTTTAATGCTCTTAAGTAATACAAGAAAGCATAACTAGCAGTCGGTCTTACCAGAATGGGGATTCTATCCCATGTCTTCTAAAATTGAGTGTTAAAATCCTGCATGTATTCAATTGGGGCTCTTTTCATGGTAGTCAATTGCTCAACAAGTGAGAGGTGGTCACTCTTTTCCCCAAATGGTCCATCAAGTGAGTACCCAATTCATTCCAGGAACTGATTGAATTTATAGCCAAAGTCCCATACCAGTTAAGAGCTTTGCCCTTGAGAGACAATCCCAGCAATCTGATTGTAATATTTTTCTCAGTGACATTGTGAATATTACAAAGGTTAGCAATATTTTTGATGTGCTCGATGACTATAATAGGCCCCTCTCCATCAAAAGAAGGCACACTTTTGAGGGCTTCTCCTAGAATTGGGTCATAACATTGGAGATTAAAATGACTCTAACCATGAAAAGTCACAAAGGGTAATGCCATAGCTATGATAGGATGTAACCACGGCCTTTTTGTGTAGGTGTTCCTTATAGCAGGTTTGGGAAAGTGGTTTGCTGATAAGGACGGGTCTTCTCAAACCTCAGTCTTTTTTTTGAGTTCAAAGGCAACTCAATGAAGTTGAAAGGAACATCCTTAGAAGCAGACCGTGTGGTGACTTTAGGCATAGGAAGTCAAACTGGTCTTTGATTAGAAAATGAAGTTCTTACAAGTGGAGTCGCTAGATGCTGAAAATGGTTGATTTTGTTGTAACAAGACCAGCATCAACCCTGAAACTTTACTAAGTGTAAAACTGGGTCCCACCAGGCATGCTAAAAATTGTTGACGCAGTGGATTGCACCTGGGGTAGGAGGCTGAGCTCCTCCCTTCCACATGTCAAAATGGAAACTCCCCTCTCACCTGTGGGACTAGTGAAGCTGGAGGGGAGAGTCTCTAGGTAAGGGCTATCTCCCTTTGATGCATCTAAGTTGTTCCAATAAGTGTTAATATAGGTATATAGATATATAATGGGGGGGATGAAAAGGGAGAAAGATTGCAAGAAAATAGAACTACTCTAAAAGAGGTGATGCACCAAATGATTCGACCTACTCACACTCACACTTAAAACCATACAAACACATGCGTACACTTTAAACTAGCAAAAGGACCAGGCTGCAGGAAATTAATAGGGAGGGTTCAATGAAACATACAAAAAATAGGGACTCACCATAGGTGTTGTGGAAAGGGCACACTGTATAGTGGCTTCTTCTGTCTCTGCACTTCTAGGTGCAGCTCTCCTTGTCACTCATAAGAATGGCACCTTATAGACACTAGGTGCGTTGGTGTTAACCCTGTGAAAGCATTAGAAAGCAATGACTAAACACAAAACTAACACTCAAACACAAATAGAGATATCTAACCATAATAGAGGTAAAAATACGTTTATTAATTTTAGGTGAAAATTTGCCAGGGCTTCACCTTATAAATGTGACAGATGCTTTTCCAAATGACAAGTCTACAATATATAGAGGAAGAAAGGAGGCCTTTTGGTGCCCTTTTTACAAATGACCCATGTGCATTCTGATCATTGGGAAGAGGAAAGCCGCTCCAAGGTAAAAGTTGTGTCAGCCCCTTATTTCAAGGTGAAATTATGGGCCACACCGTTTGTCTACAAAAGACTGCTCCTTTAAGGCATTTCGTGGCTTGCCCAATCATTAATGCAGAATGGGGAAAGTTGAGTTACACCATTCATCACATGTTTGCACCTCTTGGTAATCAATTGGTAGACTCTGTTTCAACTGTAAATATAACTCACCTCCTTTTTGCCACCTGGGCTACCTTCTCGATTTCTGCTCCTTCATCTCTCAGGTTACCTCTACTAGTTCTTTGGCTCTCTGGACTTTAGTCTTTTAATTCCTTTAGGTTCATGCCATTTGTTTAAAAACCAATGGTTATTCATTCCTAAAAATTTTGACGTCTACACGCCCATTGCTTTGAAACTCATAAGGCCCTTTAAAACATGGATGCCAATGCATGGCGGCTTCTGCTGAGTTTGTGATGGGACATGTGGCAGTATTTGCTAAATTTATAGAAGCTTCAAACACCTTTAGAGAGTACTATGGAAAATGATGTGTGGCAGATTCCACTCTCTTTAGTAGTTCATCGGGGCCCACCACCTTTATCCACAGGACAAGAGGAAGACCACAGATGTTTGGCACTTTTCGGGTTCCACCAAACCTTGCAGGGGACACATGGCATGTTCTGCTGCTCCTAGAAAAGCATTTCAAAACCTTTCGTGATTACCACTTGGTGCCTTCCACACTCTAGATTTATTTTTGTAAAATTTTACATTCATAGGCCCATCATAGCTTGAAAACCAATGGCTAGTCTATCTTCTTAAAGTTGACGGCTTTTGGGACATCACCGTCCTTGGAAAATTCTTTTGGCTTCCTTTTTTGTGGGCCTTTTCTGCGGATTTCTTCCTACAGACTTTTTCCACAGACAATTTTCTCATGGACAAAAAGTCTGTGAGAATTGTCTCATTCTTTTTTATTCCTTCAAGTGCTTTGGCTACAGCTTCCCTAAATTCCTTCAGACTTTTTGTCCAAAGGAAATCCTTCAGACAAAAGTTTAAAAGAATTCATGACTTTGCCTTAGCAAAATTCTGAAAGATCCTAGCCACTTCTTTATGGCCTCTTTGAAGTGCTTCCTACCCTCCACAAGGGATCTTGACACTAGAACTACCCTCCGCAAGGGCACTTGTCCTTCACCTTTTGGGATGTTCCTTTGAACCACCCAATTGAACTAAGCTGTTGAACCGACCGATTGAACCAAAAATGTTTCAACGGTTCAACACTGCATGCCACTCCTTTGTTGAACCAAGCCTTTGAACCTGCCACTTGACCAAGTGTTTGAACCATTCCTTTGAACCAATCGCTTGAACCCAAAATGGTTCAATGGTTCAACACTACATGCCATTCTCTTATTTAACCAAGCCTTTGAACCCAAGCGATGAACTTTGCCAATTGAACCAAGCCCCTTTGAACCTTCCGTGATGAACCAAGGTGTTGAACCAAGTGGTTGAACCAAGTGATGAACCAAGGCTGATGAACTTGAACTTTGAACCAAATCATTGAACTTTGCCATTAAACCAAAGTGTTGAACTTGAGGGATGAACTTGCCGATTGAACCAAGGTGTTGAACCAGTTCAATGGTTCAACGGTTCAAAGGTGCTAACTCTTGGAAAGATTATGCCATTGAACCACTCTTCCAACCTTAAGTAAAAGTGTCTTTAAACCATTTTGGCTCTCTTTCCTTATGAATTTCTTTAGACAAGAGTTTGAAGAAGCTTTGTAAAATCTTGCACTCTCTGAACTGGTTCTTCATCTGTCAAAAGATTACACCTACAAGGTTCATAGAAAATCTCACTGTTGAGTCCGTAGAAACCCAAGCCCTACAGAGTCCATAGAAAAAGACCTATAGAGTCCATAGAAATAGACATGTAGAGTCCATAGAAAATCACTGGACTTGTGCAAAATCAAAAATGAATTGGCCCTAAAACAATAGAGGAAGAAGGGGACTGATTTTTGGCCTATTAGACCAAAAAATGGTCAATAGATATTATGTAGTTTATTTTTAAAATACAAAAAAATATTTGTCTAATTTCCATTCATTCTATGATAGGCACAATAGTATTTAGATCTCTTATCAATATGCATAGGAAGCAATATGATCAACTGATTTTGAAGCATGTCTCTTAGAGTTTCACTTGGAGTCTTGTTAACCTTCTAAAAAATTTATAAACCATGAATTATAATTTTTTTTAATTTTTGGGCCTATTTTTGAATGATATATTTTGAGGCACAAAATTATTGAATGGAAAGATAAAAATATGATTGACACTAGTTTGTTCAAGTTCTTTACATGTGCATGCTTACTTTCAAGTGATGTAACTTTGAGAATTAATTATTTGTTTTGTTTTTGTAAATCCTTTATTTAATTTATCATAGTAACTATCTAATATACAATTCCTTCAAAATCATAGACTCTATGCACTTATGACTGAATATGCATATAAATATTTTCAAGAGGATGAATGGGAGGTGTAGGGGACAAGGAGAAACATTATGATGACCTCTTTTTTATATTACAAGATAGGCCATCCTACCTCTCTGGATAGTGATATCATGGACCACATAATTCAATATAATCTTAGGGAGAATAATGGGAGTGGGATGGTAGATATAACAACTTTGAAGAGGGGTGAAATAAGTCACACACATAATTTTTTGAAATTTAAAATCATAAAAGATGTATTGTTAATGAGATGTAAAAATTGATCATTATTAATTTTAGACTTTATTTTATTGTTCATGAATTTGATTCATTTCATTACATGATTATGAAAAATATCTCATATTTCAAGACAAAGACATGTAATTATAATAGTCATTGCTTACATTATAAAATATACACTATGAATATCCATTAGCCATGATAAAATGTATATAATAAATAACTAACCACCCAAAAAAATCACAAGGAATTATTGGAAACAAAAATATGGATTTGATAAAAAATAGTAGATAAATGAAACCTATAATTTATTTTTAAAATAGGCATACCCTTCACCTTCCATGCCAAATTTACAAAACAAAGTAAAAAATACTAATTCTAGAAAATCCACATGGAATTTTGATGGAAAATAAATATATTCCTGATCCAAGCAGTATTATTTAAATAAATTATTAAGTTTTTTGAAAATAATCATTTTCGATCAGATAAAAGTTAAAAATTGAACTAATATAGATGATATGATGTGTTAAAATTAAGCACTAATCTGAATGTAAAAGGTAAAAAATAATTACACTTCACTTGTTAATTATGGAAAGTCTTGTCACATCCTCTAAAATTCAAACCAGATTATTTTTTTAATAATTAAAGGATAAAATCCTTTGTCTATTAACTAATTAGTCATTCCATCTAGACTAATTTGGGTTTTTCAAACTATTTTATAGTTTTGAGTTTAAGAAACCACATGGGCTACCAACATAAGATAGAGTTCCTCTATATTGGAGTGGATCCTCACAGACTTGATCTGAGTAGTTTAATTTAAGCATAATTAGATGATTGGGTTTCTATATCAATAAATCTTCAAATAGGGGTACAAAGTTAACTTAAGGTTTGGTTATGGATTAAGGTCAGTCTTTCTATTTTAACCCTACACATATTATGAAAACAAGGTTTTGAGTCCAAATCTTTAACTTTCTAGTTAGTTATATCATCAATAAAGTAGTCTCACAATATTTAGCACATCAAAATTTCATTCCTTACAAAAAATTGAAGTTTATAAACTTGGTTCCATGGGTAGTCATAACAATTTTATTATTTTAATAGTACCACTAAAACTTCTACTCTATAGATCGATTACATGCATCCTTATTTAATATTTATAAGGCACTTAGTCAATCTGTGTATTATTATCATACTAGATAAAAATATATATTTAGATTCTACAAAATAATAATATTAGACTAAACTTATAAGCCTCCAATCTTTCTCAAATTGTAATTTGTATTTAAAATGTGTTAATCTCAAAAGCAATTACCTTATATAATAAATTAGGGTAGCTATAATACTTATTCTACTTTTAAAAAAAGTATCAAACTCTGTGATCAAAGATCATACAAAAATATAATTTGTAGTAAAATAAAAACACTACATTTTCATAATAATAACTTTAGAATCTATCTTACCATTCCAAGCATAAATATCTCCATGTTAATGCAACAACCTTTTATTTCCATTTTATACCCATATAATAATGGGTACGTGGCAAGGAGCCAACAATCTACTAAGTCATCTATTAGACATAATAAACAATGATTCAAATCATAATTCATAATTGTTCCAAGCTTTGGTTACATGTGGGAGTATCATCATTGGGTATGATAAGTCTTAATCCCCTCATGTTTAATGATTTCATAGTGAAAATCCAAATCACAAATATGGGCAAAACTATCATTATAGTTTATTTTCAAAATCCTCTTACAGGAATAAGGAAGGCTAGTAATGTATTTCATAATTGAAGAGATAAGAATTTGGTGATAATGGGAGGTGATAGAGACATGCTAGAACCATTGTCTTGTGTGGAGGCTTAGGGAAATGCATGGGTTTATAAAAAGCTCCAAAAAGGAGGCTTAATTAAATTCATGTAAAGAATTATAGGGCATGATGTAAAACTATCGAAGGATTTTATGTTGGCCTGGAACAAATGTACCATAAGAATGAGGGACATAAAAAATGTTGTCATAGAAGAAAGCATTTTTGTGGTAACTAAAATGAATTTTGAGGGGGTAAAAGCATTTAAGGACAAAATAAAAAAATTATAATTAATACAAAAGTTCTTTTGCACCGATACAACCCTAAAGATAGAAAACAAAGGTTTTTCATAATAGGATCTGCATTGTCAATAACCATAGATTTGTCTACAAATTATGAATTACATGGCACTAGAGGGTGGGTTTACTTTGATATTTTCCCACCATTTTCTATTTTTGGATAATTTTTGTGGTTATAAAATTAGTCTTCCATTTTATTTATTAAAATTATTATAGAGCACCACCCTTGTATACTAAACTATCTAGGGCAATGATATAATCCATCAAGGCTTAATATTTCTATTATTTCAACATGGATAAACCTTGAGGGATAAACCTATCCAAATCACCCTTATGGTTGACTCATATGATGGATAGTGTTTTTATGTAGAAGGAATAAAATACCCCCACCCCTATTAACACTCAAGCCAATGCCCCTTATGCCAGTACCTCAAGCCTCAAATCTCCTATAAGTTCCAAATTGGGTAAACTTATGGGAGTCAATATGCCGAATTTAGGGGGTAAATAACTTAAACTCATTACCATTTCATAGGGTGAGGAGGATGGTTTCAAGATCAAGGAGGTTTGTGAACTAGATGATCCTGGATGGGAATGTAAAAATAATCTCCGTGCATTTGAGTAAAGTTTGATGGATATGGGAAGGACGATGGTGAGTCTTATTAAGGAATGGAATGACTTGAAGGCTAAAAAAGACAAGTCCAAACTAGAATTTAGAAATGAAAAATAAAATATAAACATCATAAAGTCAAAATGTGTTAGTGTTGAGACCAACTAGGATGTAGCTAAAGACACTCACCCACCTCTCAAAGATAAAAGGGTTCATAAGATACAATTGAAGAAAATTATGAATGGGCTCACATAAGTCCTAAGTAAACATATGAGGGGAAAAGTGGCATTAAACCTACTCAAGGATAATACCAAGGTGATGAAATGAACCACCTCAAAGAACCAAGTAGGATCTAAGGAGCTTTCAAAATATATTTAGCTCTTTTATTTGCTTGGATGTTTAACTTGCACTTGATAGTTTTTCTATAGTTTTTGCTATTCCTAGTTGAAGTCCCCCTCTATAATTTTTTAATGCTCATTGGGGATTTGTTTATTTAATTTGGGTTTGTTTATTTTTATTTAAACTCTATGGTTGTTGGATCCTTGTAAAACTAGGTTTATTTACCCTATCTAATTAAAAAAAATGGGTATTATGATTTCATCAAGTCTTATAATTGATATCACAAAAATAGGTCAGCTCTAACACCATTAAAAAAAATTGTTCAAAATAAGATAAGTATACCATGAGGCAATCTATAAATAAAGATACCTAATCATTCAAGTACACTTAAATCAATAATAATAAAATTATCCCATGTTCTGCCACTGATATGTTCACTAACTACATTAAGTAGTTATGAGATCATTATGCCACTATCACCACACATAATTTCCATTTTTTATCTTTATAACACTTACTCACATAGGCTTTCTTATAGGAAAACATAAAATACTCCAAGAAACAAAAAATACCAAGGACCTTCTAACACTCCTCTTCTAAAGAGAATTTTTTTCATCTTACTAGGGTGCACTCCTATAAGTAATAATATCCATAGGTATTTGTATGCCTAAGAATAATATCATAAACTACAACTTTTAAGAATTAAAATTACCATCACCATCCTTTTAAAGCACATAATGACCTTTAACTATTTACCATAGACTAGAAATAGGCCTAGTCTTCTCTTAGGATTGAAAGTTAATTTGTTTTTTTCATACTTAAGGGTACATTGAATATCAAGACAAAAAAATAAACTTCAATAGTCAGAAAACTATAATTTACTTAAGGTCCCAATTCCTTATAATTTTTGCAGCATCTCACAATGTATCCTTGGTCAAAATACTTGAGTTGTTTTTATGTTGAGTAAGAAAATTAAACATATAGTTAAGTCTTTGCTTAGGTTAATGTATAGGTAAGGAAGATACAAGACCATAAAGAAAAATATTTACTAATTTCATAGAGTATAGTTTCCCTTAGTAAATTAAAACAAACACTCATTTATATTTCAATATAAGAATAAAAATGACACTAAATTCTAATTTCCATTTAAATAAAATGAGTCATAATAATGTATAATACTAATAAACATAGTGAATGTAACAACTGTAAGCATAATTTATATTCTAAATGAAAAATCGCCCAAAATAAAAATAAGACCAATCATAACACTTATTTAATTATGGAAAGTAGATATAATTTGGATGAATGCTTCTAATAAATATTATGAATACAAGAACAAAAATGAAACATAAGGTACATATTTATACCCCAAAAAATTTGTAGCATTGTGTCATTATAAGGAAGCCAAAAGTACTACATAATTACCCGAGTTTTAATGCACATTCAAACATAGCATGGGAATGAATAAAAATAATTAACCATGCTTTTTTATAAAATTCATCTTCCTTAATATCAGTATTCTAAATTAAAAAAATGGACATGCTTAGGACTATTAAGTATATACATAACATCTAATTTTATTTTGATAATATATATTAAAATTAAATTATACATTTATTTATAAGGAAAAAATCAAACTCCTTTTATGTAGATATAAAATACCCTTTATATATGTTCATGCACAATTTAGATTTGGATTAAAACCAAAAACGTAGATATATTCTAGCTTTCCATACAATGATACAATATAATATTGAATGAGTGATTCCAAGAAAATAGAGTAATATCACCAATCACCTTTTCCATTCCAATGTTCATGCACAATCGAGTTAACTTGAAACTAGGGTTTAAGCCATTGTCATGAAATATATAAAATATAATATACTTGAATTTGTATTGATAATATTTGTTAGTAATATAGTTTACCAAACATCAACCCACGCTAAAAGAGATCTCTCATAGTATAATGGCATATTTATACTATCATGGGGTTGATACCAAAAAAATATTCCACGGTGTCCTTATGCTAAAATATTAATAAGATTCAAACCTTCTAAACCACCTCTTAACTTAACTCTAATAATATAGTAAATGGAAATAACAAAGCAATAGTATCCTCTTGAATTCCCCTTTGAAGAATACCATTGACATAATTTTGAGGATACATTCAGCCCCATGGTGGTATTAATAGGAGGTATTCATTATACAACTAACTAGGATAACAACACAAGTTACATCTATAAGGAACAATAGTTTTAGATATTATCCATTTCATAATAAAAGTGACCTTATACTCAATACTATGGGTTGTAATTTACCTAAAAATTCATTAATAAACTAAAATTAGTCATACAATGTAACCATATACACAATATCAATGATTAAAAAATGAGAGTAAACAGGAAATGCTAAAAATATGAATATGAATGCCATAACTAAAACAATTCATTATTTCCTAAAAATGTATGTGCAACCATACTAACATAGGTCATTTTTATACTTAAAATCAAGGTTATTAATAATAAATTCAATATTTTATGTTATTTTGATATGACTTCCCAATTAAAGTCTCGTCAATAATCTAGAATGACAAACCCCTCTCCTGCATGTAGGATGATTAATTAATTCTTCTCATGATAAATGACATGATGGGAAAATCCTAAAACAAGGTGTAATTCAATCATCACCACATTAAGGCTCATGTTGAGAACCATGAGAAAATACATGACACTTCAAATAATAAATTTCTAGATTTGGACAAAAAGAGCATATTTGTGGTGGTTAAAATGGTAGAAATCTATAGAATTCAAAGTGTTGCTAACATGAAAAAAATGGGGGGTGAAAGAGACATAATTGAGCTGATATGTTACATGGAGGCAAAAGAGGACCCTAACATCTGGAGGAAGCTAGTTAAATGAGGGATATCAAATTTCATGGAAAGAATAGTTGGACATGCTTTGGCTATCTCGATAGACTTTGCTAGAGGTTGGGACAATCACTTGGTTAGAATCAGGGATCTGAGCATCACCACCTTAGAAGAAATAATTGACAAAGTGACTGGTATATGTTACGATGGTGCCAAAGCCTTTAAAGCCAAAAAATATAAATGAGGAGGTAATTAATATTTTTTTCAAGTCTAGTAAAATAGTTATTTAATCCCAAAAAGGTTTCCCCATAGTTGAATTACCTAGGAAGTGGCATGAGGTTTGTCTTCAAATAATGAAGTACATTACCCTCAAGGGCAAACACATTATTCTTTTCTCACACCAATTCCTCTTGATGAATCACTTTAAGGGCCATAGGATCAACCTTCCTTTCTTTTTGTTTAAGTCTCTAGAAGGCTCTATGGCATCTTGCATAGATAACCCTTCCTCTTACCCCATTCACTATGAACTCATCCTTCTCATTGTATGAAGAGGGGAACCACTATGGTGAAAAGATGTAATTAAATCCATTGACATCCATAGTGGGGGGATGCTTCTAATGAAAAAAGCAAAGATATCCCAAATGAGGAGAAAGGGAAAGATTCCTTAAATCTAAGGGAGAGGAAAACCCTGGTAAAATACCCCAAAATAGTAGCTTGGATGGAAACATTCAAGTGGTTAAGATAATGTCAAGTGTTTATCCCTAAACCCCAATGAGTAGTAAGTTGGATGATATGGAGAGGATCTTAGAGAAGATTCAAATCAAATTGGCCATGCAACATTTACTCTATTTTGAGTTAGTGGAATAAATAAACAATTTAAAAATGATGTTTTTTCTAGAGGAGGTTGGAATGGGTACTAACGGAGGGAAGGCAGATAGAATTAAAGACATCGAGGAGATTATATCCCCCCCCAAAAAAAGAATTAGTAAAAGTAGATTAAGGAGATGAAGAAGGATCAAATGAAGAGACCCCAGGACAAAGAGGAGTGACCCTAATCTATAAAAGGAAAAGTGTGGCTAAAGAAACTTATCAAGGATAAATAAAAGAATAAGAGGAATAGATAAAGAGAAAACAAATTTTAGGAGTAACAAGTTGGTCATTTACTATGACTCCAAGGAATCCAACTAGTATCTTCTACATTTTCCCCCTGTGTGTATTTTTGGCTTCTTTTGGTCAAGATTTTGGCTTTCTTTTGGCTGATGATATATAGTTGTTCATGGCCCATGTAGCCATTATTGTGTGTCTGTTCCTCTAAAATTTAGTTGTATATCTTATGTGGTATTTTTTACAAGCATGAGACCCTTCTCCATTTTTGTTAACCTTATCTAATAAAAAATCATAAAGATGCATGTATTATAGAAGCACAGTGATAAAAAATCAATCATGGGTCAATAAGCCTTTGTGAAGAAGAATCTTAATTAACATTATAAAAAATACAATTATTAATCTATAAAAGTTTCATTAATTAGATGCATGCCCTAAATATCAAGCCCTTATTTCATTCAAGGGAGGTATTTCATTACTTTACATATTATCTCATTGTAGGAAATAAGTGAAACAACAATAAATGATCAATATTGGATTCATAGAAATAAGTGCTTCTTAATATTTTAAGTCTAATCATAACAATAAGCATTAATTTTAAACTAGTATTAAATCTTTACCAAACTTATAAATTATAAAATCACTCCATCTTTTTCTAAGGCATTAAAATGAAGAGGAGCTAAGTCAATAGAAAGCTATAAATATATCCTTCCTTAAATTAGTAGCTTTTAATGATAATTATAAATTTATTTGAAACAAAGTAAACATCATGTGAACCAAGGACATGTATAGCATGTTAGGTACTTATTATTTCAAATTTGACTTACCCTATCACTTTCATTTAAACATTAATCAAATATTGATACCAAGATGTAATAATCCAAAAATTACTATATGACCTTATAAATTAAAATACTCATAATCAACCAAAGTTACCATGAAATTGAAAACACATAATTCCATATAACATGAACATCCAGGTACATGAAGAATCCAATCATCTACTACATTCTCATTTTCATATCAATAGGCAATACCGCAAGGAGTATTATAATACAATATCAAATCATGCATCTTTTATCCTAGTGCAAAATCAAATATGATAAAAAAAACCTTGGATATTTAATCCATCTTAGTATAGATTACTATACATATACCTGTAGATAAGTATGGAATCATATACTTAACTGTGCTAAGAGCCCAAACCATTTTAATAAAATTAATAATTCCCATTAATGTAATCTCTAAACATGTATCAAAGAAAGAGTCAATTAAAAATCATTCAACATACAAGAATTTAAACATAAATATTTTAGTAAAAATCCTTATAGTAAATACTCAGCATCTACCATCTTCAATCAAGAATCTTGGTATTAGTGCTTCATTACCAATTTAGTAGGGAGATATAAAACAAAAAAAATTAACATAATGTAACACTATTTATTTTACACCAACCCTTTTGGGGTCAACTCAAATTTACTATGGTTTATAGGGTTATATAGATCCATAGGGAATAACACTGCAAAGTTTATAGTTGGTTACATAGATAAATACATAATCATGTCATTCACCAATAGCTAAATAAAGGAATAAACCTTATTTGGAACTAATTTAACCAATCTACCAAATAGAACTCAACTATACCATCGTGATTTTTCTAAGGTAAGTTTGACCCTAAGGAATCCCTGGCTTGCACATTCCTATGTATACACTCATGTACATAATTTATCACATATGTACATGAGTTGATACATAAGGTTAGGTCTATGGTGATAAAAGATAATTAATATATATAAGTGTTAGATATAATGTTCAAAAAATTCTTTAGAGGTAAAATAATAAATTCATGCCTAAAATATAACTATTCTTATTCTTTCTTTGCTCTTGCCTCATTCCATAACTATTCTTCTTTAAGATCAATTTTTCCTCATACTTATTTTAAATTGAAAAATTACACAAGTTAAGAAACTACCAATGAATGGTTTATTAATTCACATAATTTTTTTAGGTGTTAGGGTTTTCCAAGCCCTATCTCTTCTTTATATTATTCATATTCCTTGCTCACTAATTGAGCTTAATATTTGTAATTCAAACTTTCTCATAATTTTAATATTTATTTTTATTTATAATAATTTAAAAATAATTATAAATATTTTATTCATAGTCATATCCTTTTCAAAGTCAAGAATATGACCACATAGTGGTCTTCCAAAATGAGGGTACTTTATCACAATTTATAATTTATAAAATGTAAGGTATAAACTAGTGACAATGTTTAATATGTGAAACTAACACATACAATAACCTAATGTATTTGTAACATGATAGGTGTATTGGAATTCTAATTCTATGAGCACAAATTAATAAAGTGCATGATTCAATAGGGATTAAGCACCAATTAGTGCCTAAAATGATACCCAATAAGATAACATTACAAATTGCACAAACGTTTGATATGCATTAAATCAATCAAACACCTTACTCTTTTTTCACCATAATCTTGTCATAGTTTCAAACATAGAGCAACTACTGCACAGCTAGGATTTAGACCTTAGGATTGGTAGACACTTACTCAAGTGTCCAAAAGATGTTGTTTTATAGTTTCCAAATGAGGATATGACATCCTAAAAGGATTAATATAATTATAATTTTATTTAATTATGTAGGTCCTAGACTAAATGTAGATGGTATAAGGTATAATGTAAATGTATATGATTGGACTGTGAATAGTTTAGATCAAGAATCAAACTTATGTGCATGCCTAGGTGGAACCATTAGTATTGGGTTAAAACCAAATGATGTTATTGAATAAATTTGATGGTTTTATCCTTGTATATATATATATATATATAGGCAACTTCCCCTACTTATCTTTTATCTCTTTATGCAATACTTATAAACCTATCTCATTTTCTTAAAACCTGAGGTCAACTTCTAAAAATAGGTTTTGGTATAAAAAATGGGAAATAAAGTGGGTTTATTTGACCTCAACCACTCCCTAATAAATGATTGAGTATTTCCTACATATCCAATATTCCAAAGAGGAAATTCAAATTGTATGTAGTTCTCCCCGTTAGGTGAATGTGTGAAATGGTGATTCTTGAATGTATGAAACCTATGATCTAAATTTTGATACTTGGAAAATGAAAAATTTGGATTGGACTTAAGGTGATTAATACTTGGATATGACATTCTCCTTGTGATTGATAAATAAATTTGTAATAATGTGGTAATTTGTTTGAATGTGCAAGTATTTGAGTGTGCTTGATAAGTGCTTATTAGATTTAAAATAGGCTTAGAAATATTGTGTATTTATATAGGACTATCTGGGTATTTATATAGGATAAAATGTATGGGTTTACTAATAATAATTATTTTAATTTGAAAAGTAACATTGCTTAATGCAGGGAAAGACCATTAGACTTGGATGAAACTAGAATTCCAAAATCATATGAGTCTACTTGTTATATCTAGAAGGTATTATTATTAATCTAATGATCTAGATATTTCTAAGTATGATAATTTATTAGTTTTTAATATATTAAGTAATTCATATATGTGAATGATATAAAAATGGGAAGGTCATACCCATATGGGGAAATCATGTAAGTGTGAGTGAAGTTAAAATAACAACCATTATGTATGCACAAGTTTTGTAAGGTGAAGATAGGTCAAAACTAATATTTAAAAATACCTAATACTAGATTTTATTATTTTAAAGGAGTGAATATAGGCATACTATATAGCTTGTGATTATTGGTACTCATAAATACAATGCCAATATATAATGGAATTTGTGGAAAGTAATGAATTAACATATGAAAAAATATTTAAAATAAAAAAGACTTGTGTAAATTATATCCTCAAAAAGATAATTAAATAGAGTGTATGAATTATAGGGGGAGAGGTGAATAACATGTAAAATATTCTATATCATTGATTTTTATATTTGGAATTAATTTCTACTATTTTGGCTAAAACAGGGTTTCAGCCAATGATCATCTTCAAACGTTTTTGTTTAGTAACATTTAAAAAATTACAACAATTTTTTTGTATTCCCTTATAAAATTTTAATTTTTGATGAATAAATAGACACTTAAATTTGGTATTTATCACTTTAGAAACATCAATTTTTTCATACTATGAAACACTTAGATAATGCACATGCCATTGAATCTTGAACACACTTTCCCTCTCTCCATTTACCCATATACTATCATAAACACCTCTATTCACTAGATATATTTATTAAAGATCAATTTAGTCTATACATTAACACATTTAGAACCTTGATAAACATTATCAATGCTTCAGATCCCTTTTTTCACTTTCATGATAGTACTAATAATGAAAATGTGATGAAAAAATTATCATGTTTCATTCTTGTTATGTATAGACCAATTATTATCATTCAACAATGTTTGTGTAACCCAAATAGTGATAATTGATATATGTGTATCCCTCCAATGGTATTGTTTAGTTTCCCTCAATGGATATTTTTGAAATTGTTAAGTCTCCATTAGGCTAGCTTAGACACATTCATGTGTTGGTCATATCATGAAACTAAGAAAGAGTCAACTATAAATAAAAATCACCTCTAAGATTATTATTCACATGGAAATTCTTAGAAACATTTATAAATATATAGGCACTCTCTTATAACATTATCAAAAGGCATACAAAAATCTCAAAATTTCAAGGAGGAACCCTAGAATAATCCATAAAGTGAAATATAAATACACAAATTCAAAGTTCCATGGTGCTAGTTATGCAAGATCAAAATATAAAATTAAATTTAGGATTTTTAAATATTTTGAAAACATATAAGTGGGAAAACTAAATGTAATTTGAGCCCTCTTTAGTATATAGGAACGTAGGAAATTCTTATCCATTCAGTGGGGAGTGGTTGAGATTAGTCTAGACCAAAAATAATAACCCCCTTTTAATAGAATATCTTGGTTGAACACACCTAATTAGGGTTTATACAAGATAAATATAAAAAATTATCAAAATGAAAGACCAAATTGGTGTGAACACATAGAATCCAATTGTAGTAATAGGCATAGGGATCTTAAAAGCTTTAGAACTTCACTATGTAGAGGGATAGTATCAGTAAACCTTAATAATGTGAGCTACCATAGGCATTTAAATTTGTTCAAAAGTTTCAAACATATTTTCATATTTTTTATCTAATTACTTAAATAATCACATATTTAACATTTTTAGATTCAATTACATCTTCTATGAGCAATAATAAATACAAATTAGTTGAATACATCATCTTTTTCTTATTTTTTCATTTATAGATCAAGTATTTATAGTTTAAATCAACTCTTTTAGTTTATATTATCATTTTTATTGCCATAATTTATATAATATGAATTAGTAGACAATTTCCATTATTTTATATCTCTTATGTGTAAACTAATAAAAATAAATTAACAATATCCATGTTACATTTAAAAGACTTCCTAAAATTATAATGGAAAATAATATCACTTTGTATTAAAATTATGAGGATGAAAAATTTACAAATGAATGTAATGTTAATTCACCTATAATATATTATACTTGTATTTTTTATAACTCTTCAAATAATTCATAAGTGTGCTCTTTATTTTTAAAATAAATTATGGTAGAGAATATTTGTTGTGGCCTATATATTCCCTATTGTCCCTTTGCTAAATAAAAATTCAAATATTAAATCCTTTATGGATTGGATGGGTTTGGGAATGCAAATGAAATGAAAAATTTAGTGTGTTTTATTCTTGTTTTTTAACCCTAAATTTATAAGTGGTGATAGGATTAAGAATATAGAACTAGCTTAAGCACGAGGGTGATAAACTAATCATATTATGTTAAATAATTAAAAAGTTAGATAAATAAATATTTTGAATTATCAAATTGAGATATGCCAAATATTAAATGTACCAAATTTGAAATATGTTCAATTTATTAAAACACCAAAGAGAAATGATACTTAGTTGGGTTTATTTTATGCAAGTAGATCTAGGTTGGACATAGGTAAAAGTGTGTAGGATCAAGATTCTGAGATAGTCATTAGATTCTATAAATGATGTTTCTATAGATGTAGACACTATAGTCAATGTTACTATCTATGATGTGACATTATTTTCTAGTACAAAATATATATTTGATTACAATGTGAAAAAATCACTATTATGGGTTTATTATCACCTTTATGTTGATGTCTTCAGATCTAAACACAAGTTGTCACTCTCTTTTTTTAATCAAACCTTATATATTCACCCTTATTCACCCTTAAAATGATTTTTACCAAAAATGGGTTAGTGGGATCATGGTGTCAAGTTGACCCAAAGACCCCTTTGTAAGTGAATACTACCTACATAGCCAATACTCTAAGGAGGGGCCTCAAAATTATGTATCTCTCCCCTTTGTGGGACTGTGTGTGAATAATGATGTAATATGTTATATGTATATGCATGAAATGATTTCTCTTGTAACTTGAAAAATATTTCTCATGTACTATTCTTTGGATACTTCAAACCATTTTTGTGACTTTTCCTATGACTAATAAATAAATAGGGGTGAATAGGGAATAATAACTCAGTTGTGAAATTAAACGAATGAGCCTTGATAGGTGCTTGCTTGGTATTTTCCATATGATCAATGAGAAGGATTAGACTTGTATTGATACCACACCTTTTGAAAATATCTCACAATAGGTTTCAATAAGATAAAAATTATAATCCATAGGTTTTGAATATATTATAATTTGGATGAATTTTGAGTACTGAACACTAAATAAGGATCTAGACACTAGTGTCCCTGTACAATTGGTAGTGTCTAGAAGTATATAAGATAGGTATGGATTTATAACTAAAAGTGAATGATATATATCAAGTTTTGAGGTTTCTATAATATACATGTTGTCTAGGTCATCATGATGATATATGTTGGACTATAAGATAATAATTTAGGCACAGTGAGATGGTGAATGTGAGCCTATTGGTGATGAGAACGTACATAATAGAAGGGTAGAGCCTTGATTGGTATTTTACAAATTTACAAGATTGAGATGCTATAAATATTCAATTTTAGTATCTACATTCCCCCCTTTAATTTATTAATGCATAAAGATGAAAATATTAGGTTTAAAGGAAATAAATGTGTGGTTAGGTGTGTATAACACACTTTGACTTTGATTGAGTCCCTATAAGTGTATTTATAATGTATGACATGTAACCAAGAGCATGTTATAATATAAATCAATGCATATAATCTAAAATTTGAAATAATTAAAATACTTGAAAATAAAGAGATCAAGGAAGGAGTACACCTGTATGTCCATAAAACCATGTTTCCCATTGATTTTTGATTGGTAGAGATGCTTCCTTATGAACCATTGTGTTTTTTGGTCCAAGATCCCACATTAAGAGACTTATGATATTAAGTGTTTAGAGTGAACTTTGGGACAATAAGGGACTTTTGTCCTCTTATTTTAGAATTTCTTTGAGAGAAACCAAGGGCACAAACTATAGGTATTGGTCTCCATGATATATCTTGATTGAAATAAGTCTCTGAGAGGTGCAGTGCTACCATTGGGATTCAATACCCATCCTGACAAAGAGTTTTCAACCCTCCCCTAGTTAAATCAATACCAATATTAAATATTTTGGGGATTTATTTCACCAATTTATAAGTAAAGGGGATGTGTATACACATAATATTTTTAACTTTTATTGATTACTGATACTTTTTATCTTGCAGGAACCCATCGAGTCTCAATATCTCTCAGTACATGTCTTAAGGCGTATACTGAGAAAGGTGTGGGTAGACCATTGGTGATTCATAAGATTGTTATCCCTTTTTCCAATTACCATCTACACACTTGTCTCCTAAAACTATTTACCCTAAGCTTATTCTTCTCTATTTTACCCATTCCAAACATTTGGCATGCTTTATCCTCCTTTTTCTTACCTTGACCCCCTTTCACCAATTGATTATACTAGGTCAACTGGTTTGACCCTAGATAGTTTTTATCCTCTAATTACTATATAGGGTTGACTTGGTCGACCATGTACTATTCAGGGATATTTTTCACTTGGAGTTTTGTTATCCCTTTAACCGACCTAGTGATTTTTGTCTTGAAAACATACAAGGTCGACTGGGTCAACCTTATGCAACCAAAATATTTGAAAGGATTTAAGGAAAGATCTGCTTATATATACAAGTTCATTTCCAACCATTTGAGAATAGAGAAGAGAATAAGTGTGAACAAACATCTGCTTATTTACTATTCTACTTGAGGAATAAAGCTTAGGGTTTCATACTTTCTTTGGAGATATGGATCTTATCTTGTAGATAAATTTTTTAGATGCATAGATAGGTTGTGTAGCCTATAGCTTATTTGTCTTTGTTATCCTTACATACCACAACAAACTCTTATGAATCACCTCAACCAAGGGAGAGATTGAGGCTTGGTAGGTTCATATTTAAGATAAGTATTCCTAATTTTATTTCTCCTTTGTAAGAGTAGATAGATAATGTAGTTGTAATTCTCTCCCATGTATTAGGATTCCATATACATTGACATGAGTATATGTCTTATATGCATGTTTAGTTTAGTTTTTTTAAATTTCTAACCCCCACTTTGTGCCACAAGCTTTGGTGTGCACTATATTAGATTTACTTTCTTATCATTATATATAGAGTGAAAATTAAACATAAGACTCTTTTAGGGTTGTTTCATGATTATGTTAGACTGTAATCTTTGGAACCCTTCCTAACATGGTGTATTGTGATAAGTGATCCCCTAATTGGGTCTAGTGGATCCCCATATTGGTCATGTTCCTGCTTAACAAATGTATTCCCAATCAGAAGTGTAGCTATGCTTTATCTTCTTTGATCTAGGATTGGTTTATAGACATGATGTATTTATGGTTGCATACATTCTAGTGAATCCAACATAAAACTAACCCTTTTAGGATTTGTTCACTTTATTTCATTCTTTTTCATCAATCTTTTTAGGTTGACCCTATACATTTTTCTAGCCTCTATTCACTATACTAGATCAACCTAGTCGACCTTGTACTATTTGTAGACTTTATTTTTTCTTTTTATAGCCTTTTTTTACTATGTTGGATCAATCCAATTAACCTTGTACTATTTATAGCCCCTATTTCTATGCTAGGTTGACCTAGTCAACCTTGTACCATTTCTATCATTTCTTATTTCCTTTCTTTCTCATCTCTCTTTATTTCCCTTCATCATGGACTTTTTGCTTGATGATAATACTAAGTTATAGTCAACAGACATGATAATTTTACCAACCCTCATAGGGTCTCCCATAAATAGAGTAGGGGTCCTCTCTTGGATGCTAGTAACATTTATATTTCCACTTGCATAATGAACTATGGGACCCCTCCTAATACCTCTTCATAGTGTAATCCTCTCTTCTCATTATAGAGTATACCCCCAAAATGCTCTTCTGTATCTCTAAATTTCCTCAACATCAAGGAAAATATACTTTTACTATTTACAATCTTATGATTAGTGGTCAATCCAAAGAGTCTCATTCACCTACTCCTACATTCTCAACTAGATTTTGGGGTACCAATTTCTTTGATTCTCAGCCTTTTCCTTCAATTATGACCCCTTCTCATACCATGACTTCTTCTTCTCTAACTTATTCTACCTTCATGTCTAATATATCCACTAACATGGTAAGTTCTACATCTAGTGGGCCTCTCATAAGATCCATTATCCTTAATCCTTCCACTAGTGCATCATTTTCTACCCAAGGTAATCATGATATTGGTGCTTCTTCTTCTCAACCATTCACTAGTCCATCTTTTTCTACACAAGAAATTTTTTCCACTAGTGCATCACATTCTCATAATTCCTCTCAAGCTCTTATCAATACCAATAGTTGTACCCAAGCCACTAATACCACCTCTAATGCTTCTAATAATGAAAATCAAACACATCAACTATTGTTACAAACACTCAATCAAATGAATACCTTTCAAGCTCATAAGAAAAATCAAATGATGAGAATATAAAACCACCTTATTCATCTTCAATCTCATCCTCAACCAATGGCTTGGGGCACACATAACCAGAATGTTCCTCCTCTCCCTCTTTAATATTCTCAAGGCTATCTCATTCCTCAACCTCCTTTGGTCAACAAAACCATTAAGCATCTCCAAAATGAACCTCTCACTACTCAAATTTCTAACATTGATATAAGAGGTATCACATTTAAATTTTCTTATAATAGATCAACCAATCCCACCCTTCATCTTAAAACATTTAGAAATATTTATAAGGATTAGGTCAAATTGAAAACATTTTCCACTACTAGAATCTTAGCCAAAACTCTCATAGGTGATGCCTCAGATTGGTATAACCAACTTATAACTCATTCCATTAATAGTTTGGAGGATTTAATGAATGATTTAGTTCAAGAATTCTAAACTAGTCATCTTCCCTAAAACACTTTGGCCCATTTCATAAGTTGTAAACAAATTGAAAACAAAACCACTCAAGACTTTGTTAAAAGGTGGAAAACTTTGTCAAATAAATGTGAACATAACATGGTTGATGATAATCTTTTCCATCTCTTAACCAATTCCCTTTTTCCTAAACTTCAATATCGGTTTTTCACTCTCCCTCCACATACATTGGAGGAGGTTATTGACCAAGATAAATGACAATATTTATTTATGCATCAATTCAATCCACCCCAACCTTCTGTGGGTCCTTGTCTCTTAAGAATAAAAATTTCAATGTTACCAATGATAGTGTTACATATTCTTATGACACCATTCACAATGTTCAAGTTATCATTCCTACCCCTTCATCAAAACTAATTCCTCCTTCTCAATAATATACCAATCCTCACTTATCTTCACCAAATAAAATTAATGTTCATAAACCTCTATCCTTATCTAAATTTATTAAGTTTCTATGTAGGCCTCTTCCATGAGAAGTTGACCTAACTATCCTATGAAATCTTGGTATGATCCTAACAAGTTTTGTTGGTTTCACACTAGTTGGGGTCATTCTCATGAGAACTTTAGAAAACTTTGTAATTTAGCTATGTAATTTATTAAGGGTCCTAATTTTGATCACAATTATATCATTCAAAATCATCAACAAGCTTATGAAATAGCTTTTAAGGACTATAAATCACAAGATAAATCTCAAGCCTTAAACTAAGCCAATGCTCATTTGGCTATCTAAAAAGAACCTCTTCCTAATCATCAACCTATCCAAGACAATCAATACAAATCCACCCCTTCCACCAATAATGTATAAAGTCTTGTTGAACCCACTTTTGAAGAGAATGTGGTTAACATGACTAATATGTAAAGGGCAGTTGATTTTATTGATTCCCAACCTATCTACACTCCTCCTTCATCTCAAACATATTGTGTTATCCAAGATTCTTTCCCAACTCATTTAAATTATTTGGGGAAATATTAACTTATTACTTTTTATGATCCAATTTCTAATTCTCCTTTGGATAACACTAATGATACTCAAATTTCTACTAACACTTCTTCTACCAGTTATAAAAATCAACTTGAACTAGTTACTTCATCATCACAACATGATTTAAAACCTTATTCTAAGACTTCCCTTTTCTTATTAACATGAGTTCCAATGCACTTTGGCTCCTCCTTCCAAGTACATTCTTAATCATTATACACCTATATCTAACAATATTCTTATGGGTTATGAGGAGTGGGTTCCCATCACAAGACAAACTAATATCCCATCCTAGATTATGTTCCTTGATCTTATGAGGACTTATCCATGTCATAAAAACCATCTTATGCAACTATTATTTGAGATAAATGTCCCTCATCTTCCCTTAGAAAGATGGGAGGTGGCCTTATTTGGATATGAGGATATTATATTACAAAAATGTGAATAGATGTCTATCAACATTGATGAAACTATGGACACTTCTCTTTCTTTAAAATTTCTTATAGCTTGTATGACTCTTGATGAGATTTTGATTCATGTGGATGATCCTCCCCTATTAATTAGTGTTCAAATAAGTGATATCTAATTTAATCATGCATTTATTGATGAGGGTTCTAGCACCTGAATTACCTGTCTCAACTTTATTAAGACCCTTGGATATTCAAAATTCAATCTCAAATCTACATGCAACACCTAATAAAGATATGATAGAAGGCAAATGCCTCCTTTAGGTTTTGTGTGGATTTCCATTACTATCCCACCTATCACCATTTAAATGAAGGTTATGATCTTTAACTTTCCCCTTTCTTATAAGATCTTGCTTGGTAGGTTGTGGACTCACCATATGAGAGTCGTTACTTCTTCCTCCTACCAATGCATCAAATTCCCTGATAATAGATCCATTTATAGGATTCAAGGTGACACTAACCCTTGGAATTTTGAACAAATCCAAGACTATGGTGTCTTCAATATTCCTACTCTTAAAACTTTGCCCAATGTTCCATTCCATGAATCTTATCATCTTAATTTCCCCATTAATTCAACCTAAGGTTACAATGGGCATCCTAAACTCATCGAGAACATTCCCCCAAAGCTCTTAGATTTTGATGATGATGATGAGCTCGATGAGATTAACCTAAATATTAAAACTTATGATCTCTCACATCACCTCATCTCATAGCTTTTTGCTTCCTTATAGCCTCATTCTTGTAAGCCTCCTTATGATGATATTCCCATAATCTTAACCAAGGCTTGGCATTTTATTCACCACACTTCCTCAGATGACAAGTTCATCCCTACTTATGTCATTGATCTTCACACCCCAGATTATGATGATGGTTATTCCCTAGATGATCCATTCTTATGTGGCCTTGTATAGGCCCATGATGATGAGATTATTTGTTATCATTCTTCTTTACTTATGTCTTTTCATGTATCTTCCTATCTTCATTTATAGTTCATAATTTTAGTATTTTTCCTCTTTATCATAGGGTAGAGATGGTACCAACACCTCTAATTTTTTAGGAACCTCATACGAGTATGTTCATTGATCATGTTATGACTAGGCCTTACCATTTTTCAAGGTTCCTTGATCACCATAGTTGGTTTACTCCTAAGATTAGTATGGCCCTTCTTAGACCTTCTATAGATTCCACTCTTCCTTCATCAAATCCCTTATTGAATCCCATTTACACTCTTATTAAATTTGAGCCCATTCTTTCTCCTATTATATTTGAGCCTATTTTCACTCCTACTCTCACTAAGCCTTCCCCTACTTTTCATCCCATTATTCCTTTTGTTAATCCCAGTTCTATTCCTCCTCCATCCCCACCTTCCCTTGGTGATGGTTTGCTTCCCTTACCTTAGATGGCTCTATTGCCCACCAAATGGGCTGATGAGTCTTATTCAACTTCTTCCACTCCTATTACACCTCTTTTGGTGAGTGCTTCTCTTAAGATCACTCACAAGCATATATGCTACTTCCATGGGATAGATAATCACTCTTCTACCCATTATTGTAAGTTATGATAATATATTAATACCTTTCATCCTTCCTCTCCTTAGACAAATCCATGCCTCCAATGAAGGTTCTACCTAAATATATACCTAAGTATGGTGAGATGTATTGTCTATGGTACCAGTGTGGCACCCATCACACTGATCATTACCACATCTTTTAACAACACCTTAAGGATCACCTTATAACTATTCTTGGAGCTTCTTCTATTCCTCTCATAGGTCACCCCCATATCAAGGCTTCAACTTCTTCTCCCATGGCTCCACCTCCAGTGGTTCCATCCCCTCCTGTGGTCCCTTCATCACCTTCTATGCCTCCATCCATGATTTTTTCACCTATGGACCTTCTCTCACCCATGGATCCTTCTCCACTGGTGATTCCTACATCTTATATAGAAATCACTCCCATGAATTCTCCTAAACATCCCTTGCCTAATTTTCCTCCTCAACATGATCCATCAAGTATTCCTACTTTTTCATTTGAGGAGATTAGAAGAGAAGTCTTTTCTTAGTTTTATTGAAGATTGATGAGACATTAGCAACAGTTCGTATCTAACTTCATAGAGATTTATATAATGTCTTGGATAATGGGTGTGGGTAGATTTATTAGTATTTAGGATCACATCATGGTGCTTTTACATTTAAATTTTGATTCGACATGTGTTCTAATTTTATCTTTATCTATCTATTATATCATTTGACATTGTGTTAAATTCATATTTTGCTTATATAGTGATCTTGCCTTTTTTACTATATCTTGCTTATATTTTTATTTATATTTGCATATAATTGTCTTTTTTTATCATTTTTTATCTTTCTTTCTTGATTTTTTCTCAAAAATCCCTTCTTGCCTTCATGATTGTTTGATTTCTTATCTCTATTTTTCACAATTATTTGTCATTGTGGCTTGGTTATACCAACATTGTTCTCTTTAGCCCTTATTTTCTATTACCATGTGATCAGTTAGCAAAAAATTCATCTCATTATAATCTCCTTTCACCAATCAACCTTTGGATATCCTTTTTCCCTTCTTTTTTCATAGACTAAGCATATACATGATTGATACTTGAGATCACATGTTAGTTCATTGTTAATCCTAAGTATCCTAGTTAGTATTTATCTTTGGTTACTTAGCTTCTTTTAGCCTTAGCCTAAATCTCATTCATGTGTATCACTACATCTCTCATGATTGGTCATTCCAAGTCCATATGGAGTAGGAATCTTCAAAATCTATAAAAATTTAAAATCTAAATCATTTTTAAAAAGACAATGATATAAAAGGCAAAAATATTCTTAAAAGTAAAATCACACTAAAAGACATGATTCAAAGCACATATCCTTCTTCTATTCGAAGCTCAAACTCCATAGTTGGCCTCACAATAGTGCTGAGGTCCTTTGGGGTGTGGTAGGCTAGTAGATTAGAAAAGGAGAATAAAAAAATATTTTAGTGTTACCTACTTTATCACGTAAGTACCCAATTAGTGAAATAGACCAATGACTCTATAAGGGGTCTTGAAAAATATGTAACATATCTTGGGAAGGTAGGTCCATTTCACCTTTTTTTGTACCAATCTATCTTCATGATTTGATATTAGTAGCACGCTTATATGCCTACAAATCTTTGTGTCTATAACAAATAGGTTTCCTTTGTACATTGATGGTCACTATTCACTTAGTGTCTTTTCATGTCATTAGTATGTATTTTATCTCCTAAGGTATTCTCATAAGATGCCTATGCTTCTCATAAGATGCCTATATTATACTTTTTACATTCCATTTTTCATTCCCTATATCCCTCATATTTCCTCTTGAGAAATATTGTTTTGTCTATTGATCACTCCCCTTGGTATCTCATTTGTGATTTACATTATAAGACCATGGATAGGACTTAGAATTCCTCACAAATTACCACATTTTCCCTTCCTATTACCCACATCTTTTTTTACCTAATTGTCTCAATTTTTTTTACCCCAGTGGTGTTCTCTTTCTAAGTTGCAGTGTAAGACCATGGATATGACCCATTATCCCTCAAAAAAAATTCAAATAATACAAGTCACAAACAAAATTACATGTGTCAAATATGAGATAAGATGTGATTGATTATGAAGTTACACATCATTGAAATGTTTCCCATATTGATTTAGTTTGTTTTATTCTTACTTTATTTCTCTTTTACTCTTAGTTTCTTATTTTATGAGTGCATGTAAGAATACAACCATTTCTTAAATTTTTCATACTTCTCAGTTTGAATTAGTGTGATAAATTAAGATCAATATTTTTCCAATTTTATTTTTCTATTATACTTTCCATCATGATTTAGTTTAATTTATTAAATTAATTAATTTGTTTTTATACCATTTGTGTCCTTTTACATACCTTCCATTTTATTACATTTTTTTCATACTTCTTAACATGATTTAGTATGATTTTCCTTATTTTAATTTGGTGCAAAAATTTTCACTTTGGTTTAAAAATAAATTCCTTTTTACTGTTTTGTTTCACCATTCCTTGGTTATTTATACTTAGTCATTTTCTTTTTATAACACATTTCCCAACTTGAAATAATATATAGTACATTTTTTATTGATTATATTTTACCAAGTCCTATTTTCCTATTTATTTTTACCCATGCATGTGTTTTACATAGTGATAGAAAAGAAACCACATCTCATATATTTCCTATAACACATACAACAATATCTAAATACATTTCCTATAAATAAATATATCCAAATTTTCTGCAACCACAATCATGATAACAATAAAATACACAATCAACATCAATATGACAAAATGATACATCATATACATATATATATATATATATATATATATGTATGTATATATATATATGTATGTATATATATATATATATATATATATATATGTATGTATGTATGTATGTATGTATGTATATGTATATATATATATATATATATATATATCATGAGTTTTTAATATAAGTACAACCATATACATTGTTCTTACTTACTTTGGCTGGGCTCTATCCTATCTATCTCATGGCCTAGCCATGTTGCCTACCAAAACCTCAGTCTGAATCCTCTAAATAGTACACTATAAAGATTTTGTTTGAGATCTTAATCCATCCACCTATCCCTCTAGATGTGCCACCCATACCCATACCTTCACCAATTTCGCTAAGGTCACCATGTGTGTTTCTCTTTCCTACTCTTGTGCCTATGTCATATAGGTTAGGGTCACTATATGTGCCTATACCATCTATGTCACTATAGATAGATACGTATATCTCTCCTCTTTTAAGGCCTACCATGCCCATATATTACCTACACCCATATCTACTAGTGGCTACATCCTCTCTCACTTTGTGTTTGTATTTGCCTTGTTGCCTCTCTAGTTAATCTAAACCAGCGCACTTAAGCCGAGGTAGATGGTACAATGGGGTCCTCTAATAAAATAGGTTTTAATGGCTATAGAGTCTCATCCAAGATGTCATGGAGTGTTCCCCTCACAAGGGACCCCCATCTCTCCTCCTCATCCTCAGCTATGCCTACAAAATCATACCTAAATAGATATTAGATCACTATTATATCTCATAATATCTATCTATCTATAGTCTCTATTTCAAAATAAAAATGTAAGCAATAATTTAATCATCTTTATTAATTGTTTATATCTTAGCCACTATGGTCTCACCATCTACATGATTACCTAACATAGCCTCTCCATCCACATGACCTCTTAACACCTCCTCTATAGGTCACCTCCTTGGCTCAAATCTAACTATCAGGGCTTACATCTACCTCAGCATGTATTTGAATGGCCTCTCTATCATCTAACTCCATCTAGATCACCTTTTGGGTCATCATGAATGGTGATAGTCTCCACTCTCTCTTTATCCTCATGCTTTCATCGATGTTATGTCCTTGATGGTCACTACTCATCTCACTATGGAGCTAGTGATGGTATCTCTAGTGCCACTACCTCTACACCCCTTTCCTCATGCTTTGCTCCCTATCATATTTTCCTAGCCCATGGTCACTCATGATATGGTCTGAATATTGGCCTCATCACTAGTGGGCCTAGTCCCCTCATCCCTCATAGCTCTCTCACATGTCAATTCCACTACTTGGGCATCAATATCAATGCTACTAGAAGAGGTAATATTATCTATTTTGGTAGTTGTACCACTAGATGTGGCTCTATCCATGAGGTGTAGTGTTTGACCACCTCTATCCTCATTGTATTTATTGCCATGTCCTAGATCAGTCATGTAGTCACTATGTAACCATATGGATACCACACTATATTTATGTATCTCACTATCTATAATGCTAGCATGTGGGGTATAACCCATGTTACCTAGTCCTCTCTTTATCTCCACACTTGAGGTAACCTATCATCGACTGCATGGCGAAACCTATCTAGATGATACATGGGAAACCTCTCATATATCCAAGTCATCAGTAATATGATCACTCTTATCAACTTTTTCCCTCTAATTAGTACCTCATATAGATCATGTATGATTTGAACTTAGATGATAGAACTAAGACTATATAGTACTCCCTCCTCTAGGATCATCATTTTTAACACTACCATGAATAGTGATCCTTGTCATCTGACTTGTGATATAACATTGACTATGTCAGAATCCCTATCATAGATTTTTTAATATTTAGAATCTATGATGTATATACATCATACATGTTAACTCTCTTACTTGCCAATATTGTCTCTAAGCCTATAGCCCACATGGATAAGGCTCTCCTCTCTTCCATGTTGTTTGGTATACCTGTAATCACTATTACTCCTACTACCAATATCCATATAGCTACCTCTAGCACATCCCCATCCACCTCCCATTTGAAGGTGTTAGTTAATCATTCCCAACATTCCAAGAACATGATTAATAGATCCACACTCAAGGGAATCTTGCACATATCAGTTATCCCTCTTAGGCTTACAAATACTAGTCTAGCTCTATCTCTTATCATTAGAAGCTCTAGTAGATCTAATATCCATGATGCGTCTACCAATCACCAAAATTTGGGTCATCCCTACAACCAAGAAATAGCAAAATATGTATTAGATCCTCCATATCATGTATAATCACAATACATTCTTTATACAATTTCAATAAAAAAATCCTCAATTGCTTTAATTTATTCATTTTTACTTATTTTTAGCCTACTTGGTCCTTTTTTCCCTTGGTCATTTCGGGACATTTTAGTCATCTTTCAACCTCTTGTACACATTTTTTTACTATTTTGGTTCTTTGGTCAAACTAGTTTGACCAAAATTTCCCTATTTTTGACTTGGTTGACTTAAAATTCTATGTCAACTCTCTGATTTTCCCCTCTCTAGCACTATGTTATCATTCTAGACTTTTCAGATCAGTTGGCAAATTATACTAGGTCGGCAGTCTCCAAAACATATAAGGTCGGCACATACCTACTAGGTTAACAATGTGGATTTTTCTCATTTTCAACCTACTAGGCTAACTAGGTCAACCTAGTTGTTTTTCCCTACTAACCCCTTGCATTTTCCTTAAAAAGTGCCTTCTAGCAATTTTCTCCCTAATTCTTTCAAACCCATTTCCTATCTTGGTTTTTCCTACCTATAGAATCTAATTTTGTTTCATTCTGACATCTAGAAATTATAAAAATTATTTTTTTCTAAAAATACACTTAATCAATTAAAATACTCCAAAACTAGCTTAAGATTCATAGTTGCATACCTGTAGTGCACCTGTTGTCACTCCTAGAGCTCCTCCTTATCTCGCTTGTCATCTCCTCATCATCCTAGCTTGTTTGGTCTCTAGAGATCTTTTTCTCTCCTTCATAAGTCAAAATAACCAAATGAATTATCTTTCCCCTATTTTAAAACACTTTTCAATAATTCAAATTTTTTAATTATTTTCAGGCAGATTTATTATTTTATTTATATCTTTATTTTTATTCATCCATTTTTCAAACCATAAAATGCATTGGATTCATGATGACATAGATAATCTTTTGCACTATCATATTCCTATATTCTAAAAATTTTGATTTTTGGCTATTTTTGCAGTAACTTCTAAAGGTTTGCTTAGTGTTATTCACATTAGATGCCTTCATATCTCTTGCAGTCTAATTATTTATCTACAAAACTAAGGTAAGTAAAGTTATGTGTTTTTCAATTCTATCCTTTCCTTATCTTATTTATTGCTTACTAGAATTTACTTAGCATCAATGTTATGTGTTACCATGTTCTATTTCTCAAAGCACCATCTTGTGTTGCACTTACGTGACACATGATGATCTTAGAGTGGGGCATATGTATACACATAATATTTGTAACTTTTATTGACTACTGAAACTTTTTATCTTACAATAACCCATCGAGTCTCAATCTCTCTGAGTGCATGCCTTAAGGGGTGCACCGAGAAAGGGGTGGGCAAACCATTAGTGCTTCATAAGATTATTGTCCCTTTTTCCACTTGCCATCTACACACTTATCTCCTAAAACCATTTACCCTAAGATCATTCTTATTTTTTGTACCCATTCCAAACATTTATCATGCTTTATCCTCATTTTTCTTGCTTTGACCCTCTTTTTCCAATTGACTATACTAGGTCAACTAGGTCAACCATGTACAATTTTTAGCATCTAATTACTATATAGGGTTGACTAGGTTGACCCTATACTATTTAGGGATATTTTTCACTTGGATTTTTGTTATCCCTTTAGCTGACCTAGTGATTTACCTCCTAAAAACATATAGGGTTGATTGGGTCAGCCCTGTAAAGTTGACATATTCAAAAGGATTAAGGGAAAGACCCTCCTACATATACAAGTTCATTTCCAACCATTTGATATTAGTGAAGTGAATAATAATAAGTGTGAATGAACACTTTGCTTATTCACCATTCTAGTTGAGGAATAAAGCTTAGGGTTCCATAATTTCTTTAGAGATATGGATCTTGTCTTATGGATAAGTCTTTTGGATACATAGATAGGTTGTGTAGCCTAGAGCTGATGTGTCTTTGTTATCCTTACATACCATAATAATCTCTTGTGAAGCACCTTGGCCAAGGGAGAGATTAAGGCTCAGTGGCTTCATCTTTAAGGTAAGTATTCCTAACTTTATTTCTCCTTTATAAGAGTAGATAGATAATGTAGTTGTGTTTCTATCCCATGCATTAGGATTTCATATATCTTGACATGAACATATGTCTCCTATGCATTTTTAGTTCAGTTTTTTTTATTTCTAACCCCCACTTTGTGCCATAAGATTTGGTGTGCACTAGATTTGATTTACTTTTTTATTATTAGATTTAGAGTGAACACTAAACTTAGGAATATTTTAGGGTTGTTGCATGATTATGTTACACTATAGGCTTTGTAACCCTTCCTAACATGGTGTATTATGACAAGTGATCCCCTAATTAGGTCTATTGGATCCCCATATTGGTCATGTTCCTACTTAACAAATGTATTCCCAATCAAAAGTGTAAGTATGCTTTATCTTCTCCAAGCCAGGATTGATTTATAGACATGATGCATTTCTGATTGCATATAGGATGGACCCATTTAGTTCTTAAAAAAACATTAAAAAGGAGTAAGGTAGGGTAGAAAATGATGCTTACAATATTGAGATGAGGCTAATGCTTTAATAACTAAGCTATGTGCCTAGCCACAATTACACCACTATGTGCTAATTTTCTCAAGGGGCTCAAACTCATCATCACATGGAGTAAGATTCTAAGGGGAAAAAATAAAAGCGAATGCTTAGGTTTTAAACTCTTCACTACATATTAACAAACAAAAATCACTATAGTAAATTACACATAGGACTTTCACAAATGATCTATAGTTTTGAGCACACATATTAATGAGTGTTGTAAAGGGAACAAGAAGAATTCATAAATGAATTATAATAATGAAGCACATTATAATTAATAAATTAATTATCACTAAAATAATACATTATTATATATTTAACACAAGCATTCATTCAAAATATGGAAGATAGTGGACCACATTCATAGACAAATAAACTACTTGATAGAAAGTAGGAAATTAGCATTAATTTCAATAGAGTTTTTTTACATAAAAATACCAACCATTACAAAGGGAAAGTAATCTAAAATATATATATATATATAAGGATGGGTCTCAACCCATAGTAGCATGATATTCTCATCCTTGTCCAAGATGTCCACCTAATATTGTTACAATAATAATGATTCAAAAATAAAGGTTCCCCACTCCTCAAAACATGCCTCAGGGCCCACTCAAGTGATATGGTAAGGATTAGGAGAGGAATGACCACTAATCTATCTAGGTTTCACCTCTTTATCTACCAACATAGCTATCACCAACTCAAACTCTTGGTATAACTTTTTTAAGTTCATATGGGGATCATTAAATATGACCTCAGACTAAGATAACAACTGCTCATGTGCTTTGAGTAGGGCTTCCAAAGAGACCCTTACCTCAAACTTCTAGCTGATGCTAGTTGTGGATTATGTAGCTAACTCTAGAATCACTTTTTCCCTAGCCTTTTTAGCTTTATCCACACTTTTGTGCATGACTTCATCAAATTGGGCCAAGTGTACATTAAATTCCTCCTTATCAAGTAAGGTGTCATCAGGGTGGAAAAACACTATGATGTTAACTTTGTGGAAGTAGGCCAACATCTATTCTTTACTCTTTTATAAGGGCTCAATCACTACTTGATCTAATTCTAACAACTCCTCTAGATATGTTCTCATGCTCCTAGTGTAATTTTGGTAGAGGCCCAAGTCTACCAAAGGCATTAGTTTTAACTTCAAGAACTTTTTTCTACTTATTAGCATGTAAGATTCTTACACTTGGGTTCCAATTGAACTATTCTATCAAAATAATCTTGAGTGTGTTTTAGGTGATGTTATCCTATGGATAAGGCCTAGGTGACATTCATAAGAGATTAAAATAACTTTGTCAAAGCATCATCCACCTTTTCAACTAGACCCATAAGTAATAATCTCTTCACATGTGATTTGAGTACCCGAACTTGTTACTTCATGTCCTCCATGAATTTTTTAGACATGTCATGAGTAGCTTGGAGCATGGAGATAGGGTCCTCAACCACCTTGTCCTCCCTAATAAATGTACTCACTTTAGTGAGGGAGAAGAGGTTGAGTTTAGTTTTCCATACCATTGGATCTCCCTCTTTAGTGATTATCTATGTAAGAATCCTCCTTATTTTCTAGGAACCCCTTTCAGATTTCTATTAGACCTCTAGGTCACCTTGTAAGATCATCTCCAATTTTTGTGATCTTGAGTGTGCTATGGATCTGACCAAACTTGTTTCTATGGTAACTCCTAAGGTATAATAAGATGAAGGTGGGGGCTTAAGAGGATGATGAATGGATGAATTAGAGGGGAGGAAGGAAAATAACAATGGGGGAGGAGGCATGGAGGTGAAAGGGGGACTGACAAATGTTGAAGCCCATAAAAACATATGGGCATGCCATTAAATTTATATCAAATTGACATGTGGGTTAATGGCACTAGCAAGATGGGTATTTAATAGAAATGAATAAATTGGTTGGTTAAATCCAAATCCTTGGGTACTTGGTATGATAGAAAATAAATACCCATGATGGATAAGAGGAAAAATTAGGGACTAAGTTGAAGGCTGAGAGGGACTTTACTTCTATTTATTCTTGGTAATTTTACTCAAATCAACTTGTGCCATAGTATTATAATGGGATATGTTTTAAATGGTGGAAGGATCTGAATGGGGAGTCTACAGAATAATCGCAGGTATTTTTGAGGTGGGTGGAGCTAACTAAACTATATACATTGGTTAACTTGTTGTTGGGGTCACCATCAATATCATTTAAGTGAGAGTGCCTGGATGTGGTTGACATGAGGAGGGATAAAAATAGGTGATACTATGAGATCCACCACTCATAGGTGTTATAAATCTTAGAGCCACTAGGATTTGAGTTGGCATAGGTCTTGTAGTAGTTGCTTGATATGTACTAAACATTAGAAGTGTCAAGGTCTAGGAATAAAAGCTCATAAATTCCAAAGGTGAGACATAGGGATTATTGTGGATGGAATGGGTAGAGTGGAAGGAAATTAGGATTTGGGGATTGCTACATATCCAAATCAAAAGTTACCTCATGGAGGGGGGATAATGAGGAATAAGGGAGGCACAACCTGAGTGGGCCAAATAGGGATAATGAAACTAAGGGGTGCCTCACTAGGTTATTGAGGTAGGGAGAGAGTGGGTCAAATAATACCCATGGTGCCTACTATTATTCATGCTTTATATTTGAATCAGGACTTCCACTAACATTTATTTGTAGTAGTTTCACAATCATTATTTGAGTAGCTTAAGTCATGGGAGGTGGTGGAGTTGGAGCAGAGATTGGGGGAGGTGAAATTCATGGAGAATAAGGATCTAGGACCCCTTAGATTATCCTCATTAAAATTGAAGGCATAGTCACTTTAATATCTCCCCTGGCCTGAATTAGCACAGGTGGAGTGGGGATACTCTAAGTGGATAGCCCAAGTTGGACCTTATTTCATTTATTCTTCACCTTGAGCCTATAAAACACCTCCTCATCATCAATAGGGTTGAGGTGAATATCATCATCATCATGGGTCACATGGTTGTAGTTGATGTTTAGGTGAGAATGGCACTTTGTCACAAGGGCCTTGATGAAACCATGAGGGTCACATTCTTAGTGCTCTACTTTATCTAAGGTGTAAAATTACCTACCTAACACCATATTTTATAATGGAGGTATATTATTATACACATGTTGGCAAATGATGATGGGGAAGGCTGGGAAAGTGTTTTGTTGGTGATTGAAGGAGTGGCTAAAAATTCCTTCCACTAATTGATAGGCTTTTTCCTACCCATCCAATCAGTCTAGGACCTAATAGGGTAGGAGGAAGGGGCCTTGTAGATGATTGTTACTTGGATGATGGTGTCATCCTAATAATAGTAGTAATCACTAAGGGGGGTGAGGTATTATCTAATTTTGTCAAAGAACTAAGGCATGGCCATCTCATTGATGGCCATGTAGAGCACTAGGTAGAATGACTCATAGATCTCTCATATGTTATTTATGTAGTGTTGGCCATATAGATTGTAGAATACTACATGTACCATAATGCCCCTAGGATTCCATCATGATTATTTAGAATTTTTAAACATAAATTTGGCATAAATGGCATCCACTAGGTACCTCATCATGTAGAAGTTACCACCATCTTAGGCTTCCTTGACATGGTGAATCAACCAAAAGTTGATATTGCTCCTGAGTCCATGATCTCCTCTCATTTAAGGATAATACTAAGTAAGGGCACATAAATAATATTTATGTGCACATAATTGTTTGCCTTAAATAAGTTATTTAGTGAGATCATCCCAACCTGAACTCTTCTTAGAAGGTGTGGATAGTATAGGAGTCAATGTCTTCCCTCTTGACCCTCTTGGCATTAAGGTTAGCTACTCAGTCCTAAAAAACCTCATATATCTCATAAGTTTTATCCCATGAATTGATAGTGGTATTGTCATAGGAACATATCTAATATGGGAGATTGTAATATGCTTTGAACACAACCCCAAAAATCTTTGTAATCTTATGTTGGAATCTGTAGAGTACATTACATATTGGGTAGTGTCTTGCACTCATTTGTGAGCAACATATTTACAAAGAGGTAAAAATAAGATAAGTCATTTGGTTTATCCATGACCTTATGCAACCCACACCTTTTGTATTCCCTGATCGCATCTAAGAACTTGACTTCATCTTCATCATCACTAGAGGCCAATCTAAGCACAAATTCAATTGCTCTAAACATCTCATTGTAGTTCTTAAAGAAGGTTAATCCATAGGGAAGGTGGTATCCCTATACTTAGGATTAGGCCCAAGGTTATAGGATGAAGCATCCATGGTTAAAATGTTAATCTGGATAGTTGTTAAATTTGAGTAAGTATGGTATGAATGACACAAAAATGAGCTAAAAATGAGGAAATGAACTTTGATAAATTGGGGGAAATAACATTAAATTATATTTCCTTTAGACACTTGTAAGGATCCATAAAGATCTATTATATTAATGGCATTTGGTTCCCATATGGTGTGAATTCAAATTTGAGTTGGTGGCATCATCTACTCATGGATTTACAAAATTTGGCATCAATTTAGAGATTTCAAATATACGTTCCCCACTCAAATTTGGCAGTTGTGATGGGATGTTTTAAATTATCCAATCAGGGCCCAATTTACCATTTAACTAATGTGAGGAACATAGTAGGCACATGGATATATTTTTGCTATGGAATCCCATGTGTCTTCAATAATCACCATGTGTAAGTTTCTAATTGTTCTTGTTTATAATGGATGCCACCTAAGTATGACTAGGTGATGTAATTTTACCTATTAAAGAGCCAAAATTAGCCACTTGGAGTGTTGAGGTGACATGGTGTGTCTCCTAATTGGCCTTTTATTCTTACTATACTTCATTCTAAGTACATCAGGGCACCTTGGGCCTTCATTATGATATGTATGATCATGTCATGTGGTGCAGTCTCACTGGTTGGGCTCTCCTAAAATATAACACTTTTGAAAGGTCTAAGAGACTAACACATTTAATAGGCTCCACATGGAATGGTATCATTGGTCAAGTTATCCCAATATCTGACACTTTGAGAGACTAACACAATTGATATGTTTTAGGTGGCATGATCTCATTTGTTGCGATCTCTTATATTTGACACTTATGACAGGTCTAAGAGACTAATACATTTGATAGGTTGCATGTGGAACTCTCCCATTCATCAAGATCTATTGTGATATTTTAATAAATATACTAAGTAAAATAAAGGAAAAATTTAATTGAAACCTCACCTATCTATCTTTAAATCCTTATGAAACATTGATTAGTAATCTAAGAGACTAAAACTCTAGGAAAATCAATATGAGTCCAATTCTATGAAAAACATAATTAGTACATGAAAATTTATAATTATGAAAACCCTTTATTTTTTAAGAAGCATAAAGGACTAGATTGTATTTAGACTCAAAAGACTATAGGGATATTTTAAAAAGACCAAATCATCATTAGAGATATCATGAAATGTTTTATAGATCAAGAGAGAATAGAGGTTAGAGATTTCACTAGGTCCAAGACTGAAGGAGATTGAAACTCTGATAAATATTTGAGTTGATAATTTTTAAAGGTGTCCCCCACTTGTCTAAAGAAGGGGAGTGTTCACCACAACAAATGACAACTTTGTAGGCAAAATTTTGCCCTAGCATTTAGAATCTAAATTATGATCTAGTATTGAACATAGAGATAGGCAAGCCAAAATCTGTCTGATATACTTTGAGTATGAAAAGTGCTCAAGTCTACTTCAACAAGTAACATATTGGGATCTAACTCCTTCTGAGGCCACTTTATGCATTATTGTGGGATTCTTATTTTTATTTGATGGATAATTTTAGTAATCTCAGTTACGTTTAAGATATTGAAGGGCCTCTGAATGGGTATGTGTTCCATAGAATTTTAGATAAGGGGGGAGAGATTGATCATTTATATACTACCATATAGGTGTCTATATCCCTGATATAAACACTTTTGGTATCACTCTTGGCATTGGTCCATCTTCATCTAGGTCAAAAAGCCTATGATGGAGATTGTTGAAATTATCCTTTTTGAGGAAGAACCTTTATATATATATATATATATATATATATATATATATATATATAATAAATTTATACTTCCTTTGATTTGATATTTAATGTTTTATCTAAGAAGGTTGGAGACCAATGTCTCCAAGGTTTATGTTAGTCTTAATAGGCCTCTAATATTTAGATGACCATTTAGTTACTCAACTTTTCATAATATATTTGTTATTTTCCCTAAAAGTGCTTATGATGGCATTGGATAGAGTATATTTTTTCTCAATTCACTTATTTAGTGCTAAATCAATGACTTTCAATTCTCTTAGTGTTTATTGTAGAATTACCTTGCTTATCACTATGTTCAATATCGGAGGTTCACCTTTTATTTTCTAATTCCATAATGAATTTTCACTATTCAGTCATCCTTTAGATTAATCATATTTTTATCTAAACTCAATTCCTCCTTATGAACCATTGGGGTGATGGTTTCCCTCATGTCCCAAGATCCAAAATTTGAGAGTAAAACCATGGCAAGGTTATTAAAACAAGCCCAGGGCTCAAATACACACAAAATGAAGAATAAAACAACATGATAAAAGTAAACACACAATAGAAGCAAACACACACAAAAAATAGACTAAGCTAAGCCTAATATAATATATACATTACTACACTGATCTTGATGTTATTCTGATATCATATTAAAGGGATGATCAAAAATTAGTTCTTTAGGAACTATCCATTCATAGGAAGTGGGAGGTCATTGCCTTTGAGGTCCTTGAGGTAGAACACATTCTATCTAAGTAACTCTAAGATCGGATATGAGACAATCCATAATAGGTCAAACTTGGAGTGTTGGGCCTTATTTTCTTGGGGTTTATCCCATAGTATTACTAAGTTAGAAATCTCTAAGGACTTCACCTTTGCTCTTTTATCAAACCATATTTTGATGGCACCATGGTTCTTACTAAAAATTTGGAGGACCTCTTCTTAATAATTTCCCAAATGGATGATGTCAAATAGCCTCAAGTCTACCTTCTTACTAGTTTCTATGTACTCTTTCATAAATGCATATGTACACAATCTTCAGGTAATTTGGAAGACATGATCTAACCTATATACCAATAATAATGTTGAACATTTGAGGTCCTATTTTTACTAGGTGTGATTATCCCAAAGGGTATACTTTAGAAATAAATACCATTCCCAAGCATTACTTTTAGCAAATTTATTGATTGCATCAATCAATTTATTATTTATAGACTCTGCCAAATTTTTCCCTTATCAATTATATTTAGACGATAATCTTAATATGACTCCATGTTTATATTGCCACTCAATAAACTCTATATATTGGAATTTAGGTCCATTGTCATAGACTAATGACACTAGTGTGTCAAAATAGGTGATTATGTTTTCTTCTATAAATTTGATCACCTCCTTGGTGGTACTATTATTAGTGGTCATTACCTCAGTCCACCTTGTGTCATAATTAGTATCCATGAGCATAAATCTATGGTCGATTGAGGAGTTTAGATTGATAACTCCTATGAAGTCAATTCCCTATTATGCAAATGGTTTTCCTTTAATATCAGACTGTAATAGCATTGCATCATGAACCTCTTACTTGGTAAAGGCTTGGCATTGTTGACATGAGCATATATGGGCATACACATCTTTGAAAATTATGGGCCAATAATTGCATACTCATAAGATTTTGTGTTACATTACATTCCCAGAGGGATGGCTACTACCTAAATTCTCTTAAAAACTAGTCATAATATCCTTGGCTTCTTCCTTATATAGGCAATAGATATAGATGCCTTCATAATTCCTTTTTGTAAAAGACCCTTTTATTGATCATGTAACGAGCTATTTTTATCTTCAAGGCCCTATTCTAGGTTTGGTTTAGTCTAGGGGGTGGATTTCCATAGAGAAGGTAGTCGATGATTAGAGAATACCAATATTGAAGTAATTTTACTTGGTATACATGATGCAATGTAATCTAGGAATCAATCTTTATGATTAACTAAATGAGACCATGGCCTTGGATAAGCTTAGTAGGTTTGATCTCTAGATCATATTCTTATAAATTGACCATCCACCATCCCCTTCACTCTCCTAATTCATTATTCCTGAGCATAGGTTTTATCACCAGGTCCAAGATAATAGAATGCACCTTATTCCTAAGAATGTAATGCATGAATTTATTCATCACCTTGACCAAGGCATAAACATGTTTTTCAAGGGTAGAATATTTGATCTCTACATATTTAAGGTTTTTGCTCATTAGATCAACTAGGTGTGCTTATCCATACTAATTTTGAGTGAGGATGGTGGTAATGATATGTTCATAAGAAAAAGATTAGAGGTATAAATCTTTGGTGTAATTTGGGCTTATCAGAACTAATACCTACATAATGTCTTCTTTGATGTCTTGAAAGGAAAGGCCTTCTTGGATTAAATGTTCCATTCCATTTTAGTTTCCTATTTCAACATGGCATTCAATGGTTTAACAATCTAAACCAATCCAAAATTAAATTTTAGGATGAAATTAATTTTCCCAAAGAAAGATTTTAGTTCATTTTTACTATTTAGGATAGGCATCTTAGAAATAACATCAGCATATTCAGGGTCAATAGAGATACCTTCCTTTATGATAATGTGACCAAGAAGCTTAACTTTGGTAACACCAAAAATGTTATTGTTTATATTTAATGAGATACCATAACTTATGCATCTCTTGACTATCTTTTTTAGGTGACAAATGTGATCAAACTTAAATTTTGATAAAATAGTCAAATCATCCATATAGATAACAATGCATTTCCCTATCAAAACTTTGAAGGTGAATTCCATGGCTCTCTAAAAAATGGATCATATATTAATAAATACAAATGGCATTCATTTGTAATAAAAATTTCCCCACTTCATTTTGAATGAAGTCTTATTTTGATCTTCCAGGTTGATGAGGACTTGGTTGTATCCCTAGAATCCATCTAAAAAGGACATCATCTAGGATCCACACACCATCTGAATCACTTTTCTAAGGAGGGTAATGGTTAATTGTCTTTATCAAATGCTCAATTAATATTTTTTAAGTCCATACATAGTAAAATATCCTCATTCTTACTATGAATGAGTGCCAAATTGGCTACCCATGTGGAGTGGTAGACTGGAAAGATGATTCCTACCAAAAGGAGCTTATGAACCTCTTTATGTATAATTAGGTCTAGAATCGAGTTTAAGAGCCTCTAAATTTATCTAAAAGTATTATTATTTGGTTTTAATTGATTCAATTAAAATATATCATTCCCTTTGAGACTCAATTTTATCTAAGGTTCATTATGTTATCTCGGCCATAATATGCATCTCACATATTATTTATTTCCTTCTCATCAATGATCTAAGTTTCAGATACCCTAATGTTAGTAATGAATTATAGGATATGTTGGCCATAGTCAAAGACCTGTAAGCTATTGATAAGTTTTGTCATTGATGTCAAGGTTGATGTCATTTGATGTCAAGGTTGATGTCATTGATGTCAAGGTATATCTGATGAAGATGTATGGTGAGTGGTTTGTGAGATATGAACCATGTGACAAGAGAGAATTTGAATTAAACCTAATGTCTCTATATTGAGAGATAACTTGAAGGAAACCTAATGATTCTTCTTAGGTTTATTTCAAATATCGAGGTCAAGGTAAGCATGTTTTGAGTACTAGTCCTTGAATACAAGGTGTCTTGAGAAGCCTAATCATAACAAGCCTAGTCATATCATGAGCATATGCATGATGAGAATGAAGAGATATGTGAAAAGGCATGATATTGTTTAAGGAGTATTAAATTCATGTGAAAAATATATATAAGCATTAAGGAGTGTTTCAAGGTCATTTTTCAAGCTTCAAGTGCTTGAGAAGCCTAATCATAACACTGGTCATTACATAAAGAGATCTTGGGAGAAGCTATAAGCTTGGTGGCCTAATGAGATGGATGATCAAAGTCATATTAGGCTATATTAGGTTGTTTGAGCATGAATATGAGGCACTGGATCACTCATGAGAGTCTTAGAGTGAGCCTATAGGGGTAGGACCTATAGACCTAGTATGCAATTAGACTACCTCTAGACCCTGCTTGGCCTAATGAGGCATCATGATCTCTTGTCAAGATATATGAAGGATGATTGAAATTTTTTGATCATGTGAAATGTTTTGTGATCATGTATATTATGTTTTAAGATCTTGGATAGTGGTTATAAGTTTAATTTTAAGGTCAAATGTGACTTATAGGTCAAGGTATAAGCAAGTAAAAAGAGAGATGGTGGCCAAATGGAGTATCAAGATCAATTTCCAAGGTAATTATGATTATGTGATCATTTACATAAGTGTGTCATGTTTTTTAAAGTATTTTTTTTAAAAATTAGCTCAAAAATTTAAGTTTTAGGCTTGAAAAGTGTGTTAAGGTCTCTCAAGTACACAGAATGAAGGGTTCTCAACCCAAGAAGGACTTTCAAGTGTTCATTGGAACATATAACCTCTACATGGGAACTTTATTTGTTCATTAATTATTATTAAGGGTCATAGTTTAAAATTTTAAGTATTAGTTTCTAGATTAATGGGCTATGCTTTATGAATGATCGTTAAGATTGGAAGATGGTTTAAACCCTTAAATAACCCTAACTCTAACCCAATGTGAAATATATTGATCAAAAGTGATTATAATGAATTGGTATGGATATAAAATTTATTATATGTTATATCCAACTCTCTCAGGAACCTCCAGATGTGATTGAGTCTTCAAGTTAGTAAGTGGACCATACAGGAAAGGCCTTATTTCTCAAAAATTTATTATAGTATTCAAAGTTGACCAAGTCAAAGTTGCTAAATGGATGAATTTTGAAGCTTGAGGCTTTTATTTTTTTTCATTTTGTTTTTTTAATAGGTTAGAACCCTTAAGGGTGATAAATTAGTCATACAAGTTGACTAGCCACTAACAAGGCTAATGGTGTAAATAGTGAGAAACCTGGGTAGAAGTAAGAAGGTGATTAGGGATTTGTTATCATGGATTAAGGATGAATCCAAATGCATGGATAAATTTTTAAATACTTTTAATATATGTTAATTTTTTATATATTTTTTATATTTTGGTGAATATGATGAAAATGTTGTTCATAAGTTGACATGTCTAGTGCAGATGAAACAGTGAAGGTACAAGTTCATGAGATTGGTTTACAAGACCAATATTATCATTTGACCATATTATATATATATCTAATACTAGTATAATTATCACATAAGAGAATCCACATATATAAAAATTATTTTAATATAGTTATATAGGTGTTGAAGTTCAAAATCACCATGATTTGTCTTCAAGGCAAACTGGTAATTTAGGGTAAGCAAGTTGCAACGATGAGTTTAAGGCTCTATTCCCTAAGCCAAAGTATCCAATGAGCATGATGTTTTTTTGGTCATTTATGTCCTATATATTCTTTTAATAATGTTTTATATTTAGTGAAAGTAATTGAAAGGGTAAAGCCAAAATGGGTTGACTGGCTCAAGTTTGACTGTGTACTGAAGATAGAAGATTGATCTACAAGACCAATACTTGACATTAAACCTTGTGATATTTTTACTTGATATATATATATATATATATATATGTATATATATATATGTATATATATATATATGTATATATATGTGTGTGTGTGTGTGTGTGTGTATTTATATATATATATATGTGTGTGTGTGTGTGTGTATGTATATATATATATATATATATATATATATGTATATATATATACACATATACATATATATATATATACATATACATATATATATACATATATACATATATACATACATACATATATACATACATACATACATATATATATATATATATATATATATATATATATATATATATATATATATATATATATATATATATATACATACTTCAAATAAAATATTTAATATGTCATATGTCATGAGAAGTGTTCTTTTAGGTGGTGAAGATCAATTTATTCATGACTAAGTTTTGGAGTGTTCTGGTAGTTCTGAGTGGGCTATTTACAGAGAAGGGTTTGAGTACTTTTTCCCTGAGTTGTGAAGTCTAAATAATGTGGTGATTAACATAAGGTAATTTTTATTTTGTATGTGTGATTTTTTTCCATGGTTTTTTGTAAAAATTGTGTTTATGCTTCAATTATTCAAGATATACTTTCTGAGAATGCACAGGGCTAATATGAATAGTACTAATAATGTGTTCCAAGTAGTGTTTTGAGATTTAAAAAAAGTGTTATGAAGCCTAGATGACATTATAATAGGTTTATTTTATTTTCATATGATGTTTTACTATCTTGTGAGGTTTTTTTATGTGTTCCAAATAATGCAAAGTGTAACGTGTCCTAAGTAGACCTAATGAGATTAGGTCTCCATGAGACCTAAAGATGAGATACGACCTAATTGAGGTAGGTTAGACCTAAAGAGAATAAAATAACATTTTATTAATTTTTATGTGATATCCTAATATCTATTACATTTCCTACCTAATAATTTAATGGTGTTTTTCTGACCAAGAAGGATATGAACAAGAGACTTGTATAAATATAAGGCAATTTTAGGCCTATTTGTGTGTGAAAGAGTAAGCATATAGAATAAAATATTTTAGAGAATAAAAATATATTTTAGACCATAAAATTAGTGTATATGATATATTATTAATAATTTACATAGTTTATATGCATGAAAATCAAGGTCATATGACCTAATCAAGTCAAAAAGAGGACTAGTTGAGCGAGGAGGCCTAGAAGGCACTTTGAGAGGGATAAGAGTGTGAAGATATGAAGAAGTGGTCATCATCAGTTAATTGATAAATAAGGTGTCCTAAAGGTGATCAAATGTTTCAAGTGACTCATTTGATTTTTATTCATCTAGGGGATTGGTTCCTCCTTGCAATATGGTGCTTGTTAAAGCCTAGTTGAGTTGGTGTTTTGTTAGTTGGGGTTGGTGCTCCATGTGAAGTGAGTGCTTCACTAAATTTGATGTTTTTCATATAATAATTTATTCCATTTATATATATCAGTGGGTATTCATCCCCTTGAGGGTTTCCCACATATGTGATGTGTTCTTATGTTTCATGCTCTTGTGGATTGGTGTTTATGCTTGCTAAATTTGTATGTTTATTTGATTAATTAATGATTGCTTAAGTGAAGTTGATAATTAGGTTTTTTAAGACTGATTCACCCACCCCCCCCCCTCTCATTCATATTTATTCCAATATTTGGTATCAAATCTTGGTCCTTTAAATTGGGTCTAAAATCCTAAGGGAGATCCTAGAAGTAAGGATGGCTAGTTAGTAAGATCAAGGTGGTTTCTCTACTAATAAGGATCTATTATTCAATGGATATAATTATGCCTTTTATAATGTTAGGATGAAGATATATTTTATGTCTCATGGTAATTATATTTGGTAGTTAGCTATGGATGGCTATAATGTTCTTCCTATTCCACAAACTGATGCAGTAGGTAAGAAGGCTAGTGAAAACAACTCCAAGGTAATGAATACCATTCTTTGTGGACTATCAAAGGTAGAGCTTGTGAAGGTGATGAAATATTTATCATCCAAATATATATGGGATAAATTTAATATAATCTATAGAGGATACACCAAGGTAAATGTGGCCAAGTTGTAGACCCACAGGAGATAATTTGAAAGTTTGAATATGAATGAAGATTAAACCATTGCATCCTACCTATTGAAGGTTGATTAAGTTGTCAATATAATTATAGGATTGGGAGAAGAAGTGAAATAATATATAGTTGTTCAAAAGGTATTGAGATCACTAACTCTAAATTTTTATTCTAAGGTATCTTTAGTAGAAGAGATGCAAGATTTAGACAAGCTAGAGATGCATGGGATTCATGGTATCTTGAATGCCTATGTGATGAGAACAAATGAAGGAAGACATCCTAAGAAGGAATTAGCTTTAAAATAGGAAAATAAGTCAAAATCAAAGAAGGTAAAGGATGATTAATGTTTAGATGTTGATGATGATCAACTAATAACCATGTTTGCAATGAAATTGAGGGTTGGTTTAAGTAAGTATAAGGGTAAGTTTCCATTCAAATGTTTCAAATGTGGAAATATTGGTCACTTTTTCATCCAATTTTCCTAAAAAGGATAAATTTGATCATAATGAATAACATGAACATCATGGATATGATAAGAAGGCCTATAAACCTAACAAAAATAAGAATGAGTTCAAGAAGTATGAAGGTAGGAAAGGAACTTTCAAGAACAAGAGAAGCTTCTATACTAAATAAGATAACTCTTCTAATGTAAGTGACTCAAGTGCATCTGATGGTGATGATGGTAGTAAGTAACTTGAACATGAAAATAATGAAACCTTATTCATGGCCATAAAATCATAAAATGAGGGTTGATCAAATGGAAAAGGCTTTATGTTTGATGTAGAATCAGATGAAGAAGAAGTTGAAGTGAATCTTGAGGCAGAATTGGTAAGTGCCCTAGAAGAGTTGAAATTACAAAGAAAAAATAATCACAAACTAAGATCATTAGTTAAGGATTATGATGAGTATATGTTCATGTTTGAGGAGAGACTAAGTAACACTTCCAAGGAGAATGATGATATCATCAATCAGATTGAAATACAGATGGAGATAGTTAATGTAAATCTAAAGGCTAAAGAGGAAGAATGCACTAGGTATGAAACTAAAATATAATCCTTGAAAGATAAGTTAGATCAAGCATCTATCAAGGTGAAGACATTTGTGAATTTTGAAAATAACACTAAGTTTCTAGATGATGTCTTGAGTAGTCAAAAGTTTGCAAGTGATAAGATAGGTCTTAGTTTCAAAGAAGACAAAAAGGAGGTAGCTCAAGTTAAGGAGAAGGATATTGAAGATAATAAGGTCAACATGAAAATACCTATCAAATAGCCTAATGCTATGAGGTATGCTAGTTCATTCAATGGTTACTATTTTATATGTAGTCAGTTTAGTCATAGAGAAAGAGAGCATAGAATACCCTCAAAGAACGAGTACTCATAGGACTATAGAAAGAGTCATATGTCACATCAGACAAATGATATGTATAAGGTGTTTTACTACAAGTTTCATAATGTGAGACACATTTCAAGATTCTATCCTAATAGAGTTATAATACTCCTAGATTGAAAGAGAGAAGGCAAATGAATGTATGAAAAATAAAGATAGTAAAGGTTAGTCATGATCAATCTACAAACTTGAATGGAATGTTTGATATGGTAGAGTATACTTTAAATGAGAAATCAAGTCAAGAATGCTTATTTTTAGCTCATATTGATGATAAAATGGTTGATGTAGAGGTCAAGCTTATAATGTCAATTGATCTCAAAAGTATATTGAAGGACATTCAAACTTGTGAGAGCATAGAGATTCGGGAATCTCTTGAACTTGTGTTGTTTTAGTTCTCTATAGAAATAGGTGATTCCATTAGGCTTAATGGAGACACTCTTCAATTAGCAGAAGCATGGTGGATGCTTGGTTTGAAGGGGAGTTGTTTAAGTTATTTACTAACCTTGATCTATGTTGAGAAGTGGCCTTATAATCTGAGTTCATTTGAAGGAGGTGTGCATGTTTTAAGGGGGAACATATTCTTACGGTGATTCATAACTTGTGTTTTAAGAAGATGTGATTCCAAATGGAATTTTTTAAAAGATCCTTTATTATTAATGTCAAAAGGAGAGATAGTTCAAGAAGGGAGTTTGACCAGATAAGGGGAGGTGAGAGTGAGAAAATTGAAGAATGTTTTTCCATCAATGAAAAATGAGTATTTTGTTGAGTATTTTTGTTATTAATTTCAAGGTTGATTCCATTTGATGTCAAGGTTGATGTCATTAATGTCAAGGAACATCTAGTGAAGATGCATGGTGAGTGGCTTATGAGATATGAACCATGTTACAAGAGAGAATTTGAAGGAAACATAATGTCTCTCTAATGAGATATAAATTGAATGCAAAATAATTATTATTTTGAGGTTGATTTCAAATATTTAGGTCAAGGTAAGCATGTTTTGAGTACTAGTCCTTGAATACAAGGTATCTTGAAAATCCTAGTCATAACAAGCATAGTCATATAATGAGAATATGCATGATGAACATGAAAAGGTGTGTGTAGAGGCATGATATTGTATAATGATAATGAAATTCATTTTATATAGGTATATAATCATCAAATAGTGTTTCAAGTTCAGTTTTCAAGCTTCAAGTGCTTGAGAAGCCTAGTTATGGCACTGGTCATTGCATAAAGAGACCTTGTGAGAAGATATGAACTTAGTGGCCTAATGAGATGGATGAAAAAATTTATAAGAGGATGTATGAGGTTTTTTTTATCATGAATATGAGTCATTTTATCACTCATGAGAGTCTCAGAGTAAGCCTAGAGGGGTAGGACCTACAAACCTAGTATGCAACTAGACTACCTCTAGACCCTACTTAGCCTAATGAGGCATCATTTTATATTATCAAGACATATGAAGGATGATTTACATTGTTTTATCATGTTATATTTTTTTTGATCATATATATTAGGTGTTAATATCTTTGACAATGGTTAAAAGGTCAGTTTCAAGGCCTGATGTGACTTACAAGTCAAGGTCTAAGAAAAGAGAGAGATGGTGTCTAAATGGAGTATCACGATCAATTTCCAAGGAAAGTATGAGTATTTTAGCATTAAAATAAGTGTTTCATGTTATTTTAAGTATTTTTACCAAGTTTTAGGTCAAAATTTTAAGGTTTAGGCTTGAAAAAAGTGCTTTAAGGTCTCTCAAGTGCACATAATGAAGGGTTCTAAACTGAGAAGGAATTTCATGTGTTCATTGGAATGTGTAACCTCTACATGGGAACCTAATATATTTAGGAGAGATTATTAAGGTTCCTATCTCAAAATTATAGGTATTAGTTTTTGGATTAGGGGGCTATGATTTATGAATGATCATTTAGATGGGAAGATGGTTTAAACCCTCAAAGAACCCTAACTCTAACCAGATGTGAAATATATTGATTAAAATTTCTTAGAATGGATTGGTATGATATAAAATTTATTTTATTTTTTTTTCAAAATCTCTCAGGAACCTCCAAATGTGATTGATTATTCAGGTGAGTGAGTGGACCCTACAAGAAAGGCCTTGTTTCACAGAAAATGATGTAACAGTCAGAGTTTTCTAAGTAAAAGTTGATAAATGGATGAAGGTTAAAGCTTGATACTTGTATTTTTTTTATATGGTGGTTTTTTATTAGGTTATATCCCTTAGGGGTGATAAAATAGTCATACAAGTTGACCAGTCTCTAACAGGCCTAATGGTGTAAATAGTGAGAAACCTAGGTAAAAGTGAGAAGGTGATTAGGGATGTGTTATCATTGATTAAGGATGAATAAAAATGAATGGATAATTTTTTAAATAATTTTAATATATTTTAATGTTTTATATAATTTTTTGAGTTCAATGAATATGATGAAAATTTTGCTTATAAATTTACCTGTCTAGTGCAGCTGAGACAATGAAGGTGCAAGTTCATGAGATTGCTCTGCAAGACCAATATTGTCATTTGACCATATTATATATCTATCTAATAATTGTATAATTATCACATATTATCATCTACATGCATCATAAATATTTGAAATTATTCATACATATGTTGAAGGTTAAAATCACCATTACTCATCTTCAAGTCAAACTGGCAATTCTAGGTAAGCAAGTTGCAATGATGAGTTTCAGGCTCTATGCCCTGAGATGAAGTATCCAATTCATATGATTTTTTTATTTGGGAAATTTATGTATTATACATGGTTTTAATAAGGTTTTATAGTTATTGAAATTTATTGAAATGGTAAATCCAAAATAGGTTACCTATTTTAGGTTTGATTGTGTGTATTGAAGACAAAATATTGGTATGCACTTGACATTAGACCCTGTGATATTTTTAATTTATAATTATATAAGTGTGTGTGGGTGTGTGTGTGTGTGTGTTTGTGTGTGTTTGTGTGTGTAAAATAATATATTCAAGGTGTTATAGGTCATTTTAAGTGTTATTTTAGGTTTTTAAAATCAAGTTATTCATGACTAGGTTTGAGTAATTTTTCCATGAGTTATGAATTATAAATCATGTGGTGATGAACCTAAGGTCATGTATTTTGTATGTATTATTTTTTTCCATGGTTTTTTTGAAAATTTTTGTTTATGCTTCAATTATTCAAGACAAACTTTCTGAGTATGCACAGGCCTAATATGAGCAGTATTAATGGTGTGCTCCAAGTAGTGGTTTGAGGTAAAAAGTGTGATGAATCCTATATGACATTATCATAAATATTATTTAGATGAATATTATGTGTCCCTATCATGTGAGGTGTTTTAATTTTTTTCAAATAAGGCAAAGTGTAATGTGTCCTAAGTAGACCTAATGGGATTAGGTCTCCATGAGACCTAAAGATGAGATAAGGCCTAATTGAGGTAGGTCAAACATAAAGGGACTCAAATAACATTTTATTAATATTTATTTAATATCCTAAGATATATTACATGGCTTAACTAACAATTTAAGTGCATTTGGATGACCAAGAAGGATATGAACAAGAAACTTTTATAAATACTAGGCAAATTTAGGCCTATTTATGTGTGAAAGAGTAAGCATACAGAATAACATATTATAGAGTAGAATAAGGTATTTTAGATCATCAAAAGAGTGTATATTATATATTAAAAATAATTTATAGAGGTTATATACATTGAAATCAATGTCTTATGACCTAATCATGTCAATAAGAGGACTAGTTGAGCGAGGAGGCCTAGAACGTAGTTTGAGAGGGATAAGAGTGTGAAGAGATAAATAAGTGGTCAACATCAATTTATTTATAAACAAGGAATCCTAAATTTTATCAAAGGTTTTAGGTGAATTATTTAGTTTTTATTCATCTATGGGTTTGGTGACTCCTTACACTTTGGTGCTTACAAAAGTGTAACTAAGTTGGTGCTTAACTAGTTGGGGTTGGTGCTCCATGTGAAGTGGGTGCTTCACTAAATTTGATGTTTTTCATATATTAATATATTAAATTGGTATCTATAAATGTTTTTTAATTCCCTTGATGGTTTCCCATATATGTTATGTGTTCTTATGTCTCATGCTTTTGTGGATTGGTGTTTATGCTTGCTAAATCTATATGATTGTTTGATTAGTTCATGATTACTTAAGTGAAGTTGATAAGTAAGTTTTTTTAAGATTGATTCACCCCCACTCTTAGTAAAATTTCTTCTAACATAATATTTTAAAATTATCTAATATAAAGGGTCAATGGATTAATTTGACAAAGAACTCATGTAATCCCATGTCATCTAGAGGTGATAGATTTGTGTTAGAGGTTTCCAATGAATCAGACACTTAGTTTTCTTCTCAAGGGATGGGAATAAAATTAAATTCAATGAATTTTTATATAAAATTTCATTACCTATGTTTTTACTTCCTAAGATAGGAATGTTTGCACTGGAATTTACTCCTAACTTGGTTTATGACCAACTTAGAGTCCCAAAACACCTTGATTTCCTTAACTTTATGTTTTAAGTCTAATTGTAGCCCAAGGATCAAGGATTCCTATTCTTCCAATTTTTTAGTATATTATAATTGAATTATTTAAGTAGTTATGTGTCATTTTCCATGTGGGTTAATCATAGGGACTCCTACCCCATAACCTTGTTTAAAATAGGTCCCATCAAAGAATAGGGACCACAAAACTGGCATCTCAAGATCTTTGTTAGTTTTATGTTTAGTTATTTTTGTAGATAGGCTATAAATTCTTATTTGTAAGGATACTAAGTTTTCCTTTTCATTCATGATATTGTATTCTGTGATCATGTGTTTCATCCTAGATTCTCTATCTATTCTGATTTGATTAGCCATGCTTCTCTAGTGTAGCCACATATGAGAGAAGTCATTATCCATGTACCCATTTAAGGTCTTACACCAAAACCTACTGAGGAGAATTTTTTAGGCTTCAATTATTTATACCACTTAAATGTATATGAACTATTAGATCTTAGGCTTGGACTCTAGCTACATATGGACATTTAAAATCTCACCAACTACCTTAACCTCTAATTTATATAGTTGGACCTCTACCTTGTCTAATTTGATAGGGACTAACCCTAAATTCTCACAAATTCACATGGTAATAACATTAGATTAATCTCTTTATTCAACTAAGCAACTATGTAGCCTCTTCCCAAATAGTCTTGTTCTTATGGATGACCACATTGGTGTGGATAATTTTTTGTTTTAGTTGGGTCAAATTCTTTATAAGTGACTTCAATAGAATTTATCATTGTTTAGTGATATGGGTGAGCTCATGAAGAGTTATATTATCTTTTATTTTCTTCATGTCTTCTACTATGTTATACCCTACCTTATTTTTAACTGGTTGGGTCTCTCTAGGATCCTTTGACTCATTAGGTTTTAGAGGTGGTAGGTCATTCCTAATTTTGGGATCAAGAGGGGTTGCACCATTATTTGGAGTAGAGGTGATGAGGGTTTATTTCTATGCCTGGTTCCCAAGGTCATATTTAATCCTTTAGAACTACTAGAATGCATAGACCTCACTTGTACTCTCCTCTAGTTCATTATCTTCTTAGTTGGGGAACTCCATAGTTTATAATACCATCATTGTGCTTAAGGGTCTAGTAGTGTTAGAGACTTCCAAGTGGTTTGGGACCACTTCATATTCATCTATCTCTCACTATAAGATATCAAAGGCACTATAAGATTCTATGTAATTTAGGTTCCCTATGTTGGGCCATGTTATTCTCTTGATACCAATTTGGGAGGGATGTCTCAAAGATGTTAATCTCAGTTATCTTGTTAGGTAATGGATTTATTGTTCATTCTAATCTTCTCCATATCATGAGACACTAATGAGATTAGGCATTCCTTAAAACTATAAATGTGGTGACAATTATGGAATTTTATCTTCCATTTTATGATTGATCTAGGATCAGCCCAGGGCATGACTATGGGTATTAAAATTCACAAATAGAGTCTGCATAAATAGTCCCCAAGAGATAAATTATCACCACTAAAATTTCAATATGATGTACTTCCCACAAGTTAAATATGGTTATGAATATTTGAATTTTGGATTACACTTTTTAAACACAAAGTGAAAGATGTATTTGAACTCCACTAAATAAACACAAAAGAGAGGGAAGGGTAAGGTAAAAAAGGGAAGCCTCTAGGTTTAAAATGAATTCAATTCATCAATCACTGAATTAAGTGACTCTACCATAATTATACCACTATATACCATGTTTCACAAAATTGTTACCTCTAAAAACATACAATGGAGAGATTCTAAGAGAACTGGGAATATGCCTTCAATTTAAATTTGAACTAATGATTATTTCTAAGAGTTTATTGTCAAAAGCACATAAATGCCATATGAATTTTTTTATCTAAGCACACAAATTATCAACACTACCAAAATGGAAATGAGATAACTCACATAGAGATTATAATAGATAAGCACATCATAACCATGACACACATAAAGCATCAAAGTGTTAATCCAATTAATCTAGCACTAATGATCATTTAAGCATGGAGATGAAAGAATATTGAAACACATAAAAGACCCTCTTACAAAAAATAGAGTTTGTATTCATTAATAGAGTAAAAATGTTGTTATAATATTTGATGTAGGATGATTTCACAGTCTAGAGTGGTGAAGGAAACACATGTGAGATCCTGGGAATAATCCAACAACACTTTCAAGCTAATTTTGGTCGACCACTAAAATACAATATGGATCTTCCTTAAATATATAAATATTGGGGTTCACCTCCAAAAATCATGAAGATCCCATCCTAGGCCATGATGGCCACTCATTAAAGTTATAACTATATTTCAAAACTTGAAACAAAATAAATCCCTACAAACACATAATGGAATTATGGGGGACCAATAGTCGACACATAAAGGTGACGAAGAGGTACTAGCTCCTAATTAATTTTACTAGGTTCTCCTAGCTTCTAACATAGTTTCCATAAGGTTAAAATCCTTATCCAACTTGGCCAAGTTCATTATGGGTTCCCTAAATATCACTTCATACTGAGCTTCCATTCTTTAGGATATTTGGAAAGCCACTTTCATTGAGGATTAGACTATAGATACTTGGTTGATATTAGTCTTGGATTGAGTTGACAAGTCTATCACTACCTAGGATCCTTCCTGGTTGGCCTTGGCCACTTTCTCCCTCATAACCTAGTCAAATTAACCTAGGTGGACCTTGAATTCCCCTTGGTCAAGTAAGGTATATCTAGGTGAAATAACATGATGATTGACCTCTTTCAAGTAGGTTAATATCATCTTATTTACCTCTTATAAGGGTCATATTAGTGTGTGGGCCAAGGCTAGCCACTCCTCCATTTCTACTCTCATGTTCCCAACATAAGTTTGGTACAACCCCAAGTCTAAGGCTGGCACCAATTTGAGCTCCAAGAACATTCCCTTATTGATGACCACCTATAGCTTATGAAACTTCTTGTTGATCTATGTGATCCTCCCCATGTAGGCTTGCATCCCTTATATGAGTGAGTTTATCTCGACATGAGTTTATATTACTTTACCAAGAATTAATAAAAGTAGGAGGGTTTACTTGACCTACCTGATTAGTCTGATTGGGAATGCCCTTTTCACTTTGGCCTTAAGGGTCCATACTTGGATCTAAATATCCTTGAGGAGATTCTCAAACATTTCATGGGTAGTGTGGAGGATGGATAGTGGGTCCTTGAACATCTTCTCCTCTCTAGTGGTAGTCTTCACCTTGGTGATGGAAAATAAATTATATTGGGTCTACCATATCACCTATTTCCCCTCCTAAACAAATATCTAAGTAAGAATCCTCTTCATGCTCCCAGAGGCTTTATCAAAATTCTACTATTATCCCTTAGGTTTTGGGGGTTGTAAGATGTGTGGATGAAATGGTGGAGAAGGGTGAAGGATGAGGTGGAGGGGAGATGGAAGAAGTGGAAGGATTGATAGAGGAAAGGAGTAGGTGTGGAGGGAGCTTGAGAGAAAAAGGAGGGGCCTAGGGGATCATTTTTTCCTATCATTATTCCTAAATGAGGTTTAGTTGAGGTAGAATTACCCTTGAGAATAGGTCATGGAATAGTAGGGAAGAGATAGGTTGGTTGAAGGTGAAACTTTTGGATCTTTGGGTAAGAGAGAGGGGGCCAAAGAACCAATCATCGAGCTACTATTACTAGGGATGGATGAGTCACTAAGACCTATAGAGGATGTGGAGTTGGAGCTAAAGTCCTTTGGGTTGGAACTAGAGTATGGGTTACCTTCTTTTTCTTTGGCCTATTTCTCATATTATTTTTGGGCACTGTGGTTGATGGTCCAACCAAGATAGTAGAGGCTGTAGGGGCTGATGATAGAGGACTTATAATTGTAGGGGTTGATGGTAGAGGACTTAGAGCTATAGAATAGAGTGCCATATTAATTGATGTGTGGACCAAGAAGATCCCTAATATAATTAGTATGATTCTAAATCATGTGGTCATGCTTGATACTAGAGGCATACCAAAAGGTGGCACTGGGAGGACTCTAAGTTGTGTTATGGGAGGATTAAAAGGGAATGAAGAAGTGAGGATGCTTGAAAGGACCAAGGCCAAGGTTATTGTTAGGTTTTGGAGCTAAAATATTCACTGATGTAGACATTGGAGGAGGTTGCTAAAGTGTCACAGACACTGGCATCGGTCAGGCCAACCAACGTCGGCAGTATTAGATAAGAAGAGCAATTGACGTCGGTCAGGGATCGGCCAGTGTCGGTCACCTCTAGGCAGATAGGGACTGATGTCAGTCACATGTGTAGATCAGAACTATGAGTGTTATGGATAATTTTTTAACAAACTGAGTGTTTGCATGAAGGAGGCTAATTTTAGTCTTGAGCTGCGGATCTAATTATTGTAATTAGGTGTCTAATTATTGTTTGCATGAGATCTATATAATAGAATCATGGGCTGTATTGTAATTGGTTCTAGTTTGAGTTGAGAAAAGTTAGCTCCTTATGTGTGTGAAGTGAGCAAGGGTGTTCCTCTTAGTTCCATAGTAGTGCTAAGTGTGGGTGCTGGTTTTGGAGAATCAAAATGGTTCTTCAGGTGTGTAGGATCTTGGTCAGCAAGTGTGCAAGGCCACATTTGGAGATCTACATGGGTAAGTAAGATTATTGATCTGCAAGTGTATGTGTGTGCTAGGTTTGTAGGTGTGTAGAACTAGGTTGATCTGCAGGTGGCAGCAGAATCAAGGTGACAGCAACACAACAGGGAGCAGGATCAGGCAGGATCTACTTGGAGTACAGTGTGTACTCGGTTATTGAGCAAGAGAGGAAGGCAAGGCATTTCCTTCCATAAGTAATATCATTTGAGTTGTAGGTTGTTTCAGGTTTAGGGGAGATCTACTTGTATTACGTTGAGTACTTGGAGTGCGTGGAGCACTTGTGGAGTGTGTGGAGCACTGGTGTACTGGCAGTAGTGGATACTGACTGGTTGGAGGTGAACACCAACTCTATGTTTGAGTTGTGTGTTGGGACCATAAGAGAGAGCTTTGATGGAAGAAGTACTGTACACTTGAGGTGTTGGAAGCCTTTGAGAGGTGTGAAGAAGAAGTGGCATCTTCTTTATCGTATTCTTTTCTGGATGAGTATTAATACAAGTTGTGTATTGTCTCTCATATTCTGTGTTATTTCTAGTTTCTAGTTACTTGTTACTTCTGGTTTAATTCTGCATCTTAAGTTACTTGTATATGATAATAAATTGTGCTTCCATGAGTTCCTAACAGTTGGTATCAGAGCTAAGGTTGTAGGGAGCAAGTTTTGTGTTTGGTTACAAGTCACTCTCAGGGGTTTCTGATTGAGTGGGAGTATAGCAACGACAAAAGAAATTAGGCTACGAATGGAGAAACTGAATAGCATGAATGGTCACTTACAATGTTATGGAAAGAAAGAGTAGGTACAGAAATATTGTTGGTTAAAAAAAGATCAGCATGAAGGAACTGAAGAAGCAGATGTTGCAGGTGTTGTTACACAGGATGCTCTGGGATGTTTCTTGGATAAAGTTGAATCTTGATTAATAGATTATGTTGCCTCTTTCCATGCAGCCCCAAGTAGAGGGGTTGGTGAGCCTTGTCATAGTATTGGCAAAGGGGAAGTGTTGCTGAAATTGTAGGTAGCCAACACATGGGTGTTGAAGAAGGTCATGCAGGTCCCAGTCTTGAAGATGTGGCTAATTGCTTTAGGAAAGTTGGGTGATGAGAGATGCACAAGAACGCTCACAGTGGATGCACTTGAATTAGCGGGTGGTAAGAAAGTAGGTATCCTTTATCTATCTACTTATATTACTAATTCTTCTTCTATTGCAAGGACGTGGCTTTGTAGGCTTGGTCACATGAGCAAGAAGGAGATGCATGTTCTTAAGTGAAAGATAGATGTGTTTGACAGACTTAAGAACTGGAAAGCCTTGGTGTTTATAGAGGAGATAACAGATAGAGATCAGTGGAGAAGGCTGAGTAACTATGAGCAAAGAAATTTGGATAGGGATTTGATTCAAACAAAGCTTGTAGGTAAAAAGTCATCACTCACAGGCAAACACAGTTACTGGCATCAATCAAGGGGAACCAGCGTCGAACAGACAGGTGCCGATGTTGGTCATGTGCAGACTAGAGCCAATGGTGTTGGGCAGGGCAAGACCGACATCAGTCAAGAGGACTGATGTCGGTGATAGTAAGACTAACATCAATCAGGAGGACCGACGTCGGTAGTAGGTAGACACCGATGTCGGTGGGGTCGATAGTCAGGACAGGCACATGGAACCGACGTCGGTTGGATGCAGACTATGTGGTGACTGAGGTCAGTCACTGTAACAAATTTTGGGTAGATAGCAAGCTATCAAGGAGTCTCAAATGCCCATGGGGAGGATTGAAAGTGTAAGTAATCCTTAAATTCATTGTTCCTCTTCTTTTTACTAGTTGCTGACTGCAAAGCAGGAAGGATCCAGGAAACAATGGGAGCATGGCATGAATAGGATGCATGACCAAATGGGAGATTTGGTAGGGTTTCCAGCCGGTATGAAAGCACTGAGACAAATGAATACCTTGGTTAAAGAATAGAGAGAATGGACACGTGAGATGGAAGGCCAAGTCATATGGTCTTGAGGAAGCTATAGGATAGTGGTACAAGACTGACAGGTGGTACCAGGTGGATGACAAAGTAGGGCTTTAGTCAATGTCAGTATAACCATTGTGTTTGTCTTACCAGGTGGATGATCGTCACAACATTATCCTATTATTATATGTGGAGGATGAGCTTGGTGCAGGTTCAAACATATAGGGTTTTGCTAAGCTGAGGGTAAGGTTAGTTCAGTGGCATGTCATGAGGAATTTGGAGCAGTGAAATTCTTTGGCATGAGAGACATGGAGATCATAGGTTGATTTTGTCTCCAGTGGGAGCTAATGTGAATCAAGTGTTGGCAAGGTTTAATATGCAGGATGCAGAATCGGAGCACACCAAGGGCTGGATGGTTTAGTGTCTAAAATCACATGAGGTCTGGTATAGACCTGAGTTTTTCCCAGCAGTGGGAGCTATCAGAGAGTTAGGAGCCAATTCACGGAAGTGGGTTCTCAGGTATTTGAGAGGGACCAGTAGCAGGGATTCATGTTATCTAGGGTCAGGGCTTCACTACATGGGTTTGTAGGTTTAAATGTGGTAGGTTACTCGAATGACAGGAGGTGCACCACAGATTGTGTGGTGGTTGGTCTTCAGGATTGATCTTGAAGAGGGATACAAGCCATGAAACAGATTAGATGGGGTACATGTATAGGTACAGTGTAGCTATTTATCTCCAAGTGGGATATTGTTAGGTTGTGGAGCTAAAAGCTTCACTGATGTAGACATTAGAGGAGGTTGCTGAAGTGTCATAGACACCGGTGTCAGTCAGGCCAACTGACGTTGGTAGTATTAGATAGGAAGAGCAACTGACATTAGTCAGGGATCGGCCGGCGTCGGTCACCTCTAGGCAGATAGGGACCGATGTCGGTCGCCTGTGTGGATCAGAACTACGAGTGTTACGGATAGTTTGTTAACAAACTGAGTGTTTGCATGAAGGAGGCTAATTTTAGTCTTGAGCTGTGGATCTAATTATTGTAATTAGGTGTCTAATTATTGTTTGCATGAGATCTATATAATAGACTCATGGGTTGTATTGTAATTGGTTCTAGTTTGAGTTGAGCAAAGTTAGCTCCTTTTGTGTGTGAAGTGAGCAAGGTTGTTCCTCCTAGTTCCATAGTAGTGCTAAGTGTGGGTGCTAGTTTTGGAGAATCAGAAGGGTTCTTCAGGTGTGTAGGATCTTGGTCAGCAGGTGTGCAAGGCCACGTTTGGAGATCTACATGGGTAAGTAAGATCATTGATCTGTAGGTGTATGTGTGTGCAAGGTTTGAAGGTGTGCAGAACCAAGTTGATCTACAAGTGGCAGTAGAATCAAGGTGACAGTAACACAACAGGGAGCAGGATCAGGCAGGATCTACTTGGAGTATAATGTGTACTCAGTTATTGAGCAAGAGAGGAAGGCAAGGCAGTTCCTTCCATAAGTAAGATCATTTGAGTTGCAAGTTATTGCAGGTTCAGGGGAGATATAATTGGAGTACGTTGAGTACTTGTAGTGTGTGGAGCACTTGTGGAGTGTGTGGAGCACTGGTGTACTGGCAGTAGTGGATACTGACTGGTTGGAGGTGAACACCAACTCTATGTTTGAGTTGTGTGTTGGGACCGTAAGAGAGAGAGATTTAAGGAAAGAAGTACTATACACTTGAGGTGTGGGAAGCCTCTGAGAAGTGTGAAAAAGAAGTGGCATCTTCTTTATTTTATTCTTTTTTGGATGATTATTAATACAAGTTGTGTATTGTCTCTCATATTCTGTGTTGTTTCTGGTTTCTAGTTACTTGTTACTTCTGGTTTAATTCCGCATCTTAAGTTGCTTGTATATGGTAATCAATTGTGCTTCCACGGGTTCCTAACAGTTACTTGGGATTAATATTGAGGTGGAGAAATGTGAAATAGAAGAGGCACTACTTGGGATAGTGGGTAACTAGTGGGTACATAAACTAGGGGTTGGAATAAGGTAGGAGTGAGGGGTGGAATGGAAATAGTAAGAGATGGAGGAGTGATCATGGGAACCTTGATGGGTACCTATAGGGTGCCTCATTCTAGGCTCTCTCTTGAGATATTGACCACATAAAATTTTAATGGATGTGGTTATAATGGTTGAGCATGTTACACTTATGCCACCTAGCATCATATAGTCTAAGATCAGCTCTATCATGGCCTAATTATTGGTGTTGTCAAAGGAGGTGGAGGAATAGCTAAATGATAAACAAGAGGAGGTGGTGGTAGATCTAGAGCATGAGGATTTAGAGATATTAGTAGAAGTGGATCTTGAGCTCAATCTCAAAGAGGAGAAGGTAGTATTATGCCCTATAATATCCTCTTAGAAATTGTTAGATTTATTAGAGTTAGGTCCTCCATAGATGGAGTAAGAACTAGAGGAGTTGTAGATGGGCCCACCTGAGTCTTCTTCCCTTTCTTCTTCTTATTTTATCTTATATGAGATATCACCTCCTATTCATCAGTAGTGTTTAACTAAAACTCATCATCAATTTTGTCTTGATGGTCATAGTCGATGTTGAGTCAAGCAGAGTATTATGCCAAATGGGCTCAGATCACCACTTTAGGGTCCCATTTCTAGATTTTGTATTTTGAAAGGGTGGAGTCTCATCTAGTCATCATATTTTGTATCAAAGGTAATTTCATGTATATATGGTGTTATATGGTGATTGAGATTTGAAATCATGTCTTTTGATGATGTTGTACATAAAACCCAAAGATATCATTCACTAGTTGATAGGTTATCTCTTATCCTACTAAGTAATCAAGAGAAGTGGAGGGGGTCTTGGAGAAATCCCATGACTCAGATCACCATGTCATCTTTGTACATATATTAGTCCCTAATGGTTATGATGGAGTCATAGATTTCCTTTCAGATCTAGGGAATTAGGATTTAATTAATTGCCTAATACACCACTAGTATAAGTGGTCAAAAATGTCCTAAATATGTTGGTAAAACTAGTGGCCACACAACTTATAAAAGACCACATGGATAGTTAGGCCACTAATAACCCATGTAAGAAAGGCTAAAGGTTTAAAAAAATACATCTTGCATATTGCATCTAGTAGGTAGCTCATCATGTAGAATTTACCTCTAGTTTAGGCATTTGTAATGACATGGAACAATTTGAAGTTGATTTAGCCTTTGATGTTTGGGATGTTTGAACATGTCAAGATCATATGCTAGAGGAGCACCCATAGCTCATTGATGTGTTGTCAATATGAGTCCTTGAATATCTAGTTTGGTATGATCATGCCTACTTGAACCTCCTCCCAAAAGGTACTAATTTTTTAGGCATTGATTTTATCTTTGTTGGCCCACTTGGAGTTAGGGTTCTTAGCCCAGTTAGGGAGGACATCATATATCTAGTATGTGCTCATCCAGACTAACACTTATGCTACATCATAGGAGAAAAAGAAGTTCAAAATGGATTATTATGAATTGAAGGCATTCCCAAATATGTCAATAATATATTACCAAGATTTGGTTGAGCACACCCAGTCATTAATAGCATATTACATGTGTATGGCCTTGTGGATGATTTCACCCAATAGGTCAGTACAGGGAAATAACTCTAGTTTAGTTAAAGCTCTATGGATCTTGCACTTCTTATAAGACCTAAAGGTAGCCTCATATTCATTTAGTTGGTTTTTTGTGTTTATAGAATCCATTGGGACCTACTCAATTAATTTAAATATGTCATTGTAGTGCTTATACTTGGTTAAACCAGCAGGGAAGGTAGTATCCCGGTACTCAGTCTTGACTTTCAGATTTGAAGATATATCAACCTTTGGAATAAGACAAAGGGGGAATCAAGAAAGGCATGGGATATAGGGATTCTATGTAACTTTAAAAGTGAGGAGCTCAATATTTCTTATAAGTTATCAATGATAAACGTTAATGGGATTTCCTCATTATTTATAATCACATGCATACATCCCCCTAAATTAATGGAATTTGGTGGCTCACTTATTTTGAATTTGAATTTGAGTTGGTGGCTAGATTTTCTTTTTTTACTTATAAATCTATAACAAAAATTGGAGCCCATAAGCTCTACCGCTAGCTAGATATAGTAATAGAGATGGGATACTTTAAAATTGTCCAACTAGGTTCAGCTTCCCATTTTTATTAATGGTGAGCACATGGTAAGAAAGTGGTCACATATCCTATAGGATTATTAGCTAACTCATACTTTTTTATGCATGTCATATGCTCATTGGTCCTCCAATTAATGGGCAGCACCTAGGCATGGTTTTTTACTCCGTGTTGTCTACTCATTGGTCCTACCATTAATAGTCAACACTTAGGCATGGTTCTATACTCCATGTTATCCCCTAGTCTAGGTGATGTGTCACCTAGGGATACATGACACAACTTAATTATCCTTTGAGTCTCATCCACACTTCACTCTAATATTCTTGGGGTCTATAATGGCAACTAATTTATCTATGTACTAGGTGACATGGTTCCTTCCCATTAGATTGGGCTCTCCCAGCTCTAACATATATGATAGGTCAGGAGACGTGCCACTTTGACTCAAGGTGATATGACACCTTCCTATTTGGCTAGGATCTATTAGGCTCTAACATCTCTGACATTTCCAAGTTACTAACACTTTGACTCAAGGTGATGTGATACCTTCTCATTTAGTAGGGATCTCTCAGGATCTAACATATCTGATAAGTCTAGGGAATTGGCCACTTTGACTCAAGGTGATGTGTTGCTTTCCCATTTGGTCAAGCTCTCCTAAACTTTGAAATATCTAATAGGTCTAGGGGACTAGCCACTCTAAGTCAAGGTGATGTTTTACTTTCTTATTCGATCAAGCTCTCTCAAGCTCTAATAGGTCTTGGGGACTATCTACTCAAACTCAAGGTGACATGGCACCTTCCCATTTGGTTGGAATATCTCAAGCTCTAACGTCTCTAATAGGTCTAGGGGACTAGCCACTCTTACTTAAGGTGACATGTCACCTTCCCATTCAACTAGGCTCTCCTAAGCTCTGACATCTTTGATAGGGTCAAGGGACTAGACACTCTGACTCAAGGTGAATTATTGCCATCCCATTTAGCTATGCTATCCCAAGCTTTGACATCTATGATAGGTCCAAGGGTCTATCTACTCTGACTTAAAGTGATTTGTTTCCTTCTTATTCATTCAAGATCTCTTGGGCTCTAACATTTCTAATATGCTTTAGGGACTGGTTGTTCTGACTCAAGGTGATGTGGCACCTTCCCATTTGTTTAGGGTCTAAAAAATTCACAAAAATGACCAAGTAAGATAGATAAAAAGAATACAATACATTAAATCTTACTTTTCAAATATGAAGATCTTATTTTTTAATGGATGGCAAAGGTTTTGTTTCTCTAGGAATCAAATTAGACTCTAGGAGATTTAAGTGAAAATCAACTTACAACGTTAGTTCCACGATTTATAAAAAATAATAAACATTATTTAGTTATAGAAATTTAAAAGAGGCTTGTTACTACTTGAATAAATTAGGGTGGTGTATATTCTACAAATTTTAGTATGTTTTACTAAAAATAATAAAATAAATGACTCTAAATCTTTGATTCATTAAATTTTTAGAGGGGTCCCCCATTTCAAATAAAAATGGGGCGTGTTGGCCACAACAGGCTCTAGTTGATTATTTGGGAAATTGTAAGATTTTTTGTGCCTTTGGTTAGTAAATTTTCTACTATATCTCTCACCATTAGTGTTTCCCATTTATTTATGGAGACCCAATAAGTCATTTCTCAACCTCTATAGCATATATTAGTTATCATTTAACTCATTCTTGATAGACTCCTTGAATAAGCTCTAAACATTGTTCATAGTGGTAAGTAGTGCCTGAATGTGGCCTTGAGGTGCTACTTTTATGTTTATTTGGGTAAGGAAACATGGGTGTTGGTTCAATGTGATATGTCTTAATGGGAGCTAATTTTTCACTAGCATGGGTTAGAGCATCAGGACATTTTGGTTTACATTAAGGACAAGTTTTAAGGTAGGCAAACTTCGCAATGCATTCAAAATGGGTGTTAGCATTTAGCCTTTGGGGTTAAGCTATCTATCCACCTTAATGGCTTATAAATAAGCCATAGGAATATCTATTATCAGGGGATCTTATCTGAAAAACATGGATATGTAGGGGACCAAGCAGTTCTTATAAATTTGGAGTGTTAGCTAAGCATTGGGTTGATAAATAGTGGTGACCTATCTATACATATTTTGAAACCTAGTGTTGAAATTTTTGAAGGACTTTTTTGGTTCCCTCTTGATACATGTGAACTAATTGTAGAGGATACTAGGGTCAATTACTTGCTTAAACTGATCCAAGAAGGTGTTGCTAAATTATTCCCATCTTGTGATGAAGTCTTCATGGAGATTGAGGAACTAATTGTAGGTTGCATCCATCAAACTAAATAAAAATATCCTATAAAAAAAACTCATGCTCCACATTCAGAAGCTTTAGGGTGGTTTTTTATGAAGTGACGTGCTCTACCAATGTCTGTACCATACCAAGTCTGAACCATGGGAGTTACCTTTTTGGGTTTCTCAGAAGGTCATGAATGACTCTAGGAACATTCCATGGGGGTGGGCATTAGGGTTGGTTTGTTTGGGGGTATATTGGGAAGACAAGCTAGTGGGAGTGATTATAGGCCTTAGTATAATTCTATTGATCTAGGCTCTCTTATGAAATTTCAAGGTTGAGTTGATCAGTCTATCACTATAAGATATGAATCTAGTGATCAACATAGTAGGCTTCAAATTATTCAAAGGTGAATCAATGAGCTAAGATTTATTAATCAAGAGGAACCCTCCTTATAGCACATTTATTTTCTAATCTTATCTCACTCTAAGATACTTATGAGATTAAGTATTGAGAGAAAACATTCAGATAATAAGGGACTTTCATCCTCCCATTTTAGGATTGCTTCAAGAGTAACCCAAGACATAGAATTAAATTATTGGTATTCATGATATATCCTATTTTAAATGAGTCTATTATAGGTGCAATTCTACCAATGGGGATCCAATACTCATCCTAAAAAATAGTTTCCAATGCTCACCTAGTTCAACCAATCCTAATCTTAAGTGTTTTTGGGAATTATTTCACCAATTTATAAGTAAATGGGATGGACCCATTTAGTTCCTAAAAAACATTAAAAAAAGGAGTAAGGTTGGGTAGAAAATGATGTTTTGAGGTTTGAGAGGAGACTAATGCTTTAATAACTGAGTTATGTGCCCAACCATAGTTACACCACTATTTGTTGAGTTTCACAAGGGGCTCAAACTCATCATCACATAGGGTAAGAGTTTAAGGAAAAAATATAATGGAATGCTTAATTCGTAAACTCTTCATTAAATATCAACACACAAAAAGGCCTACAATAAATTACACATAGGACTTTCATGAATGATTTATATAATTGAGCATATATATTAATGAGTATTGTAAAGTAAATAAGAAGAATTCATAAACATATTATCATAGAGAATCACATTCTAATTACTACATTAATTATAAATAATAAAACACATCATTAGTTCTTGAATAAAATCATTCATTCAAAAGTTGGACGATAGTGGACCACATTCATAGACAAATAAACTAGTTGACAGTAAGAATGGATTTAGCATTCATTTAAATAGAATTTATTTACATAAAAATGGAAACCATTACAAAGGGAAAGTATTCTAAAATATATAGAGAAGGATGGGGCTCAACCTCTAGTAGTAATATATTCCCATCCTTGGCCAAGATGGTGACCTGAGGTTTTTGCAATTGAAATGATTTAAAAAGAAAGATTCCCCACTCCTCAAAAGATGTTTTGAGTCCCACTCAAGTGATACACTAAGGATTAATAAAATAACCACCACCTAGCTATTTAGGTTACACATCCTTAATTGCCAGTGCATCTACCACCAAGTCAAACTCCTGGTCTAAATTATTTAAGTTCATAGGGGCTCATGAAAGATGAACTTAGACTAAGATATTAACCACCTATGAGCTTTGAGTGGTGATTAAAAGAAGACCCTTACCTTAGAAACCTAGTTAATGTTGGTTTTGGATTAGGTGACTAACTCTAGAATCACTCTTTCCCCATCCTTGTTAGCTTTATCCACCCTTTTATGCATGACTTTGTCAAATTGGGCCAAGTGGACACCTAATTCCTCCTAGTAAAGTAAGGTGTCATCTAGGTGGGAAAGCACTATAATTTTGACTTATTTAAAGTAGGCCAACATCTCTTATTTAATATTTTTTAAGGGCTTGATCACCACCTGAGTTGATACCAACCACTCATCCCTAGATGTTCTCATGTTCCTGATGTAAGTTTGATAGAGGCCCAAGTCTACCAAAAGTATTAATTTTAACTCTGGGAACTTATTTATACTTATTATCACCATGAGATTCTTATACTTGTTGTTCATTTGAATTATTATTTCCAAATAATCTTGAGTTCATTTTAGGTGATGTATGTCTATGGATAAGGCCTAGGTGACATTCCTAAGAGATTTAATTAATTGTGTTAAAGCATAAGTCACCTTTATGACCAGACTTGTAGGCAATGATCTCTTCACCTATGATTTGAGTACCTAAACATACTCCTTCATGTCTTCCATGATTTTTTTATAATGTCATGATTAGCTCAGAGCATGAAAACTGAGTTGTTATCCACCTTATCCTCCTCACTAGATGTCCTCACTTTGGTGAGGGAAAAGAGGTCATGTTAGGTTTTCCATACCACCGTATCTCCCTCTTAAGTGAATATATACATAATAAATCATCCTCATGCTCTTAGAATCCTTGTCAAATTTCCATTGGACCCCTAGGTCACCTTGTAAGATCATCTCTAGTCCCTATGATCCTAAGGGTGCTAAGGATTCAACCCAAATCAATCTCATGATAACTCCCAAGGTAGAAAAGGATAAATGTGGGGGCCTACAAGGAGGAGGATTAGATGAAGTAGAGGGCAGTAAGAAAGAGAAAAATGGATAAGGAGGAGGCATGGGGGTTGTCAGGATCTTGATCCACAAATAGAGCACATATGATTACTTCTTGTATTAGCAACTAAACACGGAATTATATCAGAATCAATAAGTAACTAGAAATATGAAACAACACAGGAAATGAGAGACAATACACAATCTTGTATTAAATACTCAGAAAAAAATACAATAAAGAAGATGCCACTTCTTCTTCCACCTCAAAGGCTCGCCACACCTCAAGACCTTCTTCCCTCTCTCTCTCGGTCCCAACAATCAACTCAAATATAGAATTGATGTTCACCTCTCCAACCAGTCAGTAACAACGTTGCCAGTGCACCAAGTACACAACCATACTCCAAGTAGATCCCCTGCTCTCTGCTGCTACCTATAAATTACTAGACCTTACTCACCAATGTAGATCTCCAATAGAAGCCATGCTCACATGTTGACTAAGATCATACAAACATGAAGAACCCCTCTGATTCTCCAAACCAGTACCCACTCTTGGTACTGTGGCACTAGGAGGAACACACCATTGCTCACCTCTCTCAGAAGGAGTTTATATGCTCTCTTACTCTCTAGCTACAAGTTTACAATACAGCCCATGAGTCTATTATATAGATCTCATGCTTACAATAATTAGACTATCTTAATTACAATAATTAGATGCGCAACTCAAGACTATAGCTAGCCTTTAACATGCAAACTAACAGTCCAAAAATAGACTCTCTAAAATCAACATGCAAACTGCATGTTCACGTACAGGCTGCCCATGTCAGCTCCTCCATGACCGATGTCGGCCGACTGGTAACTGACGCCGATTGCATCCTCACTACCATCTGACCGACGTCAATTGATCAGACCAACGTTGATTGCCTTGCAATGCATTCAGTAACTCTCCACAACCTCCATAACCTCTGTAACTTCTCTTATTTGCATCTTAGTGAAGCTTTTAGCTCCACAACCTAACACTCTCCCACTTGGAGATAAATAGTTGCACCTGTACCTGTCCTTGTACACCGTCTAAATTATTCCCTAGCTTGTATCCCTCTTCAAGATCAATCTTGAAGACCAACCACCACACAACTTATGATGCTACACCTGTCATCCAAGTAACTTGCCACATCTGAACCTACAACTCCATGTAGTGAAGACCTTGACCCTGCATAACATGTTAACCTGCTGCTGATCCCTCTCAGATACCTAAGAATCTACCTTCCCTAAATTGGCTCCAAACTCTCTGACAACTCCCACTGATTGGGAAAACTTAGGTCTACACTAGACCTCATGTGATTTCAAACCCTGTTCCAAGCTAAGCTTGAACTATCCAGCCCTTGGTGTGCTTACCGATTCTGCATCCTACATATCAAACCCTGCCAACACCATCTTCACATCAGCTCCCACTGGAGACCAAATCTCCATGTCTCTCATGCCAAATAATTTTTCTGCTCCAAATTCTCCTTGACATACCTCTGAACTAACCTTACCCTTAGCTCAGCAAAACCCTATATGTACAAATCTACTAGCAAGCCATCCACATACAGTAATAGGATAATGTCATGGCTCATCATCCACCTGGTAAGAACAAACACAATAGTTAAACTAACATTGACTGAAGCCCTACTTTGTCATCCACCTATCAAATCTATACCACTATCTTGCAGCTTCCTCAAGACCATATACCTTGGCCTTCCATCTCACATATCCATCCACTCTCTTCTTTAACTTGGGAATCCATCTGTCTCTCAGTGCTTTCTTCCAACTGACAACTCTACCAACAATACCTGTTTGGTTCTTCTCCAAGGACTCACACTCCTCATCCATGCCAAGCTCCCACTGTATCTAGATTCTACCTGCATTGCCTCTTCACATCTTCCTAGTTCTCGACCATCAGTAAGTAATATAAAGAAGGTGAACAATGAATATGAGGTTTACTTACCCTTTCTGACCTCCATATGAGCATTTGAGACTTGTTGATAGCTTGTTATCCACCCACTATCCATTCCAGTGACTGATCTTGGCCATCTCCTAATCTGCTCCCGACTGATGTCAGTTCTCTGTGACTGACCCTGTCTACCGACGTCAGTCCCATTACTAATGCTGGTGTACCTAGCCAATGTCAGTCACTGTATGACTGACGTCGGTTCCTACTTCCCAACACCACCGACTCTGCAGATTTGCACATGACTAACGTCGGTGCCTGTCTATTCGATGTCGATTCCTTCTCACGAATGCCGGTATCTGTGTTCACCTATGAGTGATGACTTTTTACCCGTGAGCTCTCCATGGATCAAAACCCTATTCATATCAACACAGCCCTGCTCAAAATAAGTCAGTCCCCTCAGCTGATCTCTGTCTGTCATCTCCTCCATGAACACCAAGGCTTTCCAGTTCTTTAGCTTGTCAAAAACATCTGTCTTCCACTTCAAAACATGCATTCCCCTCCTACATATGTGACCAAGCCTACAAAGCCACATCTCTATAACAAAAGGTGAATCAGTAATATAAGTAGATAGATAAAGGATACCTACTTTCTTACCACCGTCTAATTCAAGTACATCCACTGTGAGAGTTACTGTGCATCTCCCATCACCTAACTTTCTTGAATAAATTAGACTCATCTCCAAGACTGGTACCTGCATGACCTCATTCAACACCTGTATGTTATCTGTCTACAATTTCAGCTTCACTTCCCCTTTGCCAATCATTTGACAAGGCTCTCCAGCTCCTAAATAAATCTCTCCAAAGTCTCCAAAGACATACCCATGAAAAGATGCTCTATTTTGAACTGCATGGAAAGAGGCAAAGGAATCTGTGAACCAAGATTCCACTTTATCCAGAACATCCTGTGCAACATCCCCTGTAACATCTGCTCCTCCCTGCTGATCTGCTACCAACCAACAATCTTTATTTCCCTGCTCTTTCTTTCCATCAATCAGACCATTCGTGATATTTAATTTCTCTATTCGTAGCTTACTTCCTTCTACCATTGTTATACTCCCACTCAATCAGAAACCCCTGTGAGTAACCTGTAATCAACACACACTATCCAGATCTGAAACCACCTGTTAATAACCCAACCAAAAGCTCTGATACCAACTTGTCAGGATCTTGCTCCACAAATAAAGCACATATGATTACTTCTTGTATTAGCAACTAAACACGAAATTATACCAGAATCAATAAGTAACTAGAAATATGAAACAACACAGGAAATGAGAGACAATACACAATCTTGTATTAAATACTCAGAAGAAAATACAATAAAGAAGATGCCACTTCTTCTTCCACCTCAAAGGCTCACCACACCTCAAGACCTTATTCCCTCTCTCTCTCGGTCCCAATAATCAACTCAAATATAGAATTTATGTTCACCTCTCCAACCAGTCAGTAACAACGTTGCCAGTGCACCAAGTACACAACCGTACTCCAAGTAGATCCCCTGCTCTCTACTGCTACCCGCAAATCGCTAGACCTTACTCACCAATGTAGATCTACAATAGAAGCCATGCTCACCTGCTGACTAAGATCATACAAACATGAAGAACCCCTCTAATTCTCCAAACCAGTACCCACTCTTGGTACTGTGGCACTAGGAGGAACACACCATTGCTCACCTCTCTCAGAAGGAGCTTATATGCTCTCTTACTCTCTAGCTACAAGTTTATAATACCGCCCATGAGTCTATTATATATATCTCATGCTTACAATAAATAGACTATCTTAATTACAATAATTAGATGTGCAACTCAAGACTACAGCTAGCCTTTAACATGCAAACTAACAGTCCAAAAATAGACTCTCCAAAATCAACATGCAAACTGCATGTTCACGTACAGGCTAACGACGTCGGCTCCTCCATGACCGATGTCGACCGACTGGTAACTGATGCCGGTTGCATCCTCACTACCATCTGACTGACGTCAGTTGATCAGACTGATGTCGATTGCCCTGCAATGCATTCAGCAACTCTCCACAACCTCTGTAACCTCCATAACTTCTCCTGTTTGCATCCTGGTGAAGCTTTTAGCTCCACAACCTAATAGGGGTGAAATGGAGAAGGATAAATAGGGAAGCCCACAAGAACATCTGAGCATGCCATTGATTTTTGGTCAAATTGACCTATGGGTTAATGGTAACAGGAAGAGGGGTATTCAATAAGAATGAATAAATTAGTTGGTTAAATCCAAATACTTGGGCACCTAGTATGATGGAAAAATAAGACTCGAGAGGGACAAGAGGAGCAACTAAGGACTGAGTAGAAGGCCAAGAGATAGTTACCTTCAATTTTTTCTTGTCATTTTTTTCCTAGATCAGCTTATGTTGTATTAGTAGAATGGGCTATGGTGGTGATGGTGGTAGGAGAAAACTAGGGAGTCTATAAATTATCCATGGGTGACACTTAGGTGGATGGATCTGACTGAATATTTCACATTGGTGCACTCATTATTGGGGTCACCATCAATATCATTAAAGTGATATCACTTATATGTAGTTAAACATGAGGAGGGATAAAAGGAGGTGACACTATAAGAGACACCATTATTATTAGTGTTGTAAATCTTAGAACCATTGGGATTTGAGTTGGTATATATCTTATAGTAGTTTCCTACTATGTATTAAACATTGGGAGTGTTGGGGGCCAAACAAAAAATATCTTGAAGACCAGAGGTGAGTCATGGATTATTATGGATGGAATGGGTAGATTAAATGGAAATTAGGATATGGGGATGGTGTACATGGTCAAATCTATAGGTACCTGAGTAAATTATAGAGGGGATAATGGGGAAAAAGGGAGGCACAACCTAAGTGAGTTGAGTAGGGATAGGGAAACTAGGGGGTACCCCACTAGGCTATTGAGGGATATAGGTAGTGGGGGAAGGAATACCCATGGTAACCTATTATCAGTCATTCTTTAAACTTGAGTCAGGGATGCCACTAACATTGAATTATAATACTTTCATAATTGATGGTTAAGTATCCTAAGTCATGGGAGGTGGTGGAGTTAGAGTAGAGGATGGAGGAGGAAAAAATCATGGAGGAGAAGATGATATGACCCTTTGGATTACCCTCATCAAAAATCAAAGCACAATCACTTAAACATATCCCCTAGCTTAAGTTGGTATAGGTGGAGAAGGGTTACTTTGAGCATATAGCCTGAGTTAGACCTAATTTCATTTCTTCTTCACCTTGAACCTGACCAATACCTCCTTTCCATTAATAGGGTTGAGTTAAATCTCATCGTCATCATGGGACACATGGACTAGTAGTTTATCACATGGGTCCTGATGACACCATGAGGGTCCCATTCTCAGTGTTCTTCTCTACCCATGGCATAAGAATCCCTGCCCATCACCAAATTTTACAATGGAGGTATATTCTTGTACACATGTTGGAAAATGATGATGGGTAAGGTTTGGCAGGCCTTCTATTGGTGGTTGAGGGAGTGGATGAAAATGCCTTCCACTAGTTGATAGGTTATTTTCTACTTAGCCACTTAGTCTAGGACTTGATAGGGTAAGAGGAAGGGGGCCCTATGAATGCCTACTATTTATATGATGTTTTCATCCTAGTAAGACTAGTAATCATTAATGTGGGTGAGGAATTATCTAATTTTGTTAGAGAGCCAAGGCATGTACATCTCATTCATGGCCATATAGACCATTAGGTATAATGACTCATAGATATCCATGATTTCTATAGTGGTGGCCATATAGCTTGTAAAAAACTACATGTATCACATCACCCCTATGAGTCCATGGTGGGAATGTAAAATATTTGAACACAAGGGTGGAATAAATGGAATCTACCAGGTAACTCATCATGTAAAAGTTACCACCATCCCAGGATTCCTTCACATGGTGAATAGTAGAAATCTAATAGTGCTCTTGAAATATAAGATATCTTATTATTTGAGGATAATCCTGAGCAAGATAACCCAATAATATCAACATGCACATATTCACTTGCCTTGAATAAGTAATTCAGTAAGATCATCCCAACTCAAACTTATTTGTAGAAGGTGCAAACAGTGTAGGAGTTGATGTCTTCCTTGTTGACCCACTTAGTATCAGGGTCAACTTCATGGTCCTAAAAAACCTCATATATCTCATAGGTGTTATCACATGCATTTACTATGGTCTTTTCATAGGCAACTATGTAATTCAAGAGATTATAATATACTTTGAATGTAGTCCCAAAAAATTTTGCAATCTTATGTTTGGACCCTTCATAGTACACTACATCTTGGGCAATGTCTTGTACTCATTTATAAGTGAAAAACATATTACTAAAAATGTAAAAACATGGGAGGAACTCTATTTTTTCCATATCCTTGTGTAACCCACACATTTTATATGCCCTAAGGGCATCCAGGAACTTGGATTCATTATCATCATCATTGAAGGCCTATCTAGGCATAATTTTTATTGCTCTAAACATAATGTTATAGTGTTTAAATCAGGTTAAGTCCATAGGGAAGGTGGTATCCCTATACTCAAGCTCAAGCCTAGGGTTAGAGAATGAATCATCCATGGTGAAATGGTTAATCTAGACAACAACAAATTTTGAGAAAGGAGGGCATAAAGGGCACAAGAATGAGATAAAATCAGTAAATTAACTCTAGTAAATTGGGGGAAATATTGGTAACTCATCTTGCCTTTAAAAACTTATAGGGATTTTTAAATATCTCTTGTATTAATGTAATTTAGTTCCCACATTATGTATGTTCAAAATTGAGATGGTGGTATCATCTACTAAGGGATTTCTAGATTTTGGCATTATTCATGGATTTAAAATATATGTTCCCTGCTCAAATTTTATAATAGTGATGGGATGTTTTAAATTGTCCAACCCATGCCCAATTTCCCATTTAATTAATTTGAGGAGCATGGCAAGCACATAGATATATTACCTCTTTATAAATCAGGTGGCTTCAACACATGCCACATGTTAATCACCAATTAGTCTTATTTGGATTGAATGCCACCTAAGCATAACCAACTGTTATGCGTTTACCTATTTGAGAACCAAAGTTGGCCATTCATATTGTCAAGGTAGCATGTGGCATCCCCTGATTAGCCTTTGATTTTAATTAGACTTCATTCTAAGTACATTAGGGCACCCTAGGCCTTCTTTATGATTATAATGGTCATGTTAGGTGGTGCAATCTCATTGGTCAAGATCTTCTAGGATCTAACACTTCTAATAGGTCCAAGAGACTAACACATTTGATAGGTTCCATGTGGCATGGTATCATTGGTTTGTCTCTCTCAATATTTGACACATATGAAATGTATAGGAGATTGAAACATCTAACATGTTCTAGGTGGTGCAGTCTCATTGGTTAGGCTCTCCTAAGATCTGACACTTATGATAGGTCTAAGAGAGTGACACATCTGACAAGTTCCACATGGTGCTCTCCCATATGTTGGTCTCTCTTGTGAGATTTTTTTAAAAAAGTGACTAATTTTAAATAAAGGCCACATAATAAATCAAAATACCACATTTGTTGTTAAATCCTTATGAAATACTGAGTATGACTCCAAGATATTGACACTCTAGGAAAATCAATATGAGTCAAATTTTTTGAAAAAACATATCTAGCGCTTGAAAATTTCCAAGTATGAAAACCCTTTTTTCTTTTAAGATGCATTAAGGACTAGACTATCTTTAGAATCAAAAGACTATAGTTATATTTAAAAATACCAACTCATCATTATAAATATCATGAAATATTCAGTAGATCAAGGCATAACATAGGTTCAAGGTTTCACCAGGTCCAAGGTTGATTGGAAGGGGATTGAAACTCTAGGAAATCTTTGAGTTGAGAATTTTTCATAGGGGTCCCCCACTTATTTGAATAAATGGTGAGTGTTGGACACAACAAATTGGATCTGAGAGAGGTTTAGACTTGAACCTTATAGATCTAAATATGGATATTTGAAGGTATTATTCCCCCAATATGATAAAGATGAGTTATGGCATAGGTCACTAAGATCACTAAATATCAATTACACAACTCAAGTGTGAACATAAATAATCTGGTGAGGGTGAGTGATTTAATAAACTCATCTTATAAATGTGGTGATGTTGGGTTATTTAATCAACATAATGTATAAATTTGGTGAGTTTGAATGATTTAATTAGTTCAACTTATAAAGAGAACTAACTGTTGCAGATAGAAAAGGCTCATTAATAATACTTCCTAATGTAATTAGTGCTTCTTGGAGATAGTAATCTAGATATATAATTGGTAAAATTATAATTTTTGGTGAAATATCATGGAATATACACCTTTAATGTGTCTCAACTAAATTATAGTGCCACAAATTTGAAAAACTTTATTTAAAATATATGAAAAATTGGTGCAATGTGTCTCAACTAAATTATAGTGCCACAAATTGGTCTAAACACCATACAATGGAATAAGGCCAAAAAACAAGGAAAATATTTAAATTTTCCACAATAAATATAATAAAATGTAATGAAATAGACTCAAGGAAGTGATAATGTGAATAAATGAAGTATTTTCAACCAGCATTGGCACATCATACTAGTCCTTACAGATATGTGTTGATTAGAATATTTATGTAACCTAGCATATAAAGTACATTATTGATTATATAAACATGGATATAAACATGTGTAAGCATGAGTATATAAGCTCAAACATGAAAATGTATAAATGATCATAATAATAGGTAATGTGTATCGATCATAATCAAAGAAGTAGATGCCCCCAATATACTATATGATGTAGGTAGATGAGAGGTCCAACATATTTTTATGCATATATCATGTTTTGGTGGTATGTCTGTATCATGCTAAAATATTTGTAAAAGATGGTATGTGTATATATAAAAATATATGATATCTACTAACATGAATCAAACATCATAGGTGTTAAGTAGATAGTAAACATGGGAATGTTTTTTTTGTATTTTCTAAGTTATTTGAATGTTTTTATATTTTTAAAATATTTATAAAGTAAGAACTAGCCAATTATACGATCTAAGGGATGCTCATAATATGCTCTATACTTGGAATATGGTAATTCATACTAGTGATATTGCTAAGGAGCATGTATAGGTGTCATGGATGGATCTAGATAGTAGAGAATAATTTGTGTATGCCACATAGGAGTATGTGTTCATGAATTAATAGTAGTGGTGGTTCATGAAACCCATTATTGAGTGTTTTGTTTTGTTTAGAGTATTAGTAATTGGAAAATGTTTAATTTTCATATGTATTTGGGTATGCTATGTAAGAGTGAATGAGGATTCCATGGAATCCACTATATATATATATGGTGAAAATGTCTCTCAAGTTTAGGATACCTAGGAAATGGGATTACTTTTTTGCTTACCCTTTCATGGATGATTAACCTTAGTAGGTTTTATCAGTAGATTTTTGGGAATAAATGTATCTTGTTCTAGTGGATATTCATATGTAAGTTTTGAATCCATGACTACCATATTGGTATGAATGTACTTAATACACCCTTATACTATGGAAGGCATTGCATGATGTTTATGTATCTAAGGTCATCCTAATAACCTTTCAAATACTCCCCTATATGGTATAAATAAAAAGGTAGTAACCACATGTGTTATCCTATCCTATAAAGGTATGTCAAACTCACCAATAATGTTATTTGATGTCCCATCAAATGCTTTGACCATTTTGGTTAAAGGGTATAAATAATCATATATATATCAAAAATTTGTAACATTGTGGTAAATACATTTTCCCTAGCACTGTTATCAATCATAATGATATGTATAGGTTGATGCTCTAGGTATGCTCTAATAAATAATGAATGAATATTTGAGTCATCATCTATAATTTCACTATCATCAAAGGAAATGGAGGGTCTCTAAACCATAGGATGTGTTTTGAATGTATAAGTGCCAATAATCACATCTAATGGGTGCCCATAATATGGTAGAGGAGTATGTGCACGATATGTCATTTTCACTTCTAGGTCTTTCTTATAATGATCTTGTAATGAATTATTAAATATCTTATAGTTTTAATGGTCATTGGGTTGTGAATTAGAATCCTTAGGAGGATCATCAAAGGTGATCTATTTTTTAACCTTAAAATGATCTATATTGGGGTTATCTAGATGTATCTAAATGTTAAATGGGTATATATAAATGAAATGGCACAAGGGTGATAATTAGATCTATAAGAGGCCAATTAGATGTTAAACTCAGATATAAATATACACTAAATTTATTATGTTAAGATAGTCTAAATATAGAAAGTACAACTATGATAGATATAAAAATGATAAAGAATTTAAGTACTTATCTTGTTATAATATTAATAAAATTATGGATATATAATAGGTAAAAAGTAGGCAGGAAGATGATTCTATAACAATCATCAAATTTTGGCTTTGGTGTTTATGGTGCTCCAGACAGTAATGTCAACATGGGATGGTTGAGTCAATGTTATTATCTAGGTTTGAAACTAGTGTCCTATATAGAGGATATGATGAAACAATATGTGACTACCTAGATGCTTATGGGTTTATCTTCACCTTCACTTTGGTGTATTCATATTTGGGTAATGGATTGTCACTCCTTATGAAATGATAAAACCCTAGTTTTCCATATTCATATAGACCTTGGGTAAACATGGGTTAGTGGGCACATGGTATTGAGATGCCCCAAAGGCCCCTATATTATTGGGTAATACATACATATCCAATACTCTAAAGAGGGCCTCAAACACATGTAGGTCTCCCCTATATGTTCATTTGTGTGTGAATCATATAATATGTGCAAAGTAAGTACAATAGTGACCTAGCTTGTAACTTAGAAAATTGGACTCTTAGATTACTCATTTAGTAATTTAGACCTATAAATGTGCATTCCCTATGATTGGTATGGAAATAATAATAAATATGGAATCTTTTGATCAATTAAATGCTCTTTGATATTTTTTTAGGTATTTGTAGGTCTCTAATGAATGAGGGTTGATCTTGTATTTATATCAATTCATTTGGATTAATAACTCACATTAAAGCACTTAAGTTGACCATTATGATAAATTTTATTTTCAAATTAGATGGCTTTAGGGTAATGAACACTTACATCAAGATAGGATAGTCACATCGACGTTATTATTTGTCCTAGACATTAGTGTCCAAAGAGTAAGAAAATAGCTACAAGATCATAACTTGAAAATATGGAAGATAAGTACATTTTAAGAATTTTGGGCAAGATATAATGCCTATGTCATCAATATAAGACTATTCAGACTAAGATATATAGGCCAAGGGGCACAAAGATATAGTAGATGCTAGACTTGAAAAAGTGGGAAAGGTAAAGAACTAAGAGGAAAAACCAAGGTCTGAGTTTTCCAAGTGTATAATACTGAGGTGATATATAATAACAAAATATCATCTACATTTCCCCACCTTTAATATAGTAATTAAATTTCTAGTTTAATGAAAAGGAATGCATACCTAGGTGTGTGTACACACCTTGTCTTTGCATGTGCCAAATTTGAGTTTTTTTATTGTGATTGACCTACAACCAAGATCATGTTACAATATAAAATCAATGCATATAATTTGGGTTGAAATTACTTGAAATATATTTAAATTAAAAGAGAAATGTTTAAGATGTGTGTCAATGTAACTGTCTTGTCTATTGGTAAGTTATTTTTTAAATGATGTATCATAATAAGGATTTGAAATTAGTATTAGGATAAATATAGATAAATATTTAAAGTGAATATATCCAAGGAGATAGAGAGAGAGGGGGGGGGGATTAGAAGGAACATGCCTCCAACATTAGAGAAAAATTTAGTTGTCACTTAGCAGCTAAGATTAGCTCAAATGTGAAACCCAATGACAATTATAACCTGGTGAGGTTGGATGATAAAGTCCAAAATAAAAACTTAGAAATATTGAGTGATTTTATCACCTAACCCATACCAAAATCAAACCAAATACTACAATATATTATCTTAATAAATGTCTATAAAATTATATGGCATATCAATACAAAAAGTCTATGATATGGTAATAATCCATAAAAGAGTTTTTTAATCTATAATAGATTTGGATTTTACAATATTAGGCACATATTGCATAGCATATGCACCTTAGATATGTTTCATGTTGAAACTATTATAACAATATTACCAATGAATAAAATTCTACCATAATTATGAATTTGAATCATATAATTGTGTGTTTTGGCCAATTTGGATAATTATGTAAGTGTGGAGAACATAATTTTAAAACATGCCCCTACTATATATGGATAAATATAAAAAGTGGTATAAGTAAAAATTTGGAGGACATGATTCTAAAACATGCCCCCACTATAATTTGGAGACGATTAACACTAAAATGGTGTGGATAACATGGTTCCAAAGGATTCTCCCATTGAATCTAGGAACTAATATAAGTACCATTTATTGAATGAGTGTGGATGACATGCTTCCAAATCACACCCCCTCTAAATTTGATAACTATGAAGGTGTGGAATTCATGCCCAAATGACATTCCCCCATTGAATCTAAAAATTTATACAAGTACCATATACTAAATGAGTGTGGAGAAAATGCTTTTAAAGCATGCACCCACCAAATCTAATAACTATGCCAAGTGTGGAGGACATACCTCTATGATATTCCCCCATTAATATTTCCCCCCTTTGAGGTGAAGGAAATCTAGGAATGGGTAGTTACCTCACCTCAAAAGGATAATATAGTTGTATAATATGTGAATGTAACCATGTAACATGTAGAAGTGAACATGTCTAGGTAGATGTATCATTGAAATGCATATAACCAATGTGATCACATGTAGACCTAATATGCATGATAAATATCATTGAAACATCTAGATAGTAACAATATAAGATCAAAAATAAAACAATCACACACACACACAATAACACTCTAAAGTAAGTCAAAGGATAATGGTCTAAAGATACCATAAATAAGGGGCATGTTCAAATTCTGCACAATCGAAGGGACATGACTTAGTCAAATGTCCATCAAATAAATAATGACATATTCAAATGTATATACAAAAAACAATGACATATTCAAAATTCAATGAAATTATATATAGGCATTGGAGCTACAATCAAAAGACCATATTCAAATGCTTGAACAAGGAATACAAAAGCAAGGCAAAACACTCAAGTAAGTGCATAAATTAAAGCATAAACAACCAACATAAATATGTCATAGTAGCCCATGGATATAATATTTTAGGAAAACTAATGTCAAGTTTATATCATATCAATAACCCTCTGTAAGATGTAATAATTGATAATAGGCATGTGTAAGTATATATGTAAGCTGAAACATGATAATGTAGAGCGATCATCAAATCATATAACCTATGTGTATCAAGATCAAAGAAGTGGATGCCCCCAATGTCCATATGACATGAATATAAGGAAGGCCTAACATCCAAAATAAGAATGTATCATTTGTCTATGTATTCTTATATCACACTCAAGTATAAGTGTGACACATATGTGTACATAGGAGTAATTGAGTATGCCATCCACCAAAATAGAACTAACACATAGATGCCAAGGAGCTAATAGAACATGTGATTTTTAAAATTTTGTTTTGGATTTTTGAATGTTTTTAATTTTTTAAGAGGATAGATCATCTTATGATGTCATCCAATGGATGGTCATAGATATCTCCCCACTGTGAATCTAGTGTAATACCCTATTTACACTATCGAGGAGGATGTATAGGTGTAATATCTATCACTATGGTATCAATGGTGTTATGAATATGTATAATAATAATTTATGGTCATGAATAAATAGTAGGAGTAAAATGAGAAGGGTTTATTGTAGCCTATCAGTGAGTGCTTATTTGTTTCTTTGGTATAACTATAGTATGTAAATTTTAAGGTGCTCTAGATATTTGAACATGGTGTGTAGTAGAATATTAGGATTATATGGAATCCATTGTGTCTCTAGTGTAATGGTCTCTCAATTACTTGATGCCTAGTAAAGGGGATTACCTATTTCTTACCTTTTTATGGATAATTAGCCTAAGTAGGCTTGATAGCTAGTTGTCTAGGTATACGTTTATTTTGTTTAAAAGGATGCTCATATAAAATTATGGAAATTATAATTACCCAAATGGCATGAATGTATTTAACACACCCATGAATTATAGAAGGTACTACTCAAAGAGTGTGTATCCAAAGTCTTCCAAATAATTTATTAAATATGCATGTGGAGGGAATAACTAATAAGGTCATAACCATGTGTGCAAGACCAAACTGTAAATGTAGGGAAATCTCACCAATAACCTTTTAGTAGGTCCCATCGAATGCTTGAACTGATATAGTAGAGGGGTATAAATCATGATGAGTATAACCTAAGCACATAAGTAATGTCATGGTGAAAAAAAATTATTGCACCATTATCAATCATAACACTATGTATGGGGTGTTTTTCAAGGTATGATCAAATGAATAGAGAATGAATATCATAGTCATCATCCTTGATTTCACTATCATTAAAGGAAATATAAGTTTTATAAACCATAAAAGGTATATGTCACATGTAAGTACCACTAATCCCATCTCATGTATGCCCATAGTGTGGTGGAGAAGGATGTGCATTATATTCCATTTAGAGTTTTGGTTCCTTCTTATAATAGTCTTGTAAATGATTGTTTAATATTTTATGTTTTTGGTGATCACCAAATTGTGAACCTAATTATTTTGGAGATCCTCAAATGTAATCTTTTGGTAATCAATAAGATCTTAGATATTGTGCATCAAGGTAAAACATTTACCCATAGAATGTCTTGGTCTTTGATGATAATCACAATAAGCATTAGTATCATATCCTTTAGGTAAAGGTCAACTCATGTCAACCTCAATAGTATGAAGGAGAGATATAATTTATCACTATATTAATCATGGGAGTAATGAAGTTGGGGACTCAGGTAAATGTGTAAATTATCTCCTTGGTGTATTAGATAAGACAATCCAATTAGGCTATTGTGCAACTTTGTTAACCATTCTAGTTGTTTCCTTTTTAGGCTCTGGAGGTCTCACCTTATAACTTGGTTTAATTGGTATTTTTTCCACATACTTGACCTTATTCAAAGAGATAATATTCATTTCATGGCCCATTACAACATGGCATAAGTCATTGAAAGATTTTAATTTATTAAAATCAATGGACTCATTTAAAAGAACAAGTAAACTTTACTTAAATATGTTGTGCAACTCTTTATTTTCCATAAGATTAGTCATTATGGCTAGCATTGTCTTATATTTCAAGACATATTCATTGATAAGTTCATTATTCCCTTGTTTTATTTTGGAAATTTGGGCATAGGAAACCTTTTTGTAAATGTTAATGTAAAAGTGTACTAAGAACTAGTTTTCAAGAGGTTTGAAAGATTTTATGGATTAAAGAATTAAATCATAGAACCACCTCAAATCATAGTATTTTAGGCTTCTTGGACATAATTTGGTCAAAATTTTATCATTGGAAGCATATTCAAGGCATGCCACATAAAATGTTTGAATATGTTGTTTAAGATCATCATTGCCATCATAAAATGTGAAATTAGGTGTAACAAATCTAGTTGGCAAAGGGTACAAAGAGATCTCAAGTGCAAGAGGGTTTTGCAACACATCTTGGGAATCTATAGCGTGAGGGGATTTTGGATATTTTTGTTCAATGTTTATAATATTGTCTTCCAATTTTTTTATAACTTGAAGGATGATTGAACTATAGGCCCAATGGGATTTAAATTATCAAGTTGAGTAGTCACCAAAGGGGATGAAAACATGTTTTGAGTAGTAATAGGCATTGAAATAGATATTTATATTAAAACAACTAGTAAATCCAAAATAGATGTATCAATAGTAATTTTAGGGAACAAATATTTAAACACATAATTTATGGCCCCACTAGATGTATTTATTTATAATGTGTTCAAGGGAAGGGATGTTTCCACATTAGATTTGTAATTTTTTTCTTCGTGTATAGTTTTTAATATATCATCAATATCTTAAAGGTTTTATCAAATGGGCTCATGAAATAATTTAATTACATGCACTTTACCATGGTCTATTTTCTCATTTTCATTTGTTTCATTGTTTTCATTATCATAATCTTTTATATGATAACCTTATCAGCTTTTTTTTGTTGTTAACAGGGGTATCATCATGATCCAAGGTATGAGATCCCTCATTAGTTTGAGACACCTTATATGGTTGGAGGGGAAGATCAATATGTTCAATAGACACACCTCCCAATCTATGGATACACCTAGATTTCATGAAAAATAGTAAAAATAGGAAATTAAAAAGTACAACAATCTAAAACCATGACTAGTTTAAAACCCTAAGAATAAAAAAAAATTGCATTCACATGAATTGGGTTAACCAAAGGTTTAACCCTAAAATTATCTAGATTTGGGTTATCTAGATGTTAAATGGGTATATAAAAATGAAATGGCATAAGGGTGATAATCATATTTATAGTCAGCTAATTAGGTGCTAAACTTAGATATAAGCATACACTAAATTTATTGTGCCGAGATAGTCTAAATATGGAAAGTAAAACTATGTTGGATATAAAAATGATAAATAAGTGAATTATTTATCTTATTTTTATGTTAATGTAATTCTCAATCTAGAATAGGTGGAAATCAAGTGGGAATATAATATTAGAACAATTGATAGATTCCTATTTTTGATGCTTCTAGTTTTTTGGATAACAACATCAACCGAAGATGATTATGTTGACACTATTATCTAAGTTTGATGTTATTATTCTATATATAATATTTATTAAAACATGATATGACCACCTAGATAATTTTTGGTTTTCTTTTGCCTTTGCTCTAGTGCATTCAGATTTGGGTCATGGATTATCACTCCTTATGAAACAATAAAACCCTAGTTTGCCATCTTCGTAGTGAATTTGGGGGGAAATGGGTTAGTGGACATATGGTGTTGAGCTAACCCAAAGACCCCTCTATTAGTGGGTACTACCTACATATCCAATACTTTGAAAAAGGCCTCAAATGTATGGATTGTGTGTGAATCATACAATATATGCAAATTAAGTACAACAGTGACTTAGATTATAACTTAGAAAATTGGTCTCTTGGGCTACTCCTTTATTAATTCAAACCTATAGATTTTTATCCCTTCTATTGGTATGTAGATAGGAATAAATAAGAAAAATTTTGATTAATTAAATGTTCTTTGGTCTTTTTAGAGGTATTCAGAGGCCTCTAATGAATGAGGATTGGTTTTATATTTATATCAATCCTTTTAGAGTAATAACTTATATTAAAGCACTTAGGTCAACCATTAGTAAATGTTTCATTTACAAATTAGATGACTTTAGGGCACTATACACTAGTATCTAGATAGGACATTAATGTCAACGTTACTGTCTATCTTGGATGTTAGTGTCTAGGGAGTAAGAAAGTAGATATAGGTTTAGAACTTGAATAGATGGAATACATATACATTTTAAGAATTATAGGAAAGATATAAGACTTGGGTCATCAATATAATACTGGTCAAACTAATATATATAGGCTAAGGGGTACAAAGATCAAGTATATGTGAGACTTATGGAAGTGAGAAAGTTAAAGAATTGAGAGGAACAACCAAGGTTTAATTTTTTCAAGTGTACAAGACTGAGGTGTTATATAATCATAAAATATACTCTACATTATGCATTATCAATAAGGTCTTGGATCTTGTGTTTTAATGTATAACATCTATTTTTAGAATGCTCAGGGCCTTGATGATAGTCAAAATATGCATTAGCATCATATCCTTTTGGTAGAGGTCGAATCATACCAATATCTATAAATAGAAGGAGAGATATGAGATGACACTCCACAAACTTATTAAGTATCAAATTTGGAGACTCAAGCAAAATTATCTCTTAGGTGCATTAGATAAGATGAGGTGATTGGGTTGTTATGACACTCCATTAACTATTATGGTTGCTTCATTTTTAGGTTTTGTAGGTTTAACCTTATAGCTTACTTTGATATAAAACTTGGTATAATATCTATTCAATGTGTTTTATACATACTTAATCTTGTTCAAGGAAATAATTTTTGTTTTCTGATCTTAGACAATATGGCATAAGTCATCAAAAGATTTAAACTTATTGAAAACAATGGCCTTATGTAATGCGGCAAGCAAACTTTCCTTAAAGATATCTTTAAGATATTTATTTTCCATTAAATTTGTCATCTTGTCTAACATTATTTTATACCTCAAGACATATTCATTTATAGGTTCATTGGTTCCTTGTTTTAACTTATCAAATTACACATATGACATATTTTTAGTGATGTTGATTGAGAAATGTTCTAAAAACTTATCCACTATGGGTTTGAATGCTTTCATTGATTGGATCTGTAAGCAATAATACCATATTAAATCATAGTAATTTAGGCTCCTTAGAAATAATTTGGTAAAAAAATTATCATTTGAAGAATAATCAAGGCATGTCACATAGAAAGATCAAAGAAGTTGTTTAGGGTCACCCTTGCCATCATAAAATGTGAACTTGGGTGCAACAAAACTAGTTATAAAAAGATGCAAAGATATCTCAGGTGCTAGAGGATTATGTAATAAATATTATGAATAAATATAAAAAAATTATTTCAAATCATTTTGTTCAATCTTGGTAACCTTAGCTTCCAATTTTTTTATAACTTAGAGAAGAGTTTGCATTGTAGACCCATTATGATCAAGATTGAATACTTGATAAGTGACCAAGGGGGATGAAAACACCATTGGCGTTGGTGTAGGAATTGAAATAATAAATTTATTTGAAGTATTAATTATTCCCGTGGAGTATGTAATGACAATTTGTCCATATAAGGGTTCACCATTATTGTATGTGGATGTACTAGCCTTATCATGGTTATTGATTTCTTATTGGGTAAAATGTAAGAACACATTAATCAATTATTTATTTGTATTTAAATGATTCACTAAGGATTATATATATCCAATTTAAAAATGATATTTTTTAACATTTTCCATGCTTTATAAATTCAAATACATTTTCCAAATAAAATTGAACATAAATCTACAGATTAGTAAAATAAGAAACCTTAGAAAATTAAAAATCCGAGAGCAAGCTACGAGATGTGATGTAGGTGCATGAGCATGGAAGGGTCATTTTTGTAATTTTTATATAATTTTGGTAGTTATTAAGGTTATATCATATTATTTGTTTTTATTATAGGTGTTATAATAGTTATATTTCTAAGAATTAGTCATTTTAGTGTATTTCTTAGTTTCCTAATTTATTTTAAGTATTAATTATTCCCATGGAGTATGTAATGACAATTTGTCCATATAAGGGTTCACCATTATTGTATGTGGATGTACTAGCCTTATCATGGTTATTGATTTCTTATTGGGTAAAATTTAAGAATACATTAATAAATTCTTTATTTGTATTTAAATGATTGACTAAGGATTATATATATCCAATTTTAAAATGATATTTTTTAACATTTTCCATGTTTTATAAATTCAAATACATTTTCCAAATAAAATTGAACATAAATCTAGAGATTACTAAAACAAGAAACCTTAGAAAATTAAAAATCCTAGAGCAAGCTACGAGATGTGATGTAGGTGCATGAGCATGGAAGGGTCATTTTTGTAATTTTTATATAATTTTGGTGTTAATTAAAGTTATATCATATTATTTGTTTTTATTATAGGTGTTATAATAGTTAGATTTCTAAGAATTAGTCATTTTGGTGTATTTCTTAGTTTCTTAATTTATTTGAAGTATTAATTATTCCCATGGAGTATGTAATGACAATTTGTCCATATAAGGGTTCACCATTATTGTATGTGGATGTATTAGCCTTATCATGGTTATTGATTTCTTATTGGGTAAAATGTAAGAACACATTAATCAATTCTTTATTTGTATTTAAATGATTCACTAAGGATTATATATATCCAATTTAAAAATGATATTTTTTAACATTTTCCATGTTTCATAAATTCAAATACATTTTCCAAATAAAATTTAACATAAATCTATAGATTACTAAAATAAGAAACCTTAGAAAATTAAAAATCCTAGAGCAAGCTACGAGATGTGATGTAGGTGCATGAGCATGGAAGGGTCATTTTTGTAATTTTTATATAATTTTGGTAGTAATTAAGGTTATATCATATTTATTTATTTTATTATAGGTGTTATAATAGTTATATTTCTAAGAATTAGTCATTTTGGTGTATTTCTTAGTTTCTTGCCAAAATGGACATTTGAATTTTGTAATTATTTTCGAGTGTTCCTTGAAATTTTATTATATTTTAGTGCATCAAAAGGGTCATGATATTTATTTTATGGGTAAAATAATTTATTAGGACTTGTATTATATAAACTCCAATTCCTTAATTCATGATTAGTCATGTAAACCTCGATTGAAGTTAAGAGTTTATGTTGAATTTATGAATTGGTTGGACAGTTTAAGAAAATTGAGTGTTGGAGTGAATAATGGAGAATTAGGAGAGAATATATGTGGGAATAATTGTATTATAAAATAATATAAATATATTAAAATTAAAATAATTCAATATTTTAATAAAAGAAGATAAAGAAGTCTATAAAAATAGGAAGAAGACAGGGTTGTATGATGTTTGCACTTAAAAATCAATAAAAGATTATGTTATTGAGAGCTATATTGAAATTTTTTATCTTAAATTACATTTAATTTAGTATATTTTTTTTTTAAATCACATTCATTAATTTTAAAGGATACTTTTTGTGTTATATGTGATAAAACATAGTATAGGCTATTATAATATGTAAAACAAGGTTTGACAGTTTAAAAAGAACCATTTTATTCACATTTGGAGATTTCTCAAGCACTAAATAAAGTTTAAATAATATTAATTTATTATAAAATACCATATATAGGTGAAATAAGTTAAAAATAATCACTAAAATTCAAATTATGCCTTTTTGTTAGCTCTCACCCAGTGTACAAGCCTGTAGTCCTAAAAGCTAGGGTTTTGAAAGAAAAAGCTCCATAAAAAGAATTTGAAGTCCTAAAAATTTATGAAAATTCATTTATTTAAGTAATAGGTTTTTTTTGATATATTTAAGTGGTTTTAATGTTTTATATAACCTATAAAATAAAATATTAGCGATTCTCAGTCAGCAGGCCTAGTTGAAGTGCTAGTAAACCCTTGTTTTGCATTTTTTTTGCATTTCAAGATTAGTTAAAAGAATAAAGTGGGTTTATTGAGTTTTAAAAAAAATATTTTAAATTTAAAAACATTTTTTTGATAAATAAAATCATTTTTTGAGTTCAAGTTACAATTAATAAGGCTTATAGGCCTAGTTGTCTACAAACCCCTATTTTTACATACATTAAAATTTTAAGCAAATATAAATACAAAGATCAATTAAACAAGTTGAAATAATAGTATATGAATATGATAAATTATTTTAAAGCATAATAAATCCTTGTTTCTCATTTTTTTGTCAATTATGATTGTAGGCCTATTGTTCTATTTGAAGAAGGTTGCAAGTAAACTCTCCTTATATCCATCACCATCATTTTTGGTATCAGAGCATAGAAGTTACCTAAGAAAGAAAGATAAATAAAGGTTTGGTTTTACTTCAGAGGTTACCTAATAATAAATATCTCATTGAGAAAATTGAAGAGCAGGTTGTGAAAAAGAAAGTGCAAGAATGACACTTAGAGGAGTAGCCAGAGGTGGTGCTAGAGAATTTCAAAGAAGATAGCCAAAATATGATTTATTAGAGGAGATAATAAATTTTTAGGCACATTTATATGAAATATAAGTCACTCAAATAATAGGTTCTCATAAAGGTGATGTAATTAAAGGAGAGGAAGAACAACTAGAAGAAGTGGCAGAGTAAGAAGATGAAGAGAGAATAGAAGAAAGACTCTTGAAAGCAGTCATAGGAATAGGTTCAAAGCCCAAATTAGAAAGTTTCCATGTATGAAGGAAGCTTAAATGTGTAATATATATAGTTTATTATACTAATGCAATGGATAATTACTTCAAGTATGAGGAATTAATTGATGATAAAAGAGTCAAGTTTATCTACATCAAATTAAAAGGGTTGGCAACACTTTGATGGGATGGAGTTAAAGATGAGAGGAGAAGAAAAGGCAAACAAAAGATAAATATTTGGGATAGACTGGTAGCCAAGATGAATTCCAAATTCATGCCAAGGGAATATCAAACACAATTATTTAAGATACTTCAAAACTTAAGGCAAAAGGAAATGAATGTGAAAGATTATACAGAAGAATTCTACAAATGGCCAATTAGAGTACATCACATAGAAGAGGATGTGGAAAAGGTGGAAAGGTATGTCAATGGTATAAGATTTAATATTAAATCAATATTTTATCTTGAATATCATTTGATTAAGAATACCATTTGGCACTCAAGTTAGAAGAAAAACTATCTAGAAAGCAATTTCAACATTCCAGGGGAAGAAGCAACAATTTCAAAGGTATAGGAAAGTAGGATGTGAAAATTTAGTTGCAAGAACATAATGAGGAAACAATAAATTTTAATTATCTAGGTCAAAATATAAGATAAGTCTACTCATATAAAATAATAAGGCCATATTCATGAGACAAAGAAGAAGGCTTTTGGGGAAATTGTTTTCAATGTATTAAATATGTAAGCCATAGATCTTATGAATGCCCAGAGTATCTATAAACAATCCATAGTAATCAAGTGATGCAAACTGAAAAAGATGAGATTTTAAGATCAAATTATGAATATGAGGTGAGAGAATATTTGTTGATGAATAAGGTATTATTCAAGCCAAACAAGGAGGTCAAATAACCAGTCTAAAGGAAGACCTTATTTAGAACTGCTTGCAAGTCCAAAGTAAGTGATACAAAATGATCATTGATAGTGATAGTACAAATAATTTGGTTTCTTTTGAAATGGTTGAAAAACTATGATTTAATATATTAACACACCCCACTCCTTATAAGGTTTAATGGTTATAAAAATGACACCAAATCTTGGTAAATGAGTAATGCAAGGTTTAATTTCAGATAGGCAGCTATAAAGATGAAGTGTTATGTGACATTACACCCATGGATGTGTGCCATGTCTTATTGGGAAAACCTTGGAATTTTGAAAAGAGAGCCATAAATTATAGAAAGAATAATACCTACACTTTTGATAAGGATAGCAAAAGACATATTTTGACACCATTGAAGGAGGAAAGTACAATAATAGAGAATAGTATTAAAGTGTTATTGATGAGTGAAAAAGAGTTCTTGCATTTGTAGAAGGTTAAGGAAGATTAATTGGATGATATGGTGTATAAAATGGCTTTTGAAATTTTAGATGAGGAGCCATTGCTAGTCCATTATTACAAGGAACATGTGAATGAATAAAAATAGGTTATGCAATTTCCATATGAAGATTCTAAAACTGGTTTTAAAAATAATGAGAATAAATAATGTTGTGAGTAGTCTATGAAAGAAGAGATAGATGTTTGGTATCATAAAATGGCATCTTATATGAAAGAGAAGATAAATAAAATGAACCAAGAAAAGGTAAGCAAATATACAACTCCAATAACTATAACTTTAGTAATAAGTATTGATTTGAGTCATGAATGTGAAGATTTAGGAAAAGATAAATAGGAAATTAAAAAGCATGTTGAGGTTAAGAATAACTAAGACACCATAGGTAATATAAGTGAAGATAAGGAAACTAAAAAATGGATTTAATATGGAAAAGGAAAATAAGGAAATAAAGAAACAAGAATTTCATATGAAGGAGGATAAAGTGGCACCAAAAGAACCTGAAGTTCAAGTGGAGAAAGAGAAGTCCATTAAAGAGCTAAAATTTTACTTGGAATAAGAGAAGGTGAATATTAAAGGTATATATATTGATAATAATGTTCATCTTGGTGGAAATGAGAATGAGATAATTTGTACAAATTGAAAATAAAGTGTGTTTAAAGATCAACCAGACAATAAAGCTAAAATGAATATAGATGAAGATAAGGAAATAGTTGATAAGGAACATTAAAGATATTATAGTGTGATTGGAAATAATGAACAACATGATAGAAGTGAATAAGATTTTAAGATACCTCAAAGGCCTGATGTAGTGGATGAAAAAGTGTTTTTGGGAGCTTTTTCTTCCCTTAATATGTTTGTTTCATGTGCAGGTACAACAATGTAAAACATAGCCAAGAAGAGCCATAAGTGTGGTTCAATTGAACATGTTATTATGTATAAGAAGTAAATTAAATAGGACATACAATAATAAGGTCATTTTTATTAGCTATATCATTATTGAAAAACTAATGAGCAGGAGCTCATGACCAATTATTGCTCTTTGAGAGTCTAATGTAGGTATATGAGCATGGGAGGATCATTTTTGTAATTTTTGTATAATTTTGGTGTTGTGTATGGTTAGATAGTATTATTTGGTAATATTATAGGTGTTATATTATTTATATTTCCAATAATTAGTCATTTTGGTGTATTTCCTATTTTCCTACCAAAATGAACATTTGAATTTTATAACTAGCTTTGAGTGTTTCTTGAGATTTTCTTATCTTTTAGTGCATCAAAAGGGTCATGATATTCATGGTATGGGTAAAATAAATTATTATGACTTGTATTATATTAACTAAAATTACTTAACTCATGATTAATCATGTAAATCTCAATTGAAGTTAAGAGTTTGTGTTGAGTTTATTAGTTGGTTGGGTAGTTTGAGAGAATTAAGGAGTGTCAGAGTAAAGAATGGAGAATTAGGAGAGAAGGTACATGGGAATAAAGGTATGAGAAAATAATATAAATATATTAAAATGAAACTAATTCAATATTTGAATAAAATAAGAGAAAGAAGTCTATAAAAATAGGAAGAAGATAGAGTTGTATGATATTTGCACTTAAAAATCAATAAAAGATTGTCTTATTGAACTCTATATTGAGATTTTCCATCTTAAATTACATTTAAGCTAGTATTTTTTTGTTTTAGATAACTTTAATTTATTTTCAAGGGTACTTTTGTGTGTTAAATGTGATAAAACATAGTACATGCTATTATAATCTATAAAATAGGTTTTATAGTTTAAAAAGAACCATTTTCTTCATGTTTGGAGATTATTCAAGCACTAAATAAAGTTAAAAAAGAGTATTTTAGTTGGATAGACCATATACAGGTGAAATAAGTGAAAAATAATTATTAAAATTCAAATGAGACCTTTTAATATGCTCTTGGCCAATGTGCAGGCCTATAGGCCTAAAAACTAGGGTTTTGAAATAAAAACCTCAATAAAAATAAAATGATCAATTAAAAATTTATTAAAGTTTGTATATAGAAGGAAGAGGTTTTTTTTTAATATATTTAAGTATTTTTAAGGTTTTTTAGCACCTATAGAATAAAATATTAATGATTCTCATCAGCAAGCCTTGTTGAAGGGCTAATAAACCCATGTTTTACATTTTTCTTGCATTTCAAGACTGGTTAAAATAAGAAAGTGGGTAAATCAAATTGAAACAACATTATTTGAAGGTCAAAAAGGTTTTGGTGATAATTAAACTCCTTTTTGGAGGTCAAGTTACATTTAATAAGGTTTATAGACCTAGTTGTCTACAAAACCCTATTTTTACATACATTGGAGTTTTAAGAAAATATAAAGACAAAGATCAATTGGACAAGTTAAAATAATAGTATATGAATGTGATAGAGTATTTCAAGAATAATAAACCATTATCACTATTTTTTTCTCAATTAGTCTTGTAGGCCTATTATTTTCTTTAAAGAAGGTTGCAATTAGACTCTCCTTATATACATCACCATCAAGATGCATGGAAAGACATAGTGATTGGGTTTACCAAATATTTAACCCTAAATTTAAAAGTGAAGATAAGGTTAATAATATATAATTATATTAACTAGAAGGGTGATAAATGAATCTATAGTAGACCGATTAATTAAAAACTTAGATAAATGAATATTCTAAATTATAAAACTAAGATATGCCAAATATAAAAAGTACCAAATTTTAAAGATGTTCAATTGATTATAATACCAAATAAAAATTATACTTATCTGGGTTTATTGTGTGAAAATATATTTGGGTTGGACACATGCAGAAGTGTGTAAGATAAAATTTTTGAGATAATCATAAGATTTTATAAATAATGTTTCTAGATCCTTAAACACTACCATTGACCTTGGGACACTACCATCAAGGCCACTATCCATGACATGGTGCTATTGTCTAGTATAAAATATGTGTTGGATTACAATGGGACCAACTTCACTATTTTTGGTTTTATGTCACCTTTTTATTTGTCTTTAGATCTAGAATATTTGTTGTCACTTTATTACTATTGATCAAACCCTAGTTCCTCACCCTTCTTTACCCTTAGAATGAGTTTATCCATAAATGGGTTACTGGACTCACAACATCAAAATCACCTCAAATACCCCTCTATCAGTGAGCACTACATATTATTTAACACTAAAATCCTATATTATGGAATATAGGGTTAAATGGGATAGAGATAGCCTAATGGTATAAAGGTTATAAACTATCTCTATAGTAGGCCAATAAAATGATAAACTTGAATATAACATATGCTAAATTTATTAGACTGAGCTAGGCTAAAATATTAATTACAACTATACTAGATATGGAAATGACAAAGAAATAATGTACTTATCTAGTTCTGATGCTAACATATTTCTAGATCTAGAACAGGTAGTAAGGATATTGGAAGAGGATTTTGGAATAGTCACCAAATTATGGATTGATTGCTTATACATCCATAGACACTAGCATCAACTTAAGATGGTTACATCAACACCACTGTCTGAACCAGACATAGGTGTTATATACAAAATATCTATTGTAAAAGGATACAACCACCTAGATGCTTCTTGATTTGTCTTTGCCTTCACTCGGATGCATTTATATCTAGTTTATAGACTATCATTCCTCATGATATTACAAAATCCTAATTATTTATCTTTATAGTGGCCTTAGAAAAAATTATTTAGTGGACACACAATTTTGATTTAATTCCAAAGACCCCTCGATCAATGAGCACTACCTACATAACTAATACTCTGAATAAGGCCTCAGACTAGTGTAGTTATCCTCTATGTGTTGGTTTTTGTGTGAATCATGTAATATATAAAAATCAAGTAAAATAGTGACCTAGCTTGTAACTTATAAAATTAGGCTCTTAATAAGCTCCTTTAGTACTTTAAACCTATGTATGTGATGTTCCTATGACTGATATGAGACTAGGAAAAATAGGAAATCTTTGCTTTATTGAGTGCTTGATTGAATGCTTTGATAAGTTGCATTGGTATATGCGAGGTTGTAGGTGAGAAATGAATGAGGAGTGATTGTGAATATATACCAATCCTATAAATAAATATATCATATTAAATCACTTAGGATGATCATTAAGATAAATTTAATTTATAAATTATATGACTTTATGGGGCATTAGACACTTGCATCAGGGTAGGACACTTGTATCGACGTAGATGTTTATTCAAGATGCTAGTGTCTAGGGAATAGGAAAGTAGGTATAGGTTTAGAACTTGAAGAGACGTAAGATAAGTACATTTTAAGTATTATAGGAAAGATAGAAGGTTTGGGTCATCAACATAAGATTGGTCAAACCAAGATATAGGCCAAGGGCATAAGATAGAGAAAATGTGAGACTTTTAAAAGTTGGAAAAGCTTAGAACTAAAAGGAATAACTAAGGTCTGAGTTTGCCAAATGTATAAGACTAAGGCATTATATAATCCATAAATATCATCTACATTTCCCCCCTTTAATCTAGTAATGAAATTTATGTTTTAAAAGAGAATAAATATGTACCTAGATTTGTATAACACATCTTGACTTTACTTGAGTCCAACTTGAGTGCTTTGTTGGTGACTAACCTACAATAAATAGCATGTTATAGTACATAATCAATACATATAATATGAAATTGAAATCATTTGAAATGATTAGAATTAAAAGAGTAAGGTTTAGGTGTAAAATTTTTTATTGATGAAACTACCTTGTCTATTATATATAATTATGAATCACTAAAACTAAGATTAGGACAAATATATAAATCTATAAAGTGCATATATCTAAAGAGATAGAGAGAGATTGGAAGGCACATGCCCCCAACTTTGGAGAAAAGGTGATTTTCCACCTGACAGTTGATATTAGCTCAATCATATAACCAAAACATACTTATAACTTGGTGAGCATGAGTGAACCAATTCAACTCATACTATCAATGTAACAAATCCATTGGGTTTTACTAGAATAGGGTAAAAATAATAATAATTACACAAATTCAACTAACATATTTCATCATGATGAAACCTACAAAAGTGATCTTTAACTAAATACATTATTTTTAGTTAAACTTATAAAGGTCTATAGCTAATTCATTTATCCAATGATCACCACAATGACAATATAAAGATTAGCTATAATTTTGAATAAACAAATAAAGAATGCATTAATTCATAAATGTAATATTAAAAATTTAGTCATGGTTGATACAACATTATAGCCACTTTTATAAATATACATATGAATAAAAATTATAGTTCATAAATAATAAATGTCTCAATAGTAATAATACAATGATACAAAGCTCCATGAAGCATGAATCTCAATGAAATTGAAGTATCCAGAAGTAAACTCAAGTGTAGTCTCTAATGTAGTACTGTTGTGAGGAGGGAGAGCATCATCTGAGTGATTTTTTACATAATTCATGGATAATTGATCCCCTGTACTATCTCCAAATAATGTAATGGACCTCCCTTCGTAGATGTGTAGATAATGATGGTGTGAGAATCTAGAGTGACAAACTAAAACCCATGTGTGTAAGATAACTAATACATGATGTATACCATAAAAAAATTCATTATAACATGATATCATACACACATGTAAACTAAATCAAACACATGAAATGACAATGTTTAACTATAAATATTACTTGAGCCAAAGTTTTCATATAGTTATTGATCTCTAGGATCAGTCAATTTCATATGACTACACCTCATCTAAGCATTAGTTGCACTAAGTGAGTGAAATCCATCACCCTACTTATTTAGGGTAATTAATGTGAGACTTGGTTATATATATATATAAACCAATATATTCATCAAGAATATTCCCTAATAACAAATGTAAAATGTGTTAAATATGGGAATATCAAATACATACATTTAATCCATCAAATTTAATGTAATGAATCTTACAACATCTAATTTATTGTAGAATAATAAACAAAATTCATAAACAGTCCTCAATAGAATCATACCATCTGAGTAAGAAACATATCTAGACATCAAGTTATTGAATAATAACATGTAACTCAAAATGTTATTTCATGCATCTAACATAACATTAATCAATAGCTTATTTATTTGTTCCATATTTCACAAATATAAAAATAAGCTAATCATATAACAATATATAATATGATTAATATTTATTATTTTAGATAACTTATATTTAATGCTTCAACAAAACATTAAATACATAACAAAGCACCAATAATACTTTGCTAAATCATATAATTTTTTTAAGCATTATTCCAAATATGTAAATCCATACGGGGTATACTTCAACTTAGATTTTCAATCCACAAATCATCTATATTTTGTGTATTTATTTACATATTTATGCTTAACTAAATTTTATACTAATTATATCAATAACTATCATATACATGATTGGATACAATATACCTCAAATGGATAAAGTTTTGTCCATAATCTGAGGTATCACATATCACTGTGTAGTTAATTTATCACTATACAATTTCTTTCCAAATTAAATAAAAACCATCAATGAAATCAATTGTGTTTTGTTTAATCAAACTTAGTGGTCATAACTAACTCACAATCATAACTAACTCAATCGACTGTGTTATATAGTCTCAGTAATTTGACAACATAATTTAATGAATTTGAAACCTTCCAACATTCTTCAAACTCACACTATTTAGGTCTTTAATAACAAAGGTATATAGTCCTATATTCAGTTGATCATAATATCAAAAATATATAATGTTGTTACAAAATACTCTAATAAGCTAGTAACCTAACCTTTATTTTAAGAAAAATCTATACACTCTAATCATCTCTGAATTACCAATTCATTTCCAATTTTTGTTACCAAAACTTTAACTAAGTAAATCCACTGTGTTCTAACCTTAAAAAAATGACATGCTACACTTAATATCACAAGGTTTGATTTTCATACAATTTTTGATATGCATAGCTATATGCATTTAAATATACAATTGACACATAGCCTTATATAATTTAGCTTATTTAACTTTGTAACCAGCCCTCAAAAACATGATGTTGTCTACACTTTTAGAAAATACAATAGGTAATGAGAAGTCATTCTAGGATCTTAATATAATTAAGATAATTTATATTTTATTTTATTAAATAAATAACCAATCGACTTCTTAGTATATATGTCAATCTTAAATTGATTCATAGTCATATATATCAAATGATACAATCCTTGAGTTGTATATTTTATTTGTGTGTGTGTGTGTGTGTGTGTGTGTGTGTGTGTGTGTGTGTGTGTGTGTGTGTGTTTGTGTGTGTGTGTGTGTGTGTGTGTGTGTGTGTTAGGTCATTAAAGTCTTGTATGATGTATATACATATCTATGTATATGTATATTTATCATTTAGATAAAACATATAAATGAAATAAAATCAAATTTCATTATATTCTTCCCAACAACATTATACATAGTCGAACCCTATTTTGTGTTTAATTTTTAACCTAAGCTAATAATTCTTTACTCAAATCAACATTTTAATAATGAAGGGAATAGTTCAAAACATTTTCAAATAACTAGAATCAGTTAAATAACCCCAGTGGAGATTTTTCTTGGTCAATGAACCTAGGGTTTAACTTCGATCCAATAAATTACATAGACAAATTTTCATTATAAATTTCAAGACTTATAATGCACACAAAACTCTAAAATAATTCTACCTCAAAATATAATTTACCCACCTGGTTATTCATGGAAACTAAATTTAGTTTTCAAGCCAAACCTAGGGCTTTTTAAATTTGATTCAAGTATACATATACAAAATTCTTCTACGTATTTTTTAAGATATGGCTAGAACATAAATCCTAAGCCATTCCACCTAGGGCTTACTGGGTTATATGTTTGGTTTTATGAATAGTTGAGCCATCCACAAGGTTGAATATTTAACCTATTTAATAATTTCAATAAAAATGAAATAAACTAAAACCCCCAAAATAATATTTACCAGATGCTTCATAATATATTAATAAATTTTAAAATAGAACCAACCTGGTAATAAAATCCCAAATGATAATATTTATAATCTTTCTCCAAATTTATCCAACCTATTTCCTTATTCTTACTCTGTCGTGTTGATTTGTGTCCTGCTACTCCTTCCTTCTCTTCCTTATAACCTTATGCATGCCACCAAAACCCCTAAACTTCTTGAAAAAATAATGACCAAATCGATGCATGCAACAAACATTAACAAAACTAACAGTCACAACATAATTCCTTATGCAAAAATCCTTAAAACTCAATGATTATTTGCATAATAGCTTTTTATATAAAGTTAATGACCAATTTAACCTTAACATCCTGAATGTTCTATGATTAAACAATATAATAAAAATTGTAATTCCCTTTGAAATTATGCATGCACAATGACTTCACCTATTAACCAAGCAAACTGACTTTCACCGAACCCTATAAACTATAATTATTAATAATGAGTCCAATAAAATTAATAAAAGTCATCCAATTATTATAATTCCAAAGTCAATGTCAATATATCATAAGGCTATACAAAAATGCCATTGACTAACACAATATTCATTAAGTAATGAAATCATTGTAATTAACTTAGCATAGGATTATTAACAAATATAATAATGTCATCCATAATCCTTAACAAAGAAACTCCAATTTATTAATGATTAACATTAGGTTATTTAATTATTATAAACATTAATAATCTTCTAAACATGATATATAACATGAAATCTCAACACACAAATCAAACTTGGCAATAGAGTTCATCATATTCATTATTAACGTATTAAGACATGACATTTTTGAAGAAACTCATATACATCCATAGACACTAGCAAGTAATGTTAAAACATAAAAAAAAATCATTTATTTTTTAAAGCAGCATCATAATTGAAATAGACTACTTACGACAATCATAAGTGAAATAATAAAACTAGTTTAACATGAACATCATGTATAAATCAAGATCACAACAAAAATATATCAAAAATCAAAGATATACTAATGCTATATAAAATAAACACTAATCAAAACATATTAATCTACTTATGGCATGTGTGTGGGTTTCTAGTTCTTCAAGTTATCATCCCCTAACGCCTCCATATACACCACCCTCTTTGATGGTGCCCTCTCTCTGTCACAGTCTAAGAGATGGATCTATCCTAAATCCACCTCAAAACAATGAACGTAGTTAGCCCGAAACATATAAAATCCATAAAATAGTGTTGTAATATATTAAACAGCATGATCATCATGTACATATTATAAAAGTATAGGTAACTCCATAGCTAATCAATCATGTAAATTAAGAAACATATAATTGACCATAATCAACATATGAAATCAAGCTTAATCAAAATAGTAGTTAATCAAATAATAACCATAAAAATCCACAAATCCATAGGTTATTAGGCTTAGAGAAAAATAAGGATATGACATCTTTCCTCCTTAAAGTTGGTCATCATCCTGATGACACTTATTAAAACATAAGTTTTGAATTTAAAACATTATTTAGTATAAAATAAATTATATCCATCAATATCTCAAGTAAACAAATGTGTAAACAACCTACAAAACTCATCATAATCCTTTTAAGTGGCACTATCTTCAGAATATTAGTCATTCTGGACCTTACACTATGACACTTCTCTATTATGTAAATTAAGTTTGTGAGTGTCAATTATTTTGATTAGTTATATTATGACTACCCCAAGATCTAGAACCTGCAAAGCATTCCAATCCAAAACATGTGAAGGATTGGCAACATATTTTTCAAGATAAGACACATGGAAGACATTATGTAAAAAAGTTAGATATGGTGGAAATGTAAGCCTATACACTACAAGATTGACCACATCTAAAACCTTAAAGGGTTACATATATATAGATGAAAATTTCATTGACTTCTAAAACTTAATCGAGCATTTTTCTAGGCTTATCCCATAGAAACACTTTATCACCTACATAAAATTACCTTGTTATTTTATTTAGATCAGCATAACTTTTTTTATCTATCATTAGCCTTGACCAACCTCTACCTAATTGTCCTAACTTGTTTTTTCATTTCCAAAAGCATCTTAGGTCCACCTTTTTCTCTAACCTATCCCAAATAAATGGTATTATACATATCCTTCATATGAAGGAGGATGTTAACACTGATATTGTCCTCTAACCTATCCTCAAATAGATCCATCTTCAACACTGATTGGTATGAGTTGTTATAATCAAACTCAACCAATGGAAGGTACTCATACCACTTGTATTTTTTATCCATGCAATACATATGAAGGATATATTCTAAAAATTGGTTAACTCTCTATCTCTATCCATCAATTTCTAGGTGATAAGCAATGCTGAAATTTAACTACATACCTAGAGTTGAATTTAAAGTTAATCAAAATCTAAAAGTCATTCTTAGATCTTTATCTAAAATGATATTTTTTATAAATCCATGAAATTAGTACACCTCTTTCATAAATATTTTTCTAAGCATCATTGCATCATCTATCAAGTTGCCTAGTATGAAGTGAGCTACCTTGGTTAGTTTTCCAACTACAACCAAGATCATATCATGTTAGTTCCATTATAACAGTAACCCTTGGATAAAGTCCATGCTAATCACTTGACACTTATATTTTGGTATATCATGAGGATATAATAATCCTTCCAAATTCACATGTTAATATTGCACACACTAATACTCCAAACAACAAGACATAAAATTTGTTGCATCCTTCTTGATTATTTTCTAAAAATAGAGAGGTCTTAACTTAGACATGAGCTTGGTTACACCTAGATGTCTTAAATATGGGGTAATGTGAAAGTTTTTTAGCATTTTTTGATCCAAAACTCTGAAGCTTTGGTTGAAAGATAATTTAATAAAATAAGAAAAACACAATTGTAATAATGTTATCTCTGAGAAGAGATGTTTTATTGATCAAATTTGTAGACCCAAACATATGCCTATCTCTAAGAAGAGATGTCTCATTTCCATTTTGAGTTACATAATTATTTATACATATTTTGAAGGTATGAGGAAAATGTTTAAGGTCACCAATATTGATAGAGATAAAGTGGTTTGACTTCCATGATTTACAACAATACAAAATTTGAGAAATTACTATTTTTAGACTGCACTACCAAAATTGAAATTTGGGGTACTTCTATTTGGTTTTTAGGGTTAAAAACCCACCAATAATATCTCATTCCATATCATGGTGTTTCCCTCATTATTATCTTTCCAATGGTTCAAACGGGGAGTCAAACGGAGCTATGGTGCAAAAGTTATGGCTCCCAGAACTTCTACCACCAATTGGGGTAGAACCGTCACCTGAATTGTCACCTAAAATATTGCTCAGATCAGTCCTCCCTCCTTTAGAATCAATGTTCCCCATTGCATCAATATTTTTCATCAAGTGTGATATATGTATTTTTATTTGATTCTTGATGCATACTTGGAATGGACTTTGCTTTATGGAGTTGTGCTTTATGGAGCTATGCAGGGCCTGATTGTTCACCATTTTTGTCTGACCATTAGTCTGTGGATGAAAGGCCATGAAATTTTTAAGCTTGGTATCTATTTGCTTCTATTTTTTTGTTTTTTGTTAGTCAGGGCTGCAACATTATCCCTTTTGGATTCTTGTGGCTTGACCACCATGAGAATGAATTTCTTGGCACTAATCAGGGAGATAGATGTAGAAGGTGGTACCTCTGGTACCCTATAGCACCATGTTCCAAGAGTGAGGGTGATCCTTTGAGTTCTTAATTCATAGATGCCATGTTGATCATACATGAAGGGCTAACCAAATATTATATCACAAACATCTAGATTGACCACATCACATAATACCTCATCTTGGAAAGGTTTATTGCATATGAGAGAAGACATTGGTGGGTGACATGGAGGTTTCTTCTTAGACTCAACCATCCAATACTATATGGATTTGGCTGAGGCTTCATGGAAAAATTTAGGCTTTTCACAACATTAGTAGAGATTAAATTATTTTGACTCCCACTATCAATAATGAAATGTAGAGGCTTACCTTTCACCCATAACTTAGAGTGAAACAACCTTTCCTAATCATTTGGCCTCTTCTCATGGGTTTATGATGAAGAAATGATGGCATCGGGCTCAGCATCTACAATCTCTTCTTCATCCTCTTTGACTGTAGGGTGTGTATGAGATAGATTAATAGATGTTGAGGATTATGACTTAGAAAGCAGGGACTTGATGGCTCAACATTCTTCTTTGGAGTGCATTCTAGATTTGTGGTAATCACACCATTTCCCAGTCTTCCCTTCCTTTTGCTTCTAATTTTGGCCTCGTGTTTGACCATCTTTGTCACTTTTCCATTTTGTATGGTAACTCTTTGTATTCATTCTTCCATGCTTCTGCTCAATCTTTAATGTGAATTTGTACGCCTCACCAAAGGTTTCCAAATTGAAGAGTTCCACCTCCCCCCATATATACCATTGTAGTCCACCATGATATTTGAGAACCTTGTATTTCTCACTTTCCTAGATGCCCAATCTCATGGATAGATAATGAAAAATGTTAGTGTAATCTTGAATAGACTGTTCCTTACCTTGGCAAAGTTGTTGCCACTCTATAAACAGATCATCATATGCTCCAATGGGGTAGTATTCTTTCTTTATAGCTTCTATGAAATTTTCCTAGGTAGGTTCTACCTCAAGGCCAATATCATATGTATTGAATCTCTTCTTATACACTTCCCACCAGTTTTTGATAAGTGATGATGCTTTCAAAAGAGCAAAAGTGATCTTCTATTTATCGATGAATTTATTTATAGAAAAATAGGAAGACACTTGATCCAACCAATTTTATACTACATGAGCATTGATTTTGCCTTCAAATTTAGGGATGCCAAAATTCACCTAAACTTTGAAGGGTGTTGGGGTACTGAAAAGATGTGGGGGTGTAGATGAGGAGCCAAAATTTCCCATAAAGATTTTATAGAGAATTTGGGCAAATTATTGTAGCATATTTGCTAGCTATTGTTGGAAGGATGCATTCACCATTTCTTTGAAAAGATCAGATGTCTCAGTGTTGTCTACCATTTGAGGTCATTTGGAGTGAATAGGTGGATAGTTAAAAAGCTCTATTATTTGCCACCCAAGCTTCTTGTAGCCTAACCTCTTCTTCAAGATCATACACTCTCAAAACATTCTACTCTAATACCACTGATCTAAAACTTAGAAGCATTAGTTGAAAGATAATTCAAGAAAATAAGAACAACACAATCATAATAATGCTATCTCTAAGAAGAGATGTTTTATTGATCAAATTTGTAGACCCAAACATATGCCTATCTCTGAGAAGAGATGTCTCATTTATATTTCAAGTTACATCTTAATTTATACACATTTATAAGGTAGGAGGAGGATGTGGAAGGTCACAAATCTCAAGTGAGATTAAGTGGTTGACTTCCATGATTTACAACAATACAAAATTCAAAAAATTACTATTTTTAAAAACTTACTATTTTTAGATTGCACTACTAAAATTGAAATTTGGGGCACTTCCATTTGGTTTTTAGGGGTTAAACCCACCTATTATATCTCATTCCATCTCATGTTTTTATCCTCATTCTTATCTCTCCAATGGTTCAAATGGGGAGTCAATTAGAGCTATGGTGCAAAAGTTATGGCTCTCAGAAGTTCTACCACCAATTGGGGTAGAACTGTCACCTAAATTGTAACCTAAAATATTGCTCAAATCACTGTGCTCTTTATATTCTCTCTATTAATCACATACATCCTATCTTTATACCTTAAAATTCCATCACTCTCTAACTTTAATCCTTTATACCTATGATTTTGAGCATTTTCTAATATTGCTTTCTTGACCTAATCATAGAATTCATCTCCTAACAAGAATTTGATTACCTGATTGTAAAAATTAATCTGAATAATAACCATGGTTATGGTACCTTATATGACTTATAGTATCAATAACTTTATTCTCCTTACCCTTGATATAGTTAATATCAAAATCATAATCAGATAAGAATTTTAACCATCTTTGATGTGCATTTAGGTTTAATTGGGTGAAGATATACTTGAGTCCCAAGTTGTCATTCTTGAGCTCAAGTGGTTTCCCCAATAGATAATGCCTCTAAACTTACAATACATGCACTATTGTATCAATTTAAAAATCATGAAGGGCATAATTCACCTCATATGGCTTTAGTTTTTTAGACTCGTATGCTACAACTGAGCCATCCTGTATAAGAACTCCTCCAAGTCCATCCCCAGATGTATCAATGATCACTAAGAATTAACCATTAGGGTAAATAAATCTTATCACTGGTGCCAAAATAAGCCTCCTTTTTAATTATTAAAATTATTTCTCATACTTTTCTAACTAGACAAAACTCTAATTCTTCCACTAAAGAGAAGTAATTAGATTAACTATCTTTGATAAATTTAGAACAAATTTCTTGTAATAGCCTACTAATCCCATGAAACTCTTTACCTCAAACACATTCTTAGGCATTGACATTACATTATGGCTCTTATCTTCATTGGATCCACTTAAATTTCATACACAAAGATAATATGTCCCAGTATTGTACTTTATTTTGGAAAAATACGCACTTGGATAATTTGTTGTATAACTTATGCTTTCACAAACACTGTAAAACTAGTTCTAAATGTTGAATATGTTCTTCCTCATCCTTATAATATATGAATATATAATCTATAAAAACCAACATAAAATGGTATGGATAATCTCTAAACACATTGTTCATGATAATTATAAATGTCACCAAAACATTTATCAACTTGAAAGGTAACACTATGAACTCAGAGTGCCCATATCGAGTTTTGAACATTGTTTTTAGAATATTCTCATCTTAGATTCTCAATTAATGATACCTTTTTGTAAGATCAATCTTATAAAACACTATTGCCCCTTGCATATGATCAAATAAATCATCAATATGGGGCAACAAATGTCTATTATTGTTGATGACCTTATTCAATATCATGTAATCAATACATATGCAAAGATTACCATCTTTATTAATGAAGACTACTGGTGCACCTCATGGTGACACACTTGGTCAAACCAGCCTTTTTTATAACAACTCTTGTAGTTGATATTTTAACTCAAATAATTTAGTATTTATCATCTTATATGGTGCCTTAGACTATAGCTCTAATTTAAATATGATGTTAATCAAAAAATCAAACTCACATTTGGGTGGTAATATGGGTAATTCCTTTGGAAACACATCATAAAATTTCCTTATAAAAGGATAATCATTGATGGATGGTTTCTTAGATTCCTCCATCTCATTTATCTCAATAATAAATTCTTGAATTCCCTTCCTCCAAGCCTTCTTGAGTTAAATTGCAAAAATCTGCCTAAGCTTCAATTCTTTTTTCTCACTTTAAAGTTGTGTCTGATCTCCAAAATCATCTTGACACTCAACCTTATTCAAATAACAATCAACCTTAGCTTTATGTTTTTCAAGACAATTAACTCCTAGGATCACATCATATGACCCTAATGGTACAGCATACAAATCCACTATTGTAGTGAATTTAGGTAACCTAATTTTAGCTTCCACTAAACACTTGTCAACCTTGACCTTTGACTCATTCACATACTATATTGACTATACATTTGTCATAAATTCAAATTTTATATACAACTTACTAAGCATTATAGGATAAATAAAACATTTTGTATCCCTATGTCAATCAAAATAAAAATAAGATTATCGAATAAAATACCTAACAATTTAATGGGTGAAGCTTAAAACTCAACTTGATAATTATCAATAGCTACATGATTATGTTGTTAAAATGGTCCCTATTGAGAAGTAAAACCCTTATTCTTTGACTTATCCTAAGTTCACTCTAAAGCGTAATGGTCACCTCCATAAATGAAGTAACCTCCAAGTGGTCCTTTCCTATTAGGCTGTTAGTTTCCTTTGAATCTCCTTTGAAACCATTTATAGGGTTTTTGGTCCCTGAGCCATTGTTGAACTTAGCATTTTGGTTATTGAACTGACTCTTGAAGTCTCCATTCCTTTGCTTCTAGTTCTTCTTTTTAAAAGTTAGTTTAGATCTTCAAAACTTTTTTTTAAACTTATCTCTGACTTGGGTAAGATATTTCATCTTCTATTCCTACTTAACTACTTTATTGAAGACCTGATCCATGGTAGATGGCCCATGCATATCCATTTTACAACCAATCTAAGGTTTTAATCTCATAATGAACTTCTTGATTTTAAACCTCTTATCCATCTGATATTGAGGTACATACTTTATAATCTTGGTAAATCTCTCCCAATATTCATTCATAAAGAGGTATCTTTGCTTAAGATTATAAAAATATGTCAGATTTTGATCAAAATATAGCTTGGAAGCCATTGTGACCTTAAAAATATCATAAATTATTCCCAAGTGGTGGTGGTAAAGTTGAGGTTCATCTCAAGCTTCTTGTTTTGCCACTAAGCTATTATTTCCCTAGCAAGCTGATATGCTCCCCAGACTACTTTGGTGACTTCAAAGTAATTTAAAATTTTAAAAAATTTCATCTCTATTAGTCATATTTCAACTCTATCTCCCAAAACATTTTCATCAAACTTAGGTGGATTCACCTTTTTCATATCTTGTACCAACTCTACATCTACTTGAGCTCTCGTGTCTTGTGTCACTTACTCATGCCTTTGCTCTTGACCATTTTATTGGTCAATAATATGTTCTTCAGGTTCTTCTTAAGCATTCTCCTCAACATGTCCATCCACTTCCTATTCAAGGGCTATGATTCAATCCCTAGTTACTTGCATGGTTGTGAGGATATGATCCAAATTTGTATCTTACTCAATGTCACACTAATTTAGATTTATTAGAGGATTGGTATTTGAGGTACCCTCACATCCTGTTATAATATGCATGATTCAAATTCCTACTTAATAGGAGAATAAGTTCGTGTTAACAAATAAATTAACTCCTAGAGTTTGAGCCTTAGCTCTGATACCACAATGTAACGACCCCATTAGATTTTACTAGAATAGGGTAATTAAATTAAATTAATTACACAAATTCAACTAACATATTTCATCACATGAAACCTATAAAATTGATCTTTAACTAAATACATTATTTTTAATTAACCTTATAAAGGTATATAGTTAATCCATTTAGCTAATGATCACCATAATGATAATATAAGGATTAAGTACAATACTAAATATACAAATAAATATTGCATTAATTCATAAATGTAGTATTACAAATTTAGCCATAGCTGATACAACATTACATCCACTACTATAAATATACATCTGAATAAAAGTATAGTTTAGGAATAATAAATATCTCAATATAATAATACAATGATACAAAACTCTATGTATCATGAATCTCAATGAACTCAAGGTATCCATAAGTAATCTCAAGTGTATTACTACTGCAAGGAGGGAGAGCATCATCTGAGTGATTTTATACACTAACCATAGACCATTCATCCCCTGCACTATCTCCCAACATGGGAATGGACCTCCCTTGATAGATGGGTAGATAATTATGGTTCAAAAATCTAGAGTGGCAAACAAGAACTCATGTGTTGTAAGATAACTAATACAAGATTTATACCATAAATAAATTTATTCTAACATGATATCTTACAAATATGTAAACTAAATTAAACACTTGAAATGACAATGTTTAACTATAAATATTACTTTGGCCAAATTTTTCATATCGTTATTGATCTTTAGGATTAGTCAATTTCATACACACCACTCAATCAGATTACACCTCATCTACACATTAGTGTTACTAACAAAGCAAGTGGAATTCATCACACTGATTATTTAGGGTCATTAATACAAGACTTGGTTATATATATAATAATATAAAAACCAACATATTCATCAAGAATATTCTCTAGTAGGAAATGTAAAATGTGTTAAATATGGAAATATCAAATACATATATTTAGTCCATCAAATGTAGTGCAATGAATCTTACAACATCTAATTTATTATAAAATAATAAATAGATTTCATAAACAACCCTTAATAGAATCATGCCATCTAGGTAAGAAACATATTTAGACATCAAGTTACTGAATAATAACATGTAACTCAAAATGTTATTTCATCCATCTAACATAACATTAATCAACATCTTATTTTTTGTTCCATATTTTAAAAATATAAAAATAAGTTAATCATAGAATAACATAATATGATATGTATTGATTATTTTAAATACCTTATATTTAATGCTTCAAAAAAACATTAAACACATAACAAAGCACCCATTATACTTTGATAAATCATGTAATGTTTTTAAGCATTATTCCAAATATGTAAATCCATATGGGGTATACAATAAGTTAATCATAGAATAACATAATATGATATGTATTTATTATTTTAGATACCTTATATTTAATGCTTCAAAAAAACATTAAACACATAACAAAGCATCCATTATACTTTGATAAATCATGTAATGTTTTTAAGCATTATTCCAAATATATAAATCCATATGGGGTATACTTTGACTTAGATTTGAAATCATCCACAAATCATCTATATTTTATGTATTTATTTATATATTAAATTTTATACTAATTATATTAAAAACTAACATATACATGATTGGATACAGTATACCTCAAATGGATAAAGTTATGTCTATAATCTGAAGGATCACGTATCACTGTGTAGTTAATTTATCACTATATAATTTATTTCTAAATTAAATAAACACTATCAATGAAATTGAATGTGTTTTATTTAATCAAAATCAATGGTCATAACTAACTCGTATTCATAATTAACTCAACCAACTATGTTATATAGTCTCATTAAATTGACAACATAATTTAATTAATTTGAAACCTCCCAACATTACTTAAACTCACAGTATTCATGTCTTTCATAACAAAGGTATACATTCCTATATTTAATTGATCGTAATATCAATAGTATATGATATTGTATATGAAATACTGTAGTAGGCTAGTAACATGACCTTTAGTTTTAAAAGAAATATGTATACTCAATTCATCATAGAATTACCAATCCATTTTCAATTTTTGTTTTTTAAACTTTACCTAAGTAAATCGAATGTGTTCCAACCTTAAAATAATGACAGCCCACACTTAATATCATAAGGTTTGATTTATATATAATCATTTTTATACATAGATGTATGCATTTAAATATATAAATGGCATGCAACCTTATATAATTTGGTTTATTTAACTTTGTAACTAGACCTCAAAAACATGACGTTGACTACACTCTTAGAAAATCCAATAGATAGTGAGGAGTCATTATAGGATCTTAATATAATTAAGACCATTTATATTTTATTCTCTTAAACAAATAACTAGTCAACTTCCTAATATATGTGTCAATCTTAAATTGATTCATGATCATATATAACAAACACCATAATTCTTGAGTTGTATACACACACACGTGCATGTGTGTGTGCGTGCACACGTACATGTATATATCTTAGGTCATTGAAGTACTATAGGATGTATATGCATATCTATGTATATGTATATATATCATTTAGATAAAACATATAAATGAAATAAAACCAAAGTTCGTTTTATTCTACCCAGCAACATTATACACAATTGAACCCTATTTTAGGGTTTAATTTTTAACCTAAGCTAATAATTCTTTACTCAAGTTGACATTATAATAATCAAGGGAATAGTTTGAAACATTTTCAAACAATTAGAATCAGTTAAATAAACCTAGTGGACCTTTCACCTAGTCAATGAACCTAGGGTTTAACTTTGACCCAATAAATTACACAGATAAATTTTAAGATTTATAATGTGCATAGAACTCTAAAATATTTTTGCCTCAAAATATAATTTACCCACCTATTTATTCATGGCAACTAAAGTTATTTTTAAATGCAAACCTAGGGTTTTCAAAATTCAAGTCAAGTATACATGTATAGAATTCATCTAGGTATATTTTATGATATGAAAAGAACATAAATCCTAATCTATTCCACCTAGAGCTTATTGGATTATATGTTCGGTTATGTGGATGGATGAGCCATCCAAAGGGACAAGAATTTAGCTTATTTAATAATTTCAATAAAAATGAAACAAACTAAAACCCCCAAAAGAATATTTACTAGATGTTTCATAATATATTTATGAATTTTAAAATAAAACCAACTTGGTAATAAAAGCCCAAATGATAATATCTACAATCTTTCTCCAAATTTATCCAACCTCATTCTTTATTCTTACTTTATAGTGTTGAGTTATGTTAGGCCTTGCTTCTCTTCCTTATAACCTTTTGCATTCTACCAAAACCCCCAAACTTCCTGGAAAAATAATGACCAAGTCGATGCATGTAACAAACACTAACAAAACTAATAGTCACAACATAATTCCTCATGCAAAAATCCCTCAAACTCAGTGATTATTTGCATAATATCTTGCTATCTGAAGTCAGTGAATAGTTTAACCCTAACATCCTAAATTTTCTTTGATTAAACAATAAAATAAAAATTATAGTTCCCTTTGAAATTATGCATGCACAATGAAATCACCTATTAACCAAGCAAATCAAATTTCCCCAAACCCTATAAACTATAATTATTAACAATGAGTTCGATCATCTTAATAAAATCCATCCAATTATTATACTTCCAAATTAAATTCCAATATAGCATAAGGATATTAATCAAGGCTATAGAAAAATGTCATTGACTAACACAATATTTATTAAGCAATTAAATCATTATAATTAACTTATCATAGGATTATTAAAAAACATCGACCAAATACAATAATTTTATCCATAATACTTAGCAAAAAAATCCAATTTATTAATGACTTAACATTATGTTATTTAATTATTATAATCAATAATAATATTTTAAGCATGATATGTAATAGTCAATCTCATCACACAAATAAAACTAGGCAATATAGTTTATCCCATTTATTAGCAATGCATTAAGACATGACATTTTTGAAGACACTCATATACATCCATAGATAGCAAAAAGTAATGCTAAAACATAAAAAGATTCACGTATTCATTAAAGCAACATCATAATCGAGATAAACTGCTTACGATACTCATAAGTGAAATCAAAAAACTAATTCAACATAAACATAATGCAAAAATCAAGATCATAAAAGAAATATATCAGCAATAAAAGACATACTAATGCTAACTCAAACAAACACTGATCAAAAAATATTAATTTATTTGTGGTGTGTGTGTGTTGATTTTTAGTTCTTCAATCTGTCATCCTCCAACACCTCCATCTACACCACCCTATCTAATGATGTCCTCCCTCTATCACACTATGAGGGATGAATATATCCTACATCCACCTCACAATAATGAAGGTATTTATCCCAAAACATATGAAATCCATAAAATACTATTGTAATATACTAAACAACATGATCATCACGTACATATTATAAAAGTAAATCTAACTTCATATCTAATCAATCATGTAAATTAAGCAACATATGATAGCCCATAATCAGCATATGAAATCAAGCTTAATCAAAATAATAGTTAGTCAAATAATAACCATAAAAGTCCACAAATACATAGGTTATCTGGATTAGATATAAATCTAGATGTAACAATCGAACAGGTGAGGATGGATGATACAATCAAGTCCAATCTAAAAACTTGGCAAGATTGAGTGATTTCATCACCTCAACCATACCAAAAGTGAACCAAGCACTATAGTAGATTGACTAAATATAGTCCATAAAATTCCATATTAGTGGGTGATGAATTCTATAAAAAAGTGTTTTGAAATATGAAACTAATTTGGATTGTGTATTATTAAGCACACATTTCATAACATATGTACCTTAGATATGTCTCATGTTGAAATTATATATAAAAATGGTACCAATGTATATAATTATACCAAAAATGTGAATATAAATCATGTAACTATGTGCTTTGGCCAATTCATAAAATATTTAACTGTGGATAACATGCTTCCAAAGCATGACCCTATTATATATGGAGAAATCTAAAAACTAAAATAAGTGCCAATATGGAAGACATGTTTCTAAAATATGCACCCATTGAGTCTATGTGTTTCAAATAATAAATAAATGTCGAGAATGTGCTTCCAAATCATGCATCCACTGAATCTAAAAACTATGTCAAATGTGAATAAGTGTGGAGAACATGGTTCCAAAGCATGCCCCCACTAAATCTATAAATTATGCCAATTGTGTAAAGCATGCCTCTACTACATGACCCCATCAATATTCCCCCCTTTAAAGTAAGGGAAGAATAATAGCTAGTAGTTACCTCACTTCAAAAGGATAAGACAATTGTATAATCTCTAAATGGAACCATGTAGCACATAGAATAACATGTCTAGGTAAATTTTGCATTGAAACACATAGAATAATATGATCACATTAAGGCCTAATATACATGATAAAAATCATGGAAACATTTAAATAGTAATATCAAGCTCAATAAACAAACATACACACACATAAGAGCACTCAAAAGCAAGTCAACAGACAATGGTTCAAAGAGATAGCAAACAAGGGGCATGTTCAAATGTTTCACAATCAAAAGAACATGACTTAGTCAAATATCTAAAAATTAATAATGACATTAAAATGTCCATACAAAAAAAATGACATGTTTAAATATCAAATAAATCATACATATGCACTATGTTATAACATTTAGTGTCTAAGTGGGATAATTTAGACCCTTAGCATACTTTGGTGTATTATTAAATAATAATGATCTATTATTTATTAAATATGAGGTGAAAACCTTGTATAAATAGATAATAAATATTGTGATTTATTATTTACCAATGAAATTTAAATGATTTTTTGGAAGGATGGACCCATTGGTTACAATGGTCACCTCTCCTCACATTTATTATAAATAGGGTTTTACAACACTCAATGAATTTGATATTTTCATGTGGTAAATATTTACAATTTTTTTGTGAAGGTTTATGTAAAGAAGTGATAAGGGAAGGCTTTGTATTAGGATGTGGAGTTTTCCAATTAATTGAATATCATCTTTTGGTGGATTTTTTTACCTTTTTCAGGTTTTCTCACAGTAATTTTGTGTCAGTTATATTGTGTTTTGATATTCATTTACACTTCTAGATCTCTTATGTGAATCTTTTATATATATATATATATATATATATATATATATATATATATATATGGTATCAGAGCCCTAATCAGAATAACAATCAAGATTCAAATGCCATTGCTTTGAATGTTGTTTTATTTGATTCAAATGAAAATGAGTAGATTTCAGATAGTGGTGTATCGTACCATATGAATTTCTTATCTAATATTCTTTGTGATTATAGATATATATATATAATAATTTACTTAGGAGATCATTCATTTTTAGAAGCAACTAAATAGGAGAAAGCAATGTTTTCAAATGTTATTATAAATGATGTTTTATATGTACCTAAACTTAAAAAGAATATGATATCTTATTCTCAACTTAAAAATGATAATTTCACTGTAACATTAACTAAAAATATCTGATCCATTAAAAATCAATATGGTTCTTCGATTGTTGAAGGTGTTCAAAAGAATGGTTTATATATCTTTTCTCCTTCTTATACATGTTTTCTTTCATCACATAGTAAGATTGACTTTCAATTATGGCATGAAAGATTAGTGCATGTAAATTTTATAAATTTACATGATATGTCTATAAATAATTTTGTTGTTGGACTTCATTTTATCACCTCTCATCATGAAACTTGTGAGGGTTGCTTATGTGGTAAGCAATATACTAATCTCTTTCACAAGAATCATGATGTGAATTCATCACATTTATTAGAATTAATTTATAATGATGTTGTATGAATTATTGAAGTTGTATCTCTTAAGTTTTTTTGTATTTTATTATTTTTATTAATGATTACACTGTAATGATTTGGTCTTTTTTTATTATAAAAATTTGATGTGTTGTCTAAATTCAAAGAATTTAAAACTAGTGTTGAAAATGCATCTAATTTTTCTATTAAGAGATTAATAATTGATAATGATGGTGAATATATTAATAAAGAGTTTAATTATTTTTGCATTAGTTTCATTATTAAAAGGGAATTAAAACCTCCCTATTCCCCTCAACAAAATGGTATTGTTAAAAGGAAAAATTGCAGCATTATAGAAATGGATAGAATAATGTTACAATTTACAAATGTTCCTAAGTTTTTATGGGCTGAATCTATTTAATATTTATATGCATATTATAAATAGAGTCCTTACCAAATATTTGCATCTTTCTACCCTTTTATACATGTGGACTAAAATTAAACCTAGTGTGGTTCATCTCAGGATCTTTGGTAGTCATATTTCTATCTTTATTCCTAAAGTTAAAAAAAAGAAGCTCAATCTTACTTCTTATTCTTTCATTTTTTTAGGTTATGAAGGTAATAAAAAAGTTTTAAGAGTGTATAATCATTATAATCATTAGATCATTAATAATAGGAATGTTTTTATTCTCTAAAAATCTTTTTGTGAGCCCTCTATGGAATTTCCTTGATGTTCTTCTATTGATGAATCATACTCTCATTTTCTCCTTGTGATGAAATAGATGATTTTGAGGAAGTTGATCTAGTTTTAGATAACTTGGATTTTGAGGAACCTCATGAGTTTCATGTTCTATCTAAAGGACTTAAATGGGCAGAATCCCTAATTCTATCTTCTGATGTTGGTAACCTTAATAAATTAACTAAAAGTCAACATTCTTATCTTGCATTATTGACTATGTATGAATGTGAACCTCAATCATTTGAGTAAACCACTCAAGATGATAAATGGAATGTTTATATACAATTTGAATATAATGTGTTAATTAAAAATCAAACTTAGGATCTTGTCCCTCCACATAAAAGGCATATTGCCAATTGTAGGTGAATTTATAAGATTAAATATAATTCAATTGGTAAAATTGATAAGTTTAAATCTAGATTAGTTGCTAGTGGGTTTACTCAAAAACCTAGGATTGACTATGTTTAAAATTTTACTCTTGTAGTAAAAATGAGTACCATTAGACTTCTTATTGATCTTACAGCCCAAAATGGTTGGATTATCCACCAAGTGGATATCTAGAATGCATTTTTAAATAGTGATTTAGAAGAGAAAATCTCAATGACTCAACCTAAATATTTCACTAACCTTAATACAGAACATTATGTATGCATGTTAAATAAATCTTTGTATGGTTTAAAACAAGCTCCTCAAGCTTAGTATTCTAAAATTACTTCTTTTTTCAAAGAATTGGATTTCTCTAATTGATACTATGATAATGATCTCTTTGTTAAAGTTGAAAATGGTCAATTGATTTTAATTGTATTATATGTTGATGATTTATTTATTACTGATGATCTATCTAGTTTAATTCATAAATATAAATATAAAATAAGTCAAATGTTTGAAATGACTAATTTAAGTAGTCTACATCAATTTTTAGGAATGACTATATTTTTGAATAAACATTATATTATTGTATCACAATCTCAATATTCTCATAACCTTCTTATTAAGTTTAACATGTTTGATTGTAAATCTTCTTATACTCCTATTGAAGTTGGTGTTAAAATTGATCCAAAACTTGCATGTGAAAAAGCTAACCCTACTTTATATAGATAGTTTGTTAGTAGTTTTATTTATCTAACCATTACTAGGCTAGATATTTTATATGTTATTGGTGTTGCTTTTAGATTTATGTAGGATACATATTTTGATCATTATAAATTAGCTAAACAAGTTCTTCATTATATCAAAGGAATAATAAATTTTAGTTTATTTTATTCTTCCATTGATAATGTTAAATTATATGATTATTGTGATGTTGACCATTATGGTGATACTATAGATTACAAATCTACTTCTGGATATGTGTTTAAGTTTGGTGTAGGTGCTATCACTTGGAGAAGTAAGAAGTAACCTATTGTCACTATCTCTTCTATTGAATTAGAGTATAGAAGTGATATGAAAGTTATCAAAGAACCCATGTGGATGAGAAAGTTGTTGGGATAATTCATTTGGATGTTTATCATAATACCATCTCTTATTTTGATAACCAAAGCTGTATAGCTCTAGATAAAAATCTACTGTAGTACCAAAGAGCTAAAAATATTTAAGTTCATGTGCATTTTATCCAAGAGAAAGTCTTTTATGGTAATATTTATCTATAGTTATATCTTATAAATAAAAAAATTGTAGATATCTTCATAAAATACTTGGTGCTACCAAGTTTTATCAATTTCATGCAATATTACACCTCTCAAAATTGCCATTGAGGGGGAGTGTTTATGATAATACCACTTCCTAACATCCATGTGTTCTTTCTTATTATCTATACTTCTTCTCATTGTAAAGAATTATAAACTTCATCTGGAAGTTATGTGATTTATGTAAATTTCATGTGAAAAATTTACTTTTGTATCCTAATACATAAAAACATATTTTTTAATAACGTTATTTATGTTATAAAAGGCTTCAAATATGCTTAGATGATTATTCATGAGAAATTTTGAGATGTAGTCTCACGATCATGTTAGCCTAGACTTACTTTATAGTATTTTATGGATTATACTTTTTTTTATTTCAAAAGATGATCTTTGGCATGAAGAAAGTTTTTAAATCATTCAATTGTGTACATAGTATAATTCTTATATTAAGGTGACTATGACATTTATCCCTACTTAACATTAAGGGGGAGTGTTACAACATTTAATGTCTAAGTAGGATAATTTTACCCTTAGCATACTTTGGTATATTATTAAATAATAATGATTTATTATTTATTAAACGTGAGGTGAAAACCTTGTAAATAAATAATAAATATTGTGGTTTATTATTTAACAATTAAATTAAATGATTCTTGGGAAGGATGAACCCATTGGTTACAATGGTCACCTCTCCTCACATTTATTATAAATAGGTTTTTATCCCTTTTGTATTATTAAATGTGAACACACTTGACGAATTTGATATTTGCATGTGGAAAATATTTACAAATGTTTTGTGAAGGCTTATGTAAAGAAGTGAGAAGGAAAGGCTTTCTATTGGGGTGTAGAGTTTCTCAATTAATTGAATATCATCTTTTGATGGGTGTTTTTAGCTCTTTGAGGTTTTCCCATGGTAACTCTTATTGGTAAAAATCAGAGTTACATAGCAATATAAGAGTATAATATCTCAAAGAATAAAGAATAAATTACACATAATAATAATATTTTGTTACTCCAATTTATCACATATGACATATTACAGAGATATATAAGAAACATGTTTTGTATATTCAGGATAGTGAGATCCCTACAATCTCTCACAAGAATAACTAACTAACTATATATGAAATATATTGTTACTACAATATATTCATATAACTTAAAAAATATATAAAACTAACCTATTTAATATTGTTATTATTCATAGCAATAATATACCACATAAACACCTACTAACATAATATTATTTAACTAACAATAATTATGTTATTACAAACTCAATAATGTGAACACACCTTAACATTCACCTCTTTGTGAACATTATTAACCCTTAGTCTACACCTTTTTAATGTGAACATGGGGAAAACATCTCTCCAATATATACACTTATACTCATGATTCAGTGATTTTCACAGGATAATCACAAATCTTATTGATGGTTTTACATATGGCTTACTAATAACCAAAATGGGATGGTTTTCAAGTGGATTATCAATAACCATAAAAAATAGTTTTACAAGTGGCTTACCACAAACCACATCATGATGTGTAGTACAGTTACTGTTGTCCTCCAAAAATATCACTCATTTTGGGACAACATTTGAACTATTTTGGTCCTACAAACCAAAATTGTCTCTTCTCTTTTCAAAATTTGTCTTGGGCATTCAAATTCTTCATTTTTCAAGCTTCTCAAAAATATACAGACTCTACAGGCTTAAATCTATGGACTCTGCAGGCTTAAATCTACGGACTCTACAGGCTTGAATCTACGAACTCTGTAGGAAGAGAAAATCTACGGACTCTACAGGAAGAGAAAATCTATGAACTCAGCAAGAAAAGAAAATCTACTGACTTTACAGACCAAGTTCAATGGGATTTATAGGTTGATTTCTACAGACTTGATTTCTACGAACTCGACAAGCAAGTTCATTTCTACAAGTTCAATGAGCTTCACAGCTTTTACAGGTGGGTTCAATCAAAAGAATCAGTTTCTAACACTTGGTCATTTTTGGGATTGGTTTAGTGCCTTGGTTCAAACAAAAATCTCCATCGACAAGCATCAGCAGTAGGTTCAATGCATTTGGTTCAACGGTTGGTTCGACGTCAAATGGTTCGTCAGTCAGTTCAAGGCTTTGTTTGAACTATTGAACCAAAACTTGGTTCAACAGTTGGTTCATCATCTTTTGGTTCAACAGTTAGTTCATTGCTTCAGCTCAATCAAATGAACCATCAGCTTGAACCAATTTGATTTAAATCCTTGGTTTAATGAAGAGGTTCAACGTCTTGTGGTTCAATGGAGCAGTTCATCGACTTGGTTCATTCAATTAAACCAACGACTTGAACCATTTTGGTTCAAAACCTTGGTTCAACGAAGAGGTTCAAAGCCTTGGTTCAATGTTTGGTTCAACCAAGCAATTCAACACCTTGGTTCAACAGAGTGGTTCAACAAATTGTTTCAAAGGAGTGATCCAATGTAAAATTTCAAAGAGCCTCCCAAAGGACAAGTGCCCTTGCAAAGGGCACTTGGTCGACAAAAACACCCTTCAAAAGGGTCATTTTTGAAGAAGGCCATAAAGGTAAATTTCTTCAAAAAATTTGTTTAAGGCAGACAATCATAATTCTTTCAAACTTTTGTCTGAAGGAATTCCTTCAGACAAAAAGTCTGAAAGAATTCAAGAATCGATCACGGGCACAGGACCCGAAGGATTTGACAGAGGCTAAGAAATTTTCACATACTTTTTGTCTACGGGAAATTTCTATAGACTTTTTATCCATGGGAATTTGTCCCTAGACTTTTTATCCACAAAAATTTGCCCACGGAGAAAGCATGGGGAAAATAGCCACAGGAATTGTCTGCAAGAAAACTCGATGAATAGTCCACTAAAGAAAAGGCCGCTGAAGGACCCCAAAGGGCAGGTGCCCTTGCAGGGGACTCTCGGCTGCCAATTTGAAGAATACTTCCCTGAAGTTGAAGGGTCGCTTGAAGAATCCCGAAGGCCATTCAAAGACCACTCGAAGGGTAGATACCCTTGCGGGAGGCTCTTCCCAACCCAAAGTGGGTCATTTATTAAGGCCTAAAAGGGAAAGTTCAATCCAAGAAAGTGCCAAACAAAAAAGTTGAAGAAGGACCAAGTGGTGACGCACCTGAAGACGTCAAATTCAAGATAGTGAATTAACCATTGATCCTTTGAATCTACAGACCTGAATACATTCACATGCTTTAAGGCCAAGGCCAGCAAAAAGAGAAGAAGGAATAGAACATCAAATTGAATCCAGGACCCGATTCAATTAACTAGAAAAGAAGGAATGATGAAGATAGGATCAGATCACCAGGTGGACATTAAAAGTTGCAAACTTTCAATAGCGTGACTTGTTTCTTTGCATTGATAAAATCAAATGGGTAAATGCCCCTAAGTTCCAACCTATCTTCTTAATAGATTTCAATGCAACATGATCTGTTATTGTTCTTGATTTCTTCTTGAAGAGGCTATATAAGGGACTCTCTTGTTATTGTAAAATATCTCTTTTTGACAATCAGAATGAAACTCTGCCCAAATTGAAAGACACTTCTGAGACTTTGAACTCAGTTTGTTTATCATATTTTGTTATTGGAATAAGAAAGCAAGTGGTTTTTCAGACTTTGTGTTGTAATATCTTTGTTGTTGAGGAAATTGTTCTTATGTCTTTTTCCTTACTATATCTTTTGTTCCTTTAATTCAACAAATAGAATTAGTGACAACAGTCAAGAAGGTGTCCTAAAGAGTCAACTGTGGAGAGAATTTGTGCCCCCATAATTGCCTTTAGTGTGTTTTCTTTTCATTTCTATGTAAAGGACCTTGGGGTGACTTTGTGCCCTCATTGTCCATCGTATCTTACTCTTGAGCAATTCAGGTGTAGACTTTATGTTGCATTTTGATTTGTTGGTTATTACATCTTTTGTTACATTTTGTTGTTACTACCTGGAGTATTCTTGTGGCTTACTAAATAGTACTTTTTAAAGAAGAGGAGTGCTTTCTGTCATTTTCCTTGAGTTTCTCCTTTGATCCGCACACATCATCTCTGAAGAAAGAGAGATGGATGGTTTGTCCTACCCTTGAGTATTATTTTCTATTTATATATATATATATATATATATATATATATATATATATATATATATAGCCTATCTATAGGGAACCTCCCCTTGATGAAAGGAGAGATCAATCCCCTTCTGATGTGGTAAACCTACACATTTGGATGACTAATCTTCCTACTTTGGCTGATCAGACCTATTTTCTTTATCAGTACGCTAATCAACAAAATATTCAACCAACAGTTACCATATTTATTCACTATCATATGTTCATAAAAGTTATAGAAAAAAATTTAGTTTACTTATTATAAATGTGAATAGGTATACATCATTTGTTCTTATTCACATAAAATTGAAATCAAACACATAACTGAAAAGCAAATGTACTACTAAAGTATAAGTGGCCTCATCATTAGTGGATAACCAGAGACTATGAAACCTCTAACCTTATTTCCTCAGACCTTTAATAAGTGAAGTTATTCAATTAATAAGATCTTGAAGCTCATGTCATTTTTGATGACAAAACACCCACACACACATAACTGACATTTTTAACTTAAGACATCAAATTCACCTAAAAATGCATCCTTTACATAAGATGGGATTAACTTTGATAATTTTGACATAAAAATGACTCTTACAAAAAATAACTCAACTATCGATATTTTTGAATTTTTAATATAAATGACACTGACAATTATTTAACCTAGAACCTATTTTAAATATTGAAATACAAAACTAAAACATTGACAAGGCTATTTTGAAAGCGAGGCTAAAGTCTATATAATGACTTAAATATATAATGACCAAACACATAAAAAATATCAACTAAGCCTAAAACTTATAAATAACATTGACTCAAAAAAAATTACCTATAGGAAAATGACTCAATAATAAAAGGAATAATTATAACAAAAGACTCTTTTATTTTAGAACCAAAATTTGAAATTATCATTTAAATAATATAGAATTATCTAAATGTTAATATTCAAAATAAAATCTAAATACCTATTGACATGACTTTTCTAAAACCTAAACACTAACCAAACATGGTATTTAGAAAATTATAGCCCACCATAATAGCTTTAAAGTGAGATAATGGTATGGAGATTTCTAGATGTTCTAAACTCAGACATGAGGTAGTTTGGAAAGACTTCTTTGCCATTAGAGCTAAAAATAACTAATATTTAGAATATTTGTAGTGTGGTTGAAATTATGGATAGGATGGGTGAATTGGTTGATAGGTGGCAACAAGGTAGTTTTAGAACTCATTTTTCAAAATAATTTGTAGATCAGATTTGTATATGCATGGTGCATCTCCTTCTATTACATAATTAAATGTTATTTATAGGAGTTTTGGAAATAATATCCCCTTATATTTTATCCATAGAATATCTATAGGAATCAAACTCAAAGACACCATATTTACATATGTCCTTGGGTATCAACACATGGATCATTGACTATGTGCTAACTCAACTTCAGATCTGTTAAATATTGCATCTGATTTATATGTTATCAAGTCTTCTATTACATGTAATACAAGGAATTAAATGGAATGCATATTGAGGTACACATCTGGTTTCTTTTCAATTATATCTATTTTTTATCAATCCTTGGATTTGATACTCACTTCATGTAAACTCTTATTTCCCAATTGAGAAAAATTGAGTACAGAGAAAAGCTGAGTAGACATGATCAGATATAAGGAAATGACCTCAATAGCACGAGGTTGTCAATATTTATGAGCTTAATAAAACTACACATACATGTTGTAATTATCATGACAAAATTCAATTCAAATTTAGATCAACATCAATGTTAAAGTTGATGACATCTTTGAGAAATCAGGAACCAATGAACTTCGATGCAATTTTGAATAATATTTTGATGCAAATAGAAGCCACGATGGGAATAATACAAAGGGATTATGAATAGATTTGTATAAAAATTTGTGGCTAACATGGCAGTGCCTTCGAACAACTACATTCTTTCTACATCAGTGGTGTTCCTATCTTTTCTAACATCTATACCTTGCAAATGAATGCACTATTCTAATAGTAGCACTCTTCTTTCACATATCACTCATATAAAATATAGATATAAACTCTAAAATACATAAAATAGAACATAGTTTTATTCAAAGAGATTAAGGCTACATTATAGATTACTACATTATTTTACTTTCTTCATGAATTGAGGCAATCACGAACCCAAAAAATTTCCCATGATTAATTATTAAAAAACATAAAATCCCAAGTATGCTCTAATGCCAGATATTGGTAAAAATAAGAGTTACATAGTGATATAAGATCCAAACATCTCAAAGAATAAAGAATAAATTACACATAATAATAATATTCTATTACTCCAACTGATCACATAAAACATATTATAAATCTATATAGGAAATATGTTTCCTATATTTAGGATAGTGAGATCCCTAAAATCTCTCATAAGAATAACCAACTGACTATATATGAAATATATTATTACTATAATATATTCATATAACTAAGAAACTATATAAAACTAAATCGTATAATATTGTTACTATTCATACCTATTAACTTAATAATTTTTAGCTAACAATAATTACATTATTACAAACTCAATAATGTGAACACACCTTAGCAACTCTGTGTCAATTCCATTGTGATTTATTATTCATTTACACTTCTAGATCTCCTTTATGAATCTTGCATATTTATATTTAGGATTTTTTCACACTAGGGCCACCAACAGAGTAGCATATTTAAATGTTTGAACAAGCAAGGCAAGTCACTTAAGAAAGTGCATAAAGGAAAGCAAAAGTAGCCAGCATAAACATATCATAGTATCCCATGATTCAAATGTGTTGGAAAAAAATGTTAAGTAAATAGCATATCAAGTACCTTGTGAAAGATATAATCATGGATAAAAGCATGAGTAATTACATAAGAGATCAAACATCATAATTAAGAGACCATAGAAAGATATAACATGTGTGTATCAAGATTAAATAAGTGAATGTGCCCTAATTTGCACATGACATGAGTAGAGGAAGACAAAACATCTAAAATAGGAATAGATCATGTATTTATGTATATCTATATCATGCTCAAGTAGAAGCATGACACATGTGTATGTAGAAGTATTTGATATGCCATCCATTAATATAAAACTAACACATAGATGTCAAGGATCCAATAGAGTATGTTCATACTGAAAATATTTGTGTATCTTTATTGTTTTTACATAATATATTTACACAAGTGCATAATGTTATTTGGATTTTTTAAAGGTATTGCTTCAAGTGAATTGATGTGGTGTATGCTTTTTCCCAAAAAATTTTATATCTATGAATGGTCCCAACCAATTTGGTTTAAAATTTGTTTTCTTATCTTTTTCTGTATTGATATTCTTTAGATTTTTCTTTAGTACCAGGTCACCCACATCAAATTCATGTAGTTGAACTTTTTTGTTATATGTTTATTTTACATGGTCTTGATAGACATGTGAGTTCTCAATAGCCTTTATGCATTTTAAACTCAAATGATCTAATTGATGCAATCTCATTTCACAGTATTCATTACCTTTGACAATATATTTAAGAGAAACATGCAAAGATGGTATCTCAAGTTTAATCGTAAAATGGCCTCTGTACCATAGACAACATAGTAAGGTGTAGCTTGAGTAGGTGTGTAAAGACTATTTCAATATGACCATAAATCATATACCATCTATTGGTGCTAATTAGTGTTGTATCATTCAACTATTTTACCAAGTATTCTGATAATTGTCTTATTGGTTGCCTCAACATGACCATTGACATATGGGTAATAAGGTGTAGAAAAGGTATGATTAATATTGCATTTATTACAAAATCATTTTACCATATTATTTTTAAATGATGATCCACTATAAAAAATAATACTTAAAGGTATGCTAAAATAGAAAATAATATTGATCATTAAAAACATGCATATGTCATCCCTTGTGGTAAATTCAAGTGAAATTTCTTCCACCCATTTTGTAAAATATTATGTAACTATGATGATAAGTTTATGTCCACCAGTGGATACCATATTTACCTTTAAAATTAAGTCAAAACCCTATAATGAAAAAGGCCATGGTGAAACAATTGGTTGTAACTCATGCAATGACACATGATTCAAAAGACTATATTTTTGGCATTGTAAACATAGTTTTACATGTTCGATACATTCATGTTCCATGGTAGGACAATAGTGGCCTTGGCATAATAGTTTTTTAGACATGGCATGTCTAGTTAAATTCCCACCATACTCATTTTCATGCATTTCCAAGAGTTTAGTATGAGCTTCATCTCTATTTAATCATCAAAGTAATTGCCAATCAAAAGTTCATTTGAACAAATCATTTCCAATAATAACATAATGAGGTGCTTCTCATTGTAATTTTCATTTATAATTTTGTGCAAAATATTTTGGTATATAGGGTTGATAGATAAATTTATAAACATCATTATACCATTTTGTGTTTATAGTACTACAAGTAACAACAAGAATGGCTAAGGTATTCATTTTATTAGAAGAAATGGAAGGATCTCATAATTATCATATGGTAAAGTATATATGATCATAATTAATATCAAAAATCATCAAGTATGCCACATCTGACATGGCATCTATATGGTGGTCATCTTTACATGGAATATTATCTATAGAAAATGTATCAAATGTCTTTATGAGTTTATCTATCATTTTTTTATATGATAGAAGGTTTTCTTCTTTGGTTAGTAATGATTAGTAACTTGATTATCAACAAATTGAGAACTGCCAAAAATTTGGATGTCTCTTCTATGAAGCTTGTATGCTATGTATAATCCAATGATCAAGGCCTCATATTTGGCTATATTTTTGGTGCAAGAAAAGGCTAATATTTAAGAGAAAATCATATTTTCACCCTTGGGGATAAAATAAAATACCAGCACCTGCCCTAATTATACATTTTGATCTATCAAAGAAAATTATCTATGGATTAGAAGATATATTATATGCATTTAACTCATCACATAAATATTTGGTAATAAAAAATAATTTGGTAAGGGATGTGTAACCAATTTATCAGTTATGACTTGAATTTTTATTAACTTTTGGGCTAAAAATTTGATATCAAACTATGTAAGTTGTGTCACCCATTTTGCAATGTGGATGGTTAGGTGCATTTTATTTATAAGGAACCTTAATGGATCTTCTTTAATTAAAAACATGAACCTTATTATTGAGAAAATAATGTCATAGCTTTTGAGTAATAAAAACTAAGGCTAAACATAGTTTTAACATTGTTATATATTTTCATTCATAATCGACTAGTTGGCGACTGATATAATAGATTGCACACTCTTTGTAATTATCATCAAATTGTGCTAATAGGGCCCCAAAGGCCTCATGGGTGGCCAATATATAAATAAGTAGTGGTATATTTGGAATAGGAGGCATAAGTACTGGTGAGTTTGACAAATATGATTTGATTTTATCAAAACTTTATTGACACACATCATCCTATATGAATTTTATGTCCTTTTTTATCAAACATGTGAAAGGAATTGTTTTATCAGCCAACTAAACAAGCAAACACTGAATAACCTGAATTTGACCCTGTAAACATCACAACTATTTTAGATTGGTTGGCATGGCCTTTATATAATAGATTGTACCTTATTTGGATCAACCTCAATGCCTCACTAAGAAAAAATGTATCCTAGGTCCTTTATTGAAGATACCTTGAATACACATTTTTTTGGATTTAATCAAACATTGAACTTTCACAAGTGCTCAAATATTTTTTGCAAATCAATAGCATGGTCCTTATGATGTTTATATTTTAAAAGTAAATCATCAACATAATCCTCAATAGTTTTGTGTATAAAATCATGAAATATATGACTCATGGACTTTGATATGTGGCTCTTATATTTTTTAATCCAAAATGCATGATTCTATAACAAAATGTACCCCAAAGAGTGGTAAATGCAGTATTTTCTTAATCTATAAGGTTAATTTTGATTTGGTTATATCCTATGAATCCATCCATAAATGAAAATGTCTTTTATCTAGTTATAGAATCTACAATCATGTTTATATTAGGTAATGTAAAATCATCTTTAGGATAAATCTTGTTTAAATCATGGTAATCGGTGTAATAATGAATGTCACCATTGGGTTTTGTATTAGGGACATTGTTAAACACCTAATCAAAATGTGCAATGGCTCTTATAAATCTGACATCTAAGAGCTTTTTAATTTTATCTTTTACCAATAATGCCACTTAAGGATGCATTTTTTTAATTTTTTATTTTACAATTTTTCATTTGGTTAAAATAATATGTTATACATTACAACTGATGGATAGATCTTGGGCATATCTAAATAAGCCCAAACAAATATTTATGTAAAGTCATGGAGGATATGTCGATAGGTTTTTCCTTGATCATCCTATATCATTACAACAAGTAAAACTAATTAAGGGTCCTTATCCATTCCAAATTTATATTTGATTGTTTCTTAATTTAACAAAGTAGATCTCTCTGTGATAAATGGTGTGGTAGGAATAGTGTTTAATGTGTCATGTTGGAAATTGGTATCATCACTTTCACCAAAGTAACCATGAGTAGAGGTGGCATGAGAAAACCTATTCTTATGATATAAGGAAGGTAGATCCTCATATTCCCCCAAGTACTCTACTAATGATTCATCATTAGAGAACTTATCCAATGTCAAAATTTAAGGGGAAGCACCCTTATCGATTATACGAGGCTTTACCAATTAGAGATTAGTTATAGATTTATTCATTATTATGCCCATTTTTTTCTATAAAAGATAGGAACAACATAAAAAATAACAACAAACCACCATCAAATAAACATAGATAGTAGAATCCATTCTATTCCTAAAACATAATCCTACAACTACCATTATACCATAAGACCATGATCTTAATTTGATCAGCTAGCACTCAAAATTTCCTTTACAAACTTTCACCAATGATAACTACATATAAGACATTAATACAACCCTCAATTTCAATCTCAACCATAACAAAAGCAACTGATACTACATGACTACTTCAATGTGCTCTAAGGCCATGCCATCTTCTCTTCAACTCTTAGGGACATTCTTTGCCAGCTATCATGGATTCTCACTTGCCTATGGATCTAACTCACTAAAAGTCTTGCATAAAAAACCTCATAACTATTGGGGAAACTTATTTTACACATGGAATCATTTCATATGACTACCTCCTTAGAGGTTTTGCTTACTATACGAACATCTCAGGGTCTATCAGTTATCAGGATGATGTCATGTGGTAACATCCCACTTACCTACTAACCTAAAACTAACCTATAATAAACCATGATGACATCACTCTCATGTTAGTTAATGGAGACATGTGGCTTCTTTTGAACCACTCATCAAATTTACAAAAATAACTAAGGAAAACTTGAAAACAAAAGGCCCCACACTCAATGGTATAATCCTTAGAGATGTTGACCTACTCAACTATGCATAATGCAGAAGTATTGGGGTATTAGCCCCAATAGTTAAACCCCTCCAAGATTTCATGCTTCTATATTTGAGCTCTAAAGTTTACATAAAACATGGAGGCATTGAGGTATTAACCCCAAGACTTAGTCCCTTTGAACTTCCACGTTCCTAGACATTGCCACTTGGTAGTTCCATATAAAAATGGGGCTTTAGAGGCTTTGCCTTTCAGATAATCTCTCAATCTATTAGGAGGATACCACATGACATTATCTAGAGAAGTTTAAAAAATATTAAAATTTAGCTAAGGCAAAATCCAAATAAACTAAAATCAAAATCAACTAAGGTAAAACATCAAATTAGTCGATAATGAAAATGATTAAGGAAAAAAGCTATCAAGAGCTCAGTAATCAGATAAGGCATAGTCTGAAGTAAAACATAGATATGGTTCTATAATTAAAACATCATAAGGTAAAATATACATGCCTACATTACTACTATTAAGTTTATAAAGGATCAAAAACTTACTTAGAGAAAGGAACATGATTCTAAACCAAACAACTAATTATTTCAATCGATCTATCAAATGAGTGTAATGTGAGTTTTATTAAGCCAACATCTCTAAGGTGATGGCTTAAGAAAACTTCACCAATTTTATTGAATGAACTAGTTGTTAGGAAGGCATAAAATAAGCAACAACTTAACTGTAAAATCCAAGGGGATTCTTTTGCAAGACATACATATAATCCATAACAACATCAAAGTTTAAATGAACTATTTCTATTATTATTCTAATAAAAAATCCATAACCTAACAATTGTGTTCTACTCATCCTTGCACAAGTCAAATTCAAATGAATGACCTCTAACTGATTTAAAAGGGGAAACACATGCATAAACATGAAACTATTCTCTATATATATATTCAAATAACTCATATTCTTTTATTAAAATATCCATAAGGATAAAGATATTTATTTATATAATTACTCCTTACCAAGGAAGTAATTACGTAGGTGATTCAACACAAAGACAACACAAGTCTTTATTCATGATTGGCATAATCATACCAAAAAACATAAATGTTTAATTCATATCAACAAGTTAAATTTTTATTCACAATAATAATATTATAGCTATTTAACTAGGGTCCACTCATTTTTATATGAGTTTAATCCCATTTTCCCCTCACACTTAGATAGATATAAATGCATAATGCTTAACAAACCATCCACTTATGACAAAGGTTTAAGCAAGGAATCAAGTTATTAATTTATTTTAAAGTACCTCAAGGGCTAAAGACTTTTGATACATACAAGATTCTTCCCAAGATCCTATAACTTAAGAATTCATAAACAATTACAACTCATTTTAACACTAAGATTTTAGAAAAATAGAAAATAGATATTCTAATTCATAGTTGGGAACATTATCCAAACTCTTTCTTTTGCAAGAATAATATAAGTAGACTGGCTACTAAAGCATTAAAGATAACACATAATTTATCAATTTAATTACATAGCAAAAGGCACATCTCAAGACCTAATTAAATAATGGAGGACCATTCATTCTTCAACAAAACTCCTCATCTACTCCCAAGTATCTCCTAGCCATAAGAAGGAAGACTCACCACCCAGCCTTTTGTCATCATCAAGCTATTATTATAGACACCCCTGAGATCGATACTCCCAACTCCAAGCATGTATATATCACTTGGTAAAGTCAAGGATGGATATCTAAGAAAGGGTATCTTAACACAAGGGAATAATATGCACACTTAATATTCCAAATTCTTGGCTTTACCCATAGAGACTCCCAATCCTAAATACAAGATAAACAAGCATTCAAATGATCATTCAAGTGAATCCAAAACATTTATTAATATAATATTAGTGGGAAAGGGCTTATAACATAACAAGTCCCACCAAAATATTGGATTATAAAGAATATATTTCACTCTATTACTTCCTTCCAATAGGTATGGGAGGGTTAAGCAATCTACCATCATTTTTCATCATGAGAGGGATTAATAACTTCCATTGTGACATTCATAGGAGGGTCAAGCATTATACCACCATGACTAGCATAGGAGGGCTTGACATTAATCCACCATGAAGATGTTATGCATATAAAATCACTTCACTATGTCATGACAATATTAAAACACTTTAATAAAGAATCTAAAACATCCCAAGTCAAGAAAGGAGGGACACAACCTCTCAAAGGCCCTCAACTGGGCAAAAAATTACATGGAGGCCAATGCACAACCATGAAAAGACAATAAGATAGGTAGAATAAACCAAGTGGTCTTATTCTCATTTAAACAAGAGGAAAAATAAAGAACTAGAATCGTTTCATTCAAATTTAATGAGGAACAATATCTCCAAAGCCCTCAAATGGGCAAGCACTATAGCCGACCAATGCATAACCATGGGCAAATAATAAAATGGTAGAATAATCCAAGTGGAATTATTCCCCTAAAAGTAATAAGATCAAACAAAGAATATAATTATTTCATTCCAAATGAAAAACTTAAAAATAAGTTATTAGTAAGCCCACCTATCGACCTTCAGACCACTTGGCCACTATCCACTATTTGTCTAAACTCAGGTATCCTAACCAATTATTCTTATTTATTGCTTCTCCTTATGCTAAGCCTAACATTTTTAAAATTGGAAAAAAAGTTATAAACTAAGGGATTTCAAATCCTAAAAATAGATGTTTGATAATCATCCAACCACCTAATGCTTTTTATCCCATGCCTCATTAAGGGATGTTCTTTTCCATGTTCAATTAAGGTGCATGGTAGCTCATGTAGATTTCTATAGTTACTTATAGAACTTCTTTACCTCTTTTCCCACTTGATATTAGTACTAATTTAATTCATGGAATATATTCAAATCAAAAACCATATATTCTATATGATGGATGCAAGATTTAAAGGCTAGGTAACAATAAATTTCACCAACCAGGATTTAAATCTAGCCACCTAAAACATACGCTAAGTTAGCAAAGGTAACATACTAGGCATCTGATACTTAGCATGGGTTTAGGATGATTTTAATCGTAAAATTGATTAGTGATAAAACCATGCTTGGTGTAGTCTCTTTCCTTAATTATCCCTTTTCATTTTCCTACACACTCAATGCACACATCAAATTCCTCTAACCTAATATCTTAAGCTATAGAATTTAATCAAACAAGGCAATTTCAATTAATTAACCATAGTCAATAATTCATAGAATATCAACATGCACGTAGATAGTTTCATATGATTCAATACATAAGTAGTTGCCATTTCATAAGATTAGAAGTAATGATTCAAAATGATTTAATTCAATATATCTCATAAACATAATCAAATTTCATAATATACATTGCATAAAGAAATGTAAGCATCATTCTTTCATAAGTAAGCAATCAAAACATGATTGATAATAGGTCTTTCTCATGGTTCCCAACACATCAGAGCCTTCATGAAATCCTTGCATGCCTCATTTGGACATGGCTTAACCACATAATTTAATAATTAGAATATATAATTCATAATTTCATAGTCATCTTTCCAAATATGGGCACTATGCAAAATGGGGCCTTACATTCATGCATTCTATTTTGGCCTTTTAAAAACAGTTTGTATTGTGAGAGATATGCTTGTGTCTTATAGATTTTTTAGAAAACCCCAAACCTTATCAATTTGTATTATTTCTAGGATAAATGAGTCAAGTTATGCCTTGCTCATTTTTACCCAACCCTTGTCCCTTGTACCCATATTTGAGTAAATGTGAGAACCAAAATCATGATTATAGGATTGTGGTGTAGTATTATTAGTTTGTTGGACCATTGCACAATGTTTCAAGGGATTGATATCCATTATTCATGTGTAAATTAATCCCTAATTATTAAATTTTAATCATGTGTATAATGTAAAGGGAACCACATACATCTCATGTATATAAGGTTGTCCTAAGAGAATGTTATAGTTCAAATCATTTGGCATAACTTGGCACAAAGTAGGTAATGTATGGGGGCCCATAGTAATATTTAAAGTCATTTGTCCTAAAACTTGTCATGAAATATTATCAAGACCCTTGATACTCATATTAAATGGTTCCAAATCTAAAGGTCCAATGCCAATTAAGGAGGGAAAGGATATGTTGCAAATATTGAGCCATAAACCATTATCCACAAGGACTTCATTTTATCATTATTTTACAAACACACACCTAGATATAGAGTGAAAAAGAAATATTTATAATATGTTTAGGTGGTAAATCCTCATTTTTAAATGATATATTATGCTCAATATATTTGATGTAATTTAAGACAAAGGCCACATATGGTGCCTCGATAATACAAGGGAGTATAGTCATACATAATGCATCTAAAAGGACATCCTTGTAATGGAATAAATGGTGTATCAAATCCAAAAGTGAATTTAAGTTTTGGTAGTAATATGACATGGGGAGGATGATTATTTCATGCACCCCCTTTGGAATTTTATCATAACTTGTAAAATTTCATTGTAAACATTAAAACAAGGAGTATGCAAGAATACAGGTTTGAAACCCCTTATAGATTGGACTAATTTAATTAGTCATGAGATATAAGAAATAAATACCACTATAATTTATTATAACATGAAATAATTAACATATATATCCATATCTAACATGATTGTAATAAAATAAAAGATCTGATTCTTTGAAAATTTGAACACTTTATTTTTAGGATTAATCATAAAATAGAATGTGTTTAAAAAAAAGAGATAGAAATCCATAAAGTATCTAAGGATTTTAAGCTTAAAGGTTAGGTTCACTAAATTTTTAACCCTAAAAATATAGATTAGGGAATCTAGGTTAAAGGGGATAGAGATATCCTAATGATACAAGGGTGATAAATTATCTCTATAGCAATCCAATTAAATGTTTAACTCAGATATAACATATGTTGAATTTATTAAACTGAGATAGGATAAAAATAGTAAGTAAAACTATGTTAGATATGGAAATAATAAATAAACAATGTAATTATTTGGTTTTTATGCTAACATAGTTTTGGATCTATAAATAGGTAGGAATCACATTGGAATAGGATTCTAGAACTATCTTCAAATTCTAGATTGAGTGCCTTGGAACTACAAACGCTAGCATCAACCTGAGATAGTTGTGTCGACATTATTATCTAAACTGAACATAGGTGTCCTATATGGAATACCTACTATAAAATTATGTGACCACCTAGATACTCATGGGTTTGTCTTCACCTTTACTCTTGTTTGTATTCATACTTATGGGTCATGGACTATCTCTCTTACATGAAATTTAATAAACCCTAGTTCTTCATCTACATAGTGACCTCAAAAAAAATGGGTTAGTGGGAACATGATGTCTGAGCTAACCTAAAAGACTCATTTATCAATGAAAATTGCCTAACATAGATCCAATAACTCTAAATATGGCTTCATAATTGGTGTAATTATTCCCCTATATATTGGATTATGTGTGAAACATGCAATATGTGGAAAATAAGTATAATAGTGACCTAACTTGTAACTTGGAAAATGATGGCTCTTGGGTTGATTCCTTTAGTAATTCAAGACCTATGTGTGTGTTTTTCCTATGATTGATAAAATGAAAATAGAAGAAAATAGGGAAGTCTTTTCTTTATTTAGTGCTTGATTGAATGATTTGATAAGTTATCTTGGCTTGTACTACATGAGAGGTGAGGACTAAATACGGAGTGATTGTGAATATATACCACTCTTATCAATAAAAATATTACATTAAATAACTTATATTAACCATTATGATATGTTTCATTTGTAAATTATATGACTTTATGGCAATGGACACTTGTGTTAGGGTAGGACACCTATGCCGACATAGGTATCTATCTAGGATGCTAGTGTCAAGGGAATAGGAAAGTAGGTATAGGTTTAAAAATTATAGGGGCATAAGATAAGTATATTTTAAGCATTATATGAAAGTACAAGGTTTGGGTCATCAACATAAGACTAATTAGACTAAGAGATAGACAAAAGGGCATAAGATAGAGTAGATGTTATACTTTTGAAAGTGGGAAAGGTTAGAACTAATAGGAACAGACAAGGTCTATGTTTTCTAAGTATACAATATTGAGGTGATATATAATCCATAAATATCATCTACACCTACATAACTAATACTCCAAGGAAGGCCTCAAACTTATGTAGTTCCCTCCTATGTATGTGAATGCATTTGAATAATGGTGTAATATGTTATTTGTAGATGCATGTAATGATATAGATTATAACATCATAAATACCACTCATGAGTTGTTATTTGGATGCTTCAGACATTTTTTGTTATTTATTCTATGACTAATAAATAAATAGGGATGAATAGGGAAAAATAACTTAGTTGTGCAATTTATAAAATGAACCTTGGTAGGTGCTTGTTTGGTATTTTCTCGATGATCAATGAGAAGGATTAGACTTATATTTATACCACACATTTTAAAAATATCTCATGGTAGGGTCCAATAAGACAAATAGGCCAACACATAGATTTTAAATATTTTTAAATTTGGATGATTTTTTAGTATTGAACACTAGATAAGGATTTGGACACTAGCATCGATGTTAATATCCCTCTATGGCTAGTAGAGTCTAGAAGGCTAGAAGACATGTATGGATTTTTAATTGAAAGTGAAGGATATATACCATGTTTTGAACTTTCTATAGTGTACAAGTTATTTGGGTCATCATAATGATATGGATCAAACTATAAGATAAGAATTTAGGCATAGTGAGATGGCAAATGCAAGCCTTTAGGTAGCAATAAATTATAAAACTAAAAGGTAATTCCCTAATTATTATTTGTTAAATATACAATACTGAGATGCTATAAATATTTAGTTTTATTATCTACACTTGTTTATATCCTTATTATTATATTTATAACCTATGTCTAATTTTAAATTGAAAATGAAAGATAGAGCATGAATATTCAAGCTCCATATTTTTATATCAAATGTTGGAATGTGCATGAATGCCTCTAAATTTTTTTAAATAAGTGCTAGAACAAGAAATTACTGGTGCTCAAGAATGTTTGATTAATTTTGTAACACCTAATAAATCCATAATGAAATCAAATAAAAATCTCAAAATTCCAATTAGGCCTCACATTTTCACTTTAATGTTTATTGAATCTTATCATGATGATTTCAAATTTAATGTTTGAATGGGTAGTGATGCTTTAATGGTAAACCCAAATGATTGGCCTATTTTAAATTATGTAATGGAAATTTTTGAAATCAAATGTGAAAATTTAAATTTCTCATGTTTGGACATTAAATGTGAGCATTTGAATGAAAATTTATAATTAGATGATGGCATTTCATTTGAATAGGTTTAGGGAAGCTCTTATTTTCCTTATAATCATTTTAATGTGCTTAAATGTGAAATTTTCATTTTCTATAATGGGGTGGAGAATGTTGATATGTTAAGAAAATCAATTGGCTTCCCTTTGGCTACATCCATTTTCCTACTAATTGAACCCATATAAAGTTATGAGTTAGGAATAAATTGGGTAGAATGTGATCATTTCTATTTTTCTAATGAAGAAGTGAAATGTGAAATATTGAGATACACATATAATGTTATTGAATATGTATCTGAACATGATTTTTTTAGTCTGGTGAGAATGAATTATTAAACAAAGGAGATAATGGTTTGTTGGTATATGTAGTTTTTCAATTTATTAAAATGTAAGAAAATATTGAGTTTAAAGAGGAGTTGATTTATTTTAAATTGTTTCCAAATTATTTAATGTATTTAGATGACAGTTCTAGTTGTAATGATGGTAATAGAGAGCATGCAAATCAATGTTTTAACTCATGTCTTCTTAATTTGTTGAATTATAATGATGAATTAAATTAAAATTTTAAAATTAATGGTGAGTTTTAAATCTCTTTCATTAGTCATGAATATAATTTTTAAGTTGAATGTGACTCTACACTGAAGAATAAACCATGAGACTACATTCTATAGTGATGGTTGTTAAAAAAAAAATACATGGATGGAATTTATTGATCCATTTTAGCCTAGGTTTGTAGCTCATCTTGTGTGATATAAAATAAATATAAATGCCATTTATTATTCATTTTTATTCCTTATGGATCAACATTTTCACTTATTGAAAGGAATGGGCATAAATTTTAGTGTTCAGGCTCTTAGAAAGAGGCAAAATTTTACTTAGAAAATTAATTCATTAAATAAAATGTCATTTCAAGTATTTTGGAGCATTTTTGTGTGAGGAAAATGTTTGAAATTTCCAATATGGTATGTTGTTAGTTAATTTTTCAGTATGTTGTCAATTTTTTTTTAGTCAAAATGAGGGGAAGCATGTGAATCCTATTACTAATTCAAATTTTTTCCTTATTCTAAACTTAAGGTTTTATGTGCAATCCACATTTAATTTTTGGTATTATTTTGTTTTTCCCATGGATATATTGTGAATCCATACAATAAAATGGGTACAATTATATAAGAGGATACACCACATGAAATTATAAATGGGCACAAAAATATCATCATGCAAATGTGAATTCATGGATTGTTATGATTAACTATGTTATGGATGGATGTATTGTTACAACAACAAATTATCAAATAATTGGTGGTGTTGAACATTTATATATTTGGAATTTTATTATTCAATGCTATCATTTGTAGAAAAGGTTAGATTGGAGCTTTGGTGATCAATTTTTTATAAACATTAAATATTATAATAAAAAATCAATTTTATCTAGAAGATTGTGCTTCTTAACATTACATGGTATAATCATTACCTTCTAGAGTTTTAAATTTGTTGAAATGGCCTCTAGGATTGATGTGAAGAAAATTTTATTTTTATACTCATGTGAATGGACTTATTGAAAGCGTGTAAGTGGGTAAATATGTGTATTATCAATATTTTATGTTTCTTACATTGTGCTTTTTATAGTTTTTATTTTCAATAATTGGCATTGTTTTATGCATGCTTGTAATTCTATATTTCTTGGCATGTTTTCCTTAACTACCCATTATGAGGTCAAGTGGTGGAAAATATAGGTAGTATAGATAGCAGATTTTTCAGCATTTCTTCCAATATTTGTGGTTTGATTATGAAAAAGGTAGCGAGCTTGGATCAGTGGCATATTTATTTTTTGTATGTGTTTATTTTAGAAGCTTCAATCAAGGTAATCAATATTTAATATGGAATTTGTGTGATTAAAACATTATATTCAAATATCAATGAAAATATATTTTAGTAATTTTAAATTGAAATTTGAATTCTAAATTGTTTTTAGGCATTGCTCTATGTGGGTATTGTATACTTCACCAAGAGGTTTCCTATAATATTTAAGTACATACAAGGGTTCCTTATTTATAATCTATAAACAACATTGGACCTCAAAATATCCCTAATATATTTTAAATGTCTTATGTTAATGACATACAAATATGGGTACCTGATGTATTTTTGTTAAGATATACACCATTAAACCCTATGATATTTACTCCTAAAAGGGGTAGAAAGAGATGAATATTCTATGGATTTTGGGATGTTCTAAAAATCACAATGAAACATAATGTATCACTACCCCTAAGATTAAAATAAGAATAATAATAAATATTTATATAAATTGTTTTTTATTATAATTATACCCAAATCACATGTATCTCTTGTAACACAGTGAAGACATAAAAACATTTTAATCATATTTAGGAATGATCTAATGAAAAATTAATTAGTGACATGAGACTTCATAACATATAAAATTTGAATGCTTAATTATTTTATTAAATGTATATAATTTCAAGATAAATTATCTAAAATCGGTGTGAGGGTGGTAACATTTTTATCCTAAATATTTGAAGGAATCTTAAAAAAGAAAGGAGACTCGTACTTTGAGGACATATTACCAAATTAGATGGAAAAGGCCATAAACAAAATAGCATGTTCCTTATATTTATTAGTGATTCTAAATGAAGTAATTTATAAACATAGGTTTGTACAATAATAAGTTATTTAAGGTAAACCTATGGTGGATGAGATCTTAGAAATGTAAGAGTGAATATGAAGGAAAACATAGGTTTTCCTTGTCATGTCCTCCTTAAATTTCCTATAGGTACACATGTAAATGACATTGAGGATTGTCAACTTCCATTTTGGAATTTTATGAAATCAAACCTCATTAAAGATAGATTACACATTAAAAATAATATAACCACCTTACTTTTATGACCAATATCAACAACTACCTTGAAGATGATCTGGTTATGAAAAGATAACAAATGATCTTTTTGAGATTATTAAAGATGGAATTATTTTGTGTAAATTGATTGATTTAGTTATTCTTGAGATTCTTTAAGATGGAATTATGTTTTTGATATTATTAAAGGTATCATGGAAGAATATCAATCTCTTGAAAGGAATGAAAATCATATGTTGTATCTTAATTTTGAAAAAGAAATTGGGTGTACAATAGTAAATATTTTTGAAGGTTTATTTCTATGGACTTTATGGAAGGGATGCTCAAATACTTGAAGATGATCTTGTGATGAAAAGATAATAAATGATCTTCTTGAGATTATAAAAATGTAATGATTTTATGTAAATTGATTAACTTAGTTATTCTTAATATTATTTAAGATGGAATTATCTTCTTGAGATTATTAAAGGTACCATGGAATAATGTTGATCCTTTAAAAGAATGAAAATAATAAGTTGTCTTAATTCTAAAAAGGAAATTGGGTGTACAGTAATAAATATTTCTAAATATTTATTTCCATGGACTTTGTGGATGGGATGCTCGAGAGTAGTGTTCACAATGTTAATGAAGGAATCAAGGATGCAAATCGAGATTAGATAAAAAAATGGTCATAAGTATGAATACCTTAAAATAAGAGAGGATATTAGTCCCACATTAACCATGGGAAAATAAATTAGAGGTTTTAAATGTTACAATGATATGATAGCAAGCCTCCACATAGATTTGTGTCTTGGTTAAAAGACTGCATTCCCATCTATGCCTATCAAATATTTCTCACCTAATGAGGCTAAAACTTTTAGCTTTTAACCTAAGTGAATAATGTATAAATTTTGTAAACATTTACAAGATTTAGTCTCACATTGAATAGGCTATATGACTTAAATGGTTTTATATACATGGATGAAAACATGTATAACCCTAAATTTTAACATAATAAGATGATTAACAAAATTTTAAAAATATTTAAAGGATTTAGTTCCACATGGACTAGGCAATATGACTTGAAGGGGTTTATATATAAGGTTGAAAACATGCATAATGTGAGGAGGTTATAAAGGTGTTCTAAATGGTGTGATGTGCCAGTTAATGGGTATGATGAGGTGGTAGTTAATTGAAATACAAACAAGATTAATTTTTATTGGCATCATAAGTGAAAATTATGTAGTGTCAGGGGTTCACAAGTGGAATTTTTGATAATTCAATAGATGTTTATTGCTATGATCTACAATGTCATGTATTCACTAATCAACATAGGTTAGCCATCAATATTTTCCCATAAGTTATGTTGAGCCCACAAGTCTAAGCATGAAGGCTAGATGGTGTGACACAACTCAATAGAGGTTGAACAAAAAGTTATGAAATCCCAAATGTTCATAGGTCAATAAAGTTTGACTACCAAAATTTTCCCATAAGTGATGTGGGGCACATAGGTCTAAGGCTAGAGACTATATGGTGTGCCATGAGGATCTGAAATATGGTGAAAAATTTGATGGCCATAAAAAAATAAAAAATGTTAAAATATTTATTAAAAAATTAAAAATTTCCCATGGTTGTGTTTTACCCTAATTGAGATTAATTGTTACCCCTAATTTGGATAGAAAATATAATATAATTTATATTATAATGTTTAACAAATAAGCATGAATATAAATATAACAAGTTGTAACTAATTTTATTATTGTACTTTATATATATATAGTACACATAGTATCATATACTTAGCTTTATCTTGTATTGTGTTTGACTGAGATAGGTAGCAAGTAATTATGTCAATAAGAGGTGGGACTATGAGTCACTTGATTTAGGTTCTCAACATCTGTCTGCACCTAGATGATATTATGTGTATTTTCTTGGCATATGAATTGAAGTGTATCTAAACATGTAAATTTTTAATCATATCCTTGTAATTTAGTGTATATGCATGTCATATGCCCCAAACATATGCATTAATGTGTGAATATGTGTCTCATATCTGAACCCATCTATATATAAACTATTAGGAATTAGATGAACCATATATTCTGACATAAAGTCTGATTTTTATATTCATAGAGGCTTATGTCTCGTGAAAATCCCACTAATATTCCCCCCTTTTGAGGTGAGGGATTCATCTTGTAAGTAAATCATCTCAAAATAAAAAGTTAATTATATCATGTTATGTATAAATATATCATCATATATAATTATGTCAACATGTATAGAATATGTTATGATAATATTTTATATGTTTTTGAAGCATGTATGTAACATATGTAATTTAGGACATATAAGAGTCATTTCAAGATAGATGTATCAATTAGGCACATAGTATTAACCATCATTGATGAATGCACTATATAAGATTATGCAGTAAGGAGGTACATGATGTAAATCATGAAACCACACAAGAAGGGGAGGGTCATGATATGGATCATAGCACACATAAACTAAAAATATATGCAAGCTTAATAGAAAATCCTAAATTAATAAACTCATAATCATAAAGTGTCACACATAAGTCCAAGGGCCATAAATAATGGACATAAAGATGTCACTCCAAACAAGGCCAAGGTCCACACACAATGCAAAAGGTCAGACATAATAGACAAGCAATGACTATCATATCATGTAAGATAAATAACATCAATGAATCATATAACAAGTGAAAACTATTCTACACTACCCATGTATATCAATGTCATAAAATAGTAAAGTAGCATATCCACATAATATTATGTAAGCTATGAGTAATTAGCAAGACATGTGTAATAAATATATACAACTTAAAAAGGTAAGAGGTCATATAATATATAATATATGATAGTGTTACCTATGTAAATAATATTCCCCTAACATTAACATAGCCACTGGGTAGAGAAAAGTCTAATATCTATTTTTTATGTATGGTTTGTATGTCTTACATTGTGTCATAGCCCAAAAAATTAGCCTACAAAATTTCAACATTTTTAGAGTCATGATCCAAATTCTAACACCAATCTTTGTGCATGTTTAGTTAATACCATAATTTAAAATTAAAACATGTGCATAATTGTCACAACATCCTTGTGGTAACTATATTAAAATTTACACACATCATGCCTTAACCTTAATTTGTAACAACATTATAGTTTTGTAATTCTAGATAGAGTTAATCACAACACTATTATATATGTTATATACAAATACTATAACATAATTTTATTATCCATTTTAGATCATTCACTATCTCATAAATTATTGTCTATAAATTTAATGGTTGGGTTAGTTCAAGTCAACACTCACAATATAGACAACATGCTCATAAGCCATATTTCTCAAACATATTTCTCACTATGTTACATTGATTTGATGTCATTATCACTAACTCAAATTTTAACATGTTTTATACAAACATCAAGTCAAACCAAGATAATATATCACATGTCTCTTAATAATTACCATGATATTCATCAAGACTACAATCTCAATTTATTAGATTAACCCATAGGCTTAATTTATCAATCAAATTAGTCATAAATTGTACTCCTCAAGAATTAGTCATCTTTAAAATATTATTAGCTTACATATGATTTTATATTATACTAATGTTAGAAATATATTTGACATTTATTAACTAATCATTACTTTTATTGTGACATCCAATAATAATATGTATCAAGGTAGTTCATTATACTCATAAAGTATTTTAATACCCTTATTAATCTATACAATACACTGATTCTATTCTTGATATCATTCTCTATCCATTATTCATATAAAATAATGCATAAATAATTCAAATGTGAAATTACACCTCACATTATTCATTAAATTGTGCCCTAAAATTTTATTTGAAGCTTTTATACCCTTCATCTCTCAGTACTTCCTAGGACACCAAAATGGTCTACTCAAGTTTTGTATTAATCATAATCTGCATTGGAAATCAGTCCCATATTAATCATTTCATTTTGTATCACTATTCATCTTTTAAAAAATATTAAACTGGAAAATAATTTTATTAAGGAATTCATCATTTTCCCTTTTCCTTTTTTTAACAACATACTGCTTAAAATTTTACTAAACAATTATTCATGCACTAATGATTTCTTCCATTTGTTCTTCATTTAAAATATAAGAACATTAAGGCCTTTTCAATTTATTTTACTAACCTTTAGTAATTAAACCAAAATTATTTTTCAATAAAATTAACATTGCCACTTAATTTTACCAAGTGTTTAAGAGTTTTGGAAACAAAGTTCCCTAATTCAAACAATTTGAAAACTCTTAAAACAATCCACACAACACTTTATGGTTTCATGAGCTCATGTTATATCTTGAATAAATTATGATAAGTGTCCTTTATTACTTATTCACACACCACATATTACCTTACTCTAAACAATATTATTTAGAACTCAATAAAATAACATTATGCCTTCATAGTCATGCAACACATACCTTTTAAATAAACTGACACATAATTTATGAGGTGTATCGACTACATTACCAATTTATAAGTCAAGTAGCATTCCAAAAAAAATGATTGCAATCCATAAACAACATGTCACATTCATCCTTAATAAGTTTTGTAGTAATTTCATTACTACAATGGAATAATTTAATATGCATATCCATAAATTGAGTGAACACTGCAAATTTAATCATGTCTAAACATTTTATCAAAAACAATAATTAAATACCTTTTTATTTTATATGGATTCCAACACTCATACCATGCAACAAATTTCATTCCAAATTCACACAGGAAATCAAAAGGCCTAAACACATAACTTATTTTGGTAAACCTCCAAAAAGAATCCAAGCTTACCTCAAACAAAAGTTCATGTTTTAAACCTAAAGACACTACCAATTCATTTTTTGAGACTAATAATTTTAAACATTATAACTTATAAAATATCCTTCCATTTATTATCAAAACATAGGCTACCAAGTTTACGTATGTCCATTTTGGCACTACACAGAGTCAATACAACAATCATCCATGTTTACTTATACATTAGTCACATAATTTATATTCATTTCATTTATAACTTAAACCTTTCTAGCAGTGGATTCCAACTTCCATATCTTATAAACAAGATTTAACAAAATGCATTACACAAACTAAGAAATAATTGTAAGAATCCATGTAAGAAGACTCATTAAAACATTTACTAAAAATGTATTCATAACATCATTCTCACATATTACCAAATTATCTCTACTTTATTATAACTCAATAGCAATATAATTATTTTCATTGAATCAAAATAAACAAACATACAACCTACCTTCTCACAATAAACTAAGTGATAGAAACACAGTCAACTGTATGCCATGACCATAAGCAGTCCAAGCATAAAAGGAATATTTAAGATTGCTATCAATAACATACTCATTTAACTAACTAAATATTAATCATTTTTAGATACTAAACAAAGAATCACATAATTTTATTAAGATATTAAACTAAATATACCACCGTACTCTAAAGAAGTTAAGGCATGAAACTTATTCAATCAATACCATAGTATATGAGTAATGAAATATACTAAAGTCATATCAATGATTTCAATCTTATTCATCTTGCTTTAGAAATTTAATAAATGAACATAATTCATACATACATATATTTGAGCATAAGTCTACAAAGCATCATTAAATAACTATTTTATTATAAATATAGATTCAATCACGGATGATAGTTATATCAAGGTTTGTATTCATAAGAATTGAGCCAATTCCTTATATAATATCTTGTTTACACCCAAAAAAATTACATTTACTTGTATATACATAATATTTCCATAGTGCCTCCCAATGTCATTGACACATGCAAGGTATTCATAGTTTAGAATGATATTTCCATAATGTAGTTCTTTACACATTAAAATAATGTGAAACTTGAGCGCATCTATTTGGTAGTATCCCTACCCAAGCCATCAATTTGGATTTGGTTTAGGTCATTGAATATAGGCCCAATATTAAAATTAAAGGGAGTAAAATGAGGGTTATAGAGAGATTTATTCCACCATTACAAGCACATCAAAATAATACATGTGTATCTAATAACCTAGAAAACAAATGACCTTTCAAACAAGTTTCAATAGAAACCCATAAGGATAAAAGATGCTATATCAAATGAAACATTCTTGGACAATGTGTTAAATCAAATTAAACACTATATTTTCCCCAAAAAACAACATCACATTCACTTCAATCAATACAACTAAAAAAGATGCATTCAATCAATAAACCCAACAATTTTTTAAACAACCACATTACCTCTTCAAGTAGTATTTAATTTTATCTAACATATTATAAAACCTATGTCAAAATTTATTATAATGTTATGGGGAGGTTCCATTGAGGGAGAAAACCTTCCTATAACTTACTCGTATCCATGGGTTTCCTCTAAAATAAACACATTTACCAATATACAAGAAAATATAACAAAAAACAAATAAATTACTTGTAAAAGTAATGTAATGTTCATGATTTTCTCCTCTTTTCCTTTTCTTCTCCTTTTTCCAATATTTTCTATCCTTAAGTATTTAAATATGTGTTCCCCATAGTCAACCATGGCATGTTCTAATTCCTTCATCCACTAAGTTCTCATAATAGAACTTAAGTGGTGGTGTTTAGTTTTATCTACATCTCCCATGATTTTCGTAGCAAACCCCAACATCCTCCACCATTTTCTCCAACTTCAAACATCAGTCCCAAAGCAAAACCAAATAATTCAAAATAAGCTAAAAATAAATAAATAAATATGAAAACCCTAATCAAATGATTAGGTCATTCAACCAAGTCAAATTTTAATGTCATGCTATGAAGGTCTAGTCAAATGATTATTTTTGGTATAATCACCAAATTTCAAACCATGATGAACTTAATCAAGGTCATGATAACATAGGAAATTTCAATCAATTATTATATATTGTTATCACCTAGCTTCAAGTCCCTTTATGAGTTCCAAACTTAACCAACACTGTCAATATGAATCATTAATTCAAATAGGAAATCAATTATAGACTTGAATCTAGTCTTACACTTTTAATAAACAAAATGAAGACAAGATATTACATACACATGGCACTAAGCATCAAATAATCACTTATAATAGTTTCTTAAAGCCATTCAACTAAAACTTTATATATTTATTCATCTAAATTTAACTATGTTGTGACCAACATGTCCCTTTTCTCAGAGGGAAAGGGGACCTCTATATTTTGAGAATTCAAAAACATTCAACACCCAAATTAGGGCCTAATTGATCATTGTTTGCATAAAAATGCCAATGACTACTCAATCCTAATTAGAAGGTCCTCAAGTAGTTTTACCATTTGATACTTACAACATATGAGATCTAATTGAAGATTTGCATATTTAAATTAAATTTTATCCCACTACACTCTTAAAATATTTCCATAGTATTTTTTTGAGCTAATTATGTTCCTACAAAAATTTCCTTGTGCAGGAATTTCCCAAAGCCATAGTCCTAGAGTCTTAGCTATAATCCTCCTGAAAGCTTTGAGGATGATAGTTAAGTGTTTGTATTCTTGTGTGAATATTTTAAATGACAGTTATTTATATATCTCATAGATATTAGAGCTAATGATAATGTTCCACACATATTTTGACATCCTATAGTTTTAGACTTGTTAGAGCCCCAGGAGATCCTATGACATCAGAGGAATCAAAGTTGTCAAATACCAGAGCTAATGAAAAAGTGCCACATTTATTTTGATACCTTATTGTGTCAAAAAATTTAGAGCCTCAGGATATTACTTGATGTCAAATACATTAGAGCTATCACATCTTAGAGCCAATGAGAAGGCACCATGTGTCTTCTGACACCTCATAGTTTCATACTTGTCAAAGTATTGAGACATCTTGTAGCGTTAAAATCATCTAAGCTACCAAAACCTACATCCAATGATAAGGTTCCATGTGTCTTTTGACACCCCACACTATTAGACTTGTCAGAGACTTGGGAGGTCCCACAGAATTAGAGGTATCATATCTATCAAATTTTGAAGCCAATGAGAAGGTGACACATGTCTTCTGACACCCCATGGTGTCAAAATTATCATATCCCTAGGAGGTTTTATAATTTCAAAGATGTTATATCCTTGAGAGGTCTTGTAACACCATATTTTTCAAATCCTAAAGCCAATGAGAATGCAACACATGTCTTCTAACACCTCATGGTGTTAGACTTGTCAAAGTCCTAAGAGGTCCTATGGGATCTGAGCTATCAAATCCTAGATTCAATGAGAATGTGCCATGTGTCTTATGTCACCCCATGGTGTTAGAATGTTTAGAGCCTTGGGAGGTCTAGAAGCATCAAAGGTATTAGAGCTATCAACTCCTAGAGTCAATGCAAAGGTAGCAAGTGTCTTTTGATACCCCATGATGTCATAATTTTTAGAACCATGGGTGGTCCTATAGTGTCAGAGTTGTTATAGGTGTTATATATGTCAGATATCAAAGCCAATGAGAAGGTACCACATGTATTCTGACATCCTATGGTGTTAGACTTGTCAAAGCCTTGAGAGGTCCCATGACATAAAAGGCATCATAGCTATAAAATACCTAATCCAATGATAAGGTGTCATGTGTCTTTTGATATCCCATAATGGTAGACTTGTCAAAGCCCCAAGAGATCTTATACTAAGACATAAATAAATGAAAAGTTCCATGTGTAATTTCATGCACTCTGGTGGAAGAAGGTCCTAAAATTCTCCAAGAGGCTCAAAATAAAGTACACATCAGGACACATGATCAAATGAATAAATTCCATGTGTACATAGTGCATATATGTGGCTAATTATGTATGTAAATATATCAAAACATAAGTCTCCCTAATACATCAAGTTAACATAATACTCATTGAGCTCACCAATTCTAAATTGACATATGGATAGTCACATAGTTTCTCATAAAATATGCATGTGTTCCCCATGCTCCTTGCATTTATTATCTTGGTTGAGGGAATATCATGATCTAACAAATCAATGTGTCCCATCACCATTGACCATATATAAATGGCATTGGTTTTCAAAATATTTAATTAATTCTAAATTAGGAAATAAATAACCTAAACTCATACCATCAACTCAAATCTTAATTCACACAATGTGAGCCCACCAAATCCATTACACTAAAATCTAGTTCAGAACTCTATAAGGTCCCATCAAGATTAGAATTATCATTACCAGTTGTCTTCTCTTTCAAATCTTGTTGAGCCCTTTGTATCAAATTCAACTTAGATCCCAAAGAATAACCTATGATAAATAAATTTACGCATCAAGCTCATAGAATTTAGTAATGGTCACTTCATCCTAGAATATTAGACTAGAGATGGATTACCAAGACACTACTTTCCTATAAGGAATAACCCAGTTCAAACATTACAATCAGATATTAAATACTATCAAGCATATCTAAGATATAGACCCAAATTATGAGGTTAAAGATAATGGCATCGAGTACATATATGAGATCATCACCTTTAGATCATCAAGACTCCACACAAATATAGACAAACCCAAGGTTTCCCCATGTTCCAACCTCTTTGGCAACCTGTTACTTTCTTCTAAGTGAAATTAGGATATCATGAGGTCACCAAATATTGAGTTTAAACTTATAGACATCTCTAGGCCTACATTTAAGCAATATTATAATCTCCTAGAGTACCCCATGACCTATGACAAGGAAATATAATATGCTTGGATGAAGACCTATAACATCTATGATATCCTTAAGGATTGGGCTAAGGACTAGGATCATTGGGTTAAAAAAGAGGATCTCAATTCATATATAATTAGAACCTTTAGGTAAGGTGTGCACACAGTCATTATTTTTCTCAACCATTTGTATGGGGAAAGTGATATAGTACACATCAAAAATTTGTGGGTTCCCATTATCAGGGTCATCTTTAAAGGAAAGAGGTCTTAGAATTGGGGAACCTCATCACATTCAACCTCGACAGACAAGTGAATGGGGCTCATGTAGGTGGTAATTTATACATGATGTCATATATAGTCGATGTCATCTACACCACCTTGGATTTTCAATGTTAAATGTTTCCTAAATGGGTTCTACCAAGATCCATGGTACATGTCATTTTATAAAATAGCTACATCTTCCATTTAAGGAGACACATATAGGACATATGTGAGTGCTTATACCGAGTCATGTATCATGAAATCAAAGAGAGGACCATGTTGAAGATCTCAAATGAGATTTAGGCTTCATTATTACCCATTAACACCTACTGGTAACATAGGGATAGTACCATAATTAGATCAAAAGGCATCTATATGGATCTTATTTCGTTACCATACACAGTCTCAAACTACCTCACAGAGCATGAGATTGCCTAATAGCACATTCATGGTGTAGATAGACACTACCTTGGCCATAAGAATAAGCCATATCTACCATTCCCAATTATCATAGGGATTCAAAAATACAAAAATATTCTTGCATTTAAATCCATGGCCTAGCATAGGGACTCTTAAAAATTAGGCCAAGTAAATAATATGTAGTGGGATCCTAATGGTGTAGTATGGGCCTATATGGGGAGAAAAAAGACAAAGTTTAGCATCAATTATCACCATGAGACCCACCCTAATAATGAGATAAAAATAAACCCTAATAATTATGTAAAGGTGTTTGTAAATGTTGAGGCCACTTATCATTTAAAGGCTCAAACTATGGCTTAACTAGCTCTTGAGGAGAGACAAGTTCCTCTGTAGCAAGAGCCTAAATAACCAACCATAAAATTATAAGTGACCATGAAGGGGATTTTTAGATGTATCCTATATAAATTCATAATATCTACCACTCCAATATACTTTTCACCTATTGCACCTTCACCACCTCCCTAGGTAATCTAGCCCTAGGTAGATCATGCTCTTCATTTTATAACAACCCTAAGTCTATCTTGATTAAAGAATAGTTTGAGGCTACCCCAGGAAAATTCACCCCAACTATTGTAGTTATTGAAAAATAATTAATAGTTAACATAGGTTTATACATCCCAACATGACCTAATATTTCTATGCCTCCCCCTACTTGAGTGATCCCAAGTGCCCAATTCTCCTCTACTCCTTTAGTTTCAAACTTGGTTAGCATCCCAAGCACCAAATCTCCCCAAATTTATCCCACAACATAATTATATCCCTCATATAACAAATTATCATGGTGTACACCCTCCATTACTCTCTACCCATTCCCATAGTCATCTTGGCCCCTAGTAGAGCTCAAATTCGTAGCACTCCTACATTCTTAGTGGCCCTAACAAGTTCAATTTACAATGCAACAATGTTCTCTCCAAGTGTCCCAAAAATCTTGGTGGCTCTCATTATCCCTAGTTCTCTTATTTTCATATCTATCATTTATATATCTATATCATTAGGCTTGAAAGTATTTATTTGGCCTTCACAAGCTTCATTTTGGATTGTTTCTACTGCTTTTACCTCTGTTCCCACAACACACAGACCTGAGAAAGATACCAAAGAAGAAACACATGTGATTTATCCTAAACAACTTGTGCATCCTTTTTCACTACCTAAAACTCCTTCATAAACCCCTCTATCTATTACTCTATCATTAAGTATTTGAATTTAACCAACTAGTTTCCTAATTTTTCATGAATACCTAGCTCCTGGTTGCCATTAGTCCTCAGGTCTCAATGACCCTTGAAAAATGGAAATATCATTTGTTCCCTTAGACCTCTTCTCTTTTGATTCCTAACTTCTCCCCCATGTCGCCCCCTCTATCCATATTTCCACTTCCCCCTCCATATTCCATTCAATTCCTTATGCCCCCTCCACTCTTTCATGTTTAAGTCTTTCCTCCACCTTCCACATCTTCCACCACTCTTCATGTTATATCCTCTACCACATATAGAGATATAGTGGGAAAATAATGGAATAGGACCATTGAATATTTATACATACTTAGACTAGAGATGGTTTATCATGGGGACCCAAACATCAAGTGGTAATTTGACATAAAATATGAGAGTATAAATAGAGTTCTAACTCAGAGCTTCACTCAAAAAGGTGACCCAATTGTCTAGAGGACTGAGTAAGACCTATTCTCACTAACTAAGGTGATAAATGCAAGTAGAGAGAAGAGATTCATAGAGGATCTAGTCTTAGTAATCAATTCCACTAATGACCTCATAGAAAAGTTAATGGAGGACATGAAGGAGAATCTGAGAGTGTTGGAGTCTTAAGTAAAAAGCACTTTCCTGGTGGGTTTAATTCAAAAGTAGAGAAAAAAATAACATATTTGTTCTCTATCCTTAGGGAGGTGATTTAATCCCTCTTCAAGAGCAAGGAGATCCTATAAATAATGCATGCATAACATGAGATGATCATCCAGGTAAATAATAAGTGCAATAATATGGTTATTGTCATTAACAAAGGGGATGATCTCATAGTTGAAATTAGTGCCCCTTATGGACTTAAATTTATATCATACCTTTGCAGGTACCATGAAGATATCCATTGAGGACTGGTTGAAACATTATAGAAAAGTAAGGGTCAAATCCTTACTTATTTAAAGGAGGTTAGCATCTCAATACTCTTTCACCTAGATAGAAATCTATTGAAAAGGGATGAGTTTGGGGTCCACTTGGCACACTTCAATAAAATTATTAATGGACATGTGTCCAAATATAATAGGGTTGGAGATAAATCTATCTTGTAATTGGCTACATAGTCTATAACGAGCATCATCTAGGTCTAAGTGAAAGTTTCCTTAGAGGCCCCACTTAAATCCAATGAGAGACTATTGAATCAAGTATAAGTGTTCTTTTTTGAGCCACCTGTCAACTTGAATAATCTTGAAATGAGGATAACTTGGTTAACCAAGAATTAGAAACTCAATAGGGTGCTCAAAACTAATTAGGAGTTGGTTCATCATTAAGCTCAAACTAAATATCCTAGTGGTCCTACTTGGGAGTGTTTTGCCAGAATCTAGGCTCCTTTTCTCTTTTTATTGTTTTTTTAGGTTTTTTTTTACAAACATTAGGTTATTTTAACTATTTGGGCCATGTTTATTATAGTCAATCAATTTTTCACCCTTGGAGAGGTAGTTTAATCCTTCTCTAAATGGAGTGGAACATGGAATTACCCTTAGACCTATGGGTTATCTATTGTAGGGATAAACCTATAGATTGAAGGGTTATCTCCCTCAATATGTCTATTGAAACCCATCACCTATACTACTATCTTGTTTGGGATTAAAAGGGATAGATAAAACATGAATGAAACCTAATTTAATGAGGTGATGCACCAAGTTAATATCCACAATACCACCATGTACTTGCACTATGAAAGATGACACAAAAATAGCTACACTTTTATCCTTTCCTACACTTAAAGACATAAAAATACACTAACTACACTTCATGTGACTTGTTAAAGAGCAAACTACTTGCACAAAACATGAAAGTGTAAGATGAACACAAGCATAGATGATTATCACTTGTCTTTCAACTATGTACTACTTCACATACTTAGATAAGAAGTTGTGAACTCAAAACCAACTTGAATTATTTTATTCAAAGGCAAATATAGTACTCAAACTAGCAGGCAAGGTAAATTTTAAGAGCCTATATCTAAAACCCACTTAGATTTATTTAAGTGAATTGGATTGACATCCTTGGTGAATCTATAAGTTTTGAATATTTTTTTCATTTATTAGTTTTTTCACACAACTATTCAACTACATCAAAGGCATCCACTGAAAGGCTTTGCCAAATGGCTCAGCTAAATGACCTAGCCTAAAGACTATATACTGAAAGGTTGTGCTAAATGGCCCCACCAAATGGCTCCTTGATTTTTTAATTTTCCTTTCTTCTTCCTATGCCCTTAAGCTTCAACCCTAGTGAATGTTCTTGTAGTTCCATTCAACACTATCATTCGATCTATCATTCATAAGTATTGTTTGACACTACCATTTGCTACTTTCATTTGGAAATATTGAGATTTTGAGGTATTGTCATTTGACTCCTCTAATAAACATTGTTATCATTCACTATTTGATGTCACGATTTGGTTCCTCGGATGGGGTTCTACTAGTTGCCTTATTTGATATTGGGGGTAGGGGTATATTGTGTGTGTGTGTGTGTGTGTGTGTGTGTGTGTGTGTGTGTGTGTGTGTGTGTGTGTGTGTGTGTGTGTGTGTGTGGTGAATTAAATTGTATTCTAATATAATGATGTAAATGGTTAGCTAGGCAACCCCAAAATTAATTTATATCCCTAAAATTTTGGTGATCTAGTCCCATCTATCAACCCTAATAAATCACCAAAGCCAAAATCAAAAAATTAGAATATTTATGAATTAATGAATATTTTATGCTAAAATATACCCTATCAATATGGATTATCCATAACAAGTGTTTATTCCATAAACTTAGCCAAAAGTGGTTGTTTATATAGAGAAATGTGAAGAGAGAGAGGGGCATAGTAGAAAAAGATTGACAAGTGTCCATGAGATTTATAACAAGAAATGGATTTATAAGATAGTATAAATAGACCTCCAAGGCCATGTGTCTCACTCTTGAAGATGTTATGACCCTTCATGTGGTGTAGGGGTTACAAATTGGCTTGACACCTTAACCAACTCCTTGAAAAATTCCCTTATTTACATGAAAGGAGTGACAAATGGGTTTTCCAAACATGAATTCACCATAAAATTATCTTATAAAAATCAATGGACATATTCCATGCATTAATAATCTCCTTTGATCTGACATTTCATCATTTGTGTGCATAGGTGTCTTGAGGCTCTTCATTTCCCACACCTAGCTTGGTCCAAGTGGCCTAAAACTCCATTTCATCTTATCCAAGTCATCCTATCTCCATTAATAGTATTCAAATATTTTATCAGGTTTTAAACACACCATTTTGGTTCTTGGAACAACTCCCAAGAACTTATTTTGCCCTTTAATCCCTCACTAGACCTAGTTTCCTTATAGCCCTAAAAACCTGTAAACCTCCTTATGTAGGGATTTTTAAGGAATATAATGAGAAACCAAGGGAATATTACTGGACCCATAGTGTATTTATATCTCCATCTCAAATTTAATCCCTTGATTCTGACTGGAAGTCCATCTTTTCTACCTTTTTCTCTCTTAAATTAGGCCTCAATTAGGCCTCCTTGCTTAAAACCCTATTTTCTTTCTCTAGAATTATATCACACATGTGAAATCACCCAAAAAAATTATTCACTTTACCTATTCCATCACAAATCTCCATGTCAAATTTTAGGTCTTGAGACCCTGTGGAAGTATGCAAACCATGAAATCACCTTGTTACCTAGCCTTATTTTGAGCCTGTTTGAGATTGCCTTGGAAAATAGGCATATTTTGATCACCTATATAATATAATATGAAAAATTTTGGAATTTAATATCTAGGAAACATCCAAAATTACCTCATCTAATTATTGGGAAGTTCTCCCATTCTCATAACAACTATAAAACACCAAAAACATGCAAAAATAGGGTATTTGTGAATTTTTGTACAAGTGACATTAGCATCAAAGTATATGTGTGTAGCATAATTTGAGTTATAAACAACATAAAAGAGTTTTAAATATAAAAATTTGGAATCAGATATGCATTTTAGGTCTTTTTTCCATGACTAGTCACTATTAGGGTTTTAGAGGGGTTTAAGACCTATTTGGGGTCTTAATGATTATTCATAAAGAAAAGATCATAAATTGACCACTTTCCACTTGTAAAACATTATTAAATTACCCCCTCACATATACCAAATGGATCATATTCCCATTAAAAGTTTTATATATGGTAGGAGTATCTGAAATTACTCTTTGAGTGGCATGTTTAGTGTTTCTTGAGCGTGAGATAGGTCCAAATTGGGTTTTGGGCCTCAAAATTTCATACAAATACTAGGAGAGGTTAATAAACCCATAAATAAATAATTTTTATGGTTTTAAATTCCTTGTTAGTGTTCATCACTCCTCTATATGCTCATGGTGTACTAGTCAGGGGTATTAGGGTTTAGACATGTCTCCTCTTTGTTAGCCCTCAAGTGCATCTAGTTTGAAAACTAAACTTTGGTGCATCATGGACGTGTATTAAAACCTTTGATATGTATTTTTACCACATTTATGACCCTCCATGAGGTATATCATACTTTTTTTAATCCTTTTGATTTCAAAGAGACCCTTTAGTCTCATGATTGTCCCTTGCTAATAGAGTGGGCAAGGTCTGATACAATATAATGACTATGTTGATGCAAGGGAATAAATATATGATGTAAAATTAGTTATGAGTAGAATTATTTATTATTATATCATGATTTATAATTCATGAGAGTCATTAAACTAGTCTTTTTGTGTGTCTAGATAGCCCATTGGCATTTTCCTACCAAGTTGGGCATTTGAAAATTTGAATTTGTGTTTTGAGTGTTTAGAGGTATTTTTATGTGTGTCAAGTCATGTAACATTAGTAATTGTTTTTTTTGGGTATTATGTGAGTATATATGATCATATTTAATATTTTTCATGTACAATTTCATAATAAAGTGATCAAGACCAAGGAATGGTAAATGTAACATCCACTTGTGAAGGTGGTTGTCAAAAAGTAGCTACAAAAGGTAGTTTTCATATGTATAATAGTTTTGGTTTTGATTTATATGTTAAAAAAACTTGTAGATAGAGGTTATAGTAATTATTTATGAATTAAGGAGTCATTTTTGAAGTTGTAAAGAAGCATAGGTATGGAGGGGGCAGGACTAAGGAAAAAAAGAGGATAGAAAATCCTGCACTCTATTCAATGTGATAGTGCTATGTAAATAAGAATAAAATGAATGATAGTTTGTTTTAATTATTTATGTATTTTACATCTGAATTTTTTTTGTTTTATGAATATAATTGGATGTATTAAATATCTTAAAGCTTTTTATTCAATACTTTGTAATGAAGGCACTGAATGGTAAAGGTAAAATAGGATGGTGTCACATTTCCTATAAGTCCTCAATAAATAGTACAAACTAAAGAAGGAACCTACTTGATTTAAGTGTGGCACATGAAAATAATTATTTTATGGGTGTAAATAATTTTTATGGAGTCTTTTTTCATAAATATTAGTGGTTTTTGCAATCAAGAACAGGGGTAACTTGTTCAAAACCTTATGAGCATCCTATTTAAGTAGACAGTTAAGGAATCTTGTTGATTGATTGCACCTTGAAGGAAATTTAGAATAATTTTAAGAAGGAATTGTAACTATAATAGGACTATTTCATAACATTTTTTAAGTTAAAAACATGACTAAACCTTGTTTTAATGTTACATGGTCAGACTGTACATAGAGTTAAATCTATGCATTAAACATAAAGAAAGGAAAATAAGAAAGTTTAATGGTTTGTAAAGGTGTAGCTATATCATTTATACCTTAATATTTTATTTTTGAAGATTTAACCCTTGTTTAAATTCAAAAAATTTAGGTGGAACCTCTCAGGTTAGTAACAATTAGATTGTATTATGAAAACCACTGTGTAACTCATGTTTGAAGTGGATTATGGATTGATTGAGAAGATCCAAGATTTGTAAAGGTTGAAGAAATGTTATAAAAAAAAATTTGTGTTATTTTTAAGGCTTTAGAGTGAGGAAGATTCATTAAAACTAATATTTAATTTTGTTGGATTAACACAGAATCCTACAAACCCCAAATTAGGGCAAAACAAACAAAATGGAATATCTACTATTGTAACCAATGGAATTTGTTGAAAAATTATATTTTGAGGGATTTTGGTGTGATGAATAAGGTTTTGAGGTTTATGACTCTACATTATTTCATAGTATATCACCCAATATTCTTTGAAAATAGGACAAAGACAATCATCAAGTGAAAGGTGCATGTGTTATTTTATGTTTATTTAAGTTTTGATATGTTGATGATATAGTATTGAGTGGTATGTGAGAGATAAGGTTGGTATCATCCCTAAATACAAGTTTGGATTTTTGATGAGAGTGAGAGCTATTGATAATCTCAAGAGAATAGCTCATAAGTGAGCTTGAGGAGAGAGAAGAGTCCTAGTGAAAGAACAAGAGTAAATAACCTAAGTGAGGTCATAGTGAATGAGATAGACCCAGTGAGAGGTCAAGATGTGGAAAGTGAGAGAATACTTGTCAGAGAGGATAGGTCCAAATAAGACCAAAGAGTTGTTAGACATATTCAAGAAGATGAGGAAGGACATAGAAAGAATAAGATAGGGCAAATTTGATGAAATCTACCATAAAGAGAAGAAGAAGTGAAAGATGAAGAAGGAGATGCAAGAGATGAGGAAACAAATGGATTAGTTTGTGGTCATGCTAGAGTAGGTGAAAGAAATGGAGAACCCATATTATGGATGGGTGATGAGAAAGAATCCATTCAAGTGGCCAATCAAATAACAAATGAAGAAAATAAGAATGCAAGTATAGAATGAGTAATCATGCAAGTGAGTAGCATAGTGATGAAGATAAGCAGTGCCTTGAGGATGATTTGAGTGAAGAATAAGTAGATAGTTGTAGGCAACCAAATGAAAGGAATGAAAAATAAATAGGTTAGTTTGTAGATCTCATGGAAGGATTAGAAGATTAGGTACAACTAATAGATAAAAGCTTAGAATCTAATTACAAGTTTGTATATAATAGTGTTGATCGGTTGGAGATGGAGATGACAGCCTTAGAGGAAGCTTTGTATGGTGAAAATATAGAGAATGAAGAGAAAGAGGTGTAGGTTGTAACAAATGAGAGCCTTGTAGATGAAGATAATTAACATAAATATAAATAAATGTTGGTAGTAATGAAGCATGTTAAAGCAAGAAGGCAAGATATTATTTTTATTTTTGTTGTAAGTATGAATACCATGTCAAGAGCAAGTGAAATCATAGGTATAGTAGCAGTATATTGGGGAATTCACAGCCCACATAACAGAGGTAAAGAGAAAAAATTTGATGATGTAAGTAAGCAAGGGTATGAGACAAGTATAATAATGTTTTATTGAGGCAAGCATGAAAGAAAAAATCATTAGTTGAAGTATGAAGGATCTAGAGCAGTAGTGGATGATCCAAGGGAAATGAATCGGAAGACATGAAAGAAACATTTATCAATCCATTAGACCTCAAAATCATTCTTCGTTATGATTAAGGTGCATGGTCATCAAGCAATGATGTTAAATTAGTCATGAGTAGGTGTCTTGAGTCTTATGTCATGCCTGAGAAGGCATGAGAGTCATTAAACTAGTATTTTTGTGTGTATAGATGGCCCATTAGTATTTTCCCACCAAGTTGGGCATTTGAAATTTTTAATTTATGTTTTAAGTGTTTAGAGGTCTTTTGTTGTGTGTCAAGTCATGTAATATTAGTAATTTTTGTTTTGAGGTCTTAGGTCAGTATAGATGATCTTAGAGAATATCTTTCCTATATTATGTCATAATAAAGTGATAAAGACCAAGGAATGGTAAATGTAACATCCACTTGTGAAGGTGGTTATCAAAAAATAGTTATAAAAGGTAGTTTTCATGTGTATAATAATTTTGGTTTTGATTTAGATGTTTAAAAAAATATCATAGATAGAGGTTAGAGTAAGTAGGTAGGAAGTTAGGAGGCAGTTTTGAAGTTAGAAATAAGTATAGGTATGGAGGAGGCAGGACTATGGAAAAAAATAGGATGGAAAATCTTGCACTCTGTTAATGTGATAGTGCTATGTAAATAAGAATCAAATGAATGATAGTTTATTTGAAATAGTTATGTCTTTTCCATCTGCATTGTTGTTTTTTTATGAATATAATTAGATGTAGTAAAGATCTTAAATCTTTTGATCCAATACTCTGTAATGAAGGCCCTAAATGCTAAAGATAAAATAGGATGGTGTCATATTTCCTGCAGTCCTCAATAAATAATACAAACTAAAAAAGAAGAAACTATCGGAGTTGTTTCCAAAATCTAGATAATGTGAGTGCAATGGAGACGTGATCACACAAGATGAACAAGTGCACACCACATAGATGCCAAAGCAATTTAAAAATAACACAATAAGAGAAATTGCACAAGACAAAATGGAGAAAACCAAAATCTGATTAACATAAAATGGCCAAAATGAAGAATACATATAGGAGAGCTAGAAAGTAACTCCTCCAAAAATGGTGGTCAAAGCACCCCAATAATAGACTCCTCCACAAAAGGTGGTAAAAGCACCCCAAGAATAGACTCCTCCAAAAAAGGTGGTGACAAGGTGCTAAGAATAGAGAAATAACTCCCATACCTGGAATAGCCAGTCAAAGGAGTCACTTATGACACCTTATGACACAAATATGACACATAATCTCCACATAAGCTAGCCTATCCCACGAATGTACGAAAACTCCATGTATGCACAAATATATAATATTCCCTAATTAATAAATAGGGAAAAATAAAAACCTACACTAATACCCCCCATAAGCACAGCTTAGGTGGGCAGTGTGAAAATAAAAAATGGGTCCTGGCAACTAGGCCTGATGAGGTACCCATGTACAAATGCAATCTCCCATAAGATAGAGAAAAGGAGAAAACTCGTAGGAAAAAACTCCCCCCCAAAAGAGAGACATAAAAGAAAAGAAGAGGCTAGAAGGCCCCCCCTGAACATGATGATGCTGCAGATGTAGACCACACCCCAAGAAGAGCTCGTAGATGAATAAACTTGCTCTCAGTGAAAGGTTTGGTGAGGATGTCTACAACCTGCTCCGAAGACTAGAAAAATATTAAGTTAATGACCTGACTATGAATAAGCTCTTGAATGAAATGCATGTGAATCTCTATGTGCTCGGTCCGCTGGTGCTGAACCGGATTCTTGAAAATTTTAATGGTACTCTGGTTGTCACAATAAATGATGGTGGGCTCCCTAATAGGAATGCCAAACTCAGAAAGAATCCCTTGAAGCCAAATAGCCTCAGTAGTTGCATTAACAGCTCCCCTGTACTCTACCTCTGTGGATGATATAGCAATAGCATTTTGCTTCTTGTTAGACCAACTGATAGGACCTGAACCTAAAGAGAAACTATAACCAGAAGTGGACTTGTGAGTCTATGAATTGCCAGCCCAATCTGAATCTGTATATCCAACCAAGTCAACCTCTGTGCCAAATTTATAATGAATCCCATATCTATGTGAACCCTGTATGTAATGCAAGATCCTCTTAGCTGCTTTCCAATGTAGCTCATGGGGTTCTTGCATGAATCTGAAGACAAGTCCCACTGAATATGATATGTCGAGCTTGGTGTCAGTCAAGTAGATGAGGCTACCAACAAGTTGGCGATACCGAGTGGCATCAACCAATGGTGAAGAATAATCAGCCTAAGCTTGACTCCTGATAGAAAGGGAGTTGGAGATGGCTTACAATCAGCCATGTGAAATTGAGCCAATAAGTCAAGAGCATACTTAGGTTGTGCAAGAGAAATCCCTGAATTTGATTGTGAGATCTCAATGCTAAGGAAGTAGTGCAACAAACCTAAGTCTGTCATGTCAAATCTATCCTAGAGAGATGCCTTCACCGCTGCAATAGCCAATGAAGAACTCTCGGTGATCAAAAGGTCATCAACATATAGAACCAAAATCAAGAGCAAATCATCCTGCCGCAAGAAGTAGACATTGGGATCAGAATGGCACCTAGTGAAACCTGTTGTGAGAAGGAAGGAATCCATCTTGGCATACCAAGCCCGAGGGGCCTATTTGAGGCCATAGATATATTTCTTAAGTCTACATACTAAGGAAGAATCCTAAACAAATCCTGGTGGTTGCTCCATGTAGATCTCCTCCTCTAGGTCTCCATGAAGAAAGGCACTCTTCACATCCATCTGATGCACATACCAACCATGTGTTGCGGCAATAGCCAAGGTGAGTCGGATAGAAGTCATCTTTGCAATGGATGCAAAGGTCTCTGAGTAGTCAATGCCTGCCACCTGTGAGAAACCTTTGGTGACCAATTGTGCCTTGTACTTATCAACCAACCCATCTACTGCAAACTTGGTCCGATAAATCCACCTACATCAAACCATCTTTCTTCCCTTAGGAAGCGAAGTCAAATCCCAAGTGTGATTTTTAATTAAGGAAGAATATTCTTCCTCCATAGCACTATCCCACTCAGGTAACCCCGATGCCTCTCAAAAAGTCTTTGGATCTGAAACTGTAGCAAAGAAGGCATGTGGATCTCTCTGAAAATCCCCCCTAGTACATCTGTCATCTGCGAGATCTCCTGCCCAAGTGCCATCACTCTCAAGTGTCTGTCTAGCCCAAAGTGGCTCGAAAGTGGGTGAGTCAGGTGTTAACTCCTCATCCTCTAACTGAATAGAGGTGGATGACTCTGTATCACTATCCTCGCTATCTAAACTCGAAGAAGAAGAAGATGTCTCTGGCTCAAGAACCTATTATGGCTGATCTAAATCTGATGAGGAATCATCATGAAGAATTAGATCCGATGAGGGAGAAGAAGTGTCAAGTGTTAAGTCTCTAGGACTCTCCTAAAAATGGACACTTCTCTCGATGAACAACTCATGAGTGATGGGATATAGAAGGTGATATCCCTTAATATGATCCAGATATCCTACAAAGATGCAAGGCTTGGACTGACGTTCCATAGCTTTACGTTTCTTCTTCAAAATGCGGGCCATGGTTGGAGATCCAAAAACTCTAATGTGCTCAACATCAGGTTTCCTTTTATGCCAAGCTTCAAAGGGTGTGATCCCTTTCAAAGCTTTGTGAGGAACCCTATTTTGAATGTAGCAAGCACAATTGATAGCTTCAGCCTAGTACTGTGGTGCTAAAGATTTGGAGTGAATCATACAACTACCCATATCTTTCAAAAACCTATTCTTGCGTTCTGCAACCCCATTCTGTGAAGGACTGTAGGTGACTGTGCACTGCAAATCAATCCCCTATGTGGTGCAAAACTGCTCAAACCTTATGCTAACATACTCCCCTCCATTATCAGTTCGAAGAACCTTGATGGATTTCTCACTCTGTTTCTCAACAAGAGCTTTGAAGTCTAGAAAATTTTCAAACACTTCAGACTTTTGTTTGAGAAAATATATCCAAGTGTACCTAGAGAAATCATCAATGAAAGTGAGGATGTACTTGGCCCTTGTGAAAGATGGTTTGGGAAAGGGTCCCGATACATCACTGTGGACTAACTCCAAAGTTTGTGAAGCCCTCCAAGCTTTGCCTTTGTCAAATTTTGCTTTGAGATGCTTCCCAAGGGAGCACCCCTCACAAAGTCCTTTTGAGAATTGGACTCAAGGCAAGCCAATGACCATGTCATGTTTGCAAAGTTGCTCAAGGTAGCGGTAGTTAAGGTGACCAAACCACTCATGCCATAATTTGCTAACTCCATCTGAATGAGTTAGCAATGTTGTTGGAGAAGAATCTGTTGCAAAATGTGAGAAGGTGTATAACCTGGCTTGGTGATTTGCCCTACCCACTGCCACTGTAGTATCACTATGCAACTCCCCGATGGACACTGAATCTGGTGAAAACTCAACTCTCATGCTCCAACCAATGTGAGTGATTTGGTACACTAAAAGGAGATTGGTTGAAACAGAAGGAACACTTAGAACATTGTTGAATGTTCCTCCTTCCATTTCAACTGACCCTCTCCCTACAACGAAAATTGATGTGTCATCACCCAAACTAATTGAAGTCATGCTACAAGGCTCTAAAGATGAAAACTCAACTAGTGAAGAGCCCATGTGGTGAGAAGCACCTGAGTCTATGACCCATGAAGATGTAAAAGTTGCAGTTGCTACAAGGGCCTTGCCCTTTTCTTTCTCCTTACCCTTGCCTTTTGCCTTAGTAGAATCTTGGGTAGATAAATTCTGCTTGATGGACTCAGGAACACCTATGTTGTTCCTCTTTAGAAGATGAGTTAGGTGATCTATTTGTTTCTTCATGCATTTGTGTTCATCATGCCCTGTCTTTTTACAATAGGCACACTTAACCTTCTCCTTCTTAGGTTTAGCATTGGAAGATGAAGTCTCAGTGTTGTTTATGGCAGGATTGGTGTTTTTTTTCTTCTTCTCTTGGTCCTTGTTCTTTTTCTTATTCTCCTTTGTTGAAGTCTTATCCTTACCATTTCTAGATATCAAAGCTTGGGGTTGAGTAGACTTCATTATGCCCATCTGAATTAGCTTATCTTGCTCCCTAGTCAAGTCGGCAATGAATGAATCCAAAGAAGGCATTTTCCATGTAGTGCCAAGGGCACTTTTTGTGGCATGGAAAGTGGAGACAAAGACTGAATAGCTTGGACCTAACTTTGCGAGAATAGAAAGAATGAGTTGATCATCTTTCTTCTCTATCCTACACTCTTTCAATTGCAATCTAAGGGCCTTAAACTTAGTGAAGAAGTCCTGTAGGGTGTCAAAGTTGTTAGGACTTAGACTTATGAGTTCATTTTCGAGCTCATGACCTCTCATTTCATCAAGCTTCCAAACAAATTTTCAAAGGTATCCCATATGTCATTAGGAGTTTGAGAGGATTCTAAGTGGAAGAGAAGTTTTGGAGACACAAACAAACTCAGTAATCCATAGGCTTCATCACTACGGTTGTACCACTTGACCTTTTCAGCATCAGTGTTGGGTTCTACTTCAGTTTCCATATTGATTCTATACAACCCTTTGCTTCTAAGAATGATTGACATCTTAACTTTCTATTCATGATAGTTGAAGGGTGTTAGGGGTTTAAGTTGAAAAGAATCCATTTTTAGCTAAATTTAGGTGAAGTTGTGTTGATTACAAGTTATGAATTTATGCAGAAAGGAGAATGAAAGCAAGTTGTGAAAAGCAATCACACCCCCCCAAAATATTGATCCCCCTCGAATATTCAAGTGCACACTCAAAAGATGTCAGACTCAGCCAAGAATGCGTCTTAGAGCAATCAGTGCAAGACTAAAGCAAACAAGATGTCGAACTCAGCTGAAAATGCGTCCTGGGAGACCCAAATTTTGGTACTTTATAAATTAGTATGTTTTTTAAAAATAACAAGTCTACACTGTGGAGAATTTAATTACAAGCACTTTTGCAAAAAATGGCACCCAAAATTGAGCTACCGTTTGCAAAATTTTAAAGTTACAATTTTCCCGTAAACTAGTGTTTTTGCAAAAAAAAAGCACTAAAACATTTTTAAAATGCCAATTATAGGGAGAGAAAGTGGCATTCCAACCACTCGTTGGATTTGGCATGGAATGAAGAATCCAAATGAGGTTTGTGTGAGGGTAAATTGGCCTCCTACCAACCTAGGCCTCACCCTTTGTCTTCGTAAGTCGAAGATACAAGTTTTAATTGAAAACCCCCAAATTACAAAATTGTCTAAAAAATTAAATAGTCAGTCAAATTGACTGATTTTTGTTTTAACAAGTCAAATTTAACTAAAAATATTAAATCAAAGACAGAATTGAAGGATTGCAAGTGTCCAAGGGGAGCCACATTGGATGCCAAGTAGGAAGGGGCGTCCAGAAGCAAACAGTCCAGAATTTTGACTCAGAAAAGACAAAAAACTAAATAATAATAAATAATAATAAAAAATTTAATGTCCACGAGACTAAAAATAGCCTATGGGACAGCAAGACAACTCAAGCAGATTTAAGTAGCACTGTTCGCTTCTTGTGTACGCTGATGATGAACCCCCCTAATTGCTCAATGTACTCTTCGTTGAATAGGTTATGCCAAGAACTGTCACATATAGTATCCGCAAATTTATCTCTGCTATCCTTGTAGGCCTCACATTCTAGAATAAAGTGTTGTTCAGTTTCCACTTTCCCAGAATTGCAAAATCTAAAAATTCTCTCTTCCCAAGCCTCCTTTGGCCTCTTCCAACGCCCGGTCTCACAACGAAGTTGGTGAGAGTTGGTTCTCAGCTGAGCAATAAGAATTTTAGCCCTCCAAGAAATGTTGGCTCCTATGTACACTTTTTGGAGTTGATCACAAGTGGGGTTGAACTCATTTAGATAATATAGTTTCTTCCTCCCGATCTCGCTTCTCCAATTTCTCTTGTAGAATTTCTCCATAACAAAGACTTTTATTTCTTTATTATTTGTGGGGCACATATTGCACATAAATGTAGACCTGTTGCTTGGTGATGTACAGTTGAAGGCTTGGCTGGAACTGCTATTGGACAGAAGACTTCACCAAAAATGAGGCACAATGCTGGAGCTGGACAACAAACAAAGCAAGTGGCATCCAAAAAGGGCGTAGTTTTGATTTTTTTTGCAAAAAACAAAAAAATAGAAGCCTGGGCACCGTACAAATGACTACTTGTTGCTTAGCGCCTTGCTAGAGCTGAAGTTCGCGTGTGGCCACCTGAAGGAGTGATGAAGCTAGGCACAGAAGCTGATTTTGTTGAAGGACAGAAGTTGCTGACCAGAAGCACTGACTGTGAGGAGTGCTGACTGTTGCTCCTCCCTCTATTGCTCCACACAACAATGGCATCCAAGAACACAAGCAAAACCAGCACCTAAAGACAGCGAAGACACCCCAATGCAAGGATCCCAAGGAAACTAACCAGAAATGATTTTGAAAGAATTTTATTTTATTTTAGACCAAATCTAGAATTAAAAAATAAAGAGAACTCCACTCCTCTTGATTCTAAAATAAGCTAAAAGCATAATCACACACAACATTACCGATTTTGCTCTGATACCATATTGGAGTTGTTTCTAGAATCCGGATAACGCGAGTGTAATGGAGACGTGATCACACAAGATGAACAAGTGCACACCACATAGATGTCAAAGCAATTTGAAAATAACACAATAAGAGAAATTGTACAAGACAAAATGGAGAAAACCAAAATCTGATTAACATGAAATGGCCAAAATGAAGAATACATATAGGAGAGCTAGAAAGTAACTCCTCCACAAATGGTGGTCAAAGCACCTCAAGAATAGACTCCTCCACAAAAGGTTGTCAAAGCACCCCAAGAATAGACTCCTCCAAAAAAGGTGGTGACAAGGTGCTAAGAATAGAGAAATAACTCACATGCCCAAAATAGCCGGTCAAAGGAGTCACTTATGACATTCTTATGACACCTTATGACACAAATATGACACATAATCTCCACATAAGCTATCCTATCCCACGAATGTAGGAAAACTCCATGTATGCACAAATATATAATATTCCCTAATTAATAAATAGGGAAAAATAAAAACCTACACTAATAGAAACCTGCTTGAGTTAAGTGTGGCACATGACAAGAAGGTTTGTAGGGGTGAAAATAAGTTTTATGGTGTCTTTTTGCATAAATATTCATGTTTCTTGCAAGCAAGAATAGGGGTAACTTATTCAAAACCCTGTGAGCATCTTATTTAAGTAGATAGTCAAGGAATCTTGTTGATTGATTGCACCTTGAAGGAAATGGGATTTGTTAAGGTGTGAAGATAGTTAGAAGGATGTTAAGGAGTTAAAACCATAAGAGTATTACTTTAGAATAATTGGTAAGTTACAAATGTGACTAAACCTTGTTTTAATGTTACACATGCATATTGTACATAGAGAATACTGTTAAATCTATGTATTGAACTTAAATAAAGGAAACCAAGAAAGATTAATGGGTTGGAAAGGTGTAGACACATCATGCAGACCTTAATCTAGTCTTTTGCAAGATTGAAACCTTATGTAGAGTCAACAAATTTAGGTGGAACCCGCTTGGGTTAGTAATAGTCAAATTGTATTAAGAAAACCACTATGTAACTCATGTTTGAAGTGGATTGTTGATTGATTGAGAAGATACAAGACTTGGAAAGGTTGGATACATGTTATACAAACATTGTTGTGGTATTTTAAAGGCTTGGGAGGGAGGACGATTTGTTAAAAATAGTATTTAAGTATCTCAGGTTAACACAGAACCTTACAAACCCCAAATTAGGTCAAAACCAATAAAATGGAATATCTACTATTGTAACTGATGGAATTTGTTGAAAATTTTTATTTTGAGGGATATTGGTATGATGAATAAGGTTTTCAAGGATTTAGGACTCTACATCATATATCCCCTATTTTTATGGACTTAAAGTGACCATGAACTCATAAACACCCTCTTTACCAATTTTCAAAGAATAATCACGCTTATATATGCCTCAAAACTCAAATTTCCCTCAAGACTAGCTAGATTTGTTAGTGACTATGAGAGAATTAGGCCTAGACTATGTATGGAGTCATGAAACTCAGACTTGACTATCCTTCTAATTTGTTTCATTTGGTTTCATGACCTTATTAAATATTGTCTATTTGAGATACACCTCATATTTCTTGACATATCTCCCTATTAGTACCTACTCTTCATGTTAATCCATCCCACTAGTAACCTGTAAGTGTTCTTTGAATCTGAGTTGAAGTCTTGGTGGTTCAAAACATTTATAAACACCTTTGTCTATCCATTACTTTTATCTTTAAATATGGTTGATCCCTCAAATAGGCATGTAGGTAGCACATTAGGATATTTGAACATTAGATTGACATTTAGAAATTAGTCCTCTCACTATGTCAAGATACTTGAAGGGTATAACAAAAATGAGTTCATTTCACTATTCATGTAGAGTCTAAAAACTTCATTTTGACATTTTTAAGCCACTTATCTTATCTCTTCTATATAAACCTATAGGTGATGTTAAGAAACTTGTCAAATCAATTTGATCTTTCTCTTGACTATCCAAGTGACTAGGTGTTCTTTAATGGCTTATAACATTGTTTGCATCTATAATGAAGATAGGTTATCCATGTTTGATACTATTATAGTGTTGGTTTGAGGTTGACCTTGATCTTAAATAAGGACTTACAAGCTTAGGTTCTTTAGGTCTTTACTTGACTATATAGGCTACAGAGCCACTTCATTAAGTCTTTAGCTTTTTTGACACTATCAACCACCACACACTTTATATATCACTTCTTATCACTTATCCAATATTATAGGTAATCTAATAAGCATCATATCAATTTCAAATTCACCTTAGAGTATGTATAGACTGTATACATAGTCAAGTATATAGATATATGTTATATGTGTTGATACTTGTAGCACCGTAGCACTTAGTTTTTACCACTTTGATTATGGTAATGAGGTAGTCAAGATTATATTAATTCATGGATAATTGTGTTAGGTCCTTATATGAGCAATGGGCATCTTGCAAACACCCAACAGTCCATAAAACTACATATGAAGGAAACACTTGTGATCCTCATTGAAAGTATGCATTTGGACTCATTTCTTTAATTTTATTCAATTCTAATGGTGCAATATCATCTCTAGGATCTCAAACTATGATGTACCACTAGTATTTGAGCCCATATTGACAATTAAACATACAATGGATTGTTCAAACATAGACCATGTTCCTAAAAGCAAGCACACTTGAATATTATCAATAATAAACACATCTTAGACAAGTAGCACATGAATTCCATGAAAATAATAGACCTTCCATGAATAATGAAGCATTATAAACTTATAATAACGACCACCATGAAAAGGAAACATGAACTTGTAGTAAGATTATCTGAAATAGCTTGTACACCAAGACATTCTTCCTCCAAGTGAATGCATTTTATGGAGATGAATTGGCTAATGGAACCACAATGAAAAATATCTCTCTGAACTTTACAAATCACCCTAAAAACCCTTCCTCTCCATCTATTTTTTAAGTATAGAAACAGGTGAAGGAATAGACCCTTCTCAGATGGATAGGCCATAGTGACCTACTATCACTCTTAGAAATTGTTCCTAAATAAGAAGCCATCAATCTATAAACCAATGAAACTATTTTCAAGATTAATAGGACCCTTAACAATGGCCAAAGTTTTAGCTCCTAACTCTCTGTCTTAGTCATACCATTCAGTTCAAATTTACCTTATTGAGCTTGTGAAGATAGAAATGGAGGAGGAAAGGTGTTTGGAGTGTGAGTTTGACTTGAAACTTGGTCTAGAGCTAAAAAATGATTTGAGGGATCCCAAGAGTCACTTCTAAAACATTTACAACTAAAAATTGATCTTTTAAGGTCGTGCAAGTGATTTTAAAATATCATTTTTCCAAGATTAGGCATTAAACTATAGATGTTGTCAGAATCTGACTATTCATGAACCTTATATGACCTATTTATAATATCAGAGATGTTTGGAATATTCTTGAAATGTTTTGTCCTTGATGTGGTACGTCTAACTCTTCCAAATGGGCCAAAATGTGGACACATTTACATTTTTTGCATATAAGAATCAAATAAAGGTTAGGGCATGATAATATGACATTAAATACACCTAAATAACCTTTTACAATGACCTTAGACCATTCTAAACCTTTGACCATGTTTAACCATTCCAAGACCTTATACTTGACCATATGACTAGACAAGTGAACCTAAGACCAAACTTTAGAAAATAATATACAAGGGCAAATATGACCATATGGAACTATTTAAGAGCACCTGAGACCATAACAAGACCATGACAAACATTTGATAACCCTATGAGGTTTGAAACTAGATGGTGTAACCAATTTGACTTGGGATCAAATTTGGTCAACATTCTTGGTGATTCGCATGGGTAGCATGTCTGTAATGTTAATGGACTAGTATCCTTCCCCTTCCATTGGGTAATGGAGTCACTCTTATACTTTAATCTAAACTGATATGCCTTTTAAATATTTCAAACTCATGCAAAGCACACAAAAAGAAGGAAACACAGACTATGCTTCAAATAATTTAGGTAAAACACACAATAAAGACTCAAAATAACATACCTAACCTACTATCTATAGACCTCAAAACATGTTTGAGGTGATACAACACATTCTCTTACTTTAACCAAGATTAAAAAAGAAGTTTATTGAGTCATAATTTATCCATGAGAGTATGTCACCATATGATGGATGTTTTTTTTTTAAAATTACATGTGAATATGATCAAAATACTTACCATTCATAAGACCTATACTAGTTACAAGTAGGTCACTTGGAACTCCTTTGAAAATTCCTTGTATCTCTCCTTTAGGACTACTTGACAGTTCATCCTGCTTGATCTCCTTCATGATCAGTTGGTACTCTTCATTCTAATTCTGGGGAGTCATGAGAAATTTCTCAATCTCACCTCCATATATACCATGATGTATTTGATGTCTATGACCATGAAAATTATCCTCTTGTTGGCCAAACATGTCTGCAAGTGACTCAACATTAGATTGAGCCTTAGGCTACTCTTTGACCACATAAACTTATACCTTGAGTTGATTAAACTCCTTATTGATTTTATCTTGATTGATAGTGTCTTGACAATATTTTTCATGCTCAATAGATCCACTAATGACCTCACTATCAAGTACATGTTTTTTAGGAAGGAAAGTTGGCTTAATCACTTATTCAAACTCCTAAACTATGGCATAGAACTACTACCATAAATGATCCTCTTCATGATTTTCACATGCATGAACTACTTCACCTTGAGAATTAAAAAATACATTATCTTCCTCCTTATCATCATATATCATACTTGGAGACTTATCATCATCATAAATGTGGATAAGATAGTTACCTTCTATTTCTTGTTGAAGAGGACCATCAAGACTTACCTCAAAATGTTCATCACCCTCATCTTGAATGACGTATGTTCCAAGGCCTTTTTATTCCATGAAAGTATAGGGACCATATTCATATCTTAGTACCATATTCATCTAGGAATATATCAGAGATACCTTAATTTTTTTAAGATGTTCCATCATCTACAGCATGCTCCTCTTGTTCATTGATGGTACAATTCAAATTAGAACTATCTTTCACATATGGTTCATTGTGAAACATGGCTAATGGTTGTGTTATAATATTAACCTTTGCTACATATATTTTTATAAAATACAAGAAAGATAAATCAGTAGAAACATACCCTCTTATCTTGGTAGTGAAATCTCTTGATATATAAATAGGAAAGTGTGTAGGTAGATCCACCACCACTATGTCTTGTAGGATTGGAAAGCTTGGGAAGTCATGAAAGAAAAATTTCAGACCCTTAATGAGCCCTATTGACTTGGATAGTGTTCCATTAAGTTATAACACTCCTTTACTATATGGATCATATATCAAGACCAACTTGTCTATAACTAGTTTGGGCATAACTGAAGTGTTTGCCCCACTATCCACAATGAAATTATGAAGTATATTGTCTCCCAAAATGAGGGTAAGATAGAAAGGTGGGGGATTTTAATATTTGGTGAAGGGTTAAACAATATGATTAGGTGCATGTTTGATGGCTACACCACCATGTGTTAATGGTTGAGGGATTATATGGAATTGGAATAAATGCTCTTGGAGTAACTCTTTTTGACCAGGCATGTGGAGTACTTCCCAAAGGGATATGTATGTTTTAGTGTTCTTCAAAGAGTCAATGATATTAAAATTAGAAACACTAACCTTATATTTAATCCTTATAGGCAATGAATTGCCTTGAGATTGAGGTAATGAATATTGGGTCAACCTTCCCAAGTTCTGATTTTGAATAGGTATAGGACTTGTAGAAGATGTCATGTTTGCATTCATATCTTGTTTCCTTGAATAAAGATTGTTTGGAATTGTATTCACATCTTAAACATATCCCAAATATCTTCTCTTTGACCTTTTGTTGGCTACAATAGAGGTGTTTTGATGTAGGATAAGTCTATCTTCCACTTGAAAGTTTTCAAGGCTCACTTCTTAACTGCTACACTCTCTATGTGGTTATGATTACATGAATCTCTCATCTTCTATTGCCAAGTGAGGATTAGGCCCTCTTTGAGCTGCCAAAGCTTGTCCTTCACACTCATTCACATTCATGAACTGTACTTAAGGCTTTCCCCAATAATTTATCCATTCTTATCCTTGAACTAGATTACTAGAGACCAAAACCATGGCTCTTGTGGAGGCTACAAAATTTGGGTCATAGGCATTAGGTGGCCTATTGAAATTAGGCTGACCTTGTCCCCTCCATTTACCATTATGCTAAGGTGGAAATCTATTTACATGTGGAGGGTAGTAGGAAGAGTTTTGGTAAGCTCTAAATTACTTATTTAGTTACCTCATTTGAGCTTCTAAGGCCTTAAACTTTGCTTGCCAATCAATGGCATCATCTAATCTCTTTGGAGTAGCTTTAGGCTTACTATTTGGATTTGGAATTGGATAAATTCTTAGATGATTATGAGGCATGTTAGGTAAGATGGGCATTGATACTTTTGGAGGGAGTTTACCATATTGAATCAAACCATTCTCAGCTCTAATATCTATATCATAGGCCTTAGGTAAATTATATCTACCCATGGATGACAACATGACATATATATTCATCCCAATATCTCTGAGATAGGTTGGGAAAAAAAAACTTGCAGGGTGTCACATGAGAGGTGGTAACCTATTCCATGTCTTTTGGAACCTTTTATTGAAATCATGCATGTTTTCCTTAGGCCCTCTTTGAATGACATTAAGCTGATGTATGATCACTTTTATCTTTAAAATTTTGATTCAAAAACTCTCGAAACTCATCCCAAGTAGTGATGCATCCTCCCAAAAATGTTCCATACCAATCAAGGGATTTTCCCCTAAGAGACATGGCAAGCAATCCAACTGCTATGTTAACTTTTATGACATTATGGAAATTACAAAAGTTGGATATGTCTCTAATATTCTCACTTGGGGTGATAGGGCCTTCCCCATTGAAAGTGAGAACACTCTTTGTGGCATTGGGAGGGATGTCATCATAGGCATTAAGGTTAATAAGATTTTCAATATTGAAGGATAGGAAATCATGTTACCTAGGCATGTTGCCTTCAAACTCTTCTTCACTCTATTTATCTTCTTGAATTTCAAAGTCTTCTTTTTCTTTAGGCTCTTCAAGTGTCAAGATAGGATAAGGATAATGAACTTTGATAGGAATTTCAAGATAAGGGAGTGAATTTGTAGGATGGTTGCTTCTACTAGAATCTAACCTAGTAAGCACCATGAATCATGAACAAAAAAAATGAAATTGGTATGCAATCATATTTTATACCTTTAGTGGAGATTCCAAATTCTAAGTGAGGAACATGTATGCAATTGTTATCTTGTCAAGACCGGCATTAACCTTGACAAGAAGTGTTTGATATAATGGTCCTAATGAGTGTGCCAAAACTATTGTAATTAAATTTTACACCCTTAGAGAGGTATTTAAATCCTTCTCCAAATTTATTATAACATGGGATTGCCCCTATACCTATGGGTTGTCTATTATAGGGGTAAACCTCTAGATTGAAGGGATAGATCCCTTGATATGTCTATTGAAACCCATCACCTATACTACTAGCTTATTTGGGATGAAAAGGGATAGATAGAACATGAATGAAACATAATCTAATGAGGTGATTCACCAATTTAATCTCCACAATATCACCATGTACCTTCACTATGATAGATGACTCACAAAACTATCTTCAAGATCTAAAGTTTCTCTAACATAAGTATTTCAAACATGAAGGTGATATGTAATGCACTTCTCAAGTTGAAAGAACAAGAGGTCTAATTTTAGAAACTATTATCCTTTACTACACTTAAATTAATAAAAATACACTAAATACACTTCATGTGACCTATTGGAGTGTATAAAACTTGCATAAAACATGAAAGAGTAAGATGAACACAAGGATAGATGATTATCACTTGTCAGTCAATTATGCACTACTTCACACACTTAGAAAAGAAGATGTGAACTCAAAAATAGATTTAAATATTTTATTCAAAGGAAAATATAGTAATCAAACCATCAATACTTGTCCATACCAAGTGTGGATTCCACAAACTTATCTAAAAGTGGCTACTTATAAAGAGAGAGAGAGAGAGAGAGAGAGAGAGAGAGAGAGAGAGAGAGAGAGGCATAGTAGATAAGGATTGACAAGTGTCCATGAGAGTTACAAAAAGAAGAGATAGTCCAAATATATCTCCAAGTCCATGTGTCTGACTCTTGAAGATGATCTAACCCTGCATGTGGCATAGGGGTTACAAATTGGCTTGACACCTTGACTAACTCCTTGAAAACTACCCTTATTTGCAAAAAAAGAGTGAAAAATGGGTTTTATAATCATTAATTAGAAATAAAATAATCTCAAAAAACTCAATGGACATCTTCCATGCCTTAAGAAACTACTTTTATCTGACATTTCATCATTTGTGTGCATAGGTGTCTTGAGGCTCTTCATTTCCCACTCCTAACTTGGTCCAAGTGGACTAAAACTCTAGATCATATTATCTAAGTAATAATATCTCCATTAATGGTATTTAAATATGTTATTATGTTTTAAACACACCATTTTGGTTCATGAAACAACTCCCAAAAACTCATTTTTCTCCTTAAGCCCTCATTCGACCTTGTTTCCTTGTATCCCTACAAACCTGTAAACATCCTTGTGTATGTATTTTTAAAAATGATAATAATAAAATAATGGAATATTATATGACCCATCATGTCTTTCTATATTTTTTTTAAATTTCATCTCTTGACTCTGAGTGTAAGTCCATATTTTCTAAATTTCTCCCTCTTGAATTAGGCCTCCTTATTTAAAACCTTGTTTTCTGGCTCCAAAGTTTTATCACACATTTTAAATCACTAAAAAAAAATTTATTAATTTTAAATAATCCATCACCAACCTCCATGTCAAATTTGAGGTCTTATGACCCTATGGAAGTATGCAAACCATGAAATCACCTTGTTACCTACCCTCATTTTGAGTTTGTTTGAGACTACCTTGGAAAAGAGGCCTAATTTGATCACTTCCAGAATATATTGTGAATTTTTCTTGAAATTTATATATATTACACATCCCAAATGACATCATCAAATTATTGGTAAGTTCTCACCTTCTTATAACATCTACAAAACACCAAAAACATGCAAAAATAAGGCATTTGTGAAAGTTTGTACAAGTGACATCAACATCAAACTACATTTTTGTAACCTCATTTGACTCCTAAACAACATAAAATATTTTTAAATATAAAAATGTGGCATTATATATGCATTTGAGTTCCTTTTTCCATGACTGGTCACTATTAGGGTTTTAGAGGGGTTTAAGACCTATTTGGGGCCTTAATGATTGTTCATAAAGATAATCTCATAAATTGACCTCATTATAATTTTAAAACCTTATTTACTAACCCCCTCACATATCCCAAATGTATCATATTCCCATGTAAAGTGTGAGAGATGGTATGAGTATCTAAAGTTGTTCTTCGAGTGGCATGCTTAGTGTTTCTTGAGCATGAGATAGGTTCAAATTGGGTTTTGGGCCTCAAAACTTAATATAATTATTGGGATATGTTTAAAAACACATAAATAAATCCCCTTAATTATTTTACATTCCTTGGTAGTGATAATCACTCCTCTATATGCTTATGGTGTACTGGTTAGGGGTCTTGGGGTTTAAGCTTGTCTCTTCTTTGCTATCCCTCAAGGGTGTCTAGTTTGAAACCTAAGATTTGGTACCACTTGGAAGTGTATGGAAACATTTTATATGTCTTTTTAACACCTCCAGTATCCTCCATGAGGTTTTTCATACTTTTTTTATGCCTTTTGATCTCAAAGAGACCCCTTAGTCTCATGACTGCCCCTTGCCAATGTTGGAAGCACAATGTACTGGGGGGTGAATCAGTGTCCTTATAAAATTTTGATTTCAATTCATCATTTATTAATTAATATTAATTAATAAATATTAACCCAATTTACATAATCGTGAAGAAATCATTAATCAACCAAATAAATGCATAGACAACCATAACACATCATATAAGTGGGAAAACCTCATGCGGGTTAAAACCCACTAAAACAAAGCTTGGATAAATAGTCCTATAAATAAATGAATAAATATTTATCTTAACACCATCCCATAAAGTATCACCAACCCCTAATTCACCAATCACCCACTTAGCTTTAACAAGTACCAACTTTTTAGGAGGCACCAACCCCCTTATTGATCAAACACCCACTCAATCAACACTTATGATGACTCAACCACCAATAATTTTTCCATATTTTCCTTTATTATTATCAACACCTGATGATGGTCTTCTTCCACTCTCTCTTTATTCTTCTCTCTATGACATCTATGTCATGCTCAATCTTGTATCTACTCTCTTTACACATCAGCTACCTCATCATGGCCTTATTAACATATTCAGGCCTCTAATACACCTTTGATCATCTATGAAAACCTCATATAATTTTTATTTTATCCTCTTTTTCCTTGTTTAAATCTTAAATATATGATGTTCCTTTTCTTCAGCTCTTCACACACTCCTATTCCTCTCAAACTGACTTCTAGCCTTCTTTGCTCAACTAGCCCTCTTCTTGACTTGATTATGTTATATGACCTTGGACCTCATATTCAGACCTTCTATTATATATTAATGACACCGCTATTATTTTCTACATGACCTATTTATTCTCCTCATTTTTCTCTTTTATTTGTTTGCATGCTTACATGTCTAACACACCCAAATAGGCCTAAAACTACCTTGTACTTATACTAGTCTCCTGCTCTCATACACCTTGGTTATCCATACACACTTTCATACTTTAATTAACCTTATAATATTTCATATAACATGATTCAAACATGAACCAAACAATTCAATAGGTTTTTCACAGCATATATGACCAAAACCTCTTTTAGGCCTTAAGGAGACCTAATCCCATTAGGCCTTCATTGGAGCACGTTACGCTTGGTCTTTCTTGGAATGCTTAAAAACTCAAAAAATAGTAGTAAAACCTTTTATTTAACTCAAATATACCTTATACACCTTCACTTTAGATCCACAACTCTTTTTAGTTCCAACCACCACTTGAACCCTTTCGCAAAACACTATTCACAATAAGCTTGTGCATACACAAAAAAAATATCTTGAACAAATGACAAAAAAACACCATTTTTCCAAAAAACCATGGAAAAAAATCACATATTAAAAAACCTAATTACCTTATGGTCATCACAATCTTCATAATATCCTTTAACTCAAGGTATACATGCTCAAACTCTTCTCTACAAGATGCTTACTCTGAACTACCAACTGGCTTCAAAACATAGTCAAGGAAATATGAACTTATGACACATAATTAAACATACTCAAGGAATTTCAATGCATTAAAATTATCTCATAATATCCTTATAACAAACTAAAATAAACATAGCATAAGATCTAATGGAAACTATTCATCTTGTAGACCAATCTGTTGACTTTCTCTCTCACAGACTTCACTCAGCCAGACCAGCCATTTTGGATTCAATGTTTCAACCTCTTACAATAACTTCCAATATTATTAAAATTATGGATATATCATTCAATTCCAAAACAACATCATTATGTGTATTATATATATCAACTCATGGTGTAGAGTCTCAAACCCATTGTTACAACCTACTTACCCAAAATTACCAGTTTGCCTTGAAGACCAATCATGGTGATTTTGAACGTCAACACCTATGTAGACACATTCAAAAAATTCTTGATGCATGTGTCTGATCCTACATGATCATTATATCATTCTTACATTGGTATATAACATTGTCATATGTCACTATTGGTCTTGTAGACCAATCTCACAACCTTGCACCTTCACTAGACAGGTAAATTTATGAGCAACATTTTTATCATTACCATTGACCTCAAAAACATATATCCAACATGAACATGTATTAAAGGTCTTGAACATATCTATTAATTTGTATTCATCCCTAGTTCATGTTAGCACATGCCTAAACAACTTCTCACTTCTACCTAATTTTCTCACTGTCTACACCAATAGGTCTGTAAGCTACTGGTCAACTCTTATGACCGGTTTAACACCCCTAAGGCATAAAAAATACTTAGAAAACACCATGGACATCAAATAAAAATCTCAAACTTTGTCTTCCATATATTTTTAAACTTTGACTTGGTCAATTCTAACTGCTACATCAAATCTTTAAAAAATAAAGCCTTTCTTATAGGTTTCACTCACTCATCTAATAAACCATTCACACCTAGAGATGCATGGTAGAGTTGAATACAACCTCTAATCACTTAACTAGTCATACCAAACTATTCTAAGCACTTTATAACAAATTATTTCATATTGGGTCACTATTAGGGTTCTTTGAGGGTTTAAACCAACTTTCAATCTTAATGATCATTCATAAAGCTTAGCCCCTCATTCCAAAAACCAATGCTTATAAATTTGATATAGGACCCATCCTCATCTACCATGAATATCTTAGGTTCTCATGCAGATGTTGTATGTGCCAATAAACACTTTAAAAACCATCTCATGTAGACAACTCTTCATTTTGTGCACTCAAGAGACCTTTCATGCCTTAACCTTCAAATTTTGACTTGAAACTTAGTAAACATACTTGAAATAATATGACATACCTCTATCAATGCACACATACTCACACTTACCTTGGAAAATGATCTTGGTACCCCATTTATCCACCATCTTTCTCTTTGCTCTCTAGGCCTTTAACTTTTAAGCCATAATAAGTCTTGAAGCTGACCTTATAACCACTATCCAAAATATCAACACCTCATGTACATACTAAAACAACCTCATATAGCCTACCTGATACAACCTCTTCTTTAGAGCTTCAACATAACAACTTTATAGCTTGATAGATCATCTTCATAGCTGCTTATGCTGATCTTAAGAGCTTGACTAAGGATCTTTGTATCTCACTATGTTCTATGTCAAGTCTTCAAAATTATTGATGACTTCTCAATCTTTCAAATTCTCTCTCAGGAGAGATACATTAGGTTTCCTCACTTGCTTGTCATATCAGGCATACAAGCTCATGCCTTCTCAATACACCACAAGGCTCAAACACTTGACAACATACTTTAATTATCCTTCACTAGAGCAACACCAATCTTGACACAAGCCTTCCAACAAAAAAGAAAACACTAAGAAATAACCTTGACCATTGATCATCTTTGACAACCTCATGTTGATGCCTCAACCATCCTTACTTACCTGGACATCAACATTCACTCATACATACCTCAAATGCCACTCATCATGTATCTTTACCAAATGCATATTAGACATCAATGAAAACATAATTTGACATTAATTACATAAACTTTACATAAATTACAACACTATGTAGACAAAATCCCCCTATGTCATTAATGGCAAAATACATTACAGTCTAGTCAATCTCTTCTCCCCCAAACTGTTCTTTCTCCCTTCTTGAACTTTCTCCCACTTTGACATTAATGACAAAGGGTCATACATACTAAAACATCCCTCTTTGTAAACTAATATCAAAAATTGAATAACTCATAGATACTAAGCTCCACCTTTTACTTCACAACTTGAGCTCATAATGAATCAACAGAATTCCCAAACACAAGTTATGTTCAACTACCAACTACTACAAATATTATAACAACTTAAATATCTCCCCCTAAGCTAATGCTTCTCCTTAATCTATCATTAGCCATTCACACACTATGAAAAAAATATCTTTTGATCTTATCTGATCTCCATTAACCATATCTGATCCATTTATATCATGACAACCCTTCTTGTATTAGTTCATTGCTCACTAAGTCTATAAAACACCTAGTTTACTATCTACCAAAATTCTATCTTTATTGATCACCTTCACCTCACACCAATAGGGCATATTGAGAATATATACCTATGATACATGACCTAAAGGTCATATTCAAATGGTTATATCAATCACACTCAATGCCTATGATCATAAAACATCTTTAAAATTAATGCTTGTCCACCATGCCTATTAGGTCTGTCTGCAATCAAAGATATTGTTCCAGTGGAACAATCTAGTCCTCCATGATGGATCAAAGATCACTCATGCCATTTCCATATGACATCTCATATGTTCTTATTTCATCACTATATCTCCATCATGTTTCTCAAGCCACCATGGCATTGACCTCATCATGGCATCTTCCTTGCATCATTTTGTCAACTAGGTATGTACTTACATGCTTCATTATGACAAAATTTTATCATAACTTGTCTTCTTCATGATGTCAAAGATGAGACTATAAAACATATTCCTTTTTCCTATATGAAATTAAGGTCATTTTGATGCACATACAACACTCCAATTTTCATGGTAATACCCCAATTAACAACTTTGTAGTCTTCTTTTATGCTTATTGGTTTTTTATGATTTTACTGTGTTCTACATACTTAGATCTTTTGTGATAGAATATTCATCATGTCTTACACACTAAGACATTTTCAATACTTTAATATTCCTTTAATGACACTAAGATCACTCTCCATTTATATTGAACATATATCTTTTATATTAAGGACCAAATGACAACATGATCAGTCATTTTCAACAAAGAAGGATCACACAACATAATCATGTTCCCCCTATGCTCATGATAAAACTTCCAAATAAAACTCACCTTTTTATTGTCATGACTAAAACAAACACTCTTGAAACCAACTCTCAACATATCTTCTTACCTTCTTGCCATACAACACCTATTAAAGCTCAATAATCATCCACCATGCTTCCACTTATTGATGAGTGTCTCCATGAAGCCTAATGGAGTCACCTCTTCCATAGGACACTATAATAATACAAATTCAATAGATTCTCAAATCTCCATATTATTCGAAGACTAAATATTCTTCAATGTCCTTCTAAGCTTGATTGTCGACTTAGGCTTGACCTTTGACTTGGCTTCTTAATTATCCTTTTGAGCTGGCAATGAATACTCTTGGCATTCTTTCAAATTTGAATTATGATCTATAGTATAAAACAATCCACATTGGTTTATGAGTTGATCATGACTCACCTTGTCATCCTTATTCTTATTCAACTCTTCATTTTTACTTATTTGATCAACTTCATGATAACCAAGACCTTTCTAGTCTTCTGACATGTGGCTTGAGCAACCACTATCTATACTCTAAGCTTTCATAGAATATTATTATTTAGTCTTATACTCCACCTTTACCTTATCTATATGGTTTATCTTCTTGATCCATTTCTTAGTGGCATGTCTATGAACCTTCTTGTCTTGTCTTGTCTTAGTCATACTCCTCATATTGTAATATATTTTAATGTGTCCTTTTTGAACATAGTTGTATTACACAGCATCTCTCATACCATGATTCCTTCCATAGCTCCATGAAAACACATTTTTGAATGATATTCTATAATCTCTCCTTCCAAAGTCTCTTGATATATGACCAAACTAGTTGCAAGAGAAATAATAACCATTAAAATAACTTTCATACCTTATGACATTAGTCTATCTGATAGGACTTCTGTTCATTCTACCAACACCATCATTATTTGGTAGACCATTTACCTTTGAGGTATAACTCTCCTTGGCTTGAGATTTATCCTTGTGGTCTTCTTTTAATCCAAGACCTACTTTATCATTGGTAGACTTTTGACTACTCAAAATGTCATTTAGAGCCTCAGTGATCTTATCAAAATTCTCATAGGTATTCATCTATCTCATCTTGTCTTTGAGCTATTCATGTTCAATCTTCAAATAATCTATCTCTATCTTCAACTATTCATACTCATATTCCTTTGATCTAAACCTTGTATTGACATCCTCTAGCTGATTATTGAGATCCTTAATAGTTTTCTTTTGATGCTTCAAATCATCAAAGGCACTTATGAGCTCAGCTTCAAGGTTAACTCTAGATTCTCCTTCTTCACTGTCATAGTATAATTTTTCATCATACATTTTTTCTTCTTCTTGTTGATCACAATATATCTATGCTTCTTAGTATCACCTTCAATCTATTAGACTTGTTTTCAAAAGAACCAAGCTTTGATACCAATTATTAGAAGCACAATGTACTAAGAGGGGTGGTGAATCAGTGTCATTATAAACTTTTACTTTCATTTCATCATTCATTCATTACCATTCATCAAGTAACATCAACCCAATGTACATAAGCATGAATAAATCATTAATCAACCAAAGTAATATATAAACAACCATAACACATCATATAAGTGGAAAACCCTCATGGGGGATAAAAACCACTAAAATAAAGCTTAGACAAATAGTCTTATAAATTAATGAATCAGTATTTATCTAAGCACCAAAATAGAAAGGATCACCAACCCCTAATTCATTAATCACCCACTTGGATTTAGTAAGCACCAACTTGCTAGGAGGCACCAACCCCCTTGTTGATAAAGCACTCACCCAATCAACACTTATGATGACTCAGTACCCATTCAATGACCAATAATTTTTCCACTTTTTCTTGGATTCTTATCAACACATTATTATTGTGTTCTTCTACTCTCTCTCTTTATTTTGCTCTCTCTGACATCTATGTCATACTCAATCTTATATCTACTCTCTCTACACATTAGCTACCTCATCATAGCCTTATCAACATATTCAAGCCACTAATACACCTATGCTCATATATGGAAACCTAATATACTTTTTATATACTCATATTTTTCCTTGTTTAAATATTCAATAGATTATGGTCCTCTTCTTCATCTCTTCACATACTTTTATCCCTCTCAAACTGGCCTCTAGCCTTCTTCATTCAACTAGCCCTCTTCTTGACTTGATTAGGTCATATGACCTTGATCTTCATATTCAAAATTTTTTTTATATATTTATGAAAACCATAATATGGTTCACATGACCTCCTTTCTCTCTTCTTTGTGATATTTTATTCGCTTGCACACTTGCATATCTAACACACCCAAATAGGCCTAAAAGTGCCTTGTACTTATTCTAGTCTCTTGTTCTCTTACACCTTGGTTAGCCATGCATACTTTCATAATTTAATTAAATTTAAAATAAGTCATATAAAATTTTTAAAAAATTAACCAAACAATGCAATAGGTCAGTCATATCATATAGGACCAAAACCTCTTTTAGGCCTTAAGGAGACCTAATCCCATTAGGCCTTCATTGGAGCACATTACACTTAGTCTTTTTTCAAATGATTCAAAAATCCACATACAAAAATAAAACCTCATATTTAAATAAAATATACATTATCCAACTTCACTTTAGGTCCACAACTCCTTTTAAGTCCAACCACCACTTGAACCCTTTCTCAAAACACTATTCACAATAGGCAAGTGCATACACAGAAAACCTATCTTGAACAACTAAATAAAAAACACCATTTTAAAAAAAAACATGGAAAAAAATCATATATGAAGAAACCCCATGACCTAATTTTCATCAAAAACTTCATCATATGATTAAAATCAAGTTATACAGGATCAAACTCTTCTCTTCAAGACTCTTACTCTGAACTGCCAACTGGCTTCAAAACATAGTCAAGGAAACATGAAATTATGAAACCTAATTAAACATAATAAAGGAATTAAAATTATATTATAACATAATTATAACAACCTAAAATAAAAATATCATAATCTCTAATGGAAATTACTGGTCTTGTAGTCCAATCTATTGACTTTCTCTCTCACAAACTTCACTTGCCAAACAAGTCATTTTGGATTTAATGTTCCAAATATTACACTAGATTCCAAGAATATAAAAAGTATGTATATATCACTAAATTACCAAAAAACATCATTATGTGAATTATATATATCAACTCATATCATAGAGTCTTAAACCCATCATTGCAACCTGCTTACCCAAAACTACCATTTTGCCTTAAAAATCAGTCATGGTGATTTTGAATTTCAACACCTATGTAGACACATTAAAAAAAATATTATTTTTAAGATCATATAATATCATTATATAATTTTCAAATATGTATATAACATGGTCATATGGCATTATTGGTCTTGCATACCAATCTCATAACCTTACACCTTCACTATCTCATCTTGACTAGACAGGTCAATTTATGAGCAACATTTTCATCATTACCATTGACATTAAAAACATATATCCAATATTAAAATGTGTTATATTTATTTAAAAACATATCCATGCATTTGGATTCATCCCTAGTTCATGTTATCACATGCCTAATCACCTTCCCACTTACGCCTAGTTTTCTCACTATTTGTACCATTAGGTCTATAAGTGACCAATCAACTTGTATGACCAGTTTAACACACCTAAGGGATAGAACCTAATTATAAACCACCATGGAAATCAAATAAAAATCTCAAACTTTTTCTTCCATCCATTTATAAATTTTGACTTAGTCAACTCTAATTGTTATAGCAAATATTTAAGAAATAAGGCCTTTCCTATAGGTTCCACTCACTCATCTGACAAACCTATCACACCTGGAGATGCTTGGGAGAGTTTATTATAACCTCCAATCACTCAAATTTCCATACAAAACCATTCTGATCATTTTGTAATAGATTATTTCATATTGGGTCACTATTATGGTTCTTTGAGGGTTTAAACCAACTTCTAGTCTTAACGATCATTTATAAATCTAAACCCCTCATTCTATAAACCAATGCTTGGAACTTTATGATAATACCCTTCCTCATCTACCATGAATAGATCAATTTCTCATTTATATTTTTTACATGCCAAAAATCACTTGAAAAAACTTTTTGGGTAGATAACTCTTCACTTTGTGCACTTGAGATACCTTAAAGCACTTTTTCATGCCTTAACCTTCAAATTTTGACCTAAAACTTGGTCAACATACTTGAAAAAACATGTCATACCTATGTCAATTCACACATACTCACACTTTCCTTAGAAATTTATATTGATACCACATATGACCACCATCTTTCTCTTTTCTCTCTAGTCTTTTAACCTATAACTCATAATAGGTCTTAAAGTTGACCTTCTAACCACTGTCTAAGCTCTCAACACCTCGTGTACAAACTAAAAAAACCTCATAAAACCTACCGTATATAGCCTCTTATTTGGATCTTCAATAGAACATCTTCATATCTCAATGGATCATCTTCATAGCTAGTTATGCAAATATTCAGATCTTGACTAAGGATCTTTGTATCTCACTATTTTATATGCCAAGTCTTCAAAAAAATTGATGACTTCTCAAGATTTCAAATTATCTCTTAGTAGAGAGACATTAGGTTGCCTCACTTCCTTGTCATATCAGGCATACAAGCTCATACCTTCTCAATGCACCATAAGGCTCAAACACTTGACAACTTACCTTGATTATCCTTCACTAAATCAACACCAATCTTGACACAAGCCTTCTAACAACAAAGACAACACTGAACAACCTTGATCATTGATCATCTTTGACAACCTCATGTTAATTCCTCAACTATCCTTGCTTACCTAGACATTAACCTTCACTCATTAATACCTCAAAGACCACTAACCATACATCTTTACCATATGTATCTTAGACAATAATGACAACATACTTTAAAATTAATGACATCATATTAATATCAATGATAACATTATGCCAACATCCAATAGAGTTGGCAAGGTCTAAGACAAACTAGTGACTATGCCCCCTATTTATATTGACTTAAAGTGACCATGAACATCTTTTTTAATTAATAAAAACCCTATGTATCAATTTTAAAATCATAAGCATTCTTATATAGGAATCAACACTCTGATTTCCCTCAAGACTAGTCGGGTCTTCTAGTGACTATGTGAGAATTGGGCCTAGAATGTGTATGGAGTCATGAAACTCTAACTTGACTATCCTTCTGATTTATTTCCTTTAGTTTCATGACCTTATAATCTATTGTATATATTAGGTATACCTTATAGCTTTTTTCATATATCCATGTTATTCCCTACTCTTGATGTCAGTCCATCTCACTAGTAGCCTATAGGTGCTTGTTTGGTCACTTGACTTTGTGTTGGAGTTTTAGATTTCATATACCACATTGGTATCCCTTTCAATGATCTTTAAATCTGAGTTAAATTCCTATTGGGTTCAAATCATTTCTCAACACCTTTGTATTTTCATTAATTTTGGCCTCAAATAGGGTTGATCCCTCATATAGGCTTATAGGTAGCATATTATGATATTTGAGCACTAGATTGACATTTAAAATCCAGTCCTCTCACTATGTCAATATAATTTAAGGTTTAAACTCAAAGGAGTTAATTTCACTATTCATGTAGAGTTTGAAAACATCCTTTTGACATTTTCAAGGAACTTGTCCTTATCTCTTCTGTACAAACCTATAGGTGATGTTAAGAAACTTGTCAACTTGGTTTCATCTTTCCCCTGACTATCCAAATGACTAGGTATTCTCCAATGGCTTATAACATTTTTTTCATCTATAATTAAGTTATACTCTCCATGTTTGAGACTATTATAGTGTTGGTTTGAGGTTGACCTTGATCCTAAATAAGGACCTACAAGCTTAGGGCATGTAGGTCTCTACTTGGCTATATAGGCTACAAATCCACTTCATCAAGTCCTTGGATGTATTGACAATATCAACCACCAAACACTTTATATATCACTTATTATCACTTCTCTAATAATATAAAGCATCTAACAAGTATCAGATCACTTTCAACTTCACCTTATAGTCTATACAAACTATATACATAGTCAAGTATATAGATATATGTTCTATGTGTTGAGACTTGTAGCACCTAATAATTTTATACCACTTTTATGATGGTAATGAGGTAGTAAATATTATATGAATACATGGATAAATGTGTTAGGTCATTTTATGATCAATGGGCATTTTTGAAACACCTTATAATCTATACAAATGCATATGAAGGAAAACATTGTGATCCTTATTGAAAGTGTACATTTGGACTCCTTTATTCACTTACAATGGTGAAATATCATCTCCAAGATATCACACTATGATGTAGCACTAGTATTTGAGCCCATATTAACAATCAAACATACAATGGATTGTTCAAACATAGACCATGTTCCTAAAATCAAACACACTTGAAAGTTATGGACAAGAAACACATCTTAGATACGTAGCACATGAATTCCATGAAATTGAGATACATTCCATAAAAAAGGAATAATTATAAACTTTTTATAGTGACCACCATGAAAAATAAATAGGAACTTGAAGCCAAGATTATCTGAAATAGCTTATACACCAATACATTCTTCCTCCAAGTGAAAGCACTTCATGGATATGAGTTGGATGATGGAACCACCATGAAAAGGATCTATCTAACCTATAAAAACCACCCTCAAAATCATTCCTTTCCATCAATTTAGGACATGGATAAATAGGTATAAGAATATACCCCTCTCAAATGGATAGACCATAGTGACCTACTGTCACTCTTAGTGATTGTTCATAAAGAAGAATCCATGAATCTGCAAAATAATTCCACTAATTTTTATCTTACTAAGACATATAAAAATTACCAAAGTTTCATATCTTAACTCTCTCTCTTGGTCATACCATTCAGTTTAAATTTGCCTTCTTGAACTTGTGAAGGCAACGATGGAGGAGAAAAGGTGTCTGGAGTATCAGTTTGACTTTAAACTTGATATAGAGATTGAAAATAATCTTAGGGAGCCCAAGAGTCACTTCAAAACTTTTTAAAACTAAAAATTGATCTTGCAAGGCCATACAAGTTCTTTTAAGGTGTCTTTAAGCTAAAATTAGGTGTTGATTTGTAGATGCTATCAGACTCTGATTATTCTTGAACCTTATCTAATCCTTTTATGACACTAGGGATGTTTTGAATCTTCTTGACATGTTTTCTCTTTGAGGTGGTATGTTGAACTCTTCCAAATGGGCCAAAAGGTTGCCAAATTGACACTTTTTGAATATGAGTCAAATAAAGGTTAGTACATGATAATATGACATTAAATACACCTTGATAACCTTTTAAAATTACATTATACCATTCTAAGCCTTTGACTATGTTTAACCATTCCAAGACCTTGTACTTGACCATAGGACTAGATAAGTGAACCTAAGACCAAAATTTAGACAATGATATACAAGGGAAAATATGACCATATGGAACTATTTAAGAACACTTGAGACCATGACAAGACCATGATAAACATTTTACAACCCTATTATGTTTAAACCTAGATGGGGTGACCAATTTGAATTGGGGTCAAATTTGGTCAACACTGAGCTCAAACTAAGGATCCTAATGGTCCTAATTAGGAGTGTGTTGTCAGACTTGAGGTGCCCTTTCTCTTTTTATTATTTTTTTTAGGTTTTTTTTACAATCACTTGGTTATTTTAACTATTTTTTCCATATTCACCAAGAGTAATATCTCATTATTTTAATAGGTGGGTCTCATATCTCTTTTAGATATGATGATGTGCAGTTATTGTATAGAGTCAACTCTATTATAAGCAAACACTTTTAGATCACTGATAATTTAGATTTTATGTTAAAATGTGTCTAGTTTATATGTGTGTATTCCATATTATTTCATCTTTAATGGATAAATACTAATGCTAAGGAACTTTAATATTTTCTTTTATGCAAATTTTATGCATTAATTGGGATGAGTTTATTGATATTCTAGTTATCTAATTATTTTGATTTATTTGGAATCTATGAAGACCTATGTATAGTTAACTAAAAGTATGTATGCATTTATTCATATAAGGGATCCTTGAGCTAGGCATTTAAATTTATCCTTAGACTCTTTCCTTGTGTGATTGGAGCCTGAGCCTTTGTGAAACCTAGCATACAGTGATATAACTATAGTTGGGCACATTTTTGGTTCCTTAAATAATTTGTATTTCCATTTATTCAGAGAGACTTCTATTTTCCCTACTCTTTTCTGCCATTTTATGTTTTTTGTCATAAAATGACCCCCTCTTTATTTATAAACTATGAGTGAAATAATGTAGGGCTCAAAAAGTAAATATGTTAGACTAGTTTAGTTAATAGTAAAGAAATTTTGTGTTAGTGAGAAAATACAAATTGAGCCTTTGGTGTTAGCATAACATATCTTGGAGATATATTCCAATCATTCTATTTAATTGATCCTAATACATGTCGTTTGTGCCCTAGACTGTCTCAGTAACAATCCTAAAATGAGAGGACATAAGTCTCTTAACTATTCCCCAATCTCACTTAGTGCATATGACTCAATAGATGTATTTGGGAGAATAAGATCTTGGACCGAATAAAAAATTAAAAATAAATAAGATTTTACAATAGAAATAAGTTCAACAAAAATGACAAGGCATAATTAGTTTCAAGCTAATGATGGTATTTAAAAAAAACAAAACAATCATACATAAAACTAGTCAATACAAAACATAAGGTGGACTAAATAGATCTCTCATTTTTCTATTTTACCCATAGATTTATATGAAGCTATGATGTCTATCTGGCAGCATATTATAGGCCCTAACTTATCTCATCTCACATAATTTTTACCTGTAAACATTAAAGGACATAAATAATACCAATTTGAAAATTACTAAACTAAATAATTACAACTAGATAAAATAATGTTATCTACAATATAAAACTAAAATGTCATAATGTAATAAGTAAAAATTACTTTAGAATATATGTCTAATGTCTTAAAAATATCAAATTCCTCACAAATCAATACACCATATAGTATATATGTTGCATACTTGGATGGGATATAATGCATTGCACTCATATACAATCAAATGTATGTGTATAGAAAATAGTATGTCATCTACCAAACAAGTGATAAATAACATATGTAAATATTGTAATATATCCATTATGTCATGATGAGGTCCTAATTTTTTACTTTTTTAATATTTTGAATGTTTTTGAATTTTTTAAATATATATTTTTTTGTATTTTTGAATTTATCTTAAAATTTTATACTTATGGATAAGTCAACAAGCCATCCTCATCATAATTAAAGTCGATATCTTCTATATGATCCTTAAAACTATGTAAACACATTTCATTTTATTCCACTATTTATGAGTGTTCATATTTTTTACTTGTCGTTGTCTTTGAAGCTTTTCCCTTTTTGTCGATATCATTGCCATTGTGTTGTATCTTGATTGTATATGCTTCATGTGAGAAGGAAAAGTATTGATATGTTGTATTATTTATGGCCCCATCTATTGCAACCTCAGTTGTCCTAATTTAAATATCAATTGACGAGCAGGAAGCATGACCCATAAGTATGTAGTCACAACCTTTGGTCCACAATAAATTGGTAAAATAATATATCCTAGGAATTTTCTCCAATATGCATTATGTTTTAATTCATCGGTTTCATGTCCCAACCACCACAAGGTTGTGATACTACACATGGTTTCCAAAAAAAATCCATTGATCGAAATGTGTTTATAATAGTATCGCTCAAGGTATGCTTTGATGGTCATGGCTTCTTGTCATAGATGCTTGTAATATCTATTTGTTGTAGTTGTAGATTGTGTCATCTCAAAAATTAATATGAATTTATTTTAAAACCCTAAAATTAGAATGTGTGATATAAGGTTAAGAATATATAATTAGTTTAACACAAGGATAATAAACTAATCTATAGCAACCCAATTAATAAAAAACACTGATAAACAATATATTTAATTTATATAACTGATATTGCTAAAAATAATAAATTAAAACTATTGAAAGATATGGCTATAAATAAAAATAATGGTATTTAGTTTGTTTACTATGTGCAGGTAGATTGGACTAGAAACAAGTGTAAAATATACAAGATTAAAATTCTAGATCAATCATCAAATACTATAAATTTCACTTCTAAGGCCGCATATACTAACATTATATTTAGACATTACCATTAATGTTGGTGTCTAACTATGATGCAGGTGTCCAATACAAAATGATGACTAGATCTAGATACAACCAAATTCATTATTTTGGGTTTCTTATCACCTTTATATTAGTGTATTCAAATATATTATAAAATATACCACTCTTCATTGACTGATCAAACCCTATATTTTCACTCTTATTCACCTTTGAAATGAGTTTTGTTGAAAAATTGGTTAGTGGGATCATGATATCAAGGTACCCATAAGACCCCTCTGTCAATATATAAGCCTACATAACCTTAGATGTATTACTATTTAAGGGTGTATCATGCCCCTCCCTTTTAAAATAATGTTTTTCTTAACTTTGAATCAAACCAAGTTGTTGTTGTAGGAATGCTTCATCCTCCCATGTTGCATCTTCAGAATGCAAGTTCTTCTATTTGATCAAATACTCCTTAATATCTCTAGTCCATAGTTGCTTAGTTCACATGTGAAGGATCTATTTAGGCTATAGAATGACTCAAATTTATTCATCCCATTCAGGCATCTCCATATAAATGGAAATTCTATGTCTAATTACCTTCTTCAGGCAAGATATAATGAATACCAGATATATGCGAGTGGATGGAGGTAATTCTAGCTTATAAACCACACTACCAATTTTTTTCAAGATCAAATAAGGGACATAATACTTAGGTGATAGCTTTTTATCCTTTTATTACTTTAGATACATATGCTTATATAAATACAAATGCATAAGTATGCAATCACCTATGTCAAAATGTTTCTTACTATGGTGTTAATCTTCTTGTTGCTTCATTCTATTTTTTGTCATTGCTAAATTCTCTCATTAACTAACTAGCACCTCCTGCTGATGGTGAATGTTTTCCTCAATAGCTCAAACCTTAGGATGCATTCTCAAATCTAAAGTGATGTATGGGGGGTGATAACCATACAATTCCATAAGGGGAAACATCTTGGAAGAAGTGTGAAAATAAGTTTTGTACCACCATTCAACAAGTGGCAACCAATGAACCCATTTTTCCTATTTGTAAGAAACAAAACAACAAAGATACCTTTCTATACATTTGTTGAATACCTATGTTTATCCATAAGATAAGGAAGATAGGGCAATCTATGAGTCAACTGGGTGCCCAAACATGAAAATAATTCAATCCAAAAATTATTGGTAAATATGAGATCTCAATCACGTACAATGATCTTTGGAGTACCATGTAATTTTTGAGTTGTATTAAGAAAAGTAAAAGCTACTATACTAGAAAAAATTGGCTATGATAAGGAGAAAAAATGAGCATACTTGGTGAGTCTATCCACAACTAACATGATATCATTTTTATCCTTAGATTGTGGTAACCCTGTAATTAAATCCATGGAAACATCCTCCCAACATTGGCTAGGGATAGATAAAGGTTGTACAAGACCTGGGGTCTTAATGGTTTCACCTTTATTTTGTTGACATACCATGTATTAAGCCACATATTTCTAGATATCCCCCTTGAGTCCTTCCTAAAATAAATCTTGTTTAATTATATTATATGTTTTCAAAAATATAGATTGACCTCCAAGTGGAGAGGCATGAAGTTCTTGAATAATTTTATGTTTAAGTAGAGAATGCTAACAAAATTATAATTTATCTTTATACCATAATGTGTTCCCCTTCAAGGTAAATTTTTTATAATCATCAAAACCTTACTAAATATTTTGAATTGAATCCTTTTTAGCATTATCATTCTCTCATTCAAATCTTTCTTCCTCTATCCAATTTGCCTGCCACATGGTCATGGTGCATAACAATGCCTCAATTGATTCATCCCTTTAGGAGAGGGCATCTGCCACCACATTATCTTTTCCTTTCTTATACACTATTTAAAAATCATATCCTAACATTTTAGTGACCCATTTCTATTGTTTTTTATATGAAAATCATTTCTCCAAAAAATATTTGAGTCTATCATGATCAGTCTTTACCTAAAAGTGACGACCCATTAGATAAGGTCTCCATTATTTCAATGCATGTAGAATAGACATTATATCTTTCTCATAGATTGGTTTAAGCCTATTTTTTCCCATAATTTAGTGACTTTTATATGTCATTTGTCTTATTTCTTTCATGAGTATATCCCGCATGCCATATCCTAATGTGTCACACTCCACAACAAAAGTCTTTGAAAAATCAAAAGTAACCAAAATTAGAGTTGTGCACATAGCTATTTGTAACTATTCAAATGCCTTAGTAGTTGAATCAGTCCAATGGAAGGAATATTTATTCAATAAAGAGGTGAGTGGGGCTATAATTAAACCATAATTTTTGACAAACCTATGATAGTAGCCAATTAGCCCCAGAAATCCTCAAAGGTTTTTGAGGGTCTTGTGAACCTGTCACGACATCATCACTTGGATTTTTTAGGATCAACATTTGCTCTTCATGTGAAACAATATGACCCAATTATTCCACGTCTTGGATACCAAAATCACATTTGGAAGGTTTGGCATAAATTTGATGTTGTTCTAGAACTAAAAGTATCTTTTTCACATGCTTCAAATAGTCTTCTAAATTTTTGTTGTAGATGAGGATATCATCAAAAAACACTAATACAAACTTTCTCAAAAATGGCCTAAAAATAGTATGCATCAAATTATTAAATGTAGATGGTGCATTTTTTAGGCTAAAAAGAATGACTATAAATTCATAATGGTCTTCATGAGTTCTGAAAACTATTTTAGGTATGTCCTAATCATATATGCAAATTTGATGATATCTAGAGGGAAGGTCTAACTTGGTAAAATAAATAACACTATGCAATTCATATAGAAAATATTCAATTAATGGAATAATAAACTTATCTTTGTTGTTGTACTTTTTGATTTATCTATAGTTTGGGCACATCCTCCAACTATTGTCTTTCTTCTGCACCATAACCACCAAGGAGGAATGTTCACTTTGACTATGTCAGATGATTCCTACCTCCAACATCTCTTGTGCCATCTTTTCAATTTCACTCTTTTTGGAATAGAGATACTTACAGGGTATGATGTTGGATTGTGTTCCTCTTGAAATGAGCTTGATGTCATGATCATGCATATAACTTTGAGGAATTCCTTTTAACATGTCAAAAAAAATAATAGAATGGTCATCTAGCACCCTTTAAAAATCAATATGTGTAGACTCCTTGGTTGGTTGAACCTATATGGAAAATAAGTGTGGCACAAATTCTTTTACACCTATTCTAAGAATCTTTATCATCTTATGGTAACTAAATAGTTGTGTAGATTTATCCTGTAATCCATGTAATTCAAAGGTCCTACCTTCTAAATAGAACCTCATGAATAGTTCTTGGAAATTCATCTCAATAGTGCCCAAAGTGGTGAGCCACTATACTCCCAAAATAATGTCAGCTCCTCCCATAGGAATAGAATACATAGGTAAATATAGCAATTTGTCTCCCATAACAATCTTAATGCTATAAAATCTTCCATAATAGTTTATTGTACCACCATCTATAATCATGGCCCAAAATTTTAGAGCTGGGTAAATTAAATAGTTCAAGTGAGTAGCCAACTTACTATTAATGAATTTATGTGTACTCCTATATTCAATTAACATAGTCACCTTTTGTTTCTTTAAGAAACCCACCACCTTAATATTTTGAGGAGTATTAATGCCTATAAGTGCATGATAGAAAATAGTAGGTTGAGAATCTTCATATTCATCCTCAGGTTCATCTAAACCTACCCCTGAAGCCTCATCATATTCTTCCTCATCATTGGCACCTTTAATGTAAAACAACTTATTTTCAACACATTGATGTCCTTTGATCCATTTTCTATTACATCCAAAAACACAAACCTTTTGCACATTTTTCTTCAACTTGTTGAGGTGTCAATCTAGTAGGCTATGGAAATGATGGTGTTGGGAAGGTATATTCATGCAAATTAGTGAAAGGTTTTTGTTTTATCATATCTTTTTCATCATCCATATGTGCCCTTGGTATGGCTTAAAATATATTACTAGGATGAAACATGCAAACCTCAAATTGGATTTTATATTTGAGGCAACCTAAAAATAGGTTAGTCATATTTTCCTCAATGATGTTCACCACACATAAGGAGAGATTTTGAAATTAATGAGTGTAATCCTTTACTGTCTTAGTTTGGCATAACTTGGATAGTTGGTTGAAGTGTTTTTTAAGACATTAATATGATAGTGGAGTTACAAATCTTCCAAAAATATAGACCAAGAAGCTAAGAGGCCCTTCTTTTTATTCTGAGCACACAACCGGTGATACCAAATAAACTACTTAGGTTCCATATATAGAGAGGCCATGACCACCTTTTATGAATAGGGAGTCTGAGGTAGATCAAATAAATTCTCAATTTGAGTAATACATGTGAGTGGACCATTACCATCAAATTTGTGTAGGTCCACTTTTTTCAATAATGGATTTATACCATGGTTGGTGTTGTGATTGTTTGGAGGAGAAGAACCAAATTGGAGTGGTACAGGGTTGCTGGCCATTTACCCAATGATTTGTTGTAATTGATATCAAAATTTATTTAGGTACCTTCAGCCCTGTGAAGTCCCCTTTAACTGCATCAAGATCATCTTTCTGCACCATGCCTTATAACTCTAACTTAAGCTATTGAACTATCTCTAAAACACTCATATTAGAATTTTCTAACTCCATGTTATCTTTGTGAGGATTTTTAAGCATTTCTTACCCTTTCCCATGACCAAAGTGTTAGGCCCTACCATGCACAGATCCTAGGAGGGTCTTGACCCAAAGAAATGTATCGATAGATGACACTATTGTAATCACCTAACCAAGATGAATCCAATTATTGTTATTATGCATAAGGGTGACAAAATTCAACCTAAAAAAGTGTACTAGTAGAATATACCATTGTGTTCATCTCATAGAGATGATTCCAATGACCATTAATTTGTACAAGGTAAAAAAAATTCTAGACTTTTTTTTTTACTCAATTTTTTTCTGGTAAAAAAATCTCACGAACAAAACTATGGTCATGAAAAAATTCAATTTCTCCTAGATAACAAGTTATGTTTTTTTGGCCTTCTAGTACTCAGGATGCCATATCTAAAAAATTGTGTCATAGAAACTTGCCCAAATCAAATCCATGATACCACTTATAATGAAATTATGAATTATATATCATAGAATTAAGATTAGAATAAATAGATCCACAACAATAATTGGTGAAATAGTAGAATAATTGAATATTATGACTGAGCCACCTTAAGGGGGCAACCTCCACAACAATGTAATAAGAATAAAAAATTTAATATGATGATAAAAGACTAACCAAGACCGCTTATATATACTCTAATTACCCAAATTTATTCCATAGTTTGACCATACTAAGAACATATATAACTGCAATAAGATAATATGAAGGTGTGTAAGTGACAAGTCATCCACACATGTCCCTAGATGTACTATAGGTTAAGGGTGTAATACAAGGAGGTCTAAATTTTAAGGGTATAAATTTGATTGATCTTTTTCAAATATTCAAGACTTATATGTTATAAATATTTAGTTTTAGTATCCACATTCTCCCTTTTAATCTAATAATGCATAAGGATGAAATTACTAGTTTATAGGGAAAAAATGTGTACCTAAGTGTATATAACACACCTTGCTTTTGTTTGAGCCCACTTTGAGTGTTTTTCTGGTGTATTAACTATAACCAAAATCATGTTATAGTATAAATTAGTGCATATACTTTAAAATTATAAATAATTTAAATGTTTGAAAATAAAGAGAGCAAGGAAGGAGTACACATGTGTGTTGATGCAACCACGTTGCCTTTTGAAGCTTTGAATTGGTAAATATGATTCTTTATGAAGAATTATAACTAGAAACGGTTTAGGCATGAACCTTGGAGATTTGAATATAGATATTAGAAGGTATTATTCCCCCAATATGATGCAAGGATGAGTTGTGACATGACCACTGAGATCATTATTTTTCAATTGAACAACTCAAGTGTGAATATATAATCTAGTGAGGGTGAGTGATTTAATCAACTCAAATTAAAAATTTGGTGAGATTGGATTATTTAATCACTCCAACATATAAATATGGTGATATTTTATGATTTAATCACTTCAACCTATAAAATAAACCCACCGCTATAGTAGAAAAGGCTCAATAATAATATATTTTGGTGTAATTAATGTGTCCTAATGAATAGTATAAATGGTAAGTTTTGAAATTTTTGGTGCAATAACATGGAATATGCACCTATAATATGTATGATCTGGAGTATATGTGTCATAAATATAAAATCAAATTATTTCAAATCTATGTAAAATCAGTGCAATGTATAGGATGTTGACCCAAGTGTATATCTAAATCATGGAACTAAACTGGAGATTATGCAAGTGTGGAGGTTATGTATTTATGACATCCCCCCATTTAAATATGGATATACTACATAAGTTTATAAGTGTGGAGGTCATATGTTTATTACATTCCCCCATCAAAACTTAGAAACTATGGAATGTGTAAGTGTGTAGGTCATGCCTTTGTGACATGCCCCCATTGCAATCTAGAAAATGAGAAGGTATATAAGTGTGTAAGTAATTTTTTTATGAAATTCCCCCACTAAAATCTAGAGAACTATGGAAATTTATAGTTCATGCATTATATGACATGCCCCCCTTTTGAAGTGAGAGAAAGAGAAACTAGTAGGTACCTTACCTTAAAAAGATAAGGTAGATGTATAACCTATGTATGAATCATGTAGCATATAGAGATAATGTGTTGAATAAGTATATAAATTATGCTTGTAGTATGTGATCACATCAAGTCCTAATATGCATGGTATAGATCATGGAAACATCTAGAGGATAATAATATAAGCTCAACAAGCAATTAAGAACACACATAATAACACTCAATGTAATGCAAAGGAATGGTCTAAGGAGACCTCATACAAGGGGTATGTTCAGATTTTGCATAATTAAAATGGATGACATATTTAAATGTCCAATCACATAGAATTACATATTCATATATCTAATCAATATATAATGGCATGAGGCCCAACAGGTAAGGAATATATCAAATGTTCCACAACCAAGATAATAGAAAGTAATGGAATACACTTAAGGAAGTGAAAAATAAATGAAGCACAAGAAACCAACAAAATCATATCATACTAGTCTCTGCATATATGTGTTAGCAAAAAATGTTATGTAGTATAGCATATCAAGTGCATAGTGAAAGACATGAGCATGGATATAGACATGTGTAAGCATTAACATATAAGCACAAACATGATAGTGTAGCAATGATCATAAATGATATGTAACTTGTATCAATCATGATAAAATAAAGCAAATTCCCCTAATGTACTATATGACATGATTAGAGAAAAGGTCCAAAAATTGGAAGTGCATAGATGATGTGTCTGGGTATGCATGTATCACACTCAAATATGCATGAAACATATGTGTATATAAGAATGAAATGATATGCTATCTACTAACATAAATCAAAGAGCATATATGCCAAGGAGCTATAAAAATCTAGGAAGGCTAAATATTTAATTATTTTTGAATTATTTGAATGTTTTTGTATGTTTTTTGAATATTTAATTTTTTTATTTTTGGAATATTTGATAGGAAAAACTTTATCCTATGATCCCATCCACGAGATGATCATAGATATCTCCAAGCTCAGAATATGGTATGTGAAACTAGTGGTACTTCTAAGAATCATGCATAAGTGTCATATCTAGATCTATATAATTTATGGTATCCTATGTATGTGCAATAGGATATTGTCATCATGAAGAAAGAATAGAATGAGTATGGGTTCATGAAACCCATTATTTAGTTTTATGTGGTTTATTTGGAGTGGATGTAATTGGAACATGTTTAGTTGATCTAGGTAACTAAGTATTTGTGTTGGCATAGATGAATATTCTATGGAATCCACTATGTCTCTGGTGCAAAGGCCCTTCAAGTATGGGCCACCTAGGAAAGGGATTGACTATTACTTACCCTTTCATAGAGTATTAACCTTAATAATTTTGATAATTATCTATCTTGGAATAAAAAAATTGTGTTCAAGTGGATGTTCATATGGGATTCCAAAAAACTATGACTACCTTGTTGGTATGAATTTATTGAATACACCCATGCACTGTCGAAGGTATTGAATGGAATTTATGTGCATTATTTCAAATACTTTAATTGTATTTGTGTGATATGTTTGAAATATGAATTTGATCATGTGGGGAAGTATTGATAGTTGGTCATTTAGTTCAATGTAGTGATAACTGAGGCAATCATCGTACAAAATGGAATGTAGTTGGGAATAAAAATGTTCCACTATAATAAGTAAGTGGTAATTTATTTCTTGGTCTTGGCTCTAACACTATAACTAGTGTATTTTTAGGTGTATCAAGTGTATTAGTTTTTTTCTGTATCTTTACATTCTAGTTTTAGTACCCAAATATTATGTGTAGATATGCAAGTAGGCTCTATCAAGTTTAGATCAATGCCTTATCCATATGTCCCTCTAGTGAGAGCTTGATAAACCAATTATTCCTTGGTAGGATCAGTGTGGGAAATATTGGTCATAGTATAAGGTACACTAGGAGAAGGACTTCTTCTAATGGTTGATTTCTGCAAAGGTCTATGGATCACAGGTTCTTAAAAAGAAGTGAAATGAGATGTTTCAACCCTCTTAGAATGACCTTTATAAGAAGTAGGAAAAGGGACCTTGATGTGTCTTTATGAAATGTAATGATCCCTTAGTTTTCAGTTGTGAATTATTTTGCATTAATTTGAAACCACTATTATCATGATGTCCATTAATATCATGGTAATTTCAAAAGGGTTATCCTTTCACTTTTTCAACTCTGTGTGGTGGATGGTAATAATTTGAAAGAAGGGTAATCAAAGGTGTATAAAATAGTGTATGAAATATATAATTTGGTTTATCCTTGACTAATCAAGCTGAAGTAGTTGCCTCTAAGTAGAGGTATAAGTTTTTATTATATGAGGTATTTTATATGTAGATTCCTTTCCTACGTGTAAAAATTTTACTCCTTGTTCATTAGTAAGTACTGTTGGTTTTGAATAAGGTATTTGAGGTGGCTCATGACCCTTCTTGATTTTATGTTTCATTTTTTATGAATTTTTTATAACATGTTTGAATTTAGGTGAAGTAGTAGGTGATTCAATATTTTTATTTATTAAGGCACATGCATATTTATGCACATCCCCATATAAAGTGTAGAAAGAATTAAAGGGTTTGTGCAATGTTCTTTATCTAATTGAAAAAAGAAGACCCATAATAAATATGAATTGTACTTCCAAATTTAAGGGGTTATAGTTCAAGGAATACAAGATATCCTTAAATCTAATAGCATAGTCTTGAACAGATTCATCCTCATTTTGAGTTAAGTCTTGCAAATGATCCATTAGTAGCTTTGGTAACTTATGCTTATGGAAATTAGATAATATTACATCTTTAAGTTTTTTAAAGGTTGGAAAGGAACCATTTGGAAGGATATAGATCCAATCTAGGGATTCTTGAATTAAACTTATATGGAAATATTTAAGTAATAAGTTCTCATGTTTGGCCCAATGGTCAAAGGAATTTATATATTATCTCAAATGAGTAGCATGATATCCTTGACCATTGAAGGGACAAAACATAGGCATGACCAAATTAGAAAGATAAGGGTGATCAAAAACATTTAGTGTAAGGGGTTGGTCCTCTAAGATATGATCATTAAAGGTAGCCTTACGGGAGGACACTTGCAACTTAAGGGTATTCATTTGACGCTGAAGGTCTACTATAGTAGTCATCATAGATAGAATGTCACTAAGGGGAATTTATGAATAAGTTTAAGAGGTGCATATAGGTTGTTATTTACCATCCACATAAAAAAAAGGAATAATAGTCTCTTTACCATCATCTTTGTATGTGAGGTTAGTATCATCATGCCGTTTAGAAACATTAGGTAAAAGAACATCAATGTTACATGATGAGTCAAGAGAGATCATGAAATAATCTTGGATTTCATGAAGGTTAATATCACTATCTTGGAAATGTGTTATACTATTTTTAATTTCATGACATATAATAGGAATAAAATATGTGACTTAATTTTATTTATTTAATATTAGTACATGCTTTTGAGCATAAAATGTTTAACATATAATAGAAATAATAGAAACATTTGTGTGATTAGATTATGCTTTTTGAGATGAAAAATTATAATTTTTATCACGCAATGGATTTATTTTTATGTCATGAAATTTTGAAGAGAGATGTAGCAAATGTTTTTGAAAATCTAGGAATATCAAATAATGCATTTCCAATGAGAGGTTCTTTGGGAGTTATGTTTTCTTTTTCTTCTTTCCATTTGAATGATGTAAATAAGAAATAATATTTTTATCATTATCAATATTGTGTAAAGAAGGGAAACATCCATCCTTTATAACAGATTCATCATTAAGTAGTGAGGAAACACATTTATATATGGGTTCATGTGTTGAAGATGACAAGTTGATCATTTCAACATCATTAATGCTAATTTCTTCAATGTTCATTGTATTATATTAAATTTTATGCAAAACAAATGGTATTCTTGATTTTCATTCAAATAACTCATCATTAGATTATAAATCATGTGATGTAGTAGTATTTGGAGAATTTGGTTCCTCATTAAAATAATTATAATCAAAACCATAATCATAAGTGGAACGTGAATTAATTCTATAAGATTCGACATATTCATTAAAATTCACACTTACATTGTTGATATTTTCATTATCATAGTTTTAACAAAAAGGAGATGTTTGGGAACATCATTGGTTTGCCATAAGATGCTCATAAGTAATGTATTTATCATCAAAAATATTAAATAAGAGATCAAAAAGATGATTTTTCAAGGTTATCAATAAAATCATACATGATGAGGTTTGTAATTTTAGACAACCACACAGGAAAATACTAAAAGGCTTAGCTAAAAAATATAAAGAAACATTCCTTAAGCTATGCCCATGAAAATAAATTGAGATGTGAAAAATAGAATATAGAAATATGAAAAAAAAAACTTTTTTTGCAAAGAGAAACCCTAGTGGAATTTAGGGCTTGGTTCAATTACAAAGGATAGGTTCACCAAATGTTTAACCCTAAAATTATATAGTGGGGGTTTATGGTTAATAATATAGAAGTAGTTCAAGCATAAGAGTGATAAGCTATATATATTGATCTAATTAATATAAAACTAAGATAAATAGTATTATGAATTTATATTACTAAGATTGCTAAAAATAGTAAAGTACAACTATTGAAATATATGGAAATAAATAAGAAACAATGGTACTTAGCACATTTACTATGTGTATGTAGATTTGGATTGGAAACAAGTGTAAAATATGCATGATTGGTATTCTGAACTAGTCTTTAGATTCTATAAGTTTTACTTCTGAGGCTACAAACACTATTGTCATATCTAGACACTACTAATGATGCTAGTGTGTGCCTGTGACTCAGATGTCTAGTACAAAATAATAACTAGATCTAGATGTGATAAAATTATTTTTTATAATTTTTTCACCTTTCTACTGGTGTATTCAAATATATTATATATATTTTATATCTTCACTGATTGATAAAACCCTAGCTCTTCACCCTTCTTTACCCTTGAAATGAGTTTTGTTTAAAAATGGGTTAGTGGGCTCATGGTGTTAAGCTACCCCAAAAACCTCTCGATCAATGAGCACTGCCTACATAACCAGTACTCTAATGAGGGCCTAATAATTATGTATTTCTCCCCTATGTGTGTGAAAATGAGTGTACAAGGGTGAAATATACTATATGAAGATGCATGCAGTGATCTAGATTGTAATTTGACAAATATCACCCATGGGCTACTCTTTGAATGCTTCAAACCCTTAATATGAGTACTCCTATGATTGATATGAAAATTATGATGAATAGGTAAGAATATAGTACTTATGTAGTTGATTGATTTATCTTTAGTAGGTGTATTTTTGGTATTTTCTAGTTGAGAAATGAGAAGCTTAGATTTGTATTATTACCACACCTTTCAAAAATATCTCACGATAGGGTTTAATAAAATAATAGGCTGACCCATAAGTTTAGAATAGTTTAAAATTTGGATGACTTTTAATAATAGAAACAATATAAGGATCGGGACACTACCTTTAGTAGTAGTTTCCCTCTATGGCTAGTAGTGTCTAGAGGGATATAAAAGAGGTATTGATATGAAACTAACAATTAAGGATGTTATCAGGTTTTAAGTTTTATGTGTAGTGTAGGAAACTGGGGTCATCATAATGATATGGATCATACTAAGAGATAATAATTTAGGCACATTTAGATGGTGAATGCGAGCCTTTCAATAGAAAGGAGGTCTAGAACTGAAGGGTAGAGCCCTAATAGATATTTGTAAAATGTAAAAGACTAGGATGTTAAAAATATTTAGTTTTATTATCTATAGTTTTTCCTATTGATATTGTACCAATTTGATGATGTATTTATCATTATAGTTTTGAATCTTATTTTTTAATCTTTCAAAATAATTTTTGTGATGCCCCATCATTCTATAGTGATAATAATATGATTTTATTCTTGATGTGATAGATTTCATGGTGCTCAATGTCTATCAGATGGTAACACCATTATATTTATTTTAATTAACATTTTTAATGTGATAATGGGTGTTTCTTAAAATAATTATTAATTTTAATGGTATGGATGGTTATGCATGTCAAAACTACACATTATTCACCAAACATTTCTCACAAACTTTGTGATAAAGTGATCTATATAACTATTTATGTGTTGAAATCATGCTTAATTTTTTAATTTTTGTCTTAATGGGGCCTATGATATATGAGAATAATGATGTGATATATTTTTTATATATTGATGGTATGAAATTATTACATTTCCTTTGCCCCATAAATATTATGCCTGATTAGGAATTTTTTATTTATCCTTTTTATTTATACGAGTCATCGTGACATTTTAAAACTCTGATAGATGTGAAAAAAGTGTGAGATATGTACTCATATAAATATATAGGATATAAATTTAACTTTTGTGAATGATCATATTTCATATCATCATCATCATCATCATTATCATAATATTCTTCAACTGTGTTATTTTGATCTTTTGAATTTACCACTAAAGGGGCTTCTATAATGGTTTGCCTTTGTGTTATACTAGTTTATTGTTCATACTTTATTTTTTATATATGTGTCATGTTTAGTTAATTGTCATTAAATTTTTTTGATTATCCCACATTTTATATATGAATATGATAAAATGGAATGGGTTGTGAGGGAGATTTAAGAGAATAATCCTAGAATTGTGATTGTGTCTAATTCTCATTAGTAGATTGCATCATTTTGAAATATTTGAAAGGGTCATCATATGTATATGGTGTGTATAAATAGAATTCACACATATGTGTAATGTGTATGTTATTTATTCCATGACATGTATCCAAGGTCACCCTTGTATTATAACTGATTAGGCATAACCTAAAATATAGTGGGTACCATTTTGTGGCCTAAGAATACATCAAATGATATTGTCCTAAATATTTAGCATGGAGTGTTATCAAATCATTTTATGCTTTGATATATTTTTTTGGATATTATCCATTGATACCCAATTGTTTCAATAAAATAATGTTGTAGATAAATCTATAACCATTATCTACCAATAAATATTTAACTACCATGATTTACACTTCAAATTTAATAAATAATGGTAGGCTTTTCTATATTATGTGTTGCATTGGATTTTTTTCCACAAGTGGTGACCTTTCCTACATCCTTGAGTGTATTCATGATAGAAGCAAATGAGGCCAATTATTAATCTAAGAAGATCTAAGATATCATATTTTACCACAGCTATCAGGTGTTAATTGTATGTCCTTACACTAATGTCAAAAGTTTATGTACCAAGTTTAACATCCATATACCAAAGTGCAAATATCTAACTCATCATGTGTGTTACCATAAAAATCTTGAATTTTAATAATACTACAAACCTTCCAGGTCAATTTCACAGGTCTTTGGATGTTTTCAGATGAACAACATACCAACTAACATAACTTTAGTTATATTAACCTCTATAGTATATATTGAGATTCCTAAAAAGGTATGATAGTCCATAATCAAAGCATACCCAAAAATGTTAAGTCATGCCAAGTAAACTGAGTTACTATGGAACTGTAGTATACCTTTATGCATTATTCAACTTATTTGGCTCATACCAAGGTGGCACAAGGCACTAAATAAATATTATGCACATCATATAATTCCACACATGTTTACATGGCCCTCATAGTTTGTGTATCTTTGTATCACTTATAGAGACTCTCTACACTCTCTTATGATTTTGTAACACCAAAAATAATCATTACAGTAATTTTTATCACTTAAACAACCTCTACAGTATCTTTATGTGATTTTATAGCATTGAGGATAAAATTGAGTAGCACTCTAGTCTTGTGCATGAATTAATGGATTTAAAACATATCACACGAAGCATATGGACATGTGGTAAACTTTCATGATTCCATAACACCTTTTAATAAATTGTACATCAATTTAGCTCAACACATGACTCAACATACATGTACCAAGGCTCTTATACTATGTGGTATTCTCCATGTCTAAACCATGTTAATAATCTTATCATAGACACACACCAATGGAAGGATAACCATCACACAATCAAGGAATTTTAACTATCACATGGGTAGAATATGAATTGTTCTTTTAACTTTCTATTTTTTAACCATTTGTTGTAACTACTCCCTTGTAATGATATATTTTAAGACCAGACATGGTGAGATATATAAACACATAGGATACTCAAATAGTGATGGAGTGAGTGGCCATTGTCATCTTTCCTAATAATCCATGTCTAAAACATCATGACTACTTGCATGCCTCAAGCATCTCATATCACATGAGCCATTCCTATACTAAGTAAATCAATTAGGATGTTTATCCCTATCTAATCATGGAAACCTTATTTCCATACTTTATTTATTGGCATAACAATTTATATGAATCAATCATGATGTTTATCCTTTTATGATAATAAGAACTTACATTCATTGTCTTAATGCAAATTTTATACATGTAGTTTTACCTATTATTTATATTGAATACAAGTGACATCATTATTCCAATATTTTATGTTTAATGTGTAATGGTTATTTTCACATATGTTTCATATATTTCATTACATGTTTTTCAAAGATAAAAAATTGATAGAAATTGGTTGTACATATAACTTAAATCCATTTAAGTAGGTCATTCATTGGGTCTCCTCTTGGGCCTTAGATTAGTAGTATAAGAGCATACACACTTCATATCATCTCTGAGTGGTATCTTTATAATTTATATCACACCTTATTATATTTAGTTTTATATATTAATTTAGTGATTTTGTATTTATATGTGTACTTGATTTTATTATTTGTTATGGTGATGGGTAGAATAAGTAAGAAGGTGAAAACTTCCAAGATGGAAGTTTTTTTTTAAAAAATTATGGAAGAAAACACATGATTAATTGAAGAGATATGACATCTCAAGAATTAGAATCACTAGTTTCAAGATGCTCTCTAACTGAAGGATAAATAACTTGAACAATTTAAAGTCAAGTGCATAAAATTTCAATTACATGATCCTCTATTTATCACTATGCCACCATGCCCAATCATGACATGTGATGTGGATACAATGACATATGAGATGATTTTAAGTCCTTATCAATTTATACAATGTGATTCATCAAAAATATAGTTTGGAAGTTTTAAGAAGCACACCAAGGGAATCAATTCCAAATTAATGATCTAAATGGGCTATAAAGCTCAAGGTCTAGGTAAGAATTACCAAGGCATCATCAATCCTCTCCAGATGGAAAAGAGACCATGAAATATGGTTCTTGGTTATATTGGTTAGATAAAAAGTAGAGATGGTTTCATAAAATTCTCACTACAATCACCTACCAATGATGTTTTCACATCACACTCTATAGAAGATAACCCAAGTGTTTTCACTTGTGAATTGGGCTCCTCGTCCTATCATCTCTTTGATAAAGTTGAAGAATTCATGTGAGTATCTTACTCAAGATACATGTACAAGTCACTATTTCAAAAATTGAAATATTCGCAACTAAATTTCATAAATAAATCATTACAATGATGAATATGGTGTAAATCTCAATAGAAATGCCACATGAAATCAAAATTTCAAACGTATTAGTAGTGCTTAATGTAGAAGAAACCTTAGGCACATATATAAACTTCCAATAAAAATAACACTAATAAACAAAAATAATGTCAACTAAGGTACATGCCTCGATGACAACATGAACACTTATAATTCTAAGAACATTAGATGGCTCAACTACGCCAGCTGTCAAGGCTCTTTCGTCAAAGACACACACCACACTCTATAGTTATTTATAGAGATTTTCATTACAATTGTCATTTAATTGATCAGTGTTGGAATATTCATCCTTATGTTCTCTATGGAAGAAGTAACCATTTCCAGTACACCTTTTCATTTTAAGACATTTTAGTGTAAATAACTATACATTCATTGAAGCTAAATTATGGATGGATGGACCTTGTCAGATGGGGAGATGTTCTTCCTCTCTACAATGGTCTTACAAGTGTAAAGCTTTCCACATCAGTAATGTGATAGATATCAAAACTTAATATTATACATATATGCATACACTAATATATTCATAGTGTACCTTGAATTATGTATCAACACCTCTATTGTCCTACAACATTATCATGCCAAAAAAAATTGTAACATGTCTAGTGCCAAAAAATAAGCTTCATACTTCTTCACAAAGCTAGAGCACATAGATTTTATCAACTTCACCCCTATATCTTAAATTTTTTATATTGTTCATCAAAATCATGTATCACAAAGATCACTAGTATTGGAACCATTGTATCAGAATTTATAATCTTGTTATGTTATTGAGCATACAACATCCTTTTGACATGGATATTCTTCATCTTCAATCCACTCTTGAGTACATGGATTTTTTGTATCCCTCAGGAAGATATCATGAGTACCCACACTCATACTTATCAATGTTAGCTTTAGAATTTATAATCATCCATAGTACATTATAAAATTTCCTATTAGTGTCAGTGACACAGTCTCAACCACTACATGTCTAGTTTTCAATTCCTAAAAGATCATTAACACACCATGAAATGTGATACATTAGTAAACATAGTAGTAGATACACACATCTCTTCAGGGATTTAGCATCCTACATTCCTTCTCTATAATTGGAGGCAGCATCACCAAACCAATAGATTTTTTTATTAGAGAATTTTTTCAACACCCTTATTATGGAACCCAAAGCTAATAACAATGGGGACCATCACTTATTAAGTGGGGATAATTGATCTAGGAGGATCTAAGACACCAAATCTTACTAAATTTATAAAGTGTTATTCATCTAGACTTGTACTAATGTTAAAAGATTTTATATCAAGTTTATCACCCATGTACCAAAGTACAAATATATAACTCATTCTCTACATTACCTCACAACTCTTGTAGTTCAGTAATATGAACCTTCCAAGGGTTTAATGTTATTTTTTATTTAACTATAAAATTCTAAGAACAAAGAAACTATTGAGAATTAATTTAGATCTACATAATATTAATATATATATATATATATGAAATATAATAATTAACAAAATTGGAATTTGAGCTATAAATAATAAATTGACCAATAGATATGCAAACCTATCTTGGATCTAATTTATTACTAATTGTATAGGCTAGTTGTTGATAAAATTAACTAAAAACACCTATGAATCATGTCATAGTAGAAAACAAAATTTAAAACCATGTTGGGAGAAGGACATACTAAGAGGACAAGGTCAAAATATGGCCTTGTTTGTTGATTACAGCCATATATTGGTTGATTTTATAACTAATTTTCTGATCTAGGTATATGTGCATATTTTTTATGAATTTATGATTGATTATGTGTCCCAATTTTCAACTTGGAATGCCTAGAAAATTAAATCCCTATTTATTGCATAATAAACCAAATAAAAACCAAGCATAAAGATGTGGAATCAAATAAGGGTAATAGCCAAGATATCTTTATAAACCTCGAGTAATCTAAGTGTTGACTACATAGACCAAAAGGCCCTTAGGCTGATGTAGTTATCACCTCTTAGGGTGAGTGTCCAAATCTTAATATTTACTAAATGAATGAAAATAGATAAATTGACTTAAACGATTGATAAAGATTGTTTTTTACCTATAATAAAACAACTTTAGACTTGGCTTATGAGTATTTGAATAAAATAGAATTGGAATTGGAATGAGTAATGCACTTTTGCTCAGTGTATAGTAGAATTTTTAAGTGATTGTTAGATGTATTTTGAAAACCTTACATGTGCTTATATAGAGGATCTTTGAAATATTTATGTTAACTAACATCTATAAAAGTGTGGGAGGGGTAATATGAAATGTATCAAATTTTAAAATTTAGTGTTGGGTCATGGGTACAAGGCTACATTAGTGGACAATTCCACACTCTAATTGTGTTTGCTTAGTGCAATCTTATCCTCGAAGGACAAAGACTATTGCAATCTAGTTGAAGTGAGTTTGTAAGCATAATAGGGGTGCCTAAATGATGTTTCTAGTATTTTTAAGGAAATAAATAAAATAGTGAAGGCTCACATATAGATTTTAAGTTAATTAAATGATAAATAAACTAAGTAGGGTAAGGATGTCAAGATTAAATATTGTCAGTCACTTAATGATAAATTTGAGTGTTGACATTTTTTTCAACTTTATTCTAGTGATCCATTTAAGTGAAATTACAAGAGTAAAGGAGAAGAAAACATAAGGCTTTATATACACTTTATATTTTGATGTGAAGCTTGATTGTGTAAGATGCCTCAATGAAAAACCTACAACATTGCTACTGAAAGTAGTTACTACCTATATTTGTAAATACTAAAAATTTGAAATTTGAAATTTACAGTTTGAAAAGAGAGCAAAGAAAGTATACACCTATAAAAGTATGCAATATAATTTCCCTGTAACATGAAAATAGAGAAGCATGTGCCCCCTTGGTGAGGCATTTAGAGAAATATTAAACATGTGATTAATTAAGAATGATCAAGTCTTAATTTAAAAACTAGCAAAATACCTTGAGTTGGAAATATTGTATGCTCTAATTATCATCTAAATATGTAGATTACTTTATAAAATAATTTACGTGTGGAATAACAAGATGTGGTTCTCTACAATGGAACTACCAAATGTGGATTGATACAATCAAAAAAGTGAAATTATATATGTTGAGTGTCACTATAATCTAATGTGGCCAACTTGAAAATGAATGGATATAATGCTCCATGTTTCTATATTGAATTTAGATTGATTGATAATTGAATTTTTAACTATTTGAAACCTTTACTTTATAATTATAAGAATGAGCACACATGTTTGGAATGTTCCCCCATAATCTAAAAATGATGAATCATATTGAAATCTTAAAACTATATTTTTTTATAAATATGAAATTTGTTGCTCATGAGGATTGAAATTTTAAGGCAACCCCATTATTATTCCCACATTTGAGATAAGAGATATAACTTATCTCAAAATAATAAAATTTGAAATATATAGTCATGTCGTATCACTTTGAATATTTAAATTTTAGTGCATCATAGTATCGAATGTAGCATTGACTTTTCATATAAAACATGTGTTAGATAGATAAAGCATTAAAGAACAGAAGTAAAATGTACATAATATGTATCATGTAAAAAGATTAAAAATAGAAATAATGCATGATATCAATCATGGGACTTTAGTAAAAATTAATGAGCATGCAATCAATGTCACACAATTTGCATATAATGCCACACATAAGGCCCAAAGGACCACATATAAGGGATATATGAATGTCACATAAAAAAATGCTAAGAGACATACTAAAATGGCATGGTGATGCCATAAAAATAAGAATATGTATATGTTACACACACAATTCCAAGGGCCACACACAATAATCAAGTCCTAACTTATCATGTAGTAAAGTAATAATGTAAAAGGAAGCATAGGTAAAATGAAACTAGTCTACATCAACCATATGTATCAATGTCATTATTATAAAATAGCTTATCCATGTAAAAAAATTTAAATTAAGAGTGATTATCAAAAAAAAATATATGATTTATATCTCAACATGGTAGAGAGGTTATGGATAGATATAAAATGTTGAAGTGTTCACAGAGAATAATGTTATTCCCTTAACTCAAAAAGGTTATTAGGTAATAAGATAAATTTGGCATAAAGAAACCATGTAATAGTATGTCCTATATCACACTCACATACGCCATGAAAAATCATTATGTATTGAAAACTGAAATATGTTATCTACTTATATAACCCTTTTAATTTAAGAAGGCTTAAACTAATAATACTAAACTATTGAAATATAAATGTTGATATGTATTGATATGATAATGAAATATAGTCAAATATAATATGTTATAGTAAAATATAGTATGAATAATTCACTAAAAATATTAAAAGAGCCTAAATATGTGCAAACCTCCAAAAAATTGTGTAATTTTGACCATGTGAAGTGATTTTAGGTGCAAAATTCCTAAGATGACTTGAAAACACATTTGTGTCATAAAATAGTAACTTGTAGTCTGTCAGAACAAGTCTATAAGAGGTAGATAGGGGTGCATTATGGCATTATCTAGATACTACAGCCATGTTTTGGTTGACTATATTATTGATTTTATGATCTAGGTCTACATAGTCACCTACAATCATATTATCACTTAAAAAATTTATATTTCCATAAATATGAAATTATGCTTATGAAGCTTGATTATTCTAAGAAATCCTATTGTAATTCCCCTATTTTGAGATGAGAGACATAGCCTGTAGAGTCACTTATCTCAAAATAAATCACATGTGAAAGATATATCACTTTGAATATTTGAAACTAATTGAATATATATCATTGAAAATGTTATAAATGTACATATGGTATACATCATGGCACTATAATAAAGACATACTATATAATTTATGCATGACATGAATCATGGAACTATAGTAGAGTAGATATAATGCATGATATGAATTTTGGCACCATAGTAACAAGAAACAAACATAGAATTACTAACACACAATCTTATGTAAGTTACATAACATGTCACTCATAAAGCTCAAGAAGCCACATACAAAAGACATGTAAAATTTTTCATAATACTCAAGGTCAAGGGACACACATAAATGGCATAATAATTCCATACAAGCAAGAATTCAAAAAAAATTAACTCTAGTGATGAGTGCACATGCATGCCACATTCCCCCATGATATTAAAATCTTCAATCATATTATCACTTAAAAACTTTATATTTCCATAAATATGAAATTATGCTTATGAAGCTTGATTATTCTAAGCGATCCCATTGTAATTCCCCCATTTTGAGATGAGAGACATAGCTTGTAAAGTCACTTATCTCAAAATAAATCACATGTGAAAGATATATCACTTTGAATATTTGAAACTAATTGAATATATATCATTGAAAATGTTATAAATGTACATATGGTATACATCATGCCACTAGAATAAAGACATACTATATAATTTATGCATGACATGAATCATGGAACTATAGTAGAGTAGATATAATGCATGATATGAATTGTGGCACCATAGTAACAAGAAACAAACATTGAATTACTGACACACAATCTTATGTAAGTTAATAACATTTGAAAATGTTTTAGGTCCTGATTTTGAATTTTGTAAAAGTATTTTGAATTTTTTTTAAATTTTTTATTATAATTTTTTTTTGAAATTTTGACAATATTTGAATGATAAAAGAGATTAGAAAAGAGGTGCTAAGAATTAAAGTTTTGAAAATAGAGGATTAGGAGGGATTCAAATAATCATCAACAAGGTGAAAAAGGAGATTATGATAAGAGGGAAGACGAACAATATGACCTCAATGTATATGTAAATTTGAGTCATATAAAAGTAGTGTAAATATGTAAAATATGTAGGAATGTACATGTTCCTCAAATGGGGGAGGCTAAATGTGTCCATGTGGAAAGTATAAATAGGGTGTAAGATATGAAAAAGTAATAAAATGAATTACTATGGATATAAGTGTTTTATATTATTTGAATAAATTTTCAAATCAAGAGGGAAAGGACCCAAATTGAAAAGAAAAACCAAGTGCTAGAAGCATGATAAGATAAGGAATAAAAGAAGTAGTGAAAAATAAGAATCAAATAAGTTATGTACATGGAAAATGAAAGTAACTAACTAATGATATCAGTGATGGTAATTTATTTATAACCCATGGAATGATATGAGTGAGTGAATTCTTGTGATGAATAAGTGTCAATTGTATATGCCTCTAAATTTGAATAGGAACCATATGTTGTAATGTAACCTTATGAATCATTTCTCATATGATCATGTAAACATGTAACCTCATGTATAACTTAATAATATGTAGTAACATGTACCTATACATGTGAAAAATCTTTTTGAATAACCTAGTGTGCCATAGGAGATGAAGGTCTCCTTATATGTGTTGTTTTTTCCTTAGGAAGATGTATCATGCACTATAAAACAACTTGAATATGCTCATGTGTAACTACATCATGCTTATAAGTAGATGGAGAAATTGATTATGTAATATGTTCATGATCATTAGAAACTATATTATACATTGGTGGATGCTCTTGAATAGTTATATTAACTATTTAATTGTCATGTTGCTCAATAACTATCAAGTAACTACTCTATAAAAGAAGTAAACATCATTTGTTCCAAAGGATATTCATATTAGATTCATTGAATTTTAACATTTTGATTATCATGAATGTGTTTGAGACATTTATATATTGTATAAGGTATTGATCTAATATTTTTTAATCTAAGGACATTCTAGTAGCATATCAAAGACCCTTGTGCTTGGTAGAACTAGGAAAGGAGTAAACACTATGAGAGGGCCCACTTGTAAAGGTAATAATAGATTCCCAAGAGTATCTTGTGTATGTCCATAAAAATATTTTGAAATTATATAAGTATCATGTAATTATTATTTTATAACCAAGATAATGAATAAGTTTTATGGTGCACACATTTTCACTTGATCCATTATCTATCATGATAGTATAGATGGATTGCTTGTTAACATATGCTCAAATAAAAAGTGCTTATCTATCTGAATCATCATAAATAAATTTAATAACATCAAATGTGTTCATAGGATGCAATGATTATTTATTTAAAACTATACCAATATTTATATCAAGTGAATTTCCATGTGTATAAGGAGGAGGATGAGCATTATATGCATAGTGTAGCTAAAAATTATCCTTGTTATTTGCTTCATGATTTATAAAAAGGATCCTTGTATATTTTAAGCTTGGAATTATCATTTACATGTGGCTTATAATATTTAATATGTGTGCCAATATCTATGATATTTTTATCAATGAGATATTAGATCTTATACTTAAGCTTCAATTTGTTGGATGGTAGAGCTTAATCTTATAATTTTGTAGTAAATCTGGACTGTTCACTATTAGATCATAGATCTAATGGTAGGAATTATGTTGGTGAATTTTTGCCCTAATATGTAACCCTAATTTAATATGATGTCATTTTAATAATGGCATCACATTATGTGTGAGTGAAGAGGAGATTATAGTGGATGTATTGCACATTTATCCCTTCATTTATTGGACTAAATAAGAGAGAATTGGTTGTTTTTATGTGGATGTAGCCCATTTTGTGTGAACCATGTTAATTTTGTGTTTATCTTGTGTTGTATTTTTTGAATTTTATTTCTATCTTTATTTCATTAATATTACTCTGTGTTTTATATTATTAACACAATTTTGTATTTTTAGAGTGCCCAGTACATCTATGATAGTCACAATATTAATTCCCATTAGAATTTATATATTGTGGTATACACATATCTATCTCCATATATGGAAGAAGAGTGATTTAATTTAATTATAGGATATTTTTCAATTAAACATGAGTAGATGATGGCAACTTTGAATATTTCCTTCTTGGTGGAGCTTGTAATTAAAGATTTTGTGGTGGTTTGACATAACATTAACTATACAATTTTCTTCATTCTTGATTTTATTTGGCTTGCTCTTATAATTTGGATTGATTTGTAATTTGACATTTAAATTAAAAGGATCATTTGAAACATATTTGATATTTTTCAAAGTAAGCAACTTTACTTCACACTCTTTGACTAAATGGCATAGTTCATCAAAGGATTTGAATTTATCAAACATAATGGACTCTTGAATAGGAGAGACCAAGATTTGTGAAAAAATATATTAAATATCATTATCAACCATTCAATTTTTTATTTTTGAAAGTATGGTCTTGTACCTTACCACATATTCACTTATTATTTCATTATATCCTTATTTGAGCTTTGCCATTTGAGCATATGATATTTTTTCACCAATGTTGATAGAAAAGTGTGTCAAAAACTGATAAGCAAAAGTATTAAAAACCATTAATGATTGAAGAGTAATATCATAGAACCATATAATATCATATTATTTGAGACTTATTTCAAAAACATTTGTCAATAATTTATCATTATCTAGATAATCTAGACAAGTGACATGGAAGGCATGCAAATGTTATTTAGGATCACTTTTTCATTAATAAAGAGGAAACTTAAGATACAAAAAGACAACTCACGATGGATAAGATCCAATTTTATGTGCCAAAGGGTTATTTAAAAATTAACATGAGTCCATGTAAGGTATATCATGAGAAATGTATTGCTCAATATGGGCCAACTTAACTTGTAATATAGGAATGGCATGCTCTAAAGTAACATTTGAAGAGATAATGGGAGGAGTGTAAGTAGCATGAGTTGTCATATACACTTATTTTTACTTGGATTTTCACCCTTTAATGAGATGTCTCATCTCTCCTCATCCAAGTGGCATAATTGAAACAGCTCTAAGTTGTGGGTGAGCTTAATAATGAGGTGAATCTCTAGATAGGGCTAGATCCCTTTATGTATCACTTGTAGATCAATACTACACTTAAACTTATGAGAGAAAATGGAGAGATAAAATTAAAATCAAAATATCTTAAAAGAGGTGATACACCAAATAGCTAATGACTTCCAACCAACTGCATGTTACACATGAGAACAAGGGACTAACCAAACATACACTTCTCCAATCTACATCATCTCACATCAATGCTTCATTATGATGTTATGGATGAATATTTAGGATAAGTGGAATATAAAAGAGGTATATAATGATGCTATAGAATATGATAACTCACTCAACCTTGACACTTACTAGAACACTTAACATGACCTGCAAGAAGAAGCTTCCCAACTACAAATAGGTGAGATAATTAGACAACATGCTCAGAAAATAAGAGTCATCACTAAGCAAGATAAATAATACAAGTGAAACACACTATTAAAAGTAATTAAATAGATAAAAATCAATGGTATTTATTGATATATGGTATGAAAATGAGTAGGGTTTCACCATACTTAGGTGGAGCATAATTTACAAAGGCCAAAATGGCTAGTTCTTATAGAACTTGAGAGAGAGTAGAAGAAAGAAGTCAAAAATTCACAAGGACACTTTTAAATCTGATAAAATGAGTTATATATGCATGATAATAATATTTTAAATGAACCATGCAAGGTCAAGAAGCACAAGTGTCACCCCAAGTCATGAAACTCTTGAAATATGGCGTAGAAGTTTTCATTCTAGCTCAAAAAATTACCTTCATGATTTATCCCTATTTAAACATCAAAAATTTGACTATGGATAGGTATTATTATTGGAAATATATGTAAGTATTTCACACATGCCTCTCTAATCATTGGTTTTAGTCCTAGTCATCCAGAATCTTCCCAAAATGAGTTATAACTACCTACACTCTAATAAACTCCTCTTTCAGTCACCCCTCACACTTGGCCTCAAAATTGGATTAATTTTTCCATGAAAATACATTTTATGTAGTGTATGATACTTTTGAATACTCTCCATGGTCTTAGACTACTCAGGCACACCTTAAAAATCCATCCACTTGAAGTTTTCACACTTCTCACCATCATGATCACTATGCCAATTTTGACTAGCTGAGATGAAGTTATTTGTTGGGGAACATAGGAGTTGTTATAGAGAAATAAATTTTAATTAGGATTTATCTTAAGTATTAATCTTCTCCTCCATTTTATTTTCATCTTTAGACTCCTTTTATAACCTACAAAACACATAAAAAGGTCAAAAAACTTGTTTTATACACCATTCGTATAATTTCACACAGTCCAAAATCATGGGGAGTATCTTGAGAGAGTATTATAAAAGTTTTAATAACTTTCATTTTCATTACACCCCACTTTTATATCCCTCTAACCTCATCTTCCCAATCAGGTCCTTATCCAAGGGTTTACAAGTGTTTTAGGTCTCCTAGGCTCTTAAGCTTTGTTCATAAAAATAGGACATAGAAGTTGAAAACATATTTCAAAAATAAAAATTTAATGACCCTTTAAAACACCTCAAAACTTTGTATATATCCATGTAAATCTTTAGAGGATATGTAAGCATTCAAAGTTAGCCTATCGAGTCCTTCCTTTCATCTACATAGGCCTAATGTTGCCTTTGAACCAAAAATGGATTCCAATAAAAAGTATCTACATTCCACAAGATTTATAACCTCTTTAGTGACCCTAAAAACATTTTACAACAATTTAAAATTCATATTTGAGGCTATAAGTGTGAATGACTACCCATTTGGACACTAGGCCTAAACCCTGCCTAATAGGCTTGACTGTAATTCTTGTAGGTTTGGACCACTTGTTAAGTTGCATCCTTATGTGAGATGTACTCATGTTTTATTAGGTTTAATTTAAACTTTTAATACCATCTTTAAGTATTTATTTATCATCTTATCTACTCTTATCATCATCTTCTCTAAAAATGTAGGTTTATGCATAAGGGGAATGTCATCTATCTGAGACAAAATAGAGGCAACTTATCCTATTATTTCAAACCAATTAGATATTGGATATAATTATCCAAGTTTTTAATACCTCATACACAAAAATTTAGCCTCTGGTCACATCATGTGACCCTTTAGAAGTGTTAAAATTTAATACAAACTTGCTAGGCAAAAGACTATGTGCAAGGCTCCAAGGCGAACTATGGCCTACTTATTTAGAGCTCATTATTTGCTATAATTTCCATGTCAAGAGACTATTTATACCATTATTAATTTTTTATCTATCTTCTCATCACCTTAACTCTTCTACATACCTCTCCCATGCCCTAACCAGTCAAGACTATGTGCAACTTTCTTGATTGTGTTCAACCTTAAGATGTTGTACTTGTAGGTTACCCTAAATAAATCAGCCTCCAAAATAATGTTTAAAACCCCCTTAAGTCCCTTTTAAACTTTTTTTGATTTTTTTATACATTTTACTCATCCCTATACACTATCAACACTAAAAGGTACTATTTCCTGCTTACTATTTGTAATAGTCAATAGTAGTTGACTTTCTTAAAGCAAAAGGCATGTAGATATGCATTATCCTTTAAAATTAATTTGACATGTCATTTGGGAGTCCTTTGGGAGTCCTTTGAGAACTTTATGAGTCACTTATATTAACAATTTTGTTACCATCATGCCTAAATCTTTTTTAAAGACTACATACATCTACATTCAGGTGTAGGTGTGCATTCTTGAATGGTGGGACACTTGTAGGTGTATTTTGAGGATAAAACCTTGAATATAAATGTTGTCTTAATGATATTTATGTTAATGGTGTGTATTTAACTTCACAAGGCCATTAAAATCATGATATAATATCTTACTATCACCTTGAATTTTTAAGATCACTTTGTACCTTCAAAACTTATAGATACTATTGCTTCGATTTAGTACATAAAAGCACAACTTTGGGCTTCCAAAAAATTAATCACCATTGATAATCTACCCATAAAATTTTGTATATTCCTAGTCATATGTATGGAATGAAATATTTTTTCATAAATAGGCATAAAATGAACTAGTAACCTTGTTACAAGATATCAACAAAACATCAAGGAGCTCTGTTTTGCTCTTTTAGGAATTATGTCCCAAAATTTAGTCTCTTCCTGCTAGAAGGTGATGTTAAACTTTGCCTAGCCATCTAGCACTTCAAATATTCATGTTAGGATACATTCAACATGTTAGGTCTTTAGGATTATATTCACCACTTGTCTAATCTTCTCTATACAAGTACCTTTGTTCTTTGTCAAGCCACCTGTAGGTGGATAATATCATGCATACAAGCAGTGAGTGGAAATGCAAGTAGTATGCAATTTATCATGCTTATGTTTAACTTTAATCCCTCTCAATTTTTCTTAATACACTCCTATAATTAATAAGGATTTGAAATAACCACTAGGACTCATGTTCCATCATGATGTCATCCTTTAAGACTCCTATAGGTGCACATTGGGTTGCATATAAGAAGTGAGTAGAATTGGGGCAATGTACTTAGGGAATATGTTTTGATAACCTATTTATTTCTTCCCATGATGTTGAAATGAAACATTATTATATTACAAAACTTAAAATAAGCTATCACACCTTATTTTCAACGTGATTTTCCCTTTCAAGCACTTGAAGGTGCAATTCCATGGTTCAAACCAAGCAATGATGGGATGGTTAGTTGTTACAATCCTCATAATGCAAATTAAATGGATTAACTTGATTTATTTTGTTCTTATAATGTATTCATACTCTCAATTCTATAATTATAGCCCTATGGATGTGTTAAATACTTCAAACTAGCTCTTAGTTGACTGTACATGACAATCATGGAGTGAACCAACTACCTCTCACTTGCGGTTGCAGCCTTATGGATTATTTATTTGGAGGATGGGCTTGTAATTAAAGGAAACAAGATTTATAACATGTAAAAAAACCATCACCATCCTTTGGCACCATTAACAAGACATGAAGATGTTGTAAATAATGAAAATTTGCCTGTTATATAGAATGGGACTAGTCTGCAAACCTGAAGTGATTATCTCTTAAAATAAACTCCAAACTTGAAATAAAGTATTAGTATCATGTGATAGTATATTAAAATACCTTTAGTATTAATTCTAATAGCTATATTTTTTGAAATTTTTCAAACTAAGGCAAAACCTATAGGGTGTACAGATTAGCAAGTAAAATAGATAGTCTAAATTTTTAGGAATTTTTCATAAAGCATAGACCACAATTCCTATTAAAAAAAACATCAAATTAAATATGACTAATTTTATAAGACAACCCCAAGATCATTTTTCCTGAAACCTCTCTTACTGACTATACCAAGTACAAACCTAAGGACCATCTTTGTTTGCCAAGCCTAGTGGAAGGAAAGAGAAACAATTATATTAATTTATTTGAGCTTATGATAAAAATAATAATTTTAACAAGTTTATGTAAGACCAAGTGACACTCATAAAATTTCCTTATCTACAAGAGTCTGTATAATTCTGTACACCTCATTAAATGTTCATTTTTTCCAAAAAAACTACCTTTTTGTAAGTAACCTACCACTTTTTATTTAAAAATAGTTGAATAATTCATAATAGGATACACTTCATGTGACATAACCTTTTTACACCTTAACATTTCCCAAGGAGGTCGCACAAGTCATTTAATGCTCTATTTTAACCCTCAAAATGACTCAAAAGGACATAAGGACTAAAATGACTAATGACCAAGGCTAAGATGACATTAAAGTAGATAAAATAAATTATAATACACCCTATGACATAATATTAGACCCCCAAAACACCTTTAAAACAATTTTTTGCCTATAGGGGACCCAATTTGACCTGTAGGGTCAAATTTGGTCAACAGTTCACAAACCAAGAAATGGTGATATAAGAAATTGAAACACTTACAATTGTAGAAGTAACAACATTGGAAGTAGGGGATTTGATAACCTAAAAAGGCATATATTTTATTATAGATATGGCTAACTTAGCTTTATGCTCATATTTTGGTGTTAGAAGAAGACTAATAGCCTTATTCACCTTATTGAGGTTATCTTGAAGACCTTGATGAAATTAGATAATTTTTTGTACTTGACCTTAATATACCCCATTAAGCTCATTGGATTCAACATGAGTGACATGTTCATTATCATAATCCTCTTCGTTATTTTCATCATCAGTTTCAATATGAACGTAATTTGTATGAACCCAAAGAATTTAATGATTATAATTTTGAGACAAAATATCTTAACTTACCATTTTAGAAAAAACCAAAGGAAGTTGCATGGTTTAATTAGAAATACCACTTAATATATCACTACACCACAGATGAATATAATAAAATATGAATCAAGTAGTGTATATAACTATAAATACATTAAAATATCAATCAATCAATGCTAATGATTAAGAATATTATACAAGAAAAAATAAAAGTATGAGGGTGATCTAGGCAAGGGTTTAAATGATTTGTAAGATCTCAAATATACTTGTTTGTTTATTGATTAATGTCATCTCAATGTTTAAAATCACTAACTACTAATTTATAACCATGCCTATAACCCACTAACCATGGTTTTGAGGGTATGGTGAGAGTAACTTCCTTGGGTGATATGCTTCTCTCAAGTGTACCACAAATCAAATGGTTAAAAAAGGCTTCGTATGGTATAAACAAGGGACCCTATGCAATTTTTATGTATTGTGAGGTTAGTGTTATACTATGGCTATGATAATTATGTAATCCCCTCATGCCATGATTTCTATAAATAGAACACCACATAGCCCTTCAAGATAGTTACTAAGTAGTATGAAAATTATTTGAACATAGTTTCTAAAATAAGAAAACACGAATGAAAAATAAAGTGAAAAATAAAAGGTAAAATATTTTTTATTTTCATAAATCAATAAAATTTTAACTCAAGGTCAAAATAAAGAGATTGTAGAGGAATAATCTAAGGTGATAAGAAAATTTATTCAATGTTAGATTTAATCTAAGGTCAAAGAATTTGAATCATTTTGTGTTAATTATTATCCAAGGTTGAAAGCTATTTTCTTTCAATGTCACAATGTTTTATAAATTTTAAATAAATCTTATCCCCAAAATCAAGTATAAATAACAAGAATTATTCTAAAAATAGTGAGTTCACCAAAATGCTTAACCCTTTTAATATAAGAAGGCTTAAATCAATAATATTAGACTGTTGAAAGATAAATGATTATATGTATTGCTATGATAATGAAATATTATCAAATATAATATGTTTTAGTAAAATACATAATTTAGAATTTACTATAAATAGTAAAAGAGCCTAATAATGTGCAAACCTCTCTAAAACATATGTAATTCTAACTATATAAAGTGACTATAAGTGGAAACTGCCTAAGATGACCTACAAACATAGTCATGTCATAAAATATTTTTAGTCTACTAGGATAAGTTCACAGGTGGTGGATAGGTTGCATTATTGCCTTCTTTGGATATTATGTCCATGTCCAAGTTGACCATATTCTTTATTTTATAATTTGGGTCTTTACGATCACCTTTAAGGCTTTAATGTTGAATTTTGTGTTTTATGTTGTCATGCAAAAGACCTAAAAAGTATAAAACCATAAATCCTACACATGCACTAGATATAAATTAGATAACAAAGGGGGAATAAACATGGGTTAGAGAGAATTGATGATCTAGCCCAGAAACCCCTTGTAACTAAGCATTGCTTACATAGCCCAAATGGGCCTCAAACTGATGTATTTCTCTCTCCTAAAGTGATTATGTGATCCACGGTGATGCAATTACAATGACTATAGATAGAATATTTATTGAAATTATTGAAAATACATTCCCTTGAAATACAATAAATAATATTAAAACTTCATTGAAGAATTGAGAATGTTTCAAAGATGAAATAAGAATAAGTAGTGCTCTTTTGCTTAATGTTCGGTGTAATTTCTAGAGAAATCTAGTGGGGGATAATGAGTGGCCATGATGTGTTTTTATAAGAGAATAGTTATAATAATTTTTCTAACCAAATTTACCAAACTCATTGGATAATATTTTTGAAATGTATTAATTTAAAATTTTGATCAATGGAGTATGGGAGACAAGGTTGCACTAGGGGCAAGGTCGTAATGCAACACTTTCTAGATAATGTGACTTGTCCTCAAAGACTAAATATAGTTAGGACAGGTCTAACAGGAGCCTGTGGGTTAAATAGGGAGGAATTCAAATTAAATAAAGATGTTTATATGATATTTTTAGTTATTACAAGATAATAAAGGCTCTCTTATAGATTTCAAGTTAACAAAATGGGGAATAAACCAAGTAAAGATAAGGATGTCGATAATAAACACTTTCAATATTTTAATGATTATTTTTATGTGTCTACACTACTTAAAATGAAATAAATAACATATGTAAATAGATAAGATAACAACATCTAAAAATTCTTGTATGTCCTGATATTGAATTTTTGATATATATGATTATTTATTTTTTTGAAATCTTGAAAAAAGATTAAATTTTTTTTTTAAATATTTGAAATTGAAGATTTGAAAAGTGTTGATAAGATATGATTTGAAAATATAATCAATGGGAATGATTTGAACAATCCACAATAAAGTGTTAAATCATAATGTGTCAAGAAAGAAGGCAAGAAATATGCCCCCAATGTATGTGTAAAGGAGTCATAACAATGTACAAAAAATATAGAAAATAATTTTCATGCCCTCAATTTTCTCATGTATAATGTAAGAGTAGATATATTTTATCATGTGCTTTCAAATTAAGCCATGGTATAATAGATATACAATAGTAAGAAAATAGGTTGCCATAAAGAATGTGCATCAAAATAATTATGATATAGTTGTTGTGGACTATTTGAATCAGTTTGAAAATGCAAGAGGGAAAGTACCCAATGTGAATAAAATTTAAGGGATGGAAGAATACTTAAAATTTGGGATAGAAAAACAAGCAATGAAGTAAAATAAAAGAATCTATATACAAAGGAAAAATGTATGAGTAGTTAATCAAGAGATTCAGCCTAATTAGTGGGTTGGGAGGAAGTAAGAGGTTGTTTCCAACCAAGGATTTCATCAATAGGATGCAAATGTGTATATCCAACTACATTTTATGAAGTATTGGCTTCCTATGAAGAGGAAGTACCAACTATAGATACATCTAAATTTGAGTAATAATCATATGATGTCATATAACCATCTAAATCACTACTCATAGACCCATGTATAAACATATCCTCATGTTTAATAGGATAATATGTAACATGTACATGTGGTTCCTCAAGAGTTGAAGATCTCTTTTTATATATCGCTTTATGTTTATGAGAATGTACCATGATCTTTGGAACAAACTGAATATATTAATGTGCAACTATATCATGCTTATAGTTGGATGGAGAAACTGATTCTATAATATGCTCATGTGTAACTATATCATGTTCATAAATAAATGGATAATTTGATTTTGTAACATCCAATAAAATATGTATACCATGCTCTTGAATAGTTTTGTAGACTATTTCATTACCATGTTGCTCAATGTATATGCATTCTAACTATTCTATAGGAGAATTAAACGTCACTAAATCCCAAATATATTTATATTGGTGTTTCAATCACAATAAATAAGAGGGGGGTGAATCAGTGTCTTCAAAACATTCATTCAATTCCACTTAATCATACATGAACCATTCATACAAACATGAACATCTAGCAAAGCATATGCAACCATACAAGATCATGAAACAATTACATATGTTGGAAGCCTTCAATAGGAATAAAAATCATTGATATATAAAAATGGACTATAGTACTATAATAAAAAAACCAAACTTTATTGAATCACCAACTCCACTTGGAGCATGAACCGCAACTAGTCAATCATCCACTCAACTAGGCTTTAGCAAGCACAAACTTGCAAGGAGGCACCGACCCCCTAGATGACTCATCACCAACTCAGCCACCTAAAAATTTTAATCACATTTATAAAACCCTATTTCTCACATAATATATGATGATCACTTTATTTATCTCTTCTCACTCTTCTATCCCTCTCAAACTGCCTTCTAGGCTTCTTCACTCATCTAGGTCTCTTCAAGCTAGATTAGGTCATATGAATTTGATATTCAGACATATTACCCCTATTATATATTAATTATATTTTATATACACCCATTTTATATTATACAACACCTCCTTAAGCTCTTCAAAGTGTTATTTTCTTCGCTTGCACTCACACATTCTCTAACTAGTCAATTAAGCATATTAGACCTTGTTCTCATACAATCCTCTTGCTCACACACCTCTTGGTCAAACATACACACTTTCATAATTTTATTACCATTAAAATAAGTGTTATAACACATTTAATATATTAATAAATCATTATAATAAGTCATCCTCAACTTAGAAGACCAAAACCTCTTTTAAGCCTTAAGGAGACCTAATTCAATTAGGCCTTCATTAGTACACATTACCCTTTGATATCCTTGGAACACTTCAAAAATATACACATAGAATGAAAAATTAATATACCACTCAAATATACCCCCAATAATCTCATATTATGTCCATGACAATTTTTATCTCCAAGCACCACATGAAGCACACCATTAGTATTGTTTACATTAGGCCTTCACACACACTGAAAGGTCTATCTTGAACAACTAAAGACAATATATTATTTATCCACATAAAAATGATAATAAATCACATAAAAAAAACCTAAAATACCTTTAAAAAATAATCAACTTAATTATACTTCATCACATAGTGCAAAAAGACTCAAAAATAGTCCTGTAACTTGCTCACTCAAAACTGCCAACTAGCCTCAGAAACTAGTCATGGTGACTCAGACCTCCAACACCTGTATGAAAACTTTAAAATACATATAATCCATGAATATAATCCTATAAAATCTCTATACCATATTCAAATATAAACACCATGTGTTCTAGTGGCAACTACTGGTCTTATAGACTAATTTGTTGACCTCACTACACATAGTCCTCATTAAGTCAGACAAGCCATTTTGGATTCATCATTTTCACCACTATAGTTGAATTATAAGATTTATAAAAAGAATTAACATGAAATACCAGTCCCAACCAAAATCTCCATGCACTTTTTTTCATCACTCTATCATTATAACACATTCTTATTCATCTTCTCATTATTGTCTGGGTTTCTCACTATTTATACCATTTGGATTGATAGCGATTAGATCACTTGGATGAATGGTTTAGGATACTTGATGTCTATAAACTATTCATAAACCTTCATGTACATGATACATGAGTCTCTACCTAATTCTTCCATGTATTTTCATAATTTGACATGGTCAACTCTAACTACTACAATAAATCTCTAAGAAATTAGCTTTTTCTTATAGGGTCTACTCACACACCTGACAACACAATCACACTTGGAGGTGCCTAGGAGAGTTTAATACAACCTAAAATATCTTACCTAATCATACCAATTGATTCTATTCAATTTTTATCAACATCTTCAACTTTGGGTCCTTATTAGGGTTCTAAGAGCATTTAAACATGTTTCCATTCTTAAAAATCATTCATAAAGCATAGCCCCTCAATCCAAAAAAAATGCCTATAATTTTAATCTAGGACCCTTCTTCATCAACCATGAATATATTATATTCCAATTCAAAGGTTTGATGAGCTAATGATCACAATAAAATCCTTCTCGGGTTGAAAACCCTTCATTCTGAGCACTTGAGAGACCTCAAAACCACTTTTCATGCCTTGTCCTTAAAATTATGACCTAAAAATACATGAAATAACTTTAAAAAACATACCTCACCTTTTAAAATTCTTACATAATCTCAAAAACCTTTAAATATGATCATGACACCTCATTAGGCCACACACTCTCTCTTTGCTCTCTTAGACCTTAACCTACAAACCACATTAGGCCTTAAAATCGACCTTCATGCCTATTTCCATGTGTTATCCACCTCACTCACATACTAAAGAAACCTCTCTCATTCTTAAAAACTACCATAAATCCTTCATGTACCTTGATAACATATTGTGATACCTCATTAGGCTAGGTAGGGTCCAAAAGTGGTCTAGTTGTAGACTTAATCTATGGGTCCTACCCGTGTAGGCTTACCCTAAGATTTTCATAGGTGTTCCAATGCCTCACATGCATTCTCAAGAAACCTCATACAACCATGCACATTTTTTTCACTTATCTCACCAAGCCACCATGCTCATACCATCTCACAAGGTCTCTTCATGCCATGACTAGGCTTAGGCTACTTAAGCACTTAACCTCAAAGACCTGCTACCTATGCATTTACTAGCAATGGTAATAAGAAAACAACATTCATAACCACTAAAATATTATATTTCACACTAAATACCTTAAATTCTCATAACCTTGTCACAACACATGCTACCAACTGGTCTTACTTACACCAACACTTTTTGTATACCTATTTATTGGCATACCTTCACAAGAACCTTCAATGACAACATTGACAAATTTAAGCTGAAAAAAACCTTCAAATAAACCTTGACATCAATCAATATAAAATACATTAGTTGCCTTCAAATTCTTTCTTGCCTTCAAATTCTCTCTTGACCTCATGGAGACCTACTACCTCTTAACCATGCTTTAATACTTGACCATCATACCTCTTTATGACAATCAAGACTCATAAGATGAAATAAAAACATTAATGACATCAATTAAAATCTTAGTTACATTAATGATAACTAAAAAACTCACCTTATCACATACCTTAATGATCACTCATCATGAATCTTCACAAGATGCACCCTTTTGACATCAATGACAACAACATCCCAATAAACTCCCCCTTTGTCATTGATGGCAAAACATTCTTCAATTTTATCACTCTTATCTCCCCCAATTAGGTAAATATCCCTTCTTAAACTTTCTCCCCCTTTTAAATTAATGATAAAGGGTCATACATATTGTAACTTTTGAAACCATTCATTCTCCCTCTTTGGTAACTATACTCAGAAACTATAAAATAACTCAGAGCTACCGACATCCCCCTTAGACCAAGTATCCACCATGATTTTAATAACTAAAGATCATCTTTTTTAATATTAATGGAGTCACCCCTTTCATATGACACTAAAATAACACAAACTTAGGAGATTCCTAGATATATATGCTCTCATAAGACTAAATATCTTTCAGGATCATTTTAAGCTTGATTGGCACCTTAGGCTTGACCTCTTCATCAACAATTTGATTAATAATATGAGCTGATATTAGACATTCCTAAATTTATTTCACATCTGAAGTGTGCTCTATCATATAAAATAGTCTACATGGGCTTGTAGACTTATCATGACTCACCTTTACTATCTTTGGTTTCAACACATTCATTTGCCTTCTCTCTTGCACTCTAGGGGCTTAAAACCTCTTGTTTTGAATTGATGACCTTCTAACTCTATTAGGAAATAATCTTGAAGTGTCTCCCACATTATGAAAACTATATAAAACAACCTCATTCATACCTTTTGATTGATGATTCCTTTCATAATCCCATGCATATTCATTTTTAGAAGGTCTTCTACTTTCTCTATGACCAAATTTATTGCATGAAAAATAGTAACCATTGAATAAATTAGCATACTTCATAGCATTAAGATATTTAATTGGTATTTTCATGTTGACCTTCTTTTTTTCATTAGCCTTCTCCTTGACTTGAGTTGCCTCCTTTTGGTCTTCTTCGAAACTAAAACCTTTTTTATCATTTTCAGTCTTCTGAATACTCAAGATGTTATCTAGAGCATCAATACTCTTTTCAAAGTTCATAAAGGTATTCAACTTATTATATGCTTGATTCAACTCATATTTTAAGGATTTTATTTCAATTCCATACCTGGTGCATTATTCCTCTTTATATTTTAAACTAATAGTGACTATCTCCATTTGTGTTTTAATCTAATTATTGATCTCATCATACTCCTTGGATGTGTTACTCAGACTCTCCTCAAACAAACCAATCTGCTCTTCATAGTCCTTAACTAATGACTTCAATTTATGACTCTTCCTTCTTTAGAACTTCAACTCTAAATCACTCACCAATTCTACCTCAAGGTTCACTTCATCCTCTTCTTCATCATTTTATTCATCATTCATAAGGCCTTTTCTTTTTGATCAACTCTCATTGTCTATTTCTATATTAATGAATAAGGTTTCATTGTTGTCATGTTCATGTTCATTACTATCATCATAACTATTATATGTACTTGTGTCACTTACATTAGATGAGATATTATCATCTTTGGTATGAAAACTTTTCTTATTCTTGAATGACCCTTTCCTACCTTCATACTTATTAAAATATTTTGTACTCTTTTCAAGTTTATAGGCCTTCTTATCTTTTGACTTCTTTTTATCTTTGAATGAATCTCTTTCTTGGGAGGTCTTCCTTCATTTGTTCTCATCTCATAAGTAGTCAAGATTCCATGAATCCCATCCATCTCTAGCTTGTCCAAATATTGCATCTTTTCTACTATAGACACCTTAGAATAAAATTTAGGATTTAGTGATCTCAATACCTTTTGAACAACTATAGACTCTTTAACTTCTTTTCCTAATCCTCTAATGACATTGAACACTTCATCAACCCTCAATAGTTAAGATGAAATGGTTTCATCTTCAGAATTTCAAACTATCTTTGATGTGTTTATAACTTGGCCATATTCACCTTGGTGTCTCCTTAATATATAGTCTTCAATTTTTCCCATATCTCTTTGGCTAACACATAATGCATCACCTTCACAAATGCTACCTCTAATAGGCCACATAAAAAGGCATTCATTGACTTGGAATTACTCTTATTTTCCTTCTTACTTATTGCATCAGTTAGTGGTGTAGGAGGTGGAGTGTATCCATCCACAACTAGCTACCATATGTCATGGACCATTAACATTAGATATGTCCTCATTCTTATTCTCTAAAAATCATAATTAGTCTCATTAAATAATGGAGCCTTACTGGTAGAAAAACCTCCTTAAACTTGACTACTAACCATCCTTGCTTCTAGGTTATCCTTTAGGCTATTAGTCCTGCTTCAAAAGACCAGTATCTGATACCAAATATTGGAATAAAAATTGCTAAGAGGAGGGGGTGAATCATTATCTTCAAAAAATTCTTTTAATTCCACTTAAGCATACATGAACCATCCATACCAACATGAACATCTATCAAATCATATGCAACTATACAAGATCATGAAACACATTACATATGTGGAAAACCCTAAATGAGAAGAAAACCCATTAATATATGTAAATTTAATACATTCCTACAAGACAAAAACTAATATTTAGTGAATCACCAACTCCACTTGGATCACCAACCCCAACTAGTCAAGCACCCACTTAACTAGGTTTTAACAAGCACCATCTCGAAACGAAGTACCAACCCCCTAGATGACTCAGCACCAACTCAACCACATAAAACTTTTTATCACCTTTAAAAAACCTTGTTTCTCAAACAATAGATAATTATGACCTTCTTTATCTCTTTTCACTCTTTTATCCCTCTCAAATTGCCTTTTATGCTTCTTCACTAAACTAGGTCTTTTCAAGATAGATTAGGTCATATGACCTTGATATTCATCTATATTACCCTTATTACATCTTCATTATATCTTATTTACACCCCAATTATTGTATACAATACCTCATTTATCTCTTAAATATTCTAGTAAGTAAATAAGATAACAACAATCACAACCACTTAAATATTCTCTTTCACATAAAATACCTTCAATGCTCATAAGCTTGTCACAACACACATTGCCAACTGGTCTTGCTTACACCAACACTCTTTGCAGACCCACTTCTCATAATACCTTCACAATAACCTTCAATGACAACACTGACAACTTCAATCTAACCTCAATCTTGACATCAAACTTGACATCAATTAGCATAAAATACATTCATTTCCTTCAAATTCTCTCTTGCCTTCAAATTTTCTCTTGACCTCATGCAGACCTAGAGTCTCATAACCATACTTCATTACTTTACCATCATACCTCTTTGTGACAATCAAGACTCACAAGATGCAAAAAAAAACTCAATAACATCAATTAAAATCTCAGTGACATCAATGACAACTAAAAAACTTCCTTGTCACATACCTCAATGATCACTCATCATGCATCTTCACAAGATGCACCCTTTTGAAATCAATGAAAATAGCATGCCAACAAAATCCCCCTTTGTCATTAATGGCAAAACATTATTCAATCTAATCACTCTCATGTCCCTAAATTTGATCAATATCCCTTCTTGAAATTTCTTCCCTTTTCATATTAATGACAAAGGGTCATATATACTACAACTTATGTAACCACTCATTCTCCCTATTTAGCAACTATTCTCAGAAATTGAAAAATAACTTAGAGCTACCAAATTCCCCCTTAGACCAAACATCCACCATGATTCTATTAATGAAAGAGAGTCTCCATGAATCTTAATGGATTCACCCTTTTCATAGGACAATAAAATAACACAAACTCAGTAGATTCCCAGATCTCCATGCTCTCACAAGATTGAATATCTTCCAAGATCCTTTTAGGCCTTATTGGCACCTTAGACTTGACCTCTTCATTAACCATTTGATCAACAATATGAGTAATATCAAACATTCTTGACTTGATTTCAAATATGAAGTATGCTCTATCATATCAAATACTCCACTTGGGATTGTAAAATGATCATGACTCACCTTTACTATCTTTGGTTTCTGCACATTCATTTTCCTTCTCTTTTGCACTCTAGGGGATTAAAACCTCTTGTTTTGACTTGATGGCCTTGTAACTCTATTAGGATAGAATCTTGCAATGTGTCCCACATTATGACAACTATATAAATTAAAATCATTCATACCTCTTGACTGATGATTCTTTTCATAATCCCATGCATATTCATTTTTTGAGGGTCTTCTACACTTTCTTGCTCTATGACCAAACTAATTGCATGAAAAATAGTAACCATTGAATGAATTAGCATACCTCATAGAATTAGGTTGTTTTATTGGTATTTTTATGTTGACCTTATTGTCTTCATTATCCTTTTCCTTGACTTGAATTGCCTCCTTTTGGTCTTCTTTTAAACAAAGACCTATCTTATCACTTTCAGACTTCTGACTACTCAATATGTTATATAGAGCACTAATGCTCTTTACAAACTTCATAAAGGTCTTCAAATTTTTATATGCTTTATTCAACTCAAATTTTAAGGATTTCATTTCATTTTCATAATTGGTGCATTCTTCCTCTTTAGCTGTAGAGCCAATAGTCATGATTTCCATCTGTGCTTCAATCTGATTAATGATCTCACATACTCCTTAGATGTGTTACTTAGTGTCTCCTCAAACAAACCAATCTAATCTTCATAATATTTTACTAATGCTTTAAATTTATGATTCTTCCTTCTTTGGAACTTCAACTCCTTTAAAGCACTCACCAATTCTACCTCAAGGTTCACTTTAACCTCTTCTTCATCTATTTTCTTGATCATCCATAAGGCTTGAGAAACCCTCATTGTTTGGTTCTATAGTCATGAATAAGGTTTCATTATTTTCATGTTCATTTTCATTTCTATCATCATCACTATTATATGTACTTGTGTCACTTACATCAGATGAGCTATTATATTCTTTGGTATAGAAACTTCTCTTGTTCTTGAATGACCCTTTCCTACCATCATGCTTCCTGAAATCTTTCTTGCTCTTGTCATTTTCATAGACCTTATTAGTTTTTGAATTCTTTTTAGCTTTGAATTTTGTTTCTTTCTTGGGAGGTCTTACTTCATTTATTCTCATTTCATAGGCAGTCAAGATACCATGAAGCCCATCTATCTCCAGCTTGTCCAAATCTTTCATCTCTTATACTACAAACACCTTAGAATCAAACTTAGGAGTTAGTGATCTCGATACATTTTTAACAAATATAGACTCTTTCATTTATTCTTATAATCCTCTAATGACATTGACCACTTCATCAACCCTTAGAAGGTAAGATGAAATGGTTTCATCATCATTCATCTTTAGACTTTTAAACTATATACGGTGGGTTTTTAACTTGTTCATCTTCATATTGGGTCTCCCTCATATATAGTCTTAAATTTTTCCCATATCTCTTTGGATGACACACAATACATCACCTTCACAAACTCTACCTTTGATAGGCCACATAGAATGGCATTCAATTCCTTAGAATTGCTATCACTTTTATTCTTTCTTATTACATGAGTTGGTGCTGTAGGAGGTGAAATTTATCCATCCACAACTAACTTCCATATGTCATGGCCAAATTATAATAAATATATCCTCATTATAATTCTCCAAAAATCATAATTAGTCCCATTGAAGAATGGAGACTTACTGGTAGAGAAACCTCCTTAAACTTGACTACAAGTCATTCTTGCTTCTTGGATCTACTTTGGGCTATTAGGCCTATTTCAAAAGACCTAGATTTTATACCATATGTTTAAATCACAATCATAATCACTGATTCCACTTATTATTCAAAACATTCAATCAATTCCACTTAATCATACATGAACCATTCATACAAACATGAACATATAGCAAAGCATATACAACCATACAAGATCATGAAACACATTACATATGTGGGAAAACCTCAAAGAGAAGAAAACCCATTGATATTTATAAATTTAATACATATATATAAGACAAAAATCAATCTTTAGTGAAGCACCAACTCCACTTGGAGTACCAACTCCAACTAGTCAAGCACCCACTCGACTAGGCTTTAGAAAGCACCAAATTGTAAAGAGACACCAACCCACTAGATGACTTAGCACCAAATCATCCACCTAAAAATTTTTATCACCTTTATAAAATTTTATTCTCACACAACATATTATTATCACCTTCTTTATCTCTTCTCACTCTTCTATCCCTCTCAAACTGCCTTTAAGGCTTCTTCGCTCAACTAAGTCTCTTCAAAAAAGATTAGGTCATATGACCTTGATATTCATCTATAGTACCCATATTATATCATCATTATAGTTTCTATACACCCATTTTATGATCTAAAATACCTCCTTAAACTCTTCAAAGTGATATTTTCTTCTCTTTCACTCACACATTCTCTAACTAGTCAATTAGGCCTATTAGACCGTGTTCTTATAGAATCCTCTAGCTCACACACCTCTTGGTCATATATACACACTTGAACACTTTAAATACCCTTAAATTGTGTCTTATAACACATTTCATACATGAATCAATCATTATAATATGTCATCCTCAACTTAGAAAACCAAAACCTTTTTTAGGCCTTAAGGAGACCTAATTCAATTAGGCCTTCATTAATACATGTTACCCTTTCATCTCCTTGGATCACTTTAAAAATCCAAAAATAGAATAAAAACTTCATATACCACTTAAATATACCCCCACTAATATCATATTAGTTTCATAACGTTAAATATCTCCAACCACCACTTGAAGCACACCATTAGTATTATTTACATTAGGCATTCACACACAGATAAAGGTCTATCTTGAACAACTTAAAATAATACATCATTAAACACACAAAAACTATAATAAATTACATAAAAACAACCTATAAGACCTTAAAAACTTTAAAAAATTCATTATAATTCATCACATGGGGTGAAAATACTCAAAAACACTCCTGTAACTTGCTCTTTCAGAACTACTAACTAGCCTCAAAAACCAATCATGGTGACTCAGACCTCTAACACATGTATGACCACTTTAAAATAATTAAAATGAATAAACATAATTATATGACATATCCAACCATCTTCAAATATAAACACCATGTGGTCTAGTGAAAACTATGAGCCTTATATCCCAATTTGTTAACCTCACTACACAGTCCTCACTGAGTCAAACAAGCCATTTTGGCTTCATCATTTTCACCACTATACTTGACTTCAAATATTTATACCAAGAACTAATAGGACATACCAATCCAAAACATAATTTTTATGTACTTAGAATCATCACCCTATCATGATAACACATTCCTATTCATCTTTTCATTGTTGCCTAGGTTTCTCACTGTTTGTACAATTTGCCCTGTTAGCGATTGGCTCACTTGGATGACCGATTTAATATACATGATATATATAACCTATCCATAAACCTTAATTTACATGATACATGATTCTCTACCTTATTCCTCCATCTATTTTTATAATTTGACTTGGTCAACCCTGACTGCTATAGTAAATCTCTAAGAAATTGGCACTTTCTTGTAGGGTCTACTCACACATCTAATAACTCAATCACTCATGGAAGTGCCTAGGAGAGTTGAATAAAACCTCCAATATCTTACTTAAGCATACCAATCCATTTTTTTAGCTTTTTATCAACATCTTCAATATTGGGTCCTTATTAGTGTTCTAAGAGGGTTTAAATGTGTTTCCATTATTAATAATTATTCCTAAAGCATAACCCCTCAATCCAAAAAAAACACCTCAAATTTTGAGTTAGTACCCTTCCTCATCTACCATTAATATATTAGGTTCCCATGCAAAGTTTTTATGAGCTAATGAGCACAAGAAAATCCTTCTCAAGTTGAGAACCCTTCATTTTAAGCACTTTCAAGACCTCAAAACCACCTTTCATTCCTTGTCCTTCAAACTATGAACTCAAACTATAGGAACAAACTTGAAATGACATAACTCACATATGAAAATGCTTAGATGAACTCAAATACATTTAAATCTGATCATGACCCCTTGTTATGCCTCTCTCTCTCTCTCTCTCTCTCTCTCTCTCTCTCTCTCTCTCTCTCTCTCTCTCTCTCAGACCTTGACCTAAAAACCACATTAAGCCTTAAAATTGACCTTTATGCCTCTTTCCATGTGTTTTCCACCGAAATCACATACTCAATAAACATATATCATGCTTAAACACTACCATACATCATTCATTTTCCTTGAAAATAGATCATGATACCTCATTAAGGTAGGCAGGGTCTAGAAGTGGTCTAGTTGCAAACTTGATTTTTGGGTCCTACCCTTGTAGGCTCACCCTGAGACTCTCATGAGTGATCCAATACCTTAAATTCATTATCAATCAGCCTCATACAACCACTCATTATTTTTTTCACTTATCTCACCAAGCCACCATGTTCATACCTTCTCACAAGGTCTGTTCATGCCATGACTAGGCTTAGGCTACTTAAGCACTTGACCTCAAAGACTTGCTACCTATGTATTTATCAACAATGGAAATAAGACAAAAACATTCACAACCATTATAATATTCTCTTTCACACTAAATACCTTCAATGCTTATAATCTTGTCACAACACACACTAACAACTGGTCTTGCTTACACTAATACTCTTTGAAGACCTACTGGTCATCAAACGTTCACAAGAACCTTCAAAGACAACACTGAAAACTTCAAGCTAACATAAACCTTGACATCAACCTTGACATCAATCAACATAAAATACATTAGTTGCCTTAAAATTATCTCTTTCCTTCAAATTCTCTCTTGACCTCATCCAGACCTAGAGCCTCATAACCATGCTTCAATACTTGACCATCATACATCTTTATGACAATAAAGACTCACAAGATGAAAAAACAACATTAATGACATCAATGACAATCTCAGTGACATCAATGACAACTAAAAAACTCACCTTGCCACATACCTCAATGATCACTCATCATGCACCTTCACAAGATGCACCCTTTTGACATCAATGACAAAAACATGCCAACAAACTCCCCCTTTGTCATTGATGGAAAAACATTCTTCAATTTTATCACTCTCATCTCCCCCAATATATTCAATATGCCTTCTTGAACTTTATCCCCATTTAACATTAATGACAAAGGGTCATACATACCACAACTTTTAGAACCACTCATTCTCCCTCTTTGGCAATTATTCTCAAAAATTGCAAAATAACTAAGAGCTACCAAGATTCCCCTTAGACTAAGCATCTACCATGATTATGTTAATTAAAAAGAGTCTCCATGAATCCTAATGGAGTCACCCCTTTAATAAGACTCTGAAACAACACAAACTCAAGATATTCTTAGATCTCCATGCTCTCACAAGACTGAATATCTTTTAGGATCCTTTTAGGATTGATTAGCACCTTAGGCTTGACCTCTTCATAAAATATTTAATCAACAATATGAGCTAATATCAAACATTCTTGACTTGATTTCTCATCTGAATTATGATATATCATAGCAAATAGTCCATTTGGCATTGTAAACTGATCATGACTCACCTTTACTATCTTTGGTTTCCACACATTCATTTGCCTTCTCTCTTGCACTCTATGGGCTTCAAACATCTTGTTTTGACTTGATGGCCTTCTAAATCTATTAGGATAAAATATTGAAATGTGTCCCACATTATTACTACTCTCATAAACAACCTCATTCATATCTCTTGACTGATGATTCCTTTTATAATCCCATGCATCTTCATTTTTAGAGGGTCTTCTACACTCTCTTGTTCTATGACCAAACTGATTGCATGTAAAATAGTAACCATTGAATGAATTATCATAGCTCATAGCATTAGGATGTTTGATTGGTCTTTTCATGTTGACCTTCTTATCTTCATTATCCTTCTCCTTGACTTAAGCTACCTCATTTTAGTCTTCTTTGAAACCAAGACCTATCTTATCACTTGCAGACTTCTGACTACTCAAGATGTTATCTATAGCATCATTACTATTTTCAAACTTCATAAAGGTATTCAAGTTTTTAGATGCTTGATTCACCTCAGATTTTAATGATTCCATTTTAGTTCCATATGTCTTGGATTCTTCCTCTCTAGTTTTTAAGCTAATAGTGACTATCTCCATTTGTGCTTCAATCTGATTGATGATCTCATCATACTCCTTAGATGTGTTACTCAGTCTTTCCTCAAAAAAAATAATATGATATTCATATTCCTTAATTAATGACTTCAATTTATGATTCTTCATTATTTGAAACTTTAACTCCTCTAAATCACTCACCAATTTTGCCTCAAGGTTCACTTTAGCCTCTACTTCATCTATTTCTTGATCATTCATAAGGCCTTTTCATTTTGAGCAACCATTATTATCTATTTATATAATCATGAATAGGGTTTCATTTTTGTCATGTTCATGTTTATTACTATCATCATCACCATCAAATTTACTTGTGTCACTTACATCAAATGATCTATTATCTTCTTTAATATATAAACTTCTCTTATTCTTGAATGACCCTTTCCTACCTTCATGCTTCCTAAAATCTTTCTGGCTCTTGTCTAGTTTATATACCTTCTTAGATTTTGATTTATTTTTATCTTTTAATGTTTCTTATTTCTTGGGAGGTCTTCCTTCATTTTTTCTCATCTCATAGTCAATCAAGATGTCATGAAGCTCATCCATCTCCAGCTTGTCCAAATCTTACGTCTCTTCTATTGTAGCCAACTTAGAATCAAAATTAGGAATTAGTGATCTCAATACCTTTTAAACAAATGTAGACTCTTTTATTTCTTCTCATAATTCTCTAATGACATTGACCATTTCATCAACCCTCAGCATGTATGATGTGATGGTTTCATCTTCATCCATCTTCAAACTTTCAAATTGTCTCCTATGGGTCTACAACTTGTCCATCTTCACCTTGGTGTATCCTTCATATATATTCTTCAATTTGTCCCATATCTCTTTATCTAACACATATTTCATCACCTTCACAAATATTTCCTCTGATAAGTCACATAGAATGGCATTCAATTCTTTGGAATTGCTCTCACTTTCCTTCTTTCCTATTACATTAGGTGGAAGTGTAACAAGTATAGTGTATACATCCACAATTGACTTCCATATGTCATGGCCCATTGATATTATATATTTCCTCATTATTATCTTCCAAAAATCATAATCAGTCCCATTGAATAATGGAGCCTTATTGGTAGTGAACTTCCTTGAACTTGAATACAAGTCATTCTTGCTTCTAGGATCTTGTTTACGCTGTTAAGACTGATTCAAAAGACCATGCTCTAATACTAAATTTTTGAATCACAATCACTAAGAGGGTGGGGGGATGAATCATTGTCTTCAAAAAAATTATTCAATTCCACTTAATCATACATGAACCATTCATACAAACATGAACATCTAGCAAAGCATATGCAAGCATACAAAATCATGAAACACATTACATATGTGGGAAACCCTCAAGGGGAATAAAACCCACTAATATATATGAATGGACTATAACCATATAAGACAAAAACCAAAATGTATTTAAGCACCAACTTCACTTGGATCACCAACCCCAACTAATCAATCACCCACTCAACTAGGCTTTAGTAAGTACCAACTTTCAAGGAGGCACCAACCCCCTAGATGACTCAGTAATAACTTAGCCACCTAAAAATTTTAATCACCTTAAAAAACCCTTATTTCTCATTCAATATATGATGATCACCTTATTTATATATTTTCACTCGTATATCCCTCTCAAACTACTTTTTAGGCTTTTTTGCTCAACTAGGTCTCTTCAAGACAAATTAGGTCATATGATCTTGATATTCATCTATAGTACCCATTTATATCTTCATTATAGTTTATATACACCCATATAATGGTATAAAATACCTCCATCTATTCAAATATTTATTTTTTTCACTTGCACTCACACATTCTCTAACTAATCAATTAGGCCTATTAAGACTTATTCTTATACAATCCTTTAGCTCACACACTTCTTGGTTAGACATACACACTTAAACACTTGTATTAACATTAAAATAGGTATTATAACACATTTCATACATTAATCAATCATTATAATATCTCGTCCTCAACTCAGAATACCAAAACATCTTTTAGGCCTTAAGGAGACCTAATTCAATTAGGCCTTCATTAGTACACATTACCCTTTGATCTCCTTGGAACACTTTAAAAATATAAAAATAAAAGAAACACTTCATATACCACTAAAATATACCCCCACTAATATCATCTTAGGTCCATGACACTTTTTATCTCAAATCACTAGTTAAAGCACACCATTAGTATTGTTTACATTGGGCCTTCACACATACAAAAAGATTTGTCTTGAACAATTGAAGATGATGCATTATTTAGAGACACAAACATGAAAATAAATCACATACACAAAAAATCAAATACATAAAAAACTTCACCAAGTGAACTATACTTCATCACATAGGGAAAAAAGACTGAAAAACACTCATGCAACTTACTCACTTAGAACTGCCAACTAGCCTAAAAAACCAATCATGGTGATTCTGAAATACAACACCTATATGACCACTTTAAAATAATTATAATTCATTAACATAATACTCTAACATATCTATACTATATTAAAATATAAACACCATGTTTTCTAGTGTCAACTATTGGTCTTACAAACCAATTTGTTGAGTATACTACACATAGTCCTCACTAAGTCAAACAAGCCATTTTGGCTTCATCATTTTCACCACTATACTTGACTTCCAAGATTTATACCAAGAATTAATAATACATACCAGTCCTAACCAACATATCCATGCACTTGGTTTCATCACTCTACCATGATAACACATTCTTATTCATTTTCTCATTACTACATGTGTTTCTCACTATTTGGCCTATTTGTGTCTCGCTCACTTGAATGACTAGTTTATAATAATTTAGAGATATAACCTATCTAAAAAACTTCATGGACATGATACATGAGTCTCTATTTTATTCCTCCATATATTTTAATACTATGACTTGGTTAACTTTGTTTGCTATAATAAATCTTTGAGAAATTAGCACTTTTTTGTACGTTCTACTCATTCACCTAACAACTCAATTAGACCTTGAGGTGCTTGGAAAATTTAAATATAATCTCCAATATCTTATTTGATCATACCAATCCAATATCAGTAATTTTGATCAACATCTTCAACATCGGGTCCTTATTAGGGTTCTAAGAGGGTTTAAACATAATTCCATTATTAACAATTATTCATAAAGCATAGCCCTTGAGTCCAAAAACAAATTCCTAGAATTTTTAGATAGGAACCTTACTCATCTACATAAATATCATAGGTTCCAATGAAAATTTTTGATGAGCTAATGATCATAATAAAATCCTTTTCGGTTTGAAAACCCTTCATTCTGAGCATTGAGAGACCTCAAAACCACTTTTCATGCCTTGTCCTTAAAACTATGACATCAAACTAGATGAACAAACTTGAAACAATGTAACTCACCTTTGAAAATGATTACATGAGCTCAAACACCTTGAAATCTGATCATGACCCCTCATTAGGCCACACTCTCTCTTTTTTCTCTCTTAGACCTTAACTTGCAAACCACATTAAGCCTTTAAACTAACCTTCATGCCTCTTTCCATGTGATCTCCACCTCACTCACATACTCAAGCAACCTATTTCATGCTTAAACATTTCCATACATCCTTCATATGCCTTGACAATAGATCATGATACCTCATTTAGCCAATAAGGGTCTAGAAGTGGTCTAGTTACAGACTTGATATATGGGTCCTACCCCTGTAGGCTCACCCTAAAAATCTCGTGAATGTTAAAATTCCTCACATGCATTCTCAAATAACCTCATACAAACACTCATGCCTGTGTGCACTTATCTCACTAAGCCACCATGCTCATATTGTCTTATAAGGTCTCTTCATGCCATGACTTGGCTTAGGCTACTTAAGTACTTGACCTCAAAGACCTTCTACCTATGCATTTGTAAATAATGGAAACAAGACAACAACATTATCAACCACTACAATATTCCCTTTCACACTAAATAACTTCAATGTTGATAAGCTTGTCACAACGCACACTACCAATTAGTCTTGCTTACACCAACACTCTTTATAGACTTACTTGTCATCATATGTTCACAAGAACCTTTAATGACAACACTGATAAATTCAAACTGACCTAAACCTTAACATCAATAAACAAAAAAGACATTGGTTTCCTTCAAATTCTCTCTTTCCTTCAACTTTTCTCTTACCTTCAAATTCTCTCTTGACCTCATGCAGACCTAGAGCCTCATAACCATGCTTTAATGCTTTACCATCATACCTTTTTATGATAATTAGGACTCGTAAAATGAAAAAATAACCTCAATGACATCAATTAGAATCTCAATTACAATTAATTATAACTAAAAAACTCACCTTGTCACATACCTCAATGATCACTCATCATGCACCTTCACAAGATGCACCCTTTTGACATCAATGACAACAACATGCCAATAAAATCCTCCTTTGTCATTGATAGAAAAACATTATTCAATATGATCACTCTCATCTCCCCCAATCTGGTCAATCTCCCTTCTTTAACTCTCTCCCCCTTTGACATTAATGACAAAGGGTCATACATACTATAGCTTATAGAACCACTCATTCTCCCTCTTTGGTAACTATTTTCAAAGACTGTAAATGAACTCAGAGCTACTAAAATCCCCCTTAGATAGAGAATCCGCCATGCTTATGTTAACTGAATAGAGTCTCCATGAATCCTAATGGAGTCACCCCTTTTATAAGACACTAAAACAACATAAACTTAGGAAATTCCCAAATCTCCACGCTCTCACAAGACTAAATATATTTCAGGATCCTTTTAGGCTTGATTGGCACCTTGGGCTTGACCACTTCATCAAATATTTAATCAATAATATAATATAATATCAGGCATTCCTAACTTTATTTCACATATGAATTATGCTCTATCATAGTAACCAGTCCACTTGGGATTGTAAATTGATCATGACTCACCTTTACTATCCTTGGTTTCCACACATTCAATTTCCTTCTCTATTGCACTCTAAGGGATTCAAACCTCTTCTTTTGACTTGATGGCCTTTTAACTCTATTAGGATAAAATCTTAAAATGTGTCCCACATTATGATAACTCTCATAAACAACCTCATTCATACCTCTTGACTGATGATTCCTTTCATATTTCCATGCATATTCATTTCTAGAGTGTCTTCTACACTTTCTTGCTCTATGACCAAATTGATTGCATGTAAAATAGTAACCATTGAATTAATTATCATACCTCATATAATTAGGCTATATGATTGGTCTTTTCATGTTGACATTTCTATCTTCATTATCTTTTTCCTTGACTTGAGCTAATTGAGCTACCTCCTTTATCCTTCTTTGAAACCAAGACATATATTATCACTTATAGACTTCTGACTACTCAAGATATTATGTATAGCATCAGTACTCTTTTCAAACTTCATAAAGGTCTTTAAATTATTGAATTCTTGATTTAATTCAACTTTTAAGGATTCCATTTCTTGGTACATTCTTCTTCTTTATCTTTTCAGCTAATAGTGACTATTTCCATCTGTACTTCAATTTACTTGATGATCTCATCATAGTCGTTGGATGTGTTACTCAGTCTCTTCTCAAAAAAACCAATCTAATCTTTATAGTCCTTAAATAATGACTTAAATTTATGATTCTTCCTTATTTGGAACTTCCACTCCTCTAAAGAACTCACCAATTCTACCTCAAAGTTCACTTCAGCCTCTTCTTCAAATGTTTCTTTATCATCCATAAGGCCTTTTCCTTTTGATCAACCCTCATTGTCTATTTTTATAGTCATGAATAAGGTTTCATTTTTATCATGTTCATGTTCATTAATATCATCATCACTATCATATGTACCTGTGTCATTTACATCAAATGAGCTATTATCTTCTTTGGTATAAAAACTTCTCTTGTTCTTAAATGAACATTTCCTACCTTCATACTTCCTAAAATCTTTCTTGCTCTTGTCAGGTTTATATACCTTCTTATCTTTTGACTTCTTTTCAGATTTGAATGATACTTCTTTCTTTAGATGTCTTCTTTTATTTATTCTCATATTATAGGTAATCAATATTCCATGAATCCCATACATCTCCAACTTGTCCAAATCTTACATCTTTTCTACTACAGATAGCTTAGAATCAAACTTAGGAGTTAGTGATCTCAATACCTTTTGCACAAATTGAGACTCTTTTACTTCTTCTCCTAATCCTCTAATTATATTGACCACTTCGTCAACCCTCAATAGGTAAGATGCAATGGTTTCATCTTCATTAATATTAAGGGTCTGCAACTTGGCCATCTTCACCTTGGTGTCTCCTTAATAGATAGTCTTCAATTTGTCCCATATCTCTTTGGCTGACACATAATGCATCACCTTCACAAACTCTACCTCTAATAAGCCACATATAATGGCATTCATTTCCTTGTAATTTCTCTCCCTTTCCTTCTTGCATATTGCATTAGTTGGTGGTGTAGGAGGTGGAATGTATCCATCCAAAATTGACTACATATGTCATGGCCCATTTACATTAGATATGTCCTCATTATTATTCTCTAAGAATAATAATTAATCCCATTGAAAAAATGGATCCTTAATGGTAGATAAACCTCCTTAAACTTGACTACAAGTCATCCTTGCTTCTAAGATCTCCTTTAGGCTGTTAGACCTGCTCCAAAGGACCAGGCTCTAATACCAAATATTGTAAGCATAATCACTAAGAGGGGGGTTGAATTAGTGTCTTAAAAACATTCATTCAATTCCACTTAATCATACATGAGCCATTCATACAAATATGGACATATAGTCATACAAGATCATGAAACACATTACATATATTCTAAACCCTTAAGGGGAAGAAAACACATTACCTATGAATTTGTCAACAATGGCAACAAGACAACAACATTCACAACCACTCCAATATTCTTTTTCACATTGAGTACCTTCAATTCTCATAAGATTATCACAACACACACTACCAACTGGTCTTGTTTACACCAACACTCTTTACAAACCTACTTGTCATCATACCTTCACAAGAACCTTCAATGAAAACACTAACAACTTCAAGCTAACCTGAACCTTGACATCAATCAACAAAAAAGACATTAGATTCCTTAAAATTCTCTCTTGCCTTCAAATTCTTTCTTGACCTCATGTAGACCTAGAGCCTCATAACCATGCTTCAATACTTATCCATCATACCTCTTTGTGACAATTAGGACTCACAAGATGCAACCACAATCTCAATGACAATCTCAGTGACATCAATGATAACTAAAATACTTACCTTGTCACATACCTCAATGATCACTCATCATGAACATTCACAAGATCAACTCTTTTGACTTCAATGACAACAACATGCCAATAATTAGAGTTATGTAATTGTAGGCACTTGATTACCATGAACATATTTGAGACATTTATGCACTATATAAGGTATTTCTCTAACATTTTGTATACAAGGGAATTTTAATAGCATATAAAATACCTCTATCTTTGGTAAAATGAAGAATGGATTAGGAACTATGAGAGGTCCCATTTGTAAAGGTAGCACTATATGCCCAAGAGTATCTTTTGTATGACCATCAAATGCTTTAACAACTCTAGAAGTATCTTGTAAACCTTAATCTATATAGCCAAGAGAGTATAGTATTGTTATGGTGCATGAATTGGTTTATCCATTGTACATCATAACATTATCTATGTATTTATTTTCAATATATGCTCTAATAAATATTGCATGTATATTTGAATCATCATAAATAACTTCACTATCAACAAATGTGATCATAAGATGTGATGCATGTTTTCTTATAATTGTACCAATGATGATATAAAGTGGATGCCCATATGCATAAGGATGAGGATGAACATTATATGCATGATGTACTTCAAAATTATCCTTGTGTTTTTTGCTTCATGACTTAAAAAAGGATAGTTATAAATTTTGAGCTTTGAATTATCATTTGTGTGTGACTTAGCCTCTTAATAGGAATGCCAATATTAATAATATTCTCATTAGTGATATTTTTAATCTTGTGTTTGATCTTGAACTATATATTTGTGGAATTCCCAACACATTTAAGATAGTCAAAATATGTATTACCACCATCTTGTTCAATTTTGGTCTACACATGTCTACTTCCATTGGTGGAGGAAGAGTGATGAGATTACATTGAGGTATCTTTTTAAATAATACATGAGGAGGTGATGGTAACCTTGAAACTTGCATCCATAGTGAACCTTTTAATTGAGTCTTTTATGTTGGTTGTGAGCTAGCATTAACTATAATCTTAGCTTCATTTTTAATTTATTTAGATTTACTCTTATAATTTGCATTTATTTGAAACTTTACATTTGAATTAGAGGGATAATTTGAATTATACTAGATATTTTTCAAGGTAACAAATTTTACCTCGTGTTCTTTAACTATATAGTATAATTCATCAAAATATTTAGAATTATCAAACATGATAGACTCTTGAAGTTGAGAGATCAAAATTTGAGTAAAAATATCTTGAAGCTCATTATCAACCATTCGATTTGTCATTTTTACTATCACAACCTTTTTTACTTGATGGGGTAAAAGTTAGGTTTTACAGGGACCCAAAACTACAAGTTTAATAAGAAAGTACAGACCAACAAAAAAAAGCTAAATAGTATCAGGCTACACTAGCTGACCAAACACTAAACTTCAGTAAAATTTCAGCAAAAAATAAGACTTGAGAATCAATAGGACTTAAAAAATAAGATATATACTATATTTTTTCAGAAGGAGCATCTTTCTCATTGCTTCCAACTTTCTTCTTGGCACTGTTGGACATACCTCTTGTTTGGGTGTTATAGCCCTTCACCAAATTTATTTTATGCTCCATCATCCCTTTTTCCTTCTTAAATCTTACTTTATCTTTCTTAGTAGGGGAACTTCTCTAGGTGATATTGAATATTTCCTTTCTTATTTAGTTAGGGGTGTCCTCTGGCCTGAACCTACTACCTTATGTTGTCTTCAAATTTACTAAAACCTCCCTCAGGCTTTTCACCTCTTGTTTTAGGGTATTCCATCACTCCATCAATGGAACAAATTGCCTTCCCATTTTCTGCAAGATTTCATGAAAATCTAATTGTTTTTGCTTAATCCCATTAGGGAAGTGTGATGTTTCCCTATCTTCATCTCTCCTCCAAACTTCAACCACTTTCATTTCATAAATTTTAAAATTAGGATTTTCAATGCCCTTGGGGAACTCTAGGATTATACTAACCCTACTAACCTTCTTTCCCACATCCTTATCTTGGGTAGGAGAGTCACAAGACTTCCTATTTTCTTTCTTCCTATCAATTCGAGAGTGAGGATGAGATACTAGGCAAGGGGAAGGAAATGACTCTTCCTCCCAATATTTGGCTGAGTTATCCAGGGCCTCCCTTGAGATTTTTTCCTTACTACTTTCCCTAAGGTTAATCTCAATACTCCTCCCTAGATTTCATTTCTTGGTTAGAAGGAAAATTAACCCTTGGTGAATTAGGCTAAAGGAGGGTTTATCTTTGAAGGTTAAAATAGAGGATTTGAAGGGCATACAAAGATAGTAGAGGAGGCTTATGTGGTGACCCTTGAAGTGATTTAAAAGCATAAAGTGATGTAAAAAAATGTTTGTAAATTTTATTTTCAGAGTTAGATATCTCATTACCTGAAGGTAAATGTCTAGTCACCTCTTTGGAAGGTCAAATTTGGGGAACCCCTTCTTATCAATTTAGAACACAGAATACATTTCAAAAAACTATGCATTAACTCATACTTTCTCCACTTGTCCTTAAAGGCTTTGGTGCCTTTATAGGACATGATTTTAACTTCCTAAACTAGCTCCTCGATGACATTGACCCTGATGCCTTTAAGAGTGACTTGTTATTGTTTCCATCCCATAGCAAAAATTTTGGCTAGTAACTCATCATGGCCTTCAATATGGAGCATAAACTCGATAATCCCCCCTTTTTAGCTTCCTTCAAACCTTTTAGTTCATCTAGAATTTATCACAAAATATGGGCTTGCACCTATCCCTATCACCCCCCTGAATATGTTCTTCTTTCAGCTTAGGTAATGAAAATTACAAAGTGTTGAATGGTGGTTCAAACTTCTACTATTTTATTTTATCCAATTACTATTACTAAGATTATATATGGGATGACATATTATGTCCCTAAATTTTAAATTAGTGTCATAATCATGACACTTAGTGTGAACTAGGATTTACTTAGGCATGATCACCTCTCATATGTACGCCTTTATTGCTTGACTGAAAGGATTAAATTGGTAAATCATGAGTGATAGAGAGAGAGATGTGGAGGGGAGGTGGGGTATTAGTGGGGTTAATCCACTTGGAAAATATTGGGATAGATAATCCAATGTTTTTAAGATCATTGACAACTTTGTTTCCCTCCTAGTATATGTGGACAAATTAGTACTCACTGGTTGACTAAATAAAACCAATAGCATCAACAATGATTTGACCAACTACTAGCACAATCTTATATCTTATAACATTTCACTATTTTTTTGATAATTATATTACTCGTGACCCCATGTATTTATGATATACCATGAGGTATGTGAAAACTAAACTCCATGTTTAGTGTTGTACAATGGCATGAATATTGGGGCAGTACCCATTACACCATAATGTCCATAAATTAGATGACCACTTATCTCATAATGATGGTCATTAAGTAGTTTAAAAACTACCAAAACATAGTTTATAAAAATAAGAAATAAGCAAATAGAAAAAAAAATTGAAAGATTTTTATGTATAGGGATCAAAAAATTCCAACATGAGACCAAACTAAAGAGATTTAATGGCATATGTTATCTGAAGTGAAAATAAAATTTATTCAATGTCAAATTAAATCCAAGCTTGAAGAAGATTGACTTGTGGTTTTAGATTTATTTCCAAGGCTTAAGGCTATTCTTTTTCAATGTCAAAAATTTACAAAAAAAAATTATGAAATCTTAGGGAAAAATTAAGAAAATAACAAGCAATTTTGAGATAAATTAACAGGTTCATCATAATGTTTAATGTTCTCTTTTATTTAATAATAAAATTATAATAATAAATAAACTATTTAAAATTGTTCTAGATATACAAAACATACAAATATAAATATGAAATATAGTAAATTATAGAATTATAAATAGTAAATTAACTGATAGATATGTGAACCTAGCGTGCATGTGATTTAATGCTAACTATGCAAGTTGGTTGTTGATGAAAATATACAATAAATACCTATGAATTATGTCACATAAAAAAATATAATTAAAAAATGTGTTGGGATAAGAATATGCTAGGAGGATAAGGCCATTACATGATTGGTTGTGTGACTAGTTTTAAAATATGGGCATGTGCATCTATTTGTGATGACTTTTCAATCAAAAATATGGGCATGTGTCACCATTATATTTAAATTTAATGGAATGTAAAATACAAAAATTATGGTAAATATGTCAAGATCAAACATTTTCAATAAATTAATGATTAAATTTGAGAGTCTACACTAGTGTTATTTTAGAGGCCTTCAAAGTGTTTTTAAAGGCACATCATACCTCTTGACATAAATTTAGCTATATAAACCTCTATATTATGTAATGATATTCCAAAAAAATTATTATAGTCCATAATCAAAACATACCCATAAAATTTAGGTTTTTCCAACTGAACTAACTTACTTTGGATCTACAATATCTCCTTGTGTATTTTTTATTTTATCTAGTTCATCCCAAGTTGGTGAAAGGTACTAAGGAAAGGTTGTGCACATTATATACTTTTGAGAATAATAATGTGGCCCTCATAATTTGTGTATCTCTAACACACTCATAGAGTCTCTTTTTACTATCACGTGTTTCCAAAACACTAAAAGGAATCACCATGGTAATGTGTGGCACATTTGCAACCTATGTGTATCCTTATGCACTTATACATCATCGAGAAGAACATTTCACAACTTTCCAATATTGTGCATGACTTATCACCTTTGTAACATATTTTTTCCAATAATATAATCACTTGGCACCCTTCCCTACTTCCACAACACCTTGTAACACACAACAGATATGTCTATCTCAGTGCATGACTTAGCATCCTTATACCAAAACTATTATATTGCATGGCATAATAGGTGGCATTCACTACGTATGTAACATGTCAAGTATCATAAACACACGTTGATGAAAGGGTAATTATCACAACTGAAATTAATTTAATCCATCACATAATCAAAATATTAACCATTCCTATAACTATATATTTTTGTAACCACCTATTGTAATTACTTCCTTGTCATTATATATATTGTAAGACATTAAACATGGTGAGATATATATACATGTAAGAGACTCACACAGTGATGGAATGAGTAACCATTATCCTCTATTATAATTTCACATGTATAAAACATCATAAATACCTACATGCCTTGAGAATCTCATATCATATGATCCAATCCTAGACTAGGTAAATCAATTAGGATGTGTATCCCTCTCTAATCATGAGAACCTACATTCCCTAATTTATTTGATGACACCAAAATCAATATGAATCAATAAATATTTTTATCCCTTTATGATTATAATAACTTGCATTCCTTTTATTACTATGCATTATACATATATGTAATTTTACCTATTATTTCTATTGAATAAAAGTGGCATCATTTTCCAATCTCCTATGTTAAATGTGTAATGGTTGTTTTTGCATATGTTTCTTAGATTTAATTACATGTTTATAAATGATAAAACTATGATAAAATTTACTTTAATATATAACCATCTTAAATCCAATTAATTATGTTGTCTCCTGGGTCTTTTTCTAGGCCCCATATTAGTTGTGTATCACTAGGGAGATATGTCACACATAATGCATAATATAATATATCTTTGTGATAGTTGACCACTTTATCAAGTCCAAAATTAAATTATTACCATGGGTAAATTGATAAATATTTTCATACCCGTTGGGTTTATTTTTTTCCTCATATAAGGTGAAGGGGGTTGAGGAAGAACCTATTGACTACCTTCATTTTGGGGTACCCTTCCTCTCCTAGTAGTGACAACATGGAAAACTAGTCCAAATATAAGCTCTATATAAATAATGGTGATGAGATGGTAGCTAATATAATTTGGAGGTTTATGGGGATGAGGAACAAAAGTATTCATGCATGCCCTTTGGTATCTGGAGGTAATAGGTAACAACTCTGATTGGATGTTACAATAATATGAATTAAGAAAGGTTAGAGATTATTCATTACTAATTTTAGCCTTATTAGTGTAAATTATTTGATACATGGTATTATATAGTGGTTACTAATTTTTCATATTAAAATAACACACTATCTAATGATTATAATCATGGATTGAGCTACCAAATAAAAACAATGTTCATCCATTATAACCATATGTAATTATGAAAAGCTAGAAATCAAGTCATAGTATGAAACCTTAAGGTAGAAATCTAAAATCCCTAGAAATAAAAATGAAACTATAATGAAAACATAGGGTTTAGAAAAAATAGAGTAATTTTTGGGTTCACCAACATGTTTTACCCTAATTTATATTAATTAACCTTAATTTGGATTGAAACTATAATATATTTCATATGAAAATGTATAAAAATTAAGTATGAATTTGAATGTAACAAGTTGTAACTAGTTTGATTATTGCACTCGATAAATACAAAAAGTACAAAAATAAGATTAGGTACTTAGCTTTATCATGTACTATTCATGACTGATATAGGTGTTAGGTAGAGACGCATGTAAAAAGTAAGACTATGAGTTACTCGGTGTAGGTTTTGGATCTCTTTTTACGCCCATACGGTACCATTAGTCTTGGGTCAATAGAATCTGATGCTATGTTTTGAATTGTAAAATTGTATCCTTGTATATTTTACTCATCTATTTTGACACAAGTATATGTGTTTATTTATCCTTTATCTCTATGTGTGATCCCAAGCTTTGATCATCTATGTAGTATTTATAAATATGTTTCCTTTGTTCAAACCCATAGGTCCACTTATCAACTGATAAATCCTATTAAAACCTATAAAGTGTAATGGATTGAGTTGACACCAATCACCCTCATTGACAACTAAACATTTCTACATACCTAATACTCTGAATAGGGAAGTCAAGCCACACATAGTTCTTCCCATTAGTGTGATGTGAAATTTGCTTATTTTTTATATTAATGCACCTAGTGATCTAGATAGTGACAATTAGAAAATAGAAACTTTGGCTTTAGTATGAGGTGATTCAAACTTGGCTAAGACCCACTCCTTTTGATTGATTTGAAAATAATGAATAATAGTGTAATCCCTTTGAATGTGCAATGGCGTATATATGTTTTCTAGATAATTGTTATATGCCTAATGATTTTAGAATTGATTTGTATTTATATGAGTTTGTTTGGGTAATTTAGCATGCCACTGACACACTAGATAATTGAGATGACAAATAGGAATTATTTTATTTTTAAATATGGCCATCACTAGAAGAACGATGCAAAAATTTGTATGGTATCATCTAAATCTATCCATTTTCTCTTGGAGATAGGAATGTTGATATGATGATCTATAAATGTCTAAGTATGATATCTACTAGTTTGTTACAGATGACAGGAATAATTATAGGTGAATAATAAGAACTTAAAAGGATTAGAGCCATAGCTATAATGTGGATGTAGGATGATGGATAAGTAGATCCATATATTCATGCACATGTCATTTATGGTGAAGGTATGTGAAAATTGGCATTTCCAAGTGTCTAATACCATATTTTAGTGTCTCTAATTTCCCCCTTTTATTCTAGTATTGTAATGCAATATAAATACTAGATTAAAAGGATAGATATGTACATGAGTGTGTACAACACTCTTTGAAGGATTTGAATATGTATCTTGATCCAATAAAACCTAAAATTAATGTGTAGCATTAAATGTCAATAAAATTAAATCTCTAATTTTAACTATAATTAAAACTTGAAACTTTAAGAGCAATGAATGAGTACACTTGTATGTGGGTGAAACTATGTTTCCTTGTAACTTATTAGAGATGATTCTTCCTTATTGAAGGATTGGAGAATGTCTTATTTTATTGAAATTTTTAGATAATTTGGGGTGATTGGATCCATATTTTGTGTAACTATGTAGGTCCATCCATTGGAAAGATAAATTCCCAAACCCTCATGGAGTAGGGAGTAGTATTGTTGAATCTCAATTGTACTAACTCAAATAAGAAATATGTTTTTTGATGTTGAAACTAAATATGGTAAGGTGGGATCCAAATAATGGGATAATTATGAATAATTCAAATAATATTGAGTGTCAATAAAACTAAACCACATTACCTCAGAAAAATGAATCAATCATTGTAGAAAAACTTATGTACTCGAGATTACTCACTACTCAGTGTTATTGAATTGAGTTTGAAAATAAACAACTATAATAATGCTTAATGAAAACAAATGTGTGTGTGTGAATGAACCAGTATCATGCCTCATGAATCAGTCTCAATTGATATTTGTAATGATGTATGTGTACATGAACAAGTATCATGCCCCCATTGATCGGTTCCAATTGATATAGAATGTTATACATTTATATGTTAGAATCTAAAAATATGTATTCAAAATGTATTTGTATGTGAAAACCTATACTTAATGTTCCTATAGACTATCAAAATTTTCATGTCATATACACTGAAGTGTATTTTAGCATGTAAATATTAACTCATATCCATGTAATTAAGAGCATATTCATGGCATAATCTCCCATAATATGCACAATTGTGTTAATATTTATCCTATATTTGAACACATCTAACATATAAGCCAATATAAATTATTTGAACCCTATATCTTGTCCTAAAATCTTTTTTTTTGCTTGTGGAGGCTTGTGTATCATGGAAATACTATAGATATTTCCCCTTTTTGAGGTGAGGGATGCATCCTATAAGTCACTTATCTCAAAATTAAGAGTAAATTGTATCATGTAGTGTATAAATGTATCACCATATGGAATTAGGCTAGCATGTGGAGAGCATGTCATCATAATAATTTATATGTCATTGAGGAACATGTGTAATCTATGTAATGAACGGCATATAAGTGTCATGGTAAGATAGATGTATCTATTATGCACATAGTAACAACCATCACTAATGAATCCACTGAATAATAATACATTGTAAGGAGATGCATGATGTAAATCATGACACCACACAAATTAGAGGTCCATGATATGGAATAATACACTCACAAAATAATAAATCTTAGTGTCATGACCTAGTCTAAAATAATTTAAAAATTATGGATTATTGTTGAAATGAACATTGACATAACATTTTATATGGTGTTTTGATTATATCATATCCACTTGGAAAAGTCTATACTAGGTACTCCAATGTTTTCAAGATCATCAATAACTATGTTTCCCTCCTACAATATGTGGATAAATGAGCACTCACTGGTTGACCAAATAAGACCAATAGCATCAATAATGATTTGACCAACTACTAGCATAATCTTGTATCTTAGAACATTTTACTAATTATTTGATAATTATGTTACCTGTGACTCCATGGATTTACAATATACCATGAGGTACATGGAAACTAAAATCCATGTTTAGTGTTGTATAATGTCATGAATATTGGGGCAGTACCCATCACACCATAATGTCCATAAAATAGATCACCACTTATCCCATAACGATGGTCACTAAGTAGTTTTAAAACTACCAAAACATAGTTTATAAAAATAAGAAACAAGCAAATAGAAAAAAAATTGAAATATTTTTGTGTATAGGGATCAAAAAATTCCAACATGAGATCAAATTAAAGATATTTAATGTCATATATTATCTGAGGTGACAATAAAATTTCTTCAGTGTCAGATTAAATCCAAGGTTGAAGAAGATTGACTTGTGGTTTTAGATTTATTTCCAAGGTTAGAGGCTATTCTTTTTTAGTATCAAAAAATTACAAAAAAAATTATGAAATCCTAGGGAAAAATAAAGAAAATAATAATCAATTTTGAAATAAAATAGCAAGTTCATCATAATGTTTAATGTTCTCTTTTATTTAACAATTAAATGCTAATAACAAATAAACTATTAAAAATTGTTCTAGATATACAAAATATACAAATATAAATATAAAATCTAGTAAATTATAGAATTATAAATGAGTTATAAATAGTAAATTGATAGATGGATATGAAAACCTAGCTTTGATGTGATTTAATGCTAACTATGCAGGTTGTTTGTTGATGAAAATGTACAGGAAAGACCTATAAACTATGTCACATCTAAAAATAGAATTAAAAAATGTGTTGGGATAAGACTATGCTAGGAGGAAAAGGTCATAACCTGATTGGTTGTGTGACTATTTTTAAAATATGGGCATGTGCACCTATTTGTGATGACTTTCTGATTGATAAGGTGTCCCAGTGTTCCATGTGTAAGACTTGTAAAATCAAAATAATAACTCCTGCATAATAAACTAAATATAAATAATATAAAAATGTGTAAAATTAGGTAAAGGAAAAATCTAATATATCCTTATAAAATCCCATGTACTCTAAGTGTTTCCTACATAGCCCAAAAGAGCCTCACACTGATGTGATTTTTCATCCTAAGGTGAGTGTGTGAATCTCGATTTTTGATAATTGAATGCAACTAGATAAATTAACTTGAATTTTAAATAATGAGTTCCCTTGACCTAAAATAAAATAAATTTAGACTTGGCCTATCATTATAAGAATAAATCAGAATTAGAATTGAAAATAATAGTGTTCTAATCAGTATTCAGTAGAATTGCCAAGTGATTTTTAGATGTATTCCCTTTATGTGCTTATATAGAAGATTATTTGGAATATTTATATTAATCAACATTTATAAAATTTCAATAGGGGTAATATGAAACATCTAAATTTTAAATAATAATAATTGGAGTAAGGGACAAAGCTGCACTAGTGGAAAAACCACATTACAATCATGTTTGTTTAGTGTGGTCTTGTCCTAAAAGGATAGAGACTACTAGAATATGGTTGGAAGGTGCTTTTAAGCAGAATACAGATGCCTGAATGATGTTTATAGTATTTAAAAATTAATAACTATAATAGTGAAGGATCTTGTATATATTTCAAGTTAATGGAATGGAAAATACACCAAGTAGGGTAAAGATATCAAGATCAAACATTGTCAGTAACTTAATAATTAAATTTGAGAGTCTACACCAATGTTGTTTCAGAGGTCTTTAGAGTGTTTTTTGAAGGCACATCATACCTCTTGACATAAATTTAGCTATATAAACCTCTATATTATATAATGGTTTTCTCAAAAAATTATGATAGTCCACAATCAGAACATACCCATAAAATTTAGGTTGTGCCAATTGAACTAACTTACTTTGGATCTATAGTATCTCCTTATGTATTTTTAAATTTATCTAGCTCATCCCAAATTGGTGAAAGGTACTAAGGAAAGGTTGTGCACATTGTATACTTTTGTGCATAATCATGTGGCCCTTATAATTTGTGTATCTCTAAGACACTTGTAGAGACTCTTTGTACTATCATGTGCTTCCAAAACACTAAAAGGAATCACCATGGTAATATGTGGTTCGTGTGTAACCTTTATGTATCCGTGTGCACTTTACATCATCGAGAAGAACATTTCACAACATTCTAGTCTTGTTCATGACTTAGCACCTTTGTAACATATTTTTTCCAAGCAATAATCACTTGGCACCCTTGCTTACTTCCACAACACCTTGTAACACACAACACATATGTCTATCTCAGTGATTGACTTAGTATCCATATGCCAAAACTATTCTATTGCATGGCATAATAGGTGGCATTCCCTAGGTATGAAACATGTCAAGTACATCATAAACACACACTAATAAAAGTGTAACTATCACAATTGAAAGGAAGTTAAACCATCACACAATAAAAATAATAACCATTCTTATAATTATATATTTTTGTAACCACCTATTGTAATTACTTCCTTGTAATGATATATATTGTAAGACATTGAACATGTTGAGAGAGATATACATGTAAGAGACTCACACATTGATGGAGTGAGTGACCATTATCCTCTTTCTAATTGGCCATCCATAAAACATCCTAAATACCTATATTTCTTGAGCATCTCATATCATATGATCCATTCCTAGACTAGGTAAATCAGTTAGGATGTTTATCCCTCTCTAATCATGGGAGCCTACATTCCCTACTTTATTTGATGACACCAAAATCAAGATGAATCAATCAATATTTTTATCCCTTTATAATCATTAGAGCTTGCATTCCTTTTATTACTATGCATTATGCATATATGTAATTTTACATATTATTTATATTGAATAAAAGTGGCATCATTTTCCAATCTCTTGTGTTAAATGTGTAATGGTTATTTATGCATATGTTTCTTAGATTTGATAACATGTTTAGAAATGATAAAACTCTGATAGAATTTAGTTTTGCATATAACCATCTTAAATCCAATTAATTAGGTTATCTATTGGGTCTCTTCCTAGGCCCCAGATTAGTTGTGTATCACTAAGGAGATATGTCACACATAATGCATAATATAATATATATTTGTTAAGGTTTACCTCTTTATCAACTCCAAAATAAAATTATTGCCATGGGTAAATTGATATATATTATCATACATGTTGGGTTTTGTCATACCTGTTGGGTTTATTTTTTTCCTCATGGAAGGTGGAGGGGGTTGAGGAGGACCCTGTTGACTACCTCCATTCTGGGGTACCCTTCCTCTCCTAGTAGTGACAACATGGAAAACTAGTCCAAATATAAGCTTTATGTAAATAATGGGGGTGAGATGGTAGCTAAAATAATTTGGAGGTTTATTGGGATGAGGAATAAAAGGATTAATGCATGCCCCTTGGTATTTGAAGGTAATAGGTAACAACTCTGATTGGATGTTACAATAATATGAATTAAGAAAGGTTAGATATTGTTCATTACTAATTTTAGCCTTATTAGTGTATAATATTTGATCCATGGTATTATATAGTTGTTACTAATTTTGCATAGTAAAAGAACACACCATGTAATGATTACAATCATGGCTTGAGCTACCAAATAAAAATAATGTTCATCCATTATAGCCATATGTAATTAAGGAAAGCTAGAAATCAAGTCATAATATGAAACCTTAAGGTAGAAATATAAAATCCTTGGAAAGAAAAATGAAACTATAAGGAAAACATAGGGTTTGGAAAAAATAGAGTAATTTTTGGGTTCACCAACATGTTTTACCCTAATTGAGATTAATTAACCTTAATTTGGATTGAAACTATAATATATTTCATATTAAAATATATAAAAATTAGGTATGAATTTGAATGTAACAATTTGTAACCAATTTGATTATTGCACCCAATAAATACAAAAAGTATAAAAATAGGATTAGGTACTTAGCTTTATCATGTACTATTCATGACTGATATGTATGGTAGGTAGAGAGGCATGTATAAAGTAGGTATGTGAGTTACTCGATGTAGGTTTTGGATCTCTTTATGTGCCCATACGGTACCATTAGTCTTGGGTTTTGATGTTATGTTTTGAGTTGTAAAATTGTGTCCTTGTATATTTTTCTCTTCTATTTTGACACAAGTATATGTGTTTATTTATCCTTTAGCTCTATGTGTGATCCCAAGCTTTGATCATCTATGTAGTATTTATAAATATGTTTCCTTCATTCAAACCCATAGGTCCACTTATGAAGGGATAAATCCTATAAAAACCTAGAAAGTGTAATGGATTGAGTTGACCCCAATCACCCTCATTGATGACTAAACATTACTACATATCTAATACTCTGAATAGGGAAGTCAAGCCACACATAGTTCTTCCTCTTAGTGTAAATTTGAAATTTTGCTCATTTTTTATATGAATGTACCTAGTGATCTAGATTTTGACACTTGAAAAATGGAAACTTTAGATTTAGTATGAGGTGATTCAAACTTGGCTAAGACCCACTCCTTGTAATTGATTTGGAAATCATGAAGAATAGTGTAATCCCTTTTAATGTGAAATGATGTATATATGTTTTCTAGATAAGTGTTAGATGCCTAATAATTTTAGTATTGATTTGTATTTATATGAGTTTGTTTGGGTAATTTAGCATGCCACTGACACACTAGATGATTGAGATGACCTATTGGAATTATTTGATTTTGAAATATGTTCATCACTAAGAAAAGGATGCAAAAATTTGGATGGTATCATATGAATCTAGTTATTTTCTCTTGGAGATAGGAATGTTGATATGATGATCTATAAATGTCTAAGTATGATATCTACTAGTTTGGTATAGAGTGCAAGAATACTTATAGGTGAATAATAACAACTTAAAAGGATTAGAGCCATATATATCATGTGAATCTAAGATAATGGATAAGTAGATTCATATATTCATGCACATGTCATTTATGGTGAAGGTATGTGAAAATTGGCATTTCCAAGTGTCTAATACCATATTTTAGTGTCTCCAAATTCCCCCTTTTATTTTAGTATTGAAATGTAATACAAATACTAATATAAAAGGATAAATATGTACATGAGTGTGTATAACACTCTCTTAAGGATCTAAATATGTATATTGATCCAATAAAACCTATAATTAATGTGTAGTATTAAATGTCCATAAAAAGAAATCTAAAATTTTAACTATAATTGAAACTTGAAAATTTAAGAGCAATGGAGTACACTTGTATGTGGGTGAAACTGTGTTGCCTTGTAACTTGTTAGAGACGATGCTTCCTTATTGAAGAATTAGAGAATGGTTTATTTTACTAAAAAATTTAGAGAATTTGAGGTGATTTGATCCATATTTTGTTTAACTATGTAGGCCCATCCATTGGAAAGATAAATTCCCAAACCCTCATGAAGTAGGGAGTAGTATTGTTGAATCTCAATTATACTAACTCAAATAAGTAATATTTTTTCTAATGTTGAACCTAAATATTTTAAGGTGGGAGCCAAATAATGGGATCATTATGAATAATTGAAATAATATTGAGTGTTGATGAAACTAAACCATATTACCTCAAAAAAATGAATTAATCATTGTAGAAAAACTTATGTACTCAAGATTACTCACTACTCGATGTTATTGAATTATGTTTGCAAATAAACAACTATAATAATGATTAATGAAAAAAAATGTGTATATGTGAATGAACTAGTATCATGCCTCATGAATCAGTGCCAGCTGATATTTGTAATGATATATGTGTACATGAACTAGTATCATGCCCCATTGAATCTGTTCCAACTAATATAGAATGTTATGCATCTATATGTTAGAATCTAAAAACATGTATTCAAAATGTATTTGTATGTGAAAACATATACTTAATGTTCCTATAGACTGTCTAAATTTTCATGTCATATACACTGAAGCATATTTTATCATGTAAATATTAACTCGTATCCATGAAATTGAGTGCATATGCATGGCATAATACCCCATAATCTACACCAATGTGTTAATATCTATCCTATATTTAAACCTATCTAACATCTAAACCAATCTAAATTATTTGAACCCTATATTTTTTCCTAAACTCTATTTTTTTGGGGCTTATAACAGCTTGTGTATCATATAAATACTATAGATATTCCCCCCTTTTGAGGTGAAGGATTCATCCTATAACTTACTTATCTCAAAATAAAGAGTTAATTGTATCATGTAATGTATAAATGTATATCACCATGTGGAATCATGTCAGCTCCATAGATGTATCTATTAGGCACATAGTAGTAACCATCACTAATGAATCCAATGAATAAGAATACGTTGTAAGGAGATGCATGATGTAAATCATGGCACCACATAAATTAGAGGTGCATGATATGGATTAATACACTCACAAAATAAGAAATCTTAGTGTCATGACCTAGTCTTAAACAATTTAAAATTTATGGATTACTGTTGAAATGAACATTTGCATAACATTTTATATGTTGTTTTGATTATATCCCATATCATAAATTGGATTAAATACCATGATTATGATTTCATTATTATAAAAATTACTATGTTACAATGTTATATTTTAGTTTATTATTCAATTATGATTGGATATTTTTTGGATAGATACTACTAATGTCTTATTTTATGACTGCAAGATTTACCATGGGATAGGCTTGATTGATGGAGTCTAGCTAGTGCAATTGGATATGTGGCAGTTGGTTATATTTTGACAATGAGAATTAAGACACAAGTTTTTAAAATGACCAAATTTGTCTGGTTTCTATTTATTGTAATTTATTTGTTGGTCTTTTGGTTGATTTATTAAGTGGGTGTGTTTTAATATATTTTGATTCACATTTGGGTTTGTCAATTTTCTTGAGTTGATTTGACTATTATATTTATGTCATCATTTATCAATTATAATATGGTTTCCATTATTGTTGAGATTAGTTTATCTATCTTTATAATGTGGGGTATTTATCATTCATTCATGTCCTTGAATTAGTATCATTTAATGTAGTAAGTAGTCATGTTTGGAATTGGTTCCATCTTTAAAAAGTGATATTGTTGTCACTTTATCACTTTTGCTTGTTGTTTTTATATCATGGTTATCTTTCTTGGTAAAGGATATTGGATTCAATGTTCCAAGGTTTTTGTTGTTTTTTTAATTTATGAAGCCATCATGGGGTCATTATTAAATTATGTTGATCATTGTGTTTGGCATGGTGAATTGGACCTTAGACCATTGAATAACATCATGTTATTATTATTTGGTATTTATTATCATTGTAATGTTAATTACTAGCATTATAATTTAGCCGTTATGATGCATGATGAATATGTTTTCTTGACTTAGGGTTTGGATGTTTTCAATGTTTTTGTTGTCATGGAAGTTCTAATTGGTATTTGTCGATTGGGAAGTTATTATGAGATTTTTAAACTAGGTAAAGACCATAATACCACCTGGAAGTTGGTGGAAGCTTTTCTACCATTTCTAATTTTTGAGCTTTGATGGTACACTACAACTATTAAGCTGGAAGTTATTTGTGAAGGAATTACAGTTCTACCAAAATAAATGGGGGACATAGGTAAACATGGATTTAATGTCTTCATTCTATTGAAAAATGATCCAAGCTATATTTATGAATTTAAAGACTTATAATGGGTCATAAGAGGACATTTTTATACAAGAGAGGATAGCAGTTGGATGTGTATACGATGAAGTGTGCATTGAGAAAGGAAGGTACTATCTATTGTGGAAAGGTGAGGTAAAGTAGGATTTATATATCCAAGTAAGTGGTGTAAATAGTGTTGTTTATTTGAGAAAAAAAAAATTGGAAAAATGCAAATGAGGAATGAGTTACATGTCATGTTGCATTATGTTGTTTGTGCACATTTTTGGCAATGTTGTATAAATTTAGGACAGTAGGTTATGTTGAGAATGTTGTTTGTACTTTTAATTTTTATGGGTTTATCATTTTTATTCAAACCCATGAATGTGATGTGAATACTAAGTGTTCATGGAGGGAATTTTGCTTGGCATACTATGAAACGAATCATTATGGCATTAACATTTGGGGTGGTGATTTAAGTTGGTGTTTTATGTTTGGTTTTCTTGTTGGTTTCTTTTTATGTGGTTTGGAAACTCATAAATTTGACCATACTGTGCGAACTAGACTCCACCATCAAGATTATGTTTGGGGGTGATTAGGGCCACCAATTGAGGGCTCATTAAATTGGTCGAGCGGTATTTATAATTCTTTGTACTTCATTATTCACATTAGCATGTATTTATGAAACTTATTGGGCTTACAATAATGGTGGAATGACTCTTTAGAGTCAAGCTTATGATTCATGTTCAGATGTTCTTGAATGATTTATTTCTTCTAGAATTCATTTTGTAAATATATCTGAGATGGATTATATTTATATTTTGTAACTCTACGTATATTTAATTCATTTTTCAAATTAATGTAGTTGCATATAATTTTATAAAAATTAAATAGTGGTATTATGTGGGATATTTATTTGGTTATTTACTTGGCTATGCAAGCTTAAATTATCGTGAATGATTACGAAAATAAGTCTTATTTGAATAGATTTTGTATATGTATCATATTTAATTATGTACCTCAAGTAATCATTGTATTCTTAACAATTGGATTATCTTAGTATTTGTTTGAATTGTGATAATAGTTTTCAATATTTATTTGAATATGCATTCATAACGATTGGATTGATATTCAAATGTGTATTCTAAGTGTTTGAGTTATCAACTATAGATTGAAGAATTTTTCATACAGGGGAATGTCGCTCATTAGTTATCTATTCTTGATTCGGTCACTTGCATATATTGTTAATCAGATAAAAAAATTATTTATTTGTGTTTTGATTTAGAATAAATTTTATAGCTTATGTTTGCTTGAATCATGGTTATTCTATTACTTAATAGAAAGATAGATTAATTTTTTCAATGAATGATATTTACTTCTATAATATTGAAGTATTGGATGTTTTCATTAACATGGTTACTAGATAACAAGCAACCAAATAGAGATCCAAACTGTGTCTCATTTAGAATGGTTTTAGTATTATGTTATAGATTTGAAGCATGGTATTTATGCTTGCCTAAATTTATGTTTTAAAAGATTAAGGTATGTAAATTTATGTGTGTGTTATCTTGTGTGTGACCAAGTCTTAAAGGTATTCATAGATGATTGATTATAAACCATTTTATTATATTTTAGATTCATCATATTGTTATATGTTAGACTAGGCAACATTTTTAAGATGAAATAAGTTATTTTGAAAATCCATAAGAGCACATTATTTGTCTTGTAAGAGTTGGTTAGGTTCTTGTGATTCTTCTATGTTATTTGGTAAAGAATTCAAATTGTTAATATATGACTTGTTTGAGTTAGTAGTTAACTGGGAATTGTATCTTTCATTTTCAATAGATATATTATCTGGAATAAAAAAAGTAATATGTTGCTTTTACATATGATTAAAATGCTTGGTTATTTTTATTTCTTTCCTAATCTAAATATATATATAAATTATAATATAGGACTAATCCTTGATATTTACATTGTTGATTAATAATGTATTGGTAAATTACTTATAGACTTCATAATTTAGACTTTGAATAGTTGAACTCAGATGGTTAGTTGGAAGTGACTTAATTAAATGGCGTATTACTCCTATCGATACATAGTAAAGTTGAATTTAATAAAGAAGTGTTTATGTTAGTTGTTTGTGGAATAAATTGAAAACATCTTATTTCCTTATTTAGTACTTACCTTTAACGTATTTAATTTGATAGAAACAATTGGATTCCACTCATATTTTAATTTTAATTCTATCATTTTTCACAATGATGGTGAAGTTGTCTTGAACGACACTTAGTTGTGCAATGGTGAAACTTAATAATGTCTTATAAATGTTTGGATTAATAAGCATGGTTGGTGTCTTGAATTATTGTTTCATGAATTCTATTCATTTTAGAATTCTACCATTTAGGGGAAATGAGACTTTTTACATTTTGAATGTAATCACATATAGTTGTTAAAGAATAATGTAATTTATAGATTAATAGTGTTGTGAGAATGACAAGTAAAGGAGAAGCTTTATAATCAAGTATTTGTTGTATCGAGTTAAAATCAATGTTAAGGACTCAATGACTATTCAAACAAGAAGTGTATAAAAGAGAACATCTCATGTACGAAGAGATTCATCAACTCATTTCTTAGTTGTTCTTGAATTTTTTGAATTCTTAAACTAGATTTACTTATTTATGAAGTCACTTGGCACTCGAAAGAGGATAATTCTTAAAGGAAAAAAATTAGTGTTGCCCTAAATAGAATCTATCTAAAGGGGATGTGTATGAAGGAAGAATGAATGAAACTAATTTATTCAAAAGTTGTTTTATAAGTTGTGTTTTCTATGGTGGAAGATTTGATATATAATAGATGATTTTATGACCCTAAGATCTAAGTGTAAATATCTCAAGAGGGCAACATCATATGAATATAATTGATTTGATATTACACTATGAGTTATTGGGCTAACACTCGAGTTGGGTATTGTGTGTAACTTATTATGATATGAAGGGTAACTACTATGATATTTCATATGAAGTAAATACATGTGTAAGTGTTGACTCAATTTATTATAAGAAGTATGCTTATTTATTTAAGGAAGATTGTTGATATGTGTCTATTAATGATGTACTATGAAATAAAGTGGGATAATGTTTCTTGTCAATGAAATTTATGAAAGAATTAATGATACTTGTGAATATAGATAGATAAGTAAAAGTACTATTTATATGTAAGTTTACATGCTTGTTAAAAAATGTTAAAAACATATTTTTGTTCCAAAAATAAATATATTGGATTAGTTATAACTTAACAAATTTATAAACTATTTTGCATGGAGTAAAAACTCTTTTAGGGCTGCATCTTGTATTCAAGGTGACAATGTAACTTATTCAGTGTCAAATCAAATCCAAGACAAAATAATATTGGTTCATTGTGTATTAGATTTATATCCATTATTTAATATTATTTTCTTTCAGTTTTAGGAAATTACATAAATTTCAATGAAATATTAGGATAAAAATCAAGAAAACAACAAGAAACGTTCTAAAAATAACATGTTCACAAGAATTTTTAAATTTATTTTTAATTGAAATGACTCAAATAAATAGATCTAAACTATTAAAATTGATAACTAGTGAATATATAGATCTAAAAGTAAAATAAAAAATTTATACAACTAAAAATGAGCTCAAAATAGTAAATTAACACAAGATATGAAAACCTAGCTTGGATCTGATTTATTATTGATTATGCAGATTGATTGTATCTAAAAATTGTACTAGAAAACCTATGAACTGTGTTGTGACTGAATGTAGTAATTCAAAATACGTTGGGACAAGGTCATGGTAGGAGGATAGGTCCATAATGCAGCCTTGTCTATTGACCATGGCCATGTCCTATTTTGTTGTGTGATAGAGTTTATGATGTAGGTTTGTGTACCTGTTTGTGAGGGTTTATTGATTTCCTACATGTGTTGATTTATCGCATGGAAGACCTTAAAAATACAAACCCAATATCTTTCAAAATAAACACAATGGAGATAAAATTCTAAAAATGTGTAATAGGGTTACAATAATATCTAAGCTATCCTCAAAAAACCCCATATAATAAGAGTGTTGCCTACATATCCCAAATGGGCCTAAAGTCAATGTAGTTCTCCTTCATAGAGTGAGTGTGTGAATTTTTACTTTATTAAATGAATGCAACTAGATATATTTTTTTGATTGCTTTATAATGAGTTACCTTGACCTAAAATAAAATATATTCAAACTTCGCCTATGACTGTTAGAATGCTTTAGAATTGGAATTGGAAGAAATAATGGTTTTTTCTCAGTGTGTAATAGAATTTCCAACTAATTGATATATGTGTTCGAAGAAGCCTTAATGTTGGTATTTAATGGAATATTTTGTATATTTCCACTAACCAACCTTTCTAAAAGTGTGGGAGGAGTTAAATGAAATTTATTTAATTTAAAAATATATTATTGGGGCATGGGGGATAAGACCATGCTAGTGGACAAGGCCATATTGGAACCCTATCCAACCTAGCATGATCATATCCCAAAAGGACAAAGACTAATGGAACTAGTCTAATATGAGTTTTTAATCAAAATAGGGATGTGTAAGTGATGTTTTGATTAGTATCAAGATAGTTTTTAGAATAATTAATGGTCATGTAGATACTATAAGTTAATAAAATGGAAAATTGGCCAAATAGTGTAAAATATGTCAAATTAAAAATTGTCAAGCACTCGATTAATATTAAGTGTTTATAATAATATAATATTTTACCAAGATCACCCTCCTATTAGTCTAGGTTTGATTTATTATTTGAACTCATCTCATCCTCCTCCTCATGCACTCTCATTGGCTCATCTTCAATGATTGTCTAATCACCCCCTCAGGCACCTTGATCTATATTTCCCCCTCCTCCAACATGTGCCTATTATTGTTTTTTGGGATCCACCTATAATAGTTATTACTTATAATAATGACCCCTGACTGGTAATGTGACTTCTACCACAACCAATATCAATCTTCCTACCATAATATTCTATGTAGCATGTCTTCCTCCTCTAAACATCCCCCCTCCCACTGCAATGATGGGAGTCCCTAGAGTAAGGGTATACCACCCTAATCTCACAAGTATAACATCTACAATCTCCTTATCTCCTTTGAGTTCTACCTTTTATATAGGTAGGTTGGATACATACTACTCATGTACCCTATCCACAAGGTTCACCTCAACATGTAGGTGTTTTTCCCTCACCTATCATACATTATCGTAAGCCACAAGAGTGGCCACCTCATCTACACATAAACCAACCATCCCATGATAAGGAAAAACCACTATATCTACTACTTTAAGAGTACCCACTACTCATGAAAATCACCTAAAGAGTGTCATGCTTATCCACTTAGAGGCCTTGATGGCCTTCATATCCCTGATCACTACCCCTCACTGGTAAGGAGTCATGTGCTCAAAGATCCAGCTCATGATGAGTGTAGGGTGGTTGATAGATATAGCACCCAACCTAATGGTTTGATATAAATCCATGTAGGTATTTATTATAACCTCATATGCTTACATGAATAATCAGCCCTTATCCTTGATAATTTTGACTATAGGTACCCAACTATAGAGTAGGTGATTGGTCCCCTTGTATCCCACTAACCAAAATTCAAAGATCCTTATAATCACCTTATGGAAGGCCAAGATCATTGCCAATCCACCCTTGCTAACTTAAAATCATACTTCACACCCACATCATACATGTCTACATCCTAAAGTAATCTAACCAACTAGAGGCATTACCTCTATTAATAGAATTTATCAAGAACATTTCCCTCCTTATAGCTATTATCCCTATAATTTCATATACATTGGTGAGATTGATAGTTAATCTCCAAGGGCTTGTTATAATTGGAAGGTGTTCCAGTTTATATCCTAATAAGTGAATAGGTCCCAAAGTAACATGCTCAAAGGGGTGATAATCCCTACCTATGTAACCCAAAGTATACCTACTATATCTAATGTGTCTAATTTTTTAGTCATCAGCTACCTCATTATCCTAAGAGTCCACTCTTGATCCCTCTCTACTCTAATTAGTTTATACTCCATATAATCACAAGTTAAAATAACTTAAATCAATTTTGTGGCCTCAAAATTTGACCTGAACCACCCATTTTCTTCTCATGGTGAAACCATCACCTTATGCAGGTGACACTTTCAAAGATCCTTATAATCACCCTATGAAGGGCTAAGATCACTACCAATCCACCCTTACTAAATTAACATCATACTTCACACCCACATCATACGTTTCTACATTCTAAAGTACTCTGACCAACTAGAGGCATTGCTTCTATTAATAACATCTATCAAGAACATTTCCCTCCTTATAGCTACCAGCCCTATAATTTGATATACATTGGTGAGATTTATATTCAATCTCCAAGGGCTTGTTCGAACTGGAAGTTGTTCCAGTCTATATCCTAAAAAGTGAATAGGTCCCAAAGTAACATGTTCAAAGGGGGTGATAATCCCCACCTATGTGACCCAAAGTGTACTTACTCTATCCAATGTGGCCAATTTTTCAATCATCAGCTACTTCATAATACTAATAAGCCACCCTTGATCCCTCTCTACTCTAATGGATGTATACTCCATACAATCACAAGTTAAAATAGCTCAAATCAATTTTGTGGCCTCAAAATTTGACCTGAACCACCCATTTTCCTCCCATGGTCAAACCATCACCTTATGTACTTATGCAGGTAATGGCTACATAACTACCACACACAAAATGTTGACCAAAATGTAGTTTCCACCTACATAATGTGGTGGTTTTGTAAACTACCAGTGATGGAAATGTAATTTTCAATTTTTTGTATTGATAGTTTCTACACAACATTGGTGGTTCCTTTAGTTGGTCACAACAACAACCTAACCCCCCTAATTTTTCCTAAAAATGTATAAAAATAAAAATTTAACATTTTAATACTCTAAACATTCCCCCGAGCTTAACCATGCTACTAATTTTGACTTTTGATGGATGCAAATAAGTTTTTAACCAACTTTTCCAAATTAAGGAAAAAACACAAATGTTAGTAGAACTCACCCAGGTTTACCACATTCCTAATGTCACTGTTATGTTTTTCATCATCTCCTTATGTTAATGAATATGACTGATCTCTCATCCAATTCTATCATATCAAATCTAGAGCTCAAAATTCTTAAATCTGAAATGCACAATGATTTCTATTTTGGAAAGTTTTTAAATAAATTGTCCATTTTACTAGAAATTACGTTTTGAAAAAATTCTATTGATTTGTTTTCAAATCTTGTATTTTATCATATTTTAGATGTATTTATTACCTAACTAACCTAAAAATTGGAAAATACTAACAATTTTAATGTTTCATTTTTTGTAGTCCTACTATAATGCATGTTGTTTTATGTTTTTAATTTTACAGGTTGACATTGCTCCACACTAGGCTTAATCCCTCAATGGGAAGATTCATGTGGTATCCTCATCCCCATGCACATGGTAAGTGAACTTGTCTATATTTTGATTAATTAACATTTTATAATTTTTTATTAGAATGCACTTGATTCCCACTTTAACTTTCAGATCATGAAGGTGTCTTGACTAGATTCTTTGCACCACACAGGTAAGTGAGGTAAGTTTTATAACCCTCCTTTTCTATTTAAGTATGTCATTACTCTTTAAAACACCCTCACCAACTCATGATTAGGTGTATCCCTGAGGGGAAATATGTATGCACCCAAATTTTGCATGGTGTGGCATTTCACAACAAAATATCTTCATGATTTCTATAAAAATATGCTCAAACATGGCTCTCTCCTTTGTTAGTGTTGATGATTAAATTTGCATTGTTTCTAACACCAACAATGGGAAGTTTCAAGAATGTGGGACTTGCAACCTGAAACAACCTCCAGATTTTAAAGAAGTTGGCTCTTCTTTATATCAAGGGTATAATGGGAAAAGGGATAAGAATTAAACAGAAACACAAGTGCAACTAAAAAAACTCTAACTATGGCGATGTGCCTGAATTTAATTCAAACCTTAATCACAGTGAAGCTATATGTAATATTCAATTACATTAAATATCAAACAAGGCATGATCAATGTAAAAGATAGAAAACAATAGAAACAGAGGCTCACAATGTTAATGATTAAAATTGCGTTGTTTCTAACACCAACAATGGGAAGTTTCAGGAATGTGGGACTTGCAACCTGAAACAACCTCCAAATTTTAAAGAAGTTGGCTCTTCTTTATATCAAGGGTATAATGGGAAAAGGGATAGGAATTAAATAGAAATATAAGTGCAACTAAAGAAACTCAAACTATGGCGATGCGCCTGAATTTAATTCAACCCTTAAGCACAGTGAAGCTATATGTAAGATTCCATTACATTAAAGAGTGAACAAGGCATGATCAATGTAAAAGATAGAAAATAATAGAAATAGAGGCTCACAACTTAGACTAATTTTACAGTGACATAGAAAAATATCAACAAAGGCACAAAACTCAGTTTTCTTATTAATTCTCCAGTCACATAAAAGGCACAGAAACATGCACAGTTACATAAACTTTATAACTCAAGAAAATAAAACAAATGCAAATGATATCCCTGATCACAGCTAAAAAAATCTAGAAAACTCTTGACAATAATCTCTTGCAAAAAATTCTCTCTATCTTCTGATCTGCCTCTGGTGATCTCTGCACCCTTATTTATAACATTGGATTAGCTCTAGATTGTCTACACATTCCCAATCTAATGGCCTAACTGAACTCTAACTAAATTGGAAGTGTCTAACATAGGATATTTCTTACATCTAAAACGTTCTATCTTCTTGCAATTTCATTGGCCAACATAGATACGCAGGACGCTTCCCACTTTTAAATGGGAGAGGACACTTGGCCGATTCCTTCTCTTTACTTGAAAACCCTCTTATTATTCAGGAAGCACCAAAAAATAACACTTGGCATGTTCCGCAGCACTTATCAAAGGCACATGACACTTTTCGCATAACTTATACTCTTTTTGTGTCTTTGCTCAGGAGTGTTCCACCTTTGACACTTGTCGCAATCCACTTCTTCAAAACTTGAACAACTTAATAGAAAATAAGACCCACAACATTTCTCACCTTAGGAACTTCAAAAAGGGGACAGGGATAGGTGGCACTTTCTGTGCATCTTTAGCCAGGGACATGTGGCAGTCTCCAATACTTTTAGCTACCCTTTGAGAATCTTGTGGAAAGCGACACTTGGCAGCCTCCTCATTGCTCTATCTCTACTATAGAAACATTCGGGCCTCATTTCATATTTACATGGATGGCAACACTTGGCAACTTTTGCTTGCCTCAAAAATAGAACCCAAGACCCACCACAATCTTTACTTATCAATGAAACTAAGTGAAGATAATTTAGATGTTGACACGTGGTGGCTTTCACTTTCTTCAGCTCAAGATATGTGGCATCTTCTGATGCTTTTAGAAAAGCATATTGAAACCTTCCATGGTTTCCACCTAGTGCCTTCCACTCGATTCTGAGAAAATATTTATTGAAAAGAGGCTTTTGAGATGTATAAGAAACATGAGATGCATATGCCGACACTTGTTGTGCTCCACTAAGTTACTATGAGACACATGGTGCATCCTGACCAACTTCTAGAAATTATGAAAGGTGCCTCGGCCAATGACACTTGTCAGCTTCCACTTGATTTTGACACTTAGAAAAAAATGAGACAAAAAGAAATTCAAGCCCACGCTCTGAGTCAAAACATCGTTGTCTCGAACCAAAATGTGCGAGGACAAAATTTTGTTGTGCGCAACTAAAAATCAAAATAAAATGTAGAGTATTTTTTACTATACAGTTATTGGTGACCCCAAGGATGTTTGAGCCTACTCAAAAAGAATCCACAACTCCCACATGATCAAAATGTGATAAAAAAATCATAACTTCAGTAGGGCTATCTGATAGGTAGACCACTCATCATCAGATAGTCCCTGCTTATTTTGCAATTCGTGAAAAGCTAAATCAAGATTGATAATATCTTTGTGTGAAAAATTCTACAAAATCTGAACTATAGCCTTCAATCTAAATTTGAGCTGGGAAATAGAATCAAAATAGCTTCTACTTTAAAAACTGATGAATCATCCCTTAAATCCTAAAAAACTGCCTGATCATTCTGCCTGGCTAACAACAAAGGTTTAATTTCTTCAATCATTAACACAGTGTTATCATCAGGAAAAGGAGAAGGAAGACCTAATTACACTAAATATTCGATGTGTTATTTCATTTCACTGATTCCTTCTTTCATCACATCTAGAAGCTCTCTGTAATTAATTTCGATGGAATTGCAATTGAGAAACTCATTCACTCGTTTAGTAGTGACCATTCTGTCATTAATCCCTACTGCTAACAATGTTCCATTAGTTGCATCATATAGCTTTTGAAGCAGCATTTTGGAGTCCAATACTCTCCTAGAAATAATAGACAGAGTGTCTTCAACTGAAGTCTCCACTTTTTTGCACAATTTTTGTGCATTTACCAGAAAGGTTAGAGAAGGTCTGAGCTGAATAATCTCTGCAGAGATTCTTTTCCATATTGATTCATAAAGCTCCTTCACCATATTTAACACCCCTACATTCTTTGGCCTATTAGCCAATTCAAGTGTCAATTATTCTGCCCTTTGTCACTCAGCTTGAAGTTGGGCTTGAATAGTCGTGGTATTATTCTGCTCATTCAACAGCTTCTGTTGAAGTCGAGTAACCTATAGCAGGATTTCCTCACATTTTTCTTAGAATGCTACCTTTTCTCGCCTTAAGATTGTTACTGCATCCTTTACCTACATTAGACTTGCTTTCAAAGAATCATTTTGGGCCTAGATAGCCTGGTGAGTTTGAAGAGAAATAGTATCTTGCAACTATTTATTAAGACTCTCTATTTCAATATTCTTAGTATTGATCTCTATGGTCAAACTGCTACAGTTTGGCTTCTCTTTGGCTAGATCAGCCTCTATCTTCTGTAGCTTCCATGATATTTTCAAATAATCTTTGGCTATTACAAAATTAGATTCATTTATCAGCTCGACCCTATCTTGTGGTCTGAATAGGGACACGTTTATTGCCACTGCATTCATTGTGTAATCCTCTGGCTGCATCTGCTCATTTGGCTCGACTATATTTGGTGACAAATGGGTCACTATCAGTTGTTGATGAATTGGTTCAAATTGTGACCTCAAATGTGGTGTAGCTAGGGATTTATTCTCTTTGATCCTCTTTTTCTCCCTTCAGGCTTCCCTCACCTTCTTAGCAGCATCTGCTTGAGTTTGGAAGGTAGAAGGAGAGGCAATGTGCCCACCTGCAAAAGGAAAACCTTTTGGCAAGCCATATGGAATAGACAATTGTTGGCTATGGGAAATCTGAGGAGATACTTTCTTGGGAATAGAAGGGGAAAGTGAGGTAATGATATGGCCTAAGTTTGGATAGACAGGGCAAAATGAGAAATGGACATAGCAGAGGTGGCAGGAATGTCATTAAGCCAGATGGAATCATCACCCCTAAAGGGGAAGAGAGAGATTGAGAAGGAGAAACAATAATTACCTGAGGAGCAACCAAAGTACTCTATGGTTGTTGTTGTGAGGGTTATACCCTCTCCTCTAAATCAAGTTAGAACCTCAGCCTTTTATGTCTCCTTGGTGTTTCTTCTTCTGGCTATGCTCCCTTCTCTTCAATACTTACCACTATTTCTAGTGGTGCTTGTGTAGAACTGGGAATCTCAAGGACTAACACTAATGGAGAATATTTTGGTGGTGAAGATACCACACCCTTTTGTTTTTTGATGGTACTAAGAGATTGGGGCCAAACAGTTACAGTGATTGCCGCTAAAGTTTTCATTGGGGCCTGCAATGTTTGGTTGGATTCTGCTCTGGCTTCTAGCTCACCACCTTGTGTCTGCAAATTACTTGTATCAGGGCTAGACATAAGAGACAGATGACATTCATCCCAGAGTTCCTCCCATTTTTCATCTAAATCCACATTTCCAAAAGAGTAGGTCATCTCACAAACCTCTTGCCTATATTTCCAATAGGCTTCTATTTTTTCAATGTTCTAGTCTTTATTCTTTAATGCTCTTCTTAAACCAGAAGTCATTCTAATTTTTGGATCAAACTCTCTTTGCTTAACATAAAATGTTTCCCATGGTCTATTTTATTGAAGAGGCAAATCTGTCAATTCAACATAAAATTCAGGAATATCTTCCCTCGAATTTTTCCTATTTTCCCAAAAGGGGCGGTCCTCATGTGCAATCCTGGCAGCAACCCTATTAGTCCTGATCTATGAAGCTATGAAACCATTTGGGTCATATACCCATTTATCTTCAATTAGAAGGAAACCCAGGAAGGCTAGTTTTCTAAGCAAAACAATCTCAGCATCTCTGGCCTCTAGTGCCATGTTGGTTGTCATCCATGGGACATCATACACTTTCCTCTTCTTCTTCTTAGAGCCATATTCATTGTCTACCATAGATGCCTACCTGGTGACCTCTAAGAATGTTAACCTAAGGGTCAAAATCTTAGGTAGCAACACTGGTTCCCCATAAAAACCATGGACTCTAATAATAGTGTGATGGGATCTAAAAAAGTAATCACAAGGGATAGGGAAATTGGTCATAAGGTTTGATACACCTGGAAATAGTCTATTTATAACTAGTTCTGGGCTCAGATGACAAAAAGTAGGGGCAACAAAAAGTTCCCAAAATTTGTATGGGTCGCTAGTTTTAGACAAAATATGTGTCCATGCAGACACATGAGTGGTCCTATGTAGACCGAAGCTTGGGTCATACATGTTTAGATACATGTGTTGGGAAAATATGCTAAAGTTCTGATACAACGTAAGGAGAAACAAATAAGAGGAATACCTGAAAATACCTTTAGCTCTGAACTAAGCAAGTTATTCCACCATTGAATATGTAATCTATTTAGAGAAATCAAGTCGTTACTCCTGAGTCTTGTCAATAGTTTTCAATCTGAAGAGGATAGCCATTTGTTCCTCATAAATGGTTATATCATCTTTCATTTTGAAAATGAAAGCCATCATGGAAAGTGCATCTTGACTAGCTTGGGTAAATTTTGCTCTTGTTGTTGGTAGTATCGACACATTAGTATCATCATCACCTAATTACAGCTCTATTTTCAAAAACCTTAATTGAGTATTGACATTTGCCCACATTTTTTTCATCTTGGCAATGGTGGGAAATGTGGCTGTCTTATCATGGTACAAGGCCAACATATCTCTGATAGCCTTTGGTGTAATTTGCACTATAAATGGACCCTATTTTATGGTACTTGAAGGTGCATGAAACAATCCAACGCATATCTTGACCAAATTAGGGCATGGATGCACACCTGGGACAATGAATTGTGCAAGTTGGGAAGTCCATATCCTCATTACAAATGTCTCGCATTGTCCCACCTTGGCCCTCTGAAGACACCTTTGATGTGCCCCCTATCTGAGAGTTTTGCTACTAGTTCTTTGAAGAATTGGGTTCATGATTCCATCTGCATAATCTTTTACCTTTGTTGGGTCACTTGCTTGACCAACTTCAGGGACTCTAGTCCGTGAGTAGGTCTTTAATGGTTGCACAGGGGCTGAAGCATATGATTTACTCATAAGAAACTTATCGAGGGATTCATAAATCCTAGACCTTTGTTGTGAATACTGTGCTCCCTCCATATCTATATCTATTCTTTGAAAATAGTGAATTTCGATAACAAATATGAAGCTTTTTCAATAAGGAAGCACTTTCACTTAAGTAGGTTTGCTATGAGCTGGAAATGCAAGTAGCAGGGTTTTTCTAGCAGATGCAGGAATGTTTAAGAAACTTGTAAGCTTTAACTCTTGTTATGAAGTATTTATTGACCCATCAAGTCTCAAAATGGCATTAAACCTAGATAACCGTTAGCAAATCTTACTAAATCTTCATGGAAAAGCGAGTTAGACACATCATGCAAGTGGTTGCGCAAGGTACCTTGGGGAATTTAAGATTTGGGAGATATTTAAAGTGTCAGGAGTTTTTGAAAATTTTGAAAAGGCTCTGAGCTGAGGCTACATGTTCAAAGAACACTTATTTAAAATAAAGAGCAGGAAAAAAAATGGGAAAACAAAGCAACTGAGAAAGGGAAACTATCTAACTATAATACATTAGAGACCCAGGTTAACTGAAATGCTTCAAGTAGATCCCATTCACAGGAATCTCTTCAGGTTTGCCTTCCATTGTTTCTAGTGTTGGGAGGATGTACACCGGAAGCACACAATTTGATTACTAATACCAAGCAACTTAATATGCGGAAATTAACCAGATTCACCAAGTAACTAGAATTCAGAATAACACAGCATATGAGAGACAATACCAAATTGTATTAACACTTTATACAGAAAAGAATACAATAAAGAAGATGCCACTTCTTCTCCACCACCTTACAGAGGTTTCCCACGCCTCAAGTGAACAGTAATTCTTCTCCCCAAAGCTCTCCCTCTCACAGGTCCCAACACCCAACTCAAATACAGAGTTGGTGTTCACCTCCCGTGCTCCACGCACACCACAAGTGCTCCACGCACTCCACAAGCACTCCACGTGCTCCACAAGTACTCAAGGTACTTCAAGTAGATCTCCCATGAATCTGCAACAACCTGCAATTCAACAGACCATACTTATGGAAGGAACTCCCTTGCCTTCCTCTTGCTCTATCCGAGTACACACCTGTACTCCAAGTAGACCCTGCCTGATACTGCTCCCTGTAGTGTTGCTGTCTGTATGACCTTGCACACCTGCAAATCAAGCAATGGTTCTAATCACCTGTGAACCTCGACCTTGCACACACATACACCTGCAGATCAATGATCTTACTTACCATGTAGATCTCCTATATAGGCCATGCACCTGTGACCAAGATCCTACACTCTTGAAGAACCCAGCTGGCTCTCCAATCCAGCACCAACACACCTGGTACTGTGGCACTACGAGGAACGCACCATAGCTCTACCTCACACACAGAAGGAGCTTATAATTATGCTCTCTTACTCCCTAGCACACTTTTCTAATACAACCATGAGTCTATTATATAGATCTCATCCAAACAATGATTAGACATCTAATTACAATAATTAGATCCGCAGCTATGAGTCTAAAATTAGCACTCATCATGCAAACTCTTGGTTCGTTAGCTAACTGCCCGTAAATAGCTCGCAGTCGAACCACATAGGCGACCGACGCCGGTCCCTGTCCGCCTGGAGGTGACCGACATTGGCCGATATATGACCGACGTCGGTTGCTTCTCTGTGCTATCCCGCCGACGTCGGCTGATCAGACCGACCCCAACTTCTTCTGCAACTCAGCAACCTTCAGCAACCTCCTCTCCTGTTTGCATTAGTGAAGCTTTTAGCTCCACAATCCTAACATCTAGCTCAAATGAATTCTTCTATTTACACACACAAATTTTATATGGGCCAGTCTATAATGCTTCAAATTTAGTATGTTAACCCGGCTTGGCGGCTCTTGCATCCCATTTCAAAATAATTGAGCCTACTTCAAAATGAGGATTTGAAGTCCTTTTATCAAAGCAGTCTTTAATTATTTTTTGATGCTTAATTAATGAATCATGTGTTTCATCCCTCTTTTTCTAAACTTCCAAAAGTTCAGCAAGTCTAACCAGCATAGGGCCATTTTCTTTAATATCAATCTATTTTATCAGTTGGAGAGCAGGAATTTCTAAGCTTAAAGATATTACGACAGGATTGCCATAGAATAGCTCATATGGGGATATTTTCATCACCTGCTTAGGTGTAATTCTATCAGCCCATATTGTTATATTCAGCACTTTCTGCCATTCTCTATGATGATCAGCCCCTATTCTCTTGATGAGTCTAATCAGGTTCTTATTAGTTGATTCTGCCAAACCATTACCCTAAGGGTAATAATTAGAAGAAGTTTTCAGATATATTCTATGATTTAATGCAAATTCAAATACTTTAGACCCTAAAAATGCTTTAGAATTATCTGAAATTATGGTGTGAGGAGCCCCAAAGCAAATAGTGATACTCCCTAGAAAGTCTAGGATCACATTTTTTGTTGCTTCTTTAAGTGGCACTGCCTCAGTCCATCTAATGAAATAATCTGTGGCAGTTAAAATCCATTTGTGACCCATACTAGACACTAGATTTATCATTCCAATAAAGTCAAGACCCCATTGAGCAAAAGGTTCATCAACAATTATAGGACTGAGAGGCATTGCTACATTCCTTCTCATCCCCACATAATATTGACAAGATTGTCATTTTTTAACCAGATGATAACAGTCTGTAAATAAAGTAGGCCAGAAATAACCTACCTCACTTATCTTTATGGCTGTGGTCTTTGTAGAAAAATGTCCACCTGAGACTCCATGATGCATTTCATGTAGTATTTTCTTAGCCTCATCCTTCTCTACGTATCTTAAAATTTTGCCATCATAATTTCTTCTAAAAAGAACTTGTTCAATTAAAACAAAATGGATTCCTTGCATCTTATAGTATCGATTCTTATTTTGAGGGAGTTTTTTTAGGTAAATCCCATATTTCATAAAATGAATCATGTTTGTGACCCAGGAGTTCTGATCAACCTCTTGTATCCTCAATACAGTTTCCTTTTTCATTTCTGAATCTGTTTCTACAGGTATTATCTTTTCAAGCTCTTGAGTCATGTATTGGCATAACCAACTACCTCTGACTAACTTACTGGGTTTGACCTCTACATCATATTCAAGGATCTTTATTATCCAGTTTTCCCTTTTTTCAGTAATTTCACCCTCTATAATGTATTCTCTGACATTTGGGTGAGCCACAAGTATCAGAATCTTGCTTCTTGATACTATATGCCTAAATTTCTTGAAGGCTTTTACCATAGCATATGCTTGTTTCTCCACAAAGTTGTATATGGTTTCATATTCTCTAAGAGTCCTTGAAAAAAAGGCTATTGGATGCTCTCCTTCATGTCTATCATCCTTCTATGTTAGGATAGCAGCAATACTGAGCTCTCCTCCATAGACATACATTACAAAAGGCTTAGAAAAGTCTGGGTTTCTAAGTACTGGGGCTATTGAGATAGCTTTCTTGACCTCTTCAAAAGCTTTTCTTTCTTCCGTAGTCCACTTGAAAATCAGGTCTTTTTCAGCAAAAGTGTCACTGGTCTTACTAAGCCTGTAAAGTCAGATATGAACCGACTGACAAAATTAATCTTCCCCAAGAAAGATTGAATTGCTTTCTTATTTACTTGAAAAGGTAAGTTCATTATAGCTGCCACTCTTTCTGGATCTATGGAGACTCCTTCTTTAGATACTATATGTCCCAATAATTTACCTTGAGATATGGAAAAGATGCATTTTTTAGGATTCAAGGATATTCCAAATTCTTGACATTTTTTAAAAATAGATTCTAAATGATCAAAATGATCAACAGCATTTTTTGAAAAAATAGTAAAATCATAGAGATAAATCAGGATGATTTTATTTATAAGTTCCCCAAATGCTACATCCATAGCTCTTTGAAAAGTGGCTCCTACATTTGATAGGCCAAATGGCATCTTAGCATATGCAAATGTTCCCCATTTGGTAGTAAAAGCAGTCTTATATTGGTCTTCATTAGCCAACCAAATCTAATTGTATCCAGAGAAACCATCTAGCAAGGAAAATCTTTCTGATCTAGCCACAGTCTGTAAAATTTGTTCCATAGATGGCAAGGGATAGTGATCTTTCAGAGATGCTATATTCAAGTCTCTAAAATATACACAGAGTCTTATGTCACCATTCTTTTTCCTGACTGATACTAGATTTGATACCTAGGTTGAGTGCTTGATTGGAAAAATTATTTTGGAATCTAAAAGTTTCTGCAACTCATCTACCATTAGAGATTCAATCCTTGGATTTACTGGCCTCTGCTTCTGTCTGACTGGCTTAGATCCTTCAGTCAGCTCTATTGTGTGTTGAATGATATCTCTATTATATCCATGAAGGTCTTCATAGCTCTAGGCTATGACTCTGTCATATCTTTTACACAAGTCAATTAGTCTTTCTCTTTCCTCTTGTGTTGCAAAATTTTTAATTTTTAATTTTTTCCCTTCACTTACCTCTATTTCAAAATAATCTACTTTGTTTACCTGGAACTTTTTCTTCTCTAGACTTACATCTTCTGGATCAAAAAGGTTTTCTAAAGTAATTAAGGCTTTGGAAAGCTTATTATTCTTTGATTGTATAATTTGATCCCCATATGCCTCTTCAATCTTTGGTTGCAATTGATCGGCAAATTCCCTTGATTGTTGCAAGAATGAGAGTACCTGAGAATCATTTTTAAATACTGGCCAATTTTCATCGTTGTCTGGGATAGTTGGCCTTATAATAACTTTTACTGACTCATTGTTAACTAATAGGCCAGTTGCTAGATCAAACTGCTATCCAATATGTGCCATCCTATTAGCTTTAGAATTTTGGGTTCTTGGAACTACTTCAATATTGAAAGATTAAAAATCTTCTATTAAGTTCCAAATTCTGTGTCTATAGGATCTCATCCTTATATTTTTGGCTATTACCTTTTCCCTAATTTGCTTCACCACTAATTCTGAATCTACTTTTACTATTAAATTCTTTATTCCCTTTTTCTTGGCTAAAATGAGCCCATGAACTAAGGATTCATATTCATCATCATTATTGGTACAAGCGAATTGAAAATGAATAACTCTCAAAATTTTCTACCCATTTGGAGCAACAAGAAAAAATCTTGCTACAGCACCACTTTTACTTCTGGCCCCATCAAAATTTAAGGTCCAAATTTCTGAATCTTTTTCAGATTCTTGAATAGTTGGTGTCTCTTCCCTTAAAACATTTAGGATTACATGATCTTCATCAAAAATTACATAAGTGCCCAGACCAGTAGAGTCATAATTTCTATATGGATCACTATGCATCATAGCTAACAAATGGTTATTTTTCTCTTCTTGTTCATGTTCTATCCATTCACCTAAATCTTCAACAAAAACCCTTTCTTCTTTATTCAACATAGCATGATCTGCCTCTAATTTTGATGTTGGTTCATTAGTGATGTGATCTTTTGATAGTGGTTCAGATAGAATTTTCATCTTTGAACCATATTTAATTCTTAGGATGAGGTGAGACCAATCAAGGGACATATATCCTCCTATTTTGGTTGTAAAGTCTCTGGATAAACATAAACCAAAAATAGGAGGTATATCTATGTCTACTACATCTTGATTGACAATTATATTGAGACAAGTATATAATTGCAATGGGAGTTGTTTAATTCTCCCTATTATTTGTATTGATTTGCCATCTAGCTGCATAACTCCTTTAGTAAGTGGTTCATACTTTATTTTTAAAGCATCAGCTATTTGCCTAGGCATCACTGTAGTACTAGCCCCTGAATATTTCAATGCATTATGCAAGAGTTTTTTTTCCAACTATCAGAGTCAAATAGAAAGGCTCTGGTTTGGATTTACTTACCTCTGCTGCATTGTTCACAAATGTTGTTGTCTTCAGAGGAACTATGTCCTTGAATTTTTCTTTATCAACAAGTCCTTCTTTGGTGCCATTATGTTTAGGCATTGCTTGGCCTTGTAGAGCTTCTTGTAATATCCTATTTTGTTTAGGAATAGCTAGTATGTCCCATATTGATACTTGTGCTAGAGTCCTCTTCAACTGTTCCACCACATTCATTGGTCCTAATGCTTGAGTTCTTGGAAAATAAGGATACCTTGCTTTTTATTGAACTTGTATAGGAATCACTTAGTTCTGCACTAGTTGAGGCACTTCTTGTCTGACAGTTGTGTTTCATTGACCTTGAAATGGAGGATTCTCCATAACTTGACTATTTGCAACTTCAAGCTATTCCATCATTCTTCTCTTTGATCTAGTACAGTAGTCTGATTGCACCATTGGTTTCTTGGAAGCAAAAGCTTCATTCAAGAATACTGATTCTTCATCTTTAACCCATGAAAACAAAGCATGTTTAGGGGCTATTTCTTCTTGTTGTTGTAGAGACATCCCTTGCATCTGAGCCATGAGGACTGAATTTTCCATACAAGGAGACTGATAAGTTTGTGCATCTGAAGTACTGGCAAATTGTCCATCCATTCTTCTTTGCTCTGCTACCTTTTGTTGCAGATTATCCATGGGACAATCTCTAGGTGTATGAGCATTATTATAAGGGAAACACCAGGCATTGGTGTTATCTGCATAATTATTTTGCCCTTGAACAATTTCTCTATTTGAATTAGGAGGAACAATCTGTGAGGGTGTAGGGACTGCCACAAATTGATTTGCTAGCTGAGGGTTATTTTGCCTTTGATGACCCTGATATTGGTTTGTCTGTGATGGAAATTTATTTCCTTGATAGCCTAGATATTGAGGTTTGGGGTAAGGGTTCTTTTTTCTCATTATGTTAATCAACTCATTAGAAAATGTCCTTAAGATATTCTTGATATCATCCATCTCAGATGACTGAGCAGGGACAAGTTCTTTAGCAGGTGGTTGAGGATATTTATACATAGACACAGGTGGGGCTTTGGAATTAGGGACTTCTTGAGGTAATGGCAAGGAAATTTCTAGAAACATGGGCATGGGAGGCCTTGATGGCAACTTTCCAGCATCTATTAAATTATTTTCAGCTCTGACTGCATAGTCATAAGCCTCTGGCAGAGTCTAACCTCCAAGTGACTGAATCATAACAGATATATCTGAAATTAAAGCTTTAAGATAAAACACTATAGCCATACCTGGTAATGGTCTAGCTGTAGCAAGAATCCTTTTCCAATTCTTTTGAAATATTGAATTGAAGTCAGTCATTGCTTCTTGTGGTGATCTTTGAATAGTAATCAATTGTTGCAACAGAGAAGACTTATCACCTTTTTCTTAAAATCTTTCAAAGAAAAGATCTCCAAGTTGATCCCATGTAGATATTGTGTTTGTAGTCAAGGATTGGTACCATTCCATAGCCTTTCCTTTAAAAAAAGCTTCTAATAATCTTATAGCCACATTTTGCTATGTGACCACATGTATAGCACATACATCAGATACATCTTGAAGATGCTCTTCAGGTGTTTTGAAATCTTGTCCACTGAATTTGGGCAGAGCCTTCAAGGCATTTATTGAAGTAGGGTCCCAAGTGGCTGGTGGTATTGGTAGGATCAAAGGACTGCCAGTGTTCCAACTTGCATAATTCCTTGGGGGTATAGGATCTCTCATAGTTACTCTTGGTATTGGTATAAACTGATTGACTCTTTGTCTCAGACTAGTTATCAAAGGTGGAAAAAGAATACCTGGATTTATAGCAAATTGAGATCTTGTCAGTAGTCCACAGCTCTGACTCCTTATAGCTCTCTAGTTTATACGGTCTTGAAAGAAACTTCAATATGGTGTCCCACCAGGCGTGCCAAAAATTGTTGATGATTAAAATTGTGTTGTTTCTAACACCAACAATGGGAAGTTTCAGGAATGTGGAACTTGCAACCTGAAACAACCTCCATATTTTAAAGAAGTTGGCTCTTCTTTATATCAAGGGTATAATGGGAAAAAGGATAAGAATTAAACAAAAATATAAGTGCAATTAAAGAAAATCTAACTATGGTGATGCACTTGAATTTAATTCAACCCTTAAGCACAGTGAAGCTATATGTAAGATTCAATTACATTAAAGAATGAACAAGGCATGATCAATGGAAAAGATAGAAAACAATAGAAACAGAGGCTCACAACTTAGACTAATTTTGCAGTGACACAGAAAAATATCAACAAAGGCAAAAAACTCAATTTTCTTATTAATTCTCTAGTCACATAAAAGGCACATAAACATGTACAGTTGCATAAACTTTCTAACTCAAGAAAATAGAACAAAGGCAAATGATATCCGTGATCGCAGCTAAAAAAATATAAAAAACTCTTGACAATAATCTCTTGTAGAAAAATCTCTCTATCTTCTGATCTACCTCTGGTGATCTCTGCACCCCTATTTATAGCATTGGATTAGCTCTAAATTGTCTGCACGTTCCCAATCTAACGGCCTAACTAAACTCTAACTAAACTGGAAGTGTCTAACATAAGATATTTCTTAGATCTAAAACCTTCTATCTTTTTTCAATTTCATTGGTTGACATAGATACCCAGGACGCTTCCCACTTTTAAATGGGAGAGGACACTTGGTCGATTCCTTCTCTTTACTTATAAACCCTCTTATTATTTAGGAGGCACCAGAAAATGACACTTGGCATGTTCTACAGCACTTACCAAAGGCACACAGTACTTTCCACGTAACTTATACTCTTTTTGTGTCTTTGCTCAGGAGTGTTCCGCCTTTGACACCTGTCGCAATCCGCTTCTTCAAAACTTTAACAACTTAACAGAAAATAAGACCCATAGCATTTCTTGCCTTAGCAACTTCAAAAAGGGGACAGGGACAGGTGGCACTTTCCATGCATCTTTAGCAAGGGACATGTGGCGGTCTCCACTGCTTTTAGATACCCTTTGAGAATCCTGTAGAAAGTGACACTTGGCAGCCTCCGCATCGCTCTATCTCTGCTATAGAAACATTCAGGCCTCATTTCATATTTAAATGGATGGTGACACTTGGCAGCTTCTACTTGCCTTAAAAATAAAACTTGGGACCCACCATAGTCTTTAATTATCAATGAAACTAAGTGAAGATAATTCGGATGTTGACACATGGCAGCTACCACTTTCTTCAGCTCAGGATACGTGGCATCTTCTGATGCTTTTAGAAAAGTATATTAAAACCTTCCATGGTTGCCACCTGGTGCCTTCCGCTTGATTCTAAGAAAAGATTTATTGAAAAGAGCCTTTCTAGATGTATAAGAAACATGAGATGTGGATGCTGACACTTGTTGCGCTCCACTGAGTTACTATGAGACACGTGGTGCATCCCGACCAACTTCTAGAAATTATGAAAGTTGCCTCGGCCGATGACACTTGTCAGCTTTCACTTGATTTTGACACTTAGACAAAAATGAGGTGAAATGAAATTTGAGCCCGCGCTCTAAGTCAAAACTTTGCTATCTCGAAGCAAAATGTGTGGGGACAAAATTTTGTAGTGTGCAACTGAAAATCAAAATAAAATGTAGAGTATTTTTTACTCTACAGTTAGTATTTTAGTCTTTTTTAACCTTCACAAACCTAAAATTCCCCTTTTTATAGGTATTATGCTTTAAAAATTTCCCTTCATGTTTAAATTTCCATGGCAAAAATGTAACTTCCATGGTGGTTATAATTTTCATCATGACATTTCCATTAGCATCAGTGGGAGTTTTTCAAACCACCTTGATAGTTTTTTATTTTCGCCAGCTACATAACACAATAGTTTCATCATCTTGCACTATTTTTGAAAGTTATTACACAAGAATTTAGTATTTTTTAATGGTTTTTATTGCATTTTCATTTGTTTCTTCTTGAGTTCACCTTCTTTACTACCTAGTTCACTCTTAGTCGTGCTTTTGTCAATATTTTTTCTCTCCAAGTTATCAAACTCCGAGTCAATATCAAGCTAACACTTAGTCGCATATCCTCCTCCTTTGTTACAAGTATTTCACTTTTAAAATAATTTTAGATACAAATAACTTGGGATATTTTAGGTCCATATCCCACCTACTTATGTTTTTGAATAATCTTTTTTTAGTCTATAATCATTATTTTTGTCATCTTGTATGTATTTTGGAGAATAAATTTCATAGAAATTGCAACCTAATTTTTTTTTTTTCATGGATAAATCCATCCATAATCAAATATATTTTCTTATTCTTATTTTTTTTCATTTTTTTCATTTTTTTTCAATCCTCTTTTGAGAGAGTTCCTAAGGTATACATAGATAAAAAGGAACTAGCTAGCAGAGGATCAAGGATTCATCAACAAAATTTTCTTCGCCTTTAATTGGTCTCAACTTTAATTACATTAGGGATTTTGTTTTGTTTTGATTAATTTTTTAATATTGGTCTATTACATTTTATAGTAGACTATAATTATTTAAAAAATTATAAAATAAACAAAAAAATATACATCATCTTCTCTTTCACTATCTTGCGTAGAAAAGAATGGTTTTGTTTTCCTTGTTGCATTCACATATAAAAACTTCAAATAATGGTATAAATCACATTATATCTTAGGTGAAATAAATGAATAAAATAATTAGGTAAATCCAATTATAATTAATTCAATTCTTAATTTTTTTTATTAAGGGTAAAAGGTGAGTTTTGACTAGGTCTCTTCTCAATTACATTAAAGAGGCCTAAGGCTAAAAGAAGCTAACAACCAAAAACAAATAACAAAAAAAAAACAAGTGTATATACACAATAGATAACAACCTAAACACATTAAAACTACAAAAATAGAGACTTTATATATTACACATTCAGATATTTTATCACAAGGTTTCATTCTTTGCCCAAATTGTTGAGGACCTTATCAATGTCCTCCACTATAGAATTATCCAGCTTCATAGTATTTCCTTTATCTAGGCCCTTGATTATTTTACTTGATTAGACTCCACTCTACTAATCTTTTCTTGCTTTGATGAATTCCATTAAAACATTGATGTTAGACATAGTTTATGATGGTTACTTTGCTCATCTTACCAATTTATGAATGATACCTTGCATCAAATTCTTCTCAGTTTCCAAACTTTCAACTTTGGCTTCCAAATTTTGAATCTTAGAAACCACGCCTTAACCCTCATAAAAAACACCATGATTAGGAATATTAGTATTATTTTCAATAAAAAAATTCAAATTATTATCTTTAAAAATCCAAGACAATAAGTTCTTATGGAGCTTAATGTCTATTGCCATGGTTTTGAGTCTTTTTTAGATACTATCATATCTACCATCCTCCTCCTTTGATTTCCTTTTATGAGCCCCTTTTGGATATTCATACATAGCATATTTATATAGCTCAAACTTCAAATCATTAGCTAGTTTATCCACCTCATCCTAATTATTATCCAGCATCTAATTCTCTTCCTCTTCCTCATCAATTTCCTCTTCTAATTCCTCCTCTTGAAAATCAAACACAATGAAGGCACATGATTTCTTCACAAGGGATTTATAAGGAGTATAAGTAGGGGACTTTATAATAATTTTAATGGTGATGTATTTGTGTGCAGGTCCTTTCCCCTTCCCTTTAGTAATAATTTTGCATTTCTCAGAAGGCTCAACTAATTCGATAGCTAATGATGGCCAACCCCCAAGGGACTTATCATGGATATATAGGAGGTAAATCAGGGATTGGTTATGAGGTAAGGGAGCTTTCCCAACTTCATCTTAGTAATGGAATGTTCAAGTGACATCAATAAGTATAAAGATAAATTGATAGGAAATTTATGCCTAAAATGATTTAATAGGGAAACATTATAGGAAAAAACATCTACATAAGTTCATTCAAGCATAATATAATTCATAATTTTCCTAACCACTTCATGGTAAGGCATAGGCAAATAATATTGAATAAAATCCCTAGGTAAGGAACCAATTCCTCTTTAAGATTGATAAATTACTTCATTTATTTAGTATTTTCCTACTTTTTCCAATAATATTTCCTCCCATGAGTACTCATTCCAGTTACATCAGAGATCAACTCTTCAAAAGCAACTATATTAACTTCCCTCATAGTTAGAATTCTTACCTTCCATCCTTTGGCAAATCTAATGGAAAGATGATTATCACTACCACAAATCCTTTCCATATGGTTTGGCAGACCACCATCTTATAGGATTGGCCAAACATCCCTATTCTTCTTAACATCACCCACACTAGAAGGCTCAGTTTGACATAATTAACCTCCCATTTAGTCTTTAACTAATTGAATACAACCATAAATACAAACTATCTTACCACACTCAAGCTGGTAATCAATAGTCAAAACTTGAATTATTTGATTAATGGAGATAACCATCATCTTAAGTTTATTTGTGTGAACCCTTTCACCAATCAAATTGTATGCGACCTAAAATAATGATGTCATCCACTATCATCATTTTCCATGCACAAAAATAAATCCTTTTTACTATTAATGATAATAACCTTTACCATACAATAATTGTTCTCCATAAACTAATAAATCAAATGAGAAATTTATAAATCCTATCTGATATTACTATAGTTCACATCCATAATAATGTTAAAGGCCAACAACAAAAAAGAAAGCTTGGTATGAGAGTTTAAAATCATATAACAAAACTCAAATATTACCCTTATCATCATCAATAATTTAAGTCACTTCCCCATGTAAATCAAAAACACTATACCAATTGGTGAACTCTTGACTATCCACTCTTATATTGGAAAACCAATCAATAGTTCCATGGCCTTCCTTGAATGTATGTTTTAATTTTCTGAAGTTTATTAATGAATCAAGTGTCTCATGAGTAATTTTACTAATAGTTTAACTTGGAGTTTGATTTTTGAGAAGATAAATAATTATATTCAGGTAACCCCCTTTTATGCATATATTAATTAAACTAACTCCTTTAGCAAGTATGACACCCCATAAATATACCAAAGATTCATTTGTGTGACTATTTTTAACCCCAAAAATTTTATCAAAGGTCATAATAACTCTACCATTTTTATCCCTTATAAGCCCTCTACCACCTGCTTTCCCAAGATTTCCTTTTGAATAACTATCAAAGTTTAATTTTACCCATTCAGGGGAGGGATAAATCCATTTGGTCATGATCTTATCTTATTTTTATAATATTTATAATGTTTATAACCCATAGTAATATGCCAATTATCATCAACATTTAATTTAATTTTACTGACCATGTTATCCTTAGTTTAATTGAGGCAAAATTATCTCTCAAAAGATTAGTAAACTTTAGAGCCACAACTTTTAATTTTATTTTGATTCCCTTAAAAATTATATAATTATTTAATTTCCAAAAACCTCAAAATTTCATTTTTCAATTTTACCAAAATCTTGCATTCACAAATAAAAACCCACAAAAGCAAGACAAACTAGGCAAAAGAAAACTTGCATCTTAGAGATGATTTTATTCATTTTCAAAAAAAAATCAAAAATTTAAGTTTGCATTCTTTCCATTCTAGATCATTTATCTTCAAAAATAATCATTCAAAACTAGCATTCTAATTTGCATTTGTGGAACAATTTCAGAATACTTAGGAGTTGTGTTTATCAAACCCAACCTAGATTTTTAGATTTCATTCTCATTTTCATTTTAAAAAATTCAATTGCAGAGTATCTTTCACTTATTTTAATTCAAAAATACAAAAATAAAATTAGTTCATTTAGTGTTAGGAAAAACTCTCATCTCACAAACTAGAGAAAGTTAAAACCAACACTTACATCTTTTGTTAAAAAGCTAGTTTAACATTACATTGTTGGAAATTTCATTTGCATTTAAAAACAAAAAAAGATAAAAAGAATATTTATTTATTTTAATATCAACTATTCATTCATTTCATTCCAAGTACTTTCCATTTTAGCAAGTATCATAGTTTACTTTATTTGAAAAAACTTATCAAAAACATCACAAAAATAATTCTAATTAAACCTCATTTAGACAAGCACGAGTGCTAAAAACATGATATCACCTCTTTAAAAACTTTAATAAAACATACAAAATAAGTTATATTCTTAAGACATCCCAAACCCAACCTGCCTCACTATTGGATGATGCTCCCTAAGTGGGCCTACCTCAATAGGGCTAGTTTATTTCATAGAGTGCCTACTCCTAATCAAGAGAGTACCCTTAAAATAGATATTAACTCTGAACATAAGCTTTAGTTTATCCATTTCACCCCACTCCTAAACCTTATAATAAGATATCTCGATGTCTTAGATGATTAATTTCAGTGAGTAGACCCCCCAATAATTATACCCCTTCGCATTGTAGCTCTTGAGTTCAACAACCTCCAAGTTTGAGCCTTCCACTTTATTTCCCTTTATCATCAGGACTATCCTTATCTTATTTTCATTTTTTTGTGGATGATATTAGATGGACATGGTCACCCCCATCATGGTATCTAAATTCCTAGGGTTTTAAAACATAATTTCATTCCAGTCCTTGAGTCGAGCATTGATTAATAACTCTAATACCTTGTCCTCATTTACAATGAAGGTTATTGGGATTCAGTATCCTCTCAATTTTCCACATTTAATAAGAAATGTGATATAGGTGAGATATTTTGGTATCACCAAGAGTACCCTTTATCACCTATCATCCAAAACCCCATACATGCACCTCAACCCAATGAACCCATTCTTTAAGCATTACCCATTTAAATTATACAACCACACCGTCCTATATATCCTAATAATTATACCATTCATATCGATATATATTCATTGGTTGTCTTGACTAGACCTTGATAGTTTGATTACATAAAGATTAGCATGTTTATTTCATTATGCACAATACCAATGATAAAAGTAGGCCAAGTTGTTTAACCATTTATTGTCAATTAATGTGATGAAGATATACCTAAGATATATTTTTGTAAATCCCTTATTGAAGAACAATTAGTTATTTAGATTCTAAACTTATATACTTGAGAACAAATGGTTATTTAACAATTGCATTTTAATCTCAGGCTCTTCTAAAAATATAATTCTATTAACAAAAATGAATGAGTTAGATATCAAAATATATACTTATTATGGGAAGGATTTTTCAATGGCATCAAGAGTGTTACCTATATTAAGGCATGTCAAAATATTGGTGGTGCAACTTACTTCTTTTTTAGTTGTGTTGGTGGATTACACTCCTAGGTGGGTAAAAGGGGTTGCATTGTGCATGAAAAAACTAAATGCATATGCATTATGCGACCATTCCATTAAAAGGGGAGAGTGTAAAACTATGTATAGGATAAAGAATAAATTATTTAATTGAAAACCTTGTTAGAGCTTTGAACGATGTATTATACATTAATGTTGATATAAAAACTTTGTTTGGAATACAAAATTAATATATAATATAGTGGATCTTGATTCCTAACCATTGATTATGGATAAACAATATCATGATAAATGGGTTGTGTGATTTTATGGAACATGTTAAAAGGAAGGTTATAGAATAAATGTAGTATTGTGTGCCTCACATGGTCCTATGTATAGATTCTTATTTAAATTAGACTTTGAATGTGTTAGTAATGTAGTTAAATATAATCCCTTTGTATTAGGACTAAAATAGATATAAAGTATTGAAACATATACTAAAAGGTGAAAAGTGAATAAAAAATGGTTGTATCCAAGTAATAAATAAACATGCGACCAAAAATGAGAGGTTGAAATAATATAAGAATTTTGTTTTGGATTATATTGAGTTTTTATATGAATTTAACATCACTTTTATTAAAAGGGATCACAATGTTTTAGTTGACCAATTGGTTGTGTATGCATCTATGTTAAAAATTAATAGTGATACATCACTATATGTGTGTGTGTGTGTGTGTGTGTGTGTGTGTGTGTGTGTGTGTGTGTGTGTGTGTGTGTGTGCGCGTATATAAGGTGTATTTTTTGCTAAAGTAATGTGTAACAACTTTGGGAATAGATATGTATTATCTTTAAATTATTATCTACAATGAAATTGGTAGACTAAATCTAGAAACAAAAGCTTTCTAAAAATTATTGGAAAGAGTCTTGAGTTGAAAAAGAAAAGGTGGAAGTAAAAACTAAGGTTTATCATATTGATCAATATAATTATTTTGAATAAGTCCACACAAAAAAACACACTTGAGTTGGTAAATGAAATGAATACAAATTTGCCCTTGAAATGCAAGAAGGGAGTGAAGAAAATATATTTTCATTACAATAAGAATTAATCAGTTAGTGGAGTTATATGATATTTTAGCATATTTTCATAGAAGATGCATCTTGTATAAATAAAGAATAAAAAATTCATTTGACAATAAGGTGGATCCTATACTATTCAGTAGGATTGTTGTGAGGCAATATATATAAAGAAAAGTAAAAACATGGAAAATTTGACCCACTATATACATAAACATGCTCTATTGATTGTAGAATATGGGAAAATAAATTATTTTATATAACTATACACTATGATCTCTTGGATTTTCCTACAAATGGATAACATATTAAGTATTCTATATAGTGATAAATATAACTATTGTTAAATAATATAAATAATTTTGTTTTACTTCATTTATGTTTGGTTCCCCTTGTAATGTATTTTTTGATTTATGTGCCTAAGGTGTTGTGTAACATATTTCATTCTTAAATATTTTTCCTTTTTCTATTATATTAAGGTGGTGTATATTTATATATAGGTGTTTCCAAATGGTGTATTATATATGTAGTTATCAAATGTTTGTATGGAAATTGATCTACTTTGCCATGATATTTTTTAAGATATGAAGTACATGTGGAGGCTACTTGTCCAATCATTGCAGCTTACGGTTACCAAGCTACAATACTCATTCAAGTGTTATGTTATTGTGTAGTTGTTTCAAATGTGGTTTTATGTCATTTTTAAATATAAAGCCAGCCATATCATAGAGTTTGTACCAGTTATGAAAGTCAAGATAAATCTTACGTAAGGTTCAAGGATATGCTATCGAGCATAAATGTTTAATTGTAGCATACTCATATGTCTTCCATGAAAAAAGTAATAACTTTAATATTAATTTATATGATTTAATGTTTATCATCATAAGTGTTTGTACAAGCTATGAATTCTAAGATAATGGACTAAGGTCACATGGACCATCAAAGATAATAATTTTAGCACGCGTGGCAATTATAATGAAATAAAATGTAGGCCTTTGATGTTTAGGAGAATATATATAGGACATTTATCGATGGTTACGAAGTTTGTCTTAATGAAAATGGGTGGTCATGATTCAAATATTACTATTTATTTTGATAAGTTTGATCCTAATAGTTTATCATTGTGTGAAGGTTAGAAACCAAGTGAAAGTATGCTTTCATGAATTAAATATTACTATTTATTTGGCATAGATTAATCCAAAGTGTATGTTTTTATATCAAATGTTTTTTTTATTCAATTATTTTTAAGTTGAGAGTCAATAATAGTTATCGATCTTATAAATTTGATATTTGACATATATTATTATAGTGGGGTTGAAATACATGGATAATGTGATGAGTTTTGAATTAGAAATAGTCGTTTATTTTTTGCAAGTTTAATGTAGTCGTTCCTCAATGGTTCAAAATTGCCTTGGCTTATAAGTGAGTTATACCATGATTTAATGCTAACCATTGATCTAAATTGGATTATTCTAAAACATTTGTTGCCATATCATAAGTATGTATAGGTTGATATGAATTGAGCCATGAATCAATGATAGCTATTGATCTGTAAAAGTTTGATCTTGTCCATTGATCATTGTGTCATAGGTAAGAGATTAAATGAAAAAATGCAAATATGAATCAATGATTAATATTGATTTAACTATTTAATCTTAAATTTAGATATCAAGGTTATCTAAGGTTAAAGGGGTATTAGATTAGTTTTTACATAAGGGTGGTGAACTAACTTAATGAGCAGGACAATTAATAAAAAAACTCAAATAAATAATCTTTTGAATTTATACGACTGTGACTGCTAAAAATAATAAATTATATTTGTTGATAGATATTACAATAAATTGGAACCAAATGATACTTACTTGGTTTACTATGTGCAAGTAGGTTTGATCTGGAACATAATGGAAGCAGACTATAATATGATCCTATAATAGTCATCAGATTCTAGAAATATTCTTTCTATGGTCTCGGATACTTACATTGAATCTAGACAGTTATGTCGATGCAAGTATCTAGTCCTAACACATGTGTCCTATATGGAATACTAACTAGATCAATATGTGACCACCTGGAGCTTTATAGGTTTTATTGTGCCTTTATTTTAATTTCTTCAGATCATTACATATATTGTCACTCTTTATCAAATGATCAAACCCTAGCTCTCCATGCTTGAAGTGACTATGGGAAAAATGGGTTAGTGGGATCATGATGTCGAAGTGCCTCAAGAAACCCTCTATCAATGGGCACTACCTATATATCCAATACTATGAAGAAGGCCTTAGAATTATGTATTTATCCCCTACATGTTGGCTTGTGTGTGCATAAGGATGTAATGTGTGATAATAAAAAACATATAGTGACCTAGCTTTTAACTTATAAAATATGGTACATGAACTACTCTTTGAATGCTTCAGACCTGTGGAAGTACTAATCTATAGCTGATATAGAAATAGGGATGAATAGGATAGATTTGTTCACTTAAATATTTGAGTGAGTGCTTCTTGGTATGTTTCCTTATGAATTTTATGTGATTTTTAGGTGTTTTCTAGGTGAAGAATGAATGAGGGTTGATCTTGTATATATACCAATCCCTTTTAGAAACATCTCACACTAAAGTATTGTGTCATGGGTAAGATACTAAATGAAAGGACATAAATATGAATCAATGATCATTGTTGATCTAACATGATCAAATTTGAGTCGTTCATCATTGTATCAGAGGCCATTATGTATCAATAATTTTAGAATTACAAATCAAAATTATCTGTTAATTTTAAAAGAATCAATTATGATAGTTTATTAGAGCACCACACATTAAGAGGTTTAATGTTATAAAATATTATGATTTGATGATTGCCATTGATATTATGAGTTTTAGTCTTAGTTGTCTATTTCATTTTGGGAGCTTGTAAGCATGAAAAACCACCAAGAGACAATCCAACAATTATTGTTAATTTCATAAGTTTTAATCTCAACCATCCATCACCAATTCATGGATAAAATCATAAAATGAATATGGGTATTCCAAAATGACAATTACCATTGTTCTTAAAAAAAATTTAATATCAGACCTTGATTTATAAATAATGCATTAATTTTTGTTTAACGTGAAAGTGGTGGACTTATAAAATATAATAAATACAAAGGTGTTATTAAAATGAAGGCATTGTTTTGGGATAATGTTCAATAATCACCATTAGAATGCTTCAATAGAGACCAAAAAATTAAAATAGAAAATAAATCAAATGTTAACACCAAAAATACCAATGTCCAAATAAAATTAACTAGCAAGAAAAATAAGTCTTAACAATTTGTATGTTTTTTTTAGATAAGCAATAGGGTTAATGGGTCCCCTGCCCTATATTAATATTGAGAAGATATATACAAACATAAAAAAAAACCCTAATGTTTACAATTATGATTTTAGGAAGAGGTACAGGGGGGAACAAGGCCACCATGTGATAAAAAATAATAAACTACACAAAGACCAAGCAAAACATCCCACAACAGGGCAAAGGACTAAAAAACCTCACCATATAGAAGAATGGGTTACCCAATAAAAAAACAACATTATCATGAATTTCTAACTTCACACCAGAATGAGAATGACCACCATCATGCTCTTGGGACTCCATTTTGCTGCCACTAATAGAGTGGGTATTTTTGTTGCTCAGGAGATGGTTACACATCACTGAGGTGACAGCGACATGCTAAACATGAGGGAATCAGGGTGGAAAATTCTTGCCAGGGTTTTCAAACATGTCTCAAGAAACTAGTAGCCTCCAACCTCTCCCTACATTTATGTGTTTCTTTCCATAATTTGAGGCTTACGATCAGACATTCCACCTCCACCCATGGGGGGTAGCTGTAAATAGACCATCGAGATTGGGAAGGTGACACAGTTTCTACTCCAGGTCCTTGACATAATCCACCAGCCTAACAAATCTAAACTCAATATCTTTAAATATTGTAATGGGAATAAAACCAAACCCATGGCTACCTGAGAAAGGCAACACTTGAAAGGGACCGATGTTCAAATCTTCAACTTTCTCATCAAGGTCGGGCTTATGTAAGGGTGCCATAAAAAAATACAACATTTGCTCCACCAAAGCCTTATCCTCCATAACTACCAAGATATTAGAAACAAAAAGAGCCACCACATCCTAATTGACCCTGCTGAACATGTTACTTCCTAAAAAGTCTTCCCCCAGAGTAAAGCAAATGGCATACAGAACTTCATCCATATGAACCCAAAAAATCTTCTTCAACCAAGAATTGGATGCAGACCCATAGAAATCCATCTCCCTTACGCTACTCCCTCTTGAAATTGTAGGCAACCTAAGCACTGAAGCCAAGCCTAAATCCATCTCTCTGCAGGAACATAGAAAGGATGCAAACAAACCTAAATTTGAAAGCAAACTGAGGAATAAATAAAGAGGTAGGGAAGCCTCTCAAAACAAATTATCGTATCCACGCTCCATCAATACCACACGCTTAAGCACCGCTGCCACCTCCACTACTCAAACACCTAACCAAGCCACGATGGCCCCCAAACAAATCTTATATTTCAAACAATGCATTTGAATACCCCACAAAACCTCCCCAAGCCCCTATAATATTATCCATAATATACGAAATATTTTTCTCAATACCACAGTTAGCCAAAAATTTGGTTGTCGAGTTGGCCTTTATATAGCAATAGATACATTCCCATTCTTCAAAAGACCCCACACTTTCCCAAGCGCTAGAAAGAATATTATTAATATTCCAAGAAGGAGTGGTAAAAAATTTTAAAGCTAAAAGGATGACAAGTGAATCCCCTTCAATTTGGATCCTAGAAATACCACATCGTAAAGCTAATTCCAAGCCATAAGCTAAAGCTTGAGCTTCAGCCTCATTATTTAAACCATCTTTCAGCTTTATTGAGGCTGCTCTGATTAGTGATCCATTACAATCTCTGATAATACACCTAGCTCTAGAAGCACTTGGATTTCTAGGAGATGTCCCGTCAAAATTAAGTTTGAACCAATCCGAGAGTGGAGGATTCCACTCAATCTCTCTATTTCTTTCAACCATATTACTCTTTACATTAAACCCATTAATAAGAGTGCAATTTGTATGTTTTACGTTACATAACTAATACATTTAAAAAGGCTCTTAAAATATAAGTAATTTTTTCAAAGATGATTGAATTATTAAGAAACATTTCATGTCTAAAAAGAAACTAAATTCCTCATATTATTTGTCTACCTTGAAGGGACTAAGTTCCCCATATTATTTGTCTTATTAGTCTACTTTGAAGGTGAAAAGATTTATATTTTTAATAATGATCAAATATTATGATAATATCATACAATTTAAATATGTAGGAAATTACAAGAAAGCCTTTATTAATGAGAAAGATTTCTTTCGATATTTTAAAAATAAACCATATAAAATTATGAATCTTAATTTGAAGAAAAAAGAATGTAAGTTTTTAAAAATACATAGAAATGTTCTTAAATTTTATAACCTCTACAAAACATATAGAAATGTGATTTAAGTATATTTACAATTTATTCATCTAGGTTGCAAATAAATATAATCTTTTGAATATTTTCAGATATTATTTGGCCTACATTATCAAAAATGTTTCCCCATAAAATTTAAAGAAATCATTTAAATTAATAATAAAATTATGGGGATATACCAATTTTCATGGAGTGGCCTCCCAAAATAATGAATTCTTCTAATTTATTTCGTAGAGATGTTATTCTAATTATTTAATGTACATTTTTTTTGGATTTTATTATGAGATGTTGAATACCATCTTTTTTATATACTAATTAATAAATAAGAACAAGGAAAAAATACTCCAAATTATATGATTATAATTAAAAAAATTATATAATTTAATATTCTTTTATTTTATTAACCCACATTCTTGGTGAAAAAAATGGACCATGACTTAGAAAATATTAATAATTAGATTTCAAATAAATTTAAAAATTATTTTCATATTTTTTAATATACCTATCCAAATGTTTCAAGAAAGCCAATAAAATGAGGGTAATATTATATTTTAATAAGTTTAAGGTGAGTGAATATTATAAGAAAATTGTTTAATTTTAGGCTAGGACATTAGACAAGCATGATGATCTAAAAGATTATATTTTATTATAGGGTTATTTTATAACATCTGTATATGAGATGTTGTTTGCTAAATCAAAGGAAAATTTTATTAAGGTTGTTAAATAATTTTTGAGGTCACATTATTTTTGTGTAGTTGAAAATCCAAAACATAATTGGGTATATTGGTATCTTTATTTATATCATATATTATATTTTATGGATCGTAATGTGCATCTTAAAAGTATCTTAATTATTTTCTCTATAAAATGACGGTGTTGGAATTCATAAGGATATTAACATGAACAAATGACTATTTTAAATACATATAAAAGGTGTTTTAATAAATATATGCTATAAAATTAGAGAATTTATATATGAAAATAGGTTAGAATTAAAATCTCTTCAATTGATTATGAGTAATTATAGTTTAATGTGGAATATAAACCATATGATCATGAAGAGGTCGTCGATGGAAAAATAAAGACTACAGGTAAACCATCGAGATATGTACATGATTTTTTTATGAGAGAGGATATAATAAGGAATTGTGATTTAATTGATGATATTAGAATAATCAAGTTTTGATCTAGATAATTGTATATTCAAGATATGAGATAAAAATAAGGATTCTTCATATGTGTGGAATTATTGTATCGTAACATACTTTATTGAGAGAGTATGTTGAGATCATCTTTGATAAGATTGATAAAATATAAAAGTTTACCCTTTATGGTGAAGACATATATGATTGTATGATCTAAGAAATCAAAAATATATTTAAGAATCTAAATTTCATGGAAATAAGGGTTTTCAATAAGAAGAGGGAATAACAATACTCATAGTTTGTTGATTATATTACTACAAAAATATAAAATGAAGATATTTCTGAGTCAAAATTGTTCCTATTTTAATTCAACCAAACATACCCTTGGATATTTTCATGCTAAAACAATGGAAATAAATTCTCAAATAAAATTGCATGTTAATATTCCTAAAATAAAATCTTAGAAAGAACATTATTTATACATCAAATTATAATGAAAAATATCACTTAAAAAAATATTAATGATGATATGTCTTCTACCAAAATTTACTAAGATTTTCATGCAACCAAATTCAATGTATATTTAAAGATGTTAGTGTAATGGATGATAGTTCCTTTGCACCCAAAAACTCATGTCTGAGATGAAAGCTAAATATTTTCCAGGAGCATTACAATTGATTAAAGTGGAAAACATATATTCAAGCTAGTTTGTTAAGAATTCATTTGAATTTTTTTGTTTTAATTTGGCTAATATAATATTTTTAATAATAAATGGATAAATTGGAGAATGAAAGTCTTAAAACCAAACATAATAATACCCCATTTTTAAAAGAATTAGATGTCAAGATAAGGATCTATGATCAATTATAATAATAATTTTGATTTATATAAACATTGAAAATCAATTTATCCAATTGAAGAACTTGAAGTGTAACCTTTACCCCACATTCATACTAGTGTGGAAAGCATTCAATCTTAGTTACATAAGGCATAAAACACTATCATAAATATGAGTAGTGAAAAATTGGCTCTTAATATTTATTATAAGAAGATCATGATTATATTTCTCAAATCCAAAATAGAATACATTCATAGTATATCAGAGAATATGTGGGAGACTCTTTTTTCTTTTTTTTTTTTTTTTTTTTTTAGGGGTCGGGGGGAGTGGTCGGCTGGTCGGGTATTTCCGTTGCGGCTCTATCGGTTCAGTGTTGAGTTACCCCTCAGGCCCCATGGTACCGGTATTAGTCGTGTCTAGTCAGCGGCGCCAATCACGTTAAAAAGTTTACCAGGCTTTAAAAATATATATGTGTGTGTGTGTGTATGTGTGACTATCAAAATAAACCATAAAAACAACTTTTTATGGTTGAGTCATGAAATAAATGAGTACATTTTATGATACATAGGTCCCTAATAAGAAATAAGCAAAGATTTTAATTTAAAAATTGGCCTCAAAGATGGATTGGGTTTAAAGGTGGCCCTGAGAAAGAATGTGGAAAGCATGGTTGAAACTATTTTAATGGATAAAAAATTTAAAATTAAATTGAAATAAGCTTAAGCTAAAGCTTTAAATGCAAAAAAATTTGATGAATGATATGATATTTCAAGGGTTACCTTATCCATTTAGTTTTAATGATGGAATAAAGAATAAAAGAGAATGGAATGAAAAAAATAGTATTAAGTATTTGAAAATGATAAAATTGACATATATTTATCATACAACTTACATGTAAAATTATGTCTTAACTCATTATATCACCATATCTTAATCACTTCTTTGGGTCTGACCTTTCTGTTATGTTGGTATGTACTTACAAGAACATCACTATCTGTTTAAAAAAGTTATACCATCCTACACAAACATACCTAGATTCTCAGTTTAACCATCATGTGCATGGGTTGCTACCATCAAACTATGTCAATATCACCAATTGATATTGACCTACATTCTTTGATAGTGACCCTCTCCTACAAATGACTACTATTTAAAATTAAATCTTCTTTGATGTTGACTTATATGCCTAGTGTATTGGTGATGTGAGAAATTAACCAATTAGATTTATATATATTAAAATTAAAGCCTCACTTAGGAAGGGACTTGGCACTTATCTAGTACAAATCTATACATTGATAAAAACTACCCCATTCCTCTCAATTTGAAAATTAACCATTATGTGTTGATGTTTTGGTAATAGGTTAATATAATGAAAGATTGATTTTATTATTTAATAATAAAGTTTACATTTTATAAGCTATTTAAATTCTAAATTTATGGATTGTATCCTTATCACTACATTCAATTCCTAAAAACACTATCTAAATAATATTAGTATTAAGTATTTGAAAATGATAAAATTGACATGTGTTTATCTTACAACGTGCATATAAAATTATGTCCTGACTCATCATATCACCCAATCTTAGTCATTTGTTTGGGTCCAACTTTTTTATTATGTTGGTACGCACTTATAGGAACATCACTATCTATTTCAAAATTGCATACTATCCTGCACAGACATACCTAGGTTCTTGGTTTAATCATCATGTGCATGGGTTGCTACCATCAAACTATGTCAGTATCACCAATTGATATTGACCTATATTTTTTTATAGTGACTCTCTCCTACAAATGACTACTATTTAAAATTAAATCTTTTTTAATGTTGATTTATATGCCTAGTGTATTGGTGGTGTGAGAAATTAACCAGTTAGATTCATATATATATTAAAATCAAGGCCTCACTTGGGAAGGGACTTGGCACTTATCTAGTAAAAATATATACATAAGTACACATTAATAAAAACTACCCCATTCCTCTCAATTTGAAAATCAATCATTATGTGTTGATGTTTTGATAACAGGTTAATATAATAAAAGCTTGATTTTATTATTTAATAATAGAGTTTACATTATATGGGCCATTTAAATCATAAATTTATGGATTTTATCCTTATCACTTCATTCAATCCCTAAAAACACTATCTTAATCCTATATTCACTCAACTACATTCTATTTTAATGAGTTGTTAATTCTATTCCAATGAATTGTTATAACTCACACATATAATCTATCTAAATATATGACACACTAATATATGAAATATCCAACACCCCCCAATGTGGACAAATGGGAATGAGCCACTCTAAATAACAATAGTGTGATTCTATCAAGCTTGCACATGAACTTTACATGCTTGCACATGAACTTTACACACATGCGTCATATTAGATCTTGAAAACATATTCGATCCATTAGATCTTGGAAATATATAATAAGATTTTGTAGCAACATAATGATTGTATAAACCTAAGATATGGGTATTTCAACGCAAAAAAAACAAAAACAATAACTCAACTTATATCATGAACCTAAAAAATATCATTCATTATCAGGTGAACCTCTCCATTTATCTCACGTGTGTTCCACTTCCTCTCAAACTAAGTTGAAAATAAAAGCACTGATGAATGGAAACATGCTTCTTAAAAATCAAAATAATCCAATTGATTGTTGGAAAAAAAATATCTTTGACAATACCAAACCAAACATTAAAGTTAGTCTCCATGAAATTCATAGCCCACACAAAAGTTTAATCTCTACGTTCAAATGGTTTTGGTGCACACATATATGATCAAAATGTATGTTGTGCCAATCATATTAAAAAACACTAACTCCTTGAACTCCCTAAATAATAGTAGCATAAAAATACAACTAAAAATCTCTAATGATAGGGATGACCATGAATAATAATGGATCTTCCCCCGCATAATGCTTACGACCTAATGCAGTGCTATGATATTAAATGAAGTTATGGTAACACATTAACAAAATAAAATTTTGATTTTATTATTTAATAATAGAATTTATATTTTATAGGTTAGTTAACTATTTAATTTTTGGAGTTTAGCTTTATCACTTCACTCAATCCCTACAAATACTCTAAATCCTATCTTAACTTAACTACATTTTATTATGTAAGATTTTATAGCTCATGTACAAATCATGCACATATAATTAATATAAATATATGATATACTAATGTACATGAAACATACAACATAAACAACTTACAACCAAGTCTGAAGCATACCAAAACTAAGTCAAAGCAAACATTGTCAAGTATCAAATTTAAATCATTGGTTACATTCATATAATGAAGAAGCATAATTTACCAATCACATCAGATGGGATAACTATGTGTGTTTTGATTTTAATTTTTATAGTATTAAATATGTATGCAATAGTCAATAATAAATGGGGGTGATTTGGGTTAGCTTAACCCATTACACTTTCTATTTTTTGTAGGTTTATAGCCATCACAAACACACATAGGGTTTAAAGGTGAAGGAGCCTAATTTTTAGAGTTGCATGCATCATTAAGGTTCACAATAACACAAACAAATATTTTAGAGATAAGTTAATGTGATTTTATGATTATAGATCCTATTTTTCACACATCTCACTATCAACCACTAAAGGTCGGTATTGACAGTTGATATTGACCCAAAGCTGACTAAATTGACCAAATGCAAATAGAAACATAGTTTTGAATCTAGATAAATCATAAACTTGATTTATTCTATTTTCCAATTTCTAAAGACAATGAAAAAAATATAGTCAATCAAAAAATCTAAGTACTTATCCATTTTTTTAATTTACTATATTTAACATATGCCACTTATTAAATCATTACAATTTATTTCAATCTTTTACCTTCAAACTCATGCATGAATGACATATTTAACAGCCTAAATTCATATACTAGTTGATATCCTATATATAAAAAATTAAAAATAGGGTAAAAAATATTGGTGAATCTGTACGTTGCTCTAACCATGTCAAATCCTAGGTAAACCTTAAGTTTTCATCCTTATATGGTTTCAAATTTTTTATCTTAGGGTTTTGGTTCTGATTTTTTATTTCCCCACATAAAATATTTGAGTTTTTCTTCCCATTTTACAACTTTGATATTATGATAGATACCATCCCTCTATCATAGAGGTCCATGTTATCACTATCCCAAGAGGTAGGATGCATCCTCCTCGAAAATATTGTATAAAAATTGTGTATAACACCTATTAATTTACACTTTATCAATTACTAATGATTTCTCTTACAATAGCTTGTAAATGCATCAATCTCCCTGAGTGCACACATTAAAAAGTTCATTGAGAATGTAGTGAGAACAAATCATGGTGATTTTCAAGATATGTTGGTATTTTATCTTGTTACACCATCACTCATATCAGTTTAAATTTATCCATGTTTCTATAGTATATCCCTTCCATATACTTCATATCCAAAATTTATAGGTTCCTTATACCCTATGGTATTAGCCTGGGTGATAATATATGTTTGTTACCTTCATCCTTCATGTACTATATCAACCTACCTAATATAGTTTTGAGTCTCTCTTCTAAAATTTGTATTGTGTTAGTCGGGCTAATATTTTACTATACCATCTAATGTCTTCTAAATTTATTAGCTTGGTTGATACCACTAGCTTAGAGTTTAAGGTTGGTTTTGGTGTCTTATAAAAGTATATCATATCATAACACATGTAATGATCTTGATATTCAATATATGAAGAAATACCCTTAAGGTAGGGAAACACCATATAATACTCCTTTAGGAAGGAATAACTCCATAATGTCTCTTCGCGGGGACAACCTCCAATATCCTCTTATGATAGAAGACTCAATGCTTACTTGATATCTTTACTATGATAATCATCTCATATATATATATATATATATACATCTATCTAACCCATGGATGGGTAACCTCCTAATCCTAGTGTAGGCCGACCATTACCCAATGTACTACTTCCACAAGTTACTCTATTATCCTAATATATTGTACCCATATAACTAAGGGGATGTGTGCCACATGTCGGCATCTCCATCAATCCATATACAATAATATATCATATCCCTAGGTACATAGCACTACTTCCCTCCTTGACATGTTTCTTCCCCGAAACATAGGAAGAAACCAAATAATGAGTGTGCTTCAAATCATTGCACACTTGTCTCCAATCTCGATCATCTAGCCATCCAAATGTGATCTTGGCATGGGATAGCTCTCCAAGCTTATTTCCAAATTCCCTTGTGGTCCTCTGACTTCGTTCATGATCATAATTATATTGCTTTGGTGTCCCAGCATAATTACTCCTCTTTTTATTCCATGTACCATATTCCGCTATGCTTCTCTGATTCCAACCATGACCATAGTAGGTATTCTTCCATGCATAGTCATAATGATTTCCCCATTCATTCCATGTGCCATAGTATTTTTTCTTTGGATTCCATGCATATCCATAATGATTGGAAATTTTATTTCTTGTATAGACAAAATGATTGTTATTATGACACTTCCTCACCTGGTTCCATGATTGTTTCCTCTCATGATGATGTGGGTGTCTATATACCTCAACATTTTCCAATACTTTGACCTTATCCACCTTTGCTTCTACCTCTTCCACCTTTTCCTTCTTTGTCTCTTGAGTAGATGAAGTGCTCATTTGTAGTGTGTCTTTATCTATATCATCTGAATCTTCATCATGTTCTTCATCTCATGTTTCCATCTCATCCTCACAATCTACCTGTATTGTTATTGGTGCCTTTTTCACTATGATATCTTGTAAAGTGATCTTCTTTTTCTTATACCAAAACTTCATGAACTTTTTTTGAACATTAATATTCATTGTTCCCAAAGTCTCTAACCATGGATATCCAAGAACTATATCCACATCATCCATATCCAAAGCATAAAAATATGAATGCAAAACATATTTTTCCATAATGAGCTTCAGATCTTCAAACATTGAAATATTCTTACCTTCTACTTGAACCTCTTTGATATTCTTTGCTTGAACATGTAGATGCTTAGACGCATTCATGTTGATGAAGTTATACTTACTAGTAGGGTTTATGGACACAATAACCCTTTTCTTTTGAATGCATCGATAAAATTGAAAAATTGACTCGGATTTATTTGGATCCAAATAATTTGAACCTTTATCATCATCTTCTTTTTCTTCTTCTTCTTCTTCTTCTTCTTCTTCTTCTTCTTCTTCTTCATCTGCTTCTTCTTCTATTACTTCTTCTACTTCTTCTTCTTCTTATTCTTCTATTAATTCTTCTATTTCTTCTTCTTCTTTTTTTGCTTCTTCTTCTTCTACTGCTTCTTCTTTTTCTACTTCTTTTTTTATATCCCAATGATCTAAAAAGATTTGTTCCATTTCTTTCCATGAAGAAAACCTTTCTGTACAGCTCAATTGATCAAACCAATATAGTGTAGGCCCAGACAAAAAAGGAAGTAATCGTCTTTGCCCAAAAGTTTTTGTAAAATGATTCTCCAAAAGGAGCCACCATTCTTTAGCATCAATATCATCTTTCCCTGAAAATGTTTGCAACTCCATGATCCACAAAAAAAATTAAGGTTCATGAAACCCTAAAATGTCAAAATTGATCCATAATATCGTAACAAATCACTTCAAACAACTCAAAAAAATCTGAAATTTTGACTGTGATTCTCTTATATCTGCTTACATATCTAGTAAAAATTTTGAATAAAAATTCCCTATATTTTAGAAGATATAGAAAAATTATTATAAACACTAAAATAGCAATAACTCCCTCAAAACGAATCAAAAAATCTTGATTTTTTTACTGTGACTTATTTTAAATATTATCCATATGTAGTAAAACATTTGTGGGAAAATTAGCAACCAATCAAAAGTTATTGATGATTCAAAAAAAAATTAGGGTTTCACTCCACAAATTGCCCAAATCAAAGCTCTGATACCACTTGTAATGATCTTGATATTCAATAAATACATAAATACCCTTAAGGTAGGGAAACACCATATAATACTCCTTTAGGAAGGAATAACTCCACAATGTCTCTTCGAGGGGACAACCTCCAATATCCTCTTACGATAGAAGACTCAATGCTTACTTGATATCTTTACCATGATAATCATCTCCTATATATATATATATATATATATATATATATATATATATATATATATATATATATATATATCTAACCCATGGATGGGTAACCTCCTAATCATAGTGTAGGCCGACCATTACCCAATGTACTACTTCCATAAGTTAATCTATTATCCTAATATATTGTACCCATATAACTAACTAAGGGGATGTGTGCCACATGTCGGCATCTCCATCAACCCATATACAATAATATATCATATCCCTAGGTACATAGCACACATTCATATCATATCATAACACATTCTTACGCTCTACTTGCACTTACATTTCTAACCTAAGAAGGTATTTGGGAGGGCTATTGGTTAAGAACCTTATCTTGAAAGTCTTGTATTTTGGTGTCATTGAAACTCAATGGGAGAGGTAATTTGACTTTCCTAACTAAAGATATCTAGTTCATCTTTAAAAATTAGGTCTTCAACCTGCAAGATTATATTTCAAAGTTTTAATTGAGCCAAGGGTGAGATTGAAGCATTGATTGGTCCACTCCAAGGTAAGTGTTTTTATCACTACAGTCTTTACTTTATTTTTATAATAGATTAGATGTTGCTTTATATATTTCATCATGTATGTATGTGTGTGTATCCTTGTTTACTTTATTCCGTATATTGAATAAGATGGTGTAGACTTAAGATTGATTGGACTTTCCATTTAATATTTTAGGTTGCATATACCCCAATTTGGTTGACCATTGCACCTTACCCCTTTACAACCACCTAAACCATTTTACACTTTAGTTTTTTCCCCTTTAAAACCATTTATATTTGCACATTTACAACCATAGTTATAATCATTTACCATTGTTGAGGTCTAATGAGAGCTATATCCTTATGTCATAGGCTTAGGTTTTTGAACCCTTTCCTCTTTAAATTTGAGTTTTACCTTACCATTTTCTAGATATACATATATCATTCGTCCTTACCAATCATCCAGGTATACACAAGCTCTATTAAATTCACCTCATTTGAATCCTATTATATTGAGATAAAGATGATAGTTGTAGGTCATCCTAGCCTATGCATGCATTTAGGTGAACTCAAAGCAAATATAATACCTCACTTGGTTAGATAATTTTCATGTTTTTTTCTATATTCTTATCAAAATATTCCAAATCATCATATATTTTCCTGTTAAATTGTACTGACTAGCCCAATACCTTTACTTATCTATTTGTGAACAATATTGGTTAGCATGGTACCATTTTGAGTGTTTTCAGCCTGTATCAGCCAACATGATGTAATTATGTTTGACCATTTTAAATTTGGTTTACTATATGAGTTATCCTGATACCATTCTATTTGATTGTTTAATTCATTGCATGAAAGAAATTTAACTTTCAAAATGTATCATTTTCCATCTTTATGTTTATTTTGTCTCCTAGAAACTTTTTATCAGTAGTTTGAAAACTCATAGGAGCTATTATTTGGGCCAATCAATTGTCATTGTTACCTACATCACAGTGTGAGGAATACTACCCCAATATTCAAGCCATTAGAAAATACTATTCAAAGACTTTAGTTTCCACATACCTCAATATATTGGAAATGCCTAGGATCCCTATTTTAAGCCTTAAGGAATCCTTCCAATTGTTTTATTTTATAGTACTCTGGTAGGAAGTTATCTCTAAGAAATTACTCTCAAATTAAACATACATATTCTTAGTTTACCTTTGTGTATTGATTTTTTCAAATAGTTAGTTAAATTTCATATTGCTTATCTTACAAACTATATCATCAAGCTCTATACAATCATGTTATGTGTTTCAAGACAATTAGTCAATATGATATAGTTTTGTGTGTTTTCCCAACCTATTTGACCAACCTGATACAGTTCTGTGTTTCCATCCTAATCCATCTCCCATAATTTATCATCCTGTTGATAATTGTATGAGCTAATTCAATATATTTTTCTACGACCATGCTTAGTTCCTAACTATATTGGCCATATCAATACAGTCTAGTTGTACCATCTCCCTACCAACTATACTAACCAATGTAATATAGTTTGATTATTCTTAGTTTCAATTTTTAATTGTGCCAACATAAGTGATACAGTCAATTCTTTAGCATTCCTGTGTAACTAACTACATTAGTTATCTTGATATAGTTAGTCATTTCTCTTCCACTATGGAATACATTTTTGACTAATTTTAAGAGAAAACTAAATAGGAATTCCAAGGATTTAATAACAATTTGGATGTTATGTAACTAATTGATCCCCATAAAGTCTCCTCAAAGACTCACATGCCTTATAATTTTTCCATGACTCAAAACCAAAATTCAAGCAATTTCCATGTGGCTTCAACTAGATCTAAAAGTTATTAACCACATAATAATTCTAAGACCATTAGATGAGATTACACACCCTAATATTCTAAATTAGATGAGGAATGTGATCTTGAGTATACCAAAAAAATAATCATATTTATAAATAATCATCCTGAGCATAAGGATAAGGGATCTATGGTTTTATATCACCTCATAAGGGCAACCACATAGAAAGTCCTTCCCTTGCTCATAGTTTTTATATTGGACTTGGGGAAAATAAATATGTGACTTCATCATTCCCCTCTGATCCACCTTTCCTATTATTTCTACTAACATGGTGGGCCTTTCCTTTAGTGGGCATCCTAAAAGTTACCACATTAACACTAACATTAATACCAAAACAAACCATTAGCCCCTCAAATTTAAAACATATACATAGGTGGAATCACTCCTTCAATCACCTATAATGGATCCAATGACATTTATTTATACTTAAATCCTTTGGAAACTTCTATAATTACATGACCAAGCTCAATACCTTTGTCACTACCAAGCTACTAGATAAAACCTTCTCTAGTGATTATTCAGATTGGTACAATCAACTCAATTTAAAATACATATTTAGTTTGGAGGACTTATTTAACATATTATTTCAAGGGTTTTAGTCTAATGACCTACTTGAAAACAACTTGGCTCACTTCATTAATTGCAAGCAATCAAACAATGAGACTACATAAATTTTCATCAAACATTGGAAAGCCTCAACTAACAAAGCTAAGCATAAAATGTATAATAGTAAATTATTACACTTGTTTACAAATTCCCTTAATCTTAAAATACAATACATCATCATCACCCTCTCTCAAAAAATATTGGAAGAGACCCTTGGCAAAGCTAAATGCCAAGATTTCTCCTAACATAATTCAAGCCTTCCCAACCCAATATTGAGACACAAATGATTATGAAATATGAAAATAGAAATGATATAGATAATGGCATCTTAGACACTTATGATTCCAAGAAAACCATAAATGTCATTCTACCGAGAAGCTCTTACAGTGTTTTTTATGGCAGTGTGGGCCTCCTTTGTTGTCTCTTTGTAAAATGCTCGAGTGCATTTCAAAAAAATCCTATTTACCAATAATAAAAAATGAAGTGACCCTTTCCCCATCCATCAAGGGAAGTCCCTTCCTATATCCTCTTCCTCCTTGTCAATAATTTTTAAATTCATTAGCCTCTCTCCCTAGTTTAGATTAGGAAATGTCCTCATAAACCCTAACCTAGAGAATTAGACATTTTATGCCAGTGATCATTGATAAAAACATTAAAAAAAAAATTGGTTCTAAATAAAATAGGAACACTCCCACACTATTTTCAAACAACTTAAACACCTTTATTTACAATTATTACTTGGTTTGAACTTTGATCACGAAATGATGGTTAGAGAATGACACCAATCTTATGATAAGGTGGCCAAAGCTCATGATTCTAAATTCAAGTGTGATTAAATTCACTAGAATAACACTCACCCTACTCTCTATTAAAATAAACTTCTAAACCAACAGCCTAACAATCAAAATTAGACACCAGCTACCAATATTCTTGAAACCATAACTAATCCTAGTTATTCTAAAGATGTGGAAAACCTAGTAAAAATGAACAATATGAAGTGCATAGTGTTCTACATTTATAATTATCCTCATCATACTTGTATTCATTATCCTACTTAAAAAATAGTGTAGGATAAAATTTTGCACCATTTTGTGAACATCAAATTTTAGGAAACTATAACTTTCATACTTTTGGGTATCCCAACTATACCAACTAACTCAGTACAATTTTATTCATTCAAAATCGTACCAACCAACATGATTTCATTACCTATGTTTAAAATTGTACTAGCTAGCTCGATATAGTATATTTTCCATCAATCTTAGTATAAATTATACCAAAAAATGTGGTATAATATTCCATTTCTAGATCATGTCTAGATGCATCATCCAACATAATATAGTTTGATTACTTACCCAATTTTATTTCTATTGTGCCATTTAGCCTAATGTAGTCTATTTATACCCTTATTTTTAATTCTACTCTATCATCCATGTTGATACAGTCTAATTTGGATGTCTTTGTGCAACAAAATACATCAGCCAAGTTGATAACATTGGCTTAGATTACCTTAACTAAACTAATAATGTCAAGACTGCACACCTTGATTCCAAACCATATTAAGTCTAGATCCGTTCCCTTTTCAAATGATCCATTTCAGAATTGACTCATACTTTCATAATCCTATCCAGTGCATATTGGCTTTGCTAAATGGGACCCCATGTATGAAATTTTTAAGTTCCCATCTCAAATTTCATTCCTCAAGCTCCTGAGGAATTTCACATGTCATAAAAAATAGACTTATGAAACTCCTATTTGACATGGACATTCCTTGACCACCACCTATGGGGTAATAAGCTACTTTGCCTAGGTCTAAAGAAAGCATTTTACATTAATGCGAAGAGAATTCCATCCAAGTTTACTAAACTATATATGCCTTTCTTTCACAAACATTTCTTATAACCTCTACTATCTATGATGAAATATTAATTCATGTTGATGATATTCCATCATTAATTAGTGTATAAGTTGGTTATATTTGAATCAAGTGAGCCTTGATATAGGAAGCTTATGGCACCTATGTCACTTCCTTAAAATTCATCCAAATTTTATGATATTCATAATGTAGTATTATGTCTACCCAAAGCACATGGAAATAAAATGATAAAAGAAAAATACATCCACTATGATATATTCGACTCCCTATCATGTCATTTCCTAACATAGTTAGAGTTAAGGTTATGATCTTCAAATTTATTTATCATACAACATTTGTTTGGCCACCTCTGATCTCATCGTGTGAGGTTAGTATCATGTTTTGCCTATCAATGCATTAAATTTTATTACAAGGGTGTTATATAAGATTCAAGGTGATACTATTCCTTAGAATTTCAATAAATTATGTGATCATGATGTCTTTAAAATACCATCCCTTGAATCTTTTCCCAACATTCCTTTCCATGAGTATCAACACTTTAATTATCCCATCAATTCCAATTGAGGTTATAGTGATCATCCCAAACTTGTGATAAATATACCACATAACCTATTAGATTATGATAATGATGAGCCTAATGAGATCATTCTAAATATCAAAACATCAGATATCACCTCTAACATTATCACTTAGTTTCCCCTCTTTATGACCTCATTTTCACAAGTAATTGATCGACAGGTCTCCCACTTTTGTGGTCATCCCTAAGAATATTGCTTCCCATTCATTCTCTAGTGATAGATTGGTTGAATCCCTTGATATCAATCTTAATACTCTATACTATGATGATGGTTATACCGTTGATGGCCCATACTTATCTGTATATGTCCAAGCTAAGGATGCAAAAGTCATGCATTATTATTCCTCTCTACAATGCTCTTTCGAGCAATATTCTAATTCAAGTGTCAAATTAATTGATATCATTCAATCTAGTTATCTTTATTATTTGCCTAACAATACTTCTCCTTTAGTTGATGTCCAAAGGTCCAAATGGAATGTATTCCAACTTTTACCACACATACAACTATTGTTACTTTTGAACCTTTTAAGAATAATTTCTCAATGATCGTGCTATGAATGGACTCTATCGGTTCACTAAGTTTTACAATCCATCAATTTTGATTCTTATAGATATGTTAGCCACACTAATAAGACCCAAAACAAGGTTGAATCCCAAATAATTAACAATGCCATTTTATTCATTCCATAGAATATATGGTTACTCTGAGCACCACTATCGAGCATACCAAATATATCTCAAGCAAAACCAAGCTTCTGAGTCTACCAATCTTTACTCTAATAATGATAATTTGTTTGATGAGGTTAGAGACAAACCCAATTATGATTATCTCCCTAGGTTGGATGTGGTACCACACACACCCACCCATTAAGATGAATTATGTTGTGAGTTTCACCTTGTTTTCAATCATTAAACTTAATAGTGTAAAATATATCAGGGATTATTATCATAAAAAAGTTGTAAGACCCACATCCCACCATGGATAGTTAACCACCTCATTCTGATACTACCAAGTGTTATTTTTACTTTCATGGGACTAATACACATTATTTGACCCACTATTGATATCTTTCATAGTATCTTGATGCATTTTGTCTCGAGGAATTATAAGTGCAGAGAGAAAAGAAAAGGCAACAAATGCAAAAAAAATTTGAAAGTAAGTATACTATCCCTAATGAATTTAATATCACAAATAATGATGAAATGAATGATGATAATATACCAAATTGTAAAAGTACAATTATCAATTCTTATAGTCTACAAAATTATAATGCAAGTCCACATTCAACTTTTATGGTTTTTAATTTTGGTGATGATGATAGTATGCATGATGATGTAAATTGCATGGAAATACCAATTGGTGAAAGTAAAAATCAAGAAAACAATATGGGAACACCATCGAATGAATAAACTTATAATGAAGAAAATAATGTGGAAATACCAAATGAATCAAATTTACCACTAAGAACACCTCCTAGGCTTTTGAAAACAAGACCCATAAATATAATTAAAATTGATGAAAATACTTTGAAACCAATGCCTAGAAAATTATGCGAGCTCCATATGAGAATAAAATCTAAAATAATTTGGGACTGACACTTTGAAAAATTAAACAAAAACTCAAAGATGCCAATTATTTGTCACAATGATGAAAGTGATTAAGATGAGACGTACAATGAAAACCCTAAGACTAAGAATATCTAATATTAATGGTGTAAACAAGGAAATTGTTGAAAATTTTCATAATGCATGCCATCAAGTGAGTGTGAAGAAATGCACCAAAGATGGTAACATTAGCCAACACGTTATTACAACTTTTTGGGTAAGTTGTCAAACAAAGAATAAATGATTAATTAGACAAACAAGCCAAACATTGCACATAATTATAAAAAGACTAATGAAAGCAACTGGGAGACGTATAAGACTTGATGTTGCCAATAAAAAACTTGTGGGCATTCACTTGTAGACTCCCATAGAAAGACAAGTCTATAACTGATGCCCTAAAAGATTTACTTGTTGAAGTTTGGAAAGATAACATAAGGGTATCACCTAATATTAGATATGTAGTGAAAAGAAGAGTTGGATCTCATAACTGTGAACCACATCCTAAATGTTTTTTAGACATGACTAAAACACAATTGTGTTCTAAATTTGTTAAAAAATATCCATATATTTCTATTATTCAAAGATATTTTAAAATATACAAACCCTTATATGTGAAAATCAGTCACACATGCACTACTTGTTGTAGGCAACATGTTGAATTTTCTATGCATTATGATAGTTTTCATCATATTCATTTTACTTTGCATACTAACAAAATTTTACATGAGTGTGGAGTGGAAGCCCCACCAAAATCAGGAAGGGAATTTATTCCAACCTTTTTTTGTGAAAGACCAAATGGATAATTTTTTTATAACAGGGCATGTTTGGATGGAACATGTAGCATTTGTGGTGGATTACAAAAATTGAAAAATTTACCCTAGAGGAGAGTACACATGGAATTGGATAATAAGTGGTTGGATTTAATAAATATAAATATATGGCATATCAATTAAAATATGGAAAGGAATCCAAAAGGTGCAAGCTTGTTACAGAACAAATACCTGTTTCCAAATTTATAGACAAATTCAAGGAGGAAATTGTATATGAGTATGCAAGGCACACACACAAAGCTCAATGTCTATATGAACAATTCAAATTAAGTAATAACACATTATTGTTTGGTATTATTATTTTAGTAGTTGAATTTGTAGAGAATTACACATTGCAACTACAAAGAGATGTTCAGTCATAATACTACAATTCAGTATAGGTTTCCCTTTTAGTGCATATAAAATTCATGCATTCATTTGAAAATACATAGCATGATAAAAAATATTAAGGGAATACCACTTCTATGTCATTGATGATTGAACACATTCTTCAAAGTATGTGCAAGGTCATTTTCATATCTTTTATGGCAAGTTGAGTGAAAGGAACATTGCTTTCAATCAACATTATATTTGGTCAGATAACTGCACATCATAATTTAAGAATGCATAGATGTTCTACTAGTTGAGCATGATACATGTGACCACTGGTGTACAACATATTGGAGTTTCACTAAAGTAGGTCATGAAGAAGGGGATCATGATGGTGCAGGATCATGTGTCAAAAGAGTTCTTGTAAGAGAAGAGTTGAATTTTGAAGAGCCCATTGATTTGATAGATGCAAAAAACATATTTGAATGGTGTAATGAAAATATGGGCCATGGTGCTCAAAACAATTCCATTTTTCATATATATTTTTGGCTGATGGAGGATGAACAATTGGCAAGTTATGAAGATCATATGATAGTAATAAGATAGAGTGAGTTACACTCATTTCATAGCTCAATCATAAGTTCTTAGATGGTTCGTATGAGGCACATGGCATGCTTTTATTCTACATGCATTGACTTTATTTGGAATGAGTGTGAGTCATAATAATTAGTGGATGAAAGGAGTATTAGGCCTCTAGTTCTAATTGACACTTATTAGGTTCTACCAGCATTACAAGTAATAGAGCTGACATCTTCACATGACTTTGACCATGTATCTAGTCTACTAAAATAAGGTACCACATATTTTACATGTGTTTTATGTACTAAATTTGGTAAATATATTATCAAATGATGTTATTAAATCATGTTTTGTGTTGTGATGCAAGGCATGTTTTTCTAGTTGTTGCAAATGAGGATAACGAGGAAGGGACAAACTACTACTTGTGTCAGTGTGTAGAGGAAAAATAGAAATTGACTTATGTGATCACAAATGGGGAAAACATTCACCATCTCATTGGGTCTATGGTAGTTACTGGAACTTGGCTTCGACATTCTCCTATAAAAAAATCAAATGTATGGTTGTTTGAAGACTAAGAAGTACATAGGAAGATACTCCACTATTCAAATTTGGTTCTTGAAACAAATTTTCAGTTAGAAAATTATTAAGGTAGGCCCTTAAAAAGGACTTTATGGAAGGTTTTTGAATTTGATCATAAATAAATTATTGCTACTATAAATAATAACGTTGATCCTAGTGGTTCCTTAGATTGAGCTCCTAAGGTATGTTTACTTTTCAAATGCAAATGTGTTTACTTTTATCAAATTTTATTGATTTCTTAGGTATTAAATATAAATTCCAATTTAATTACATACTAACATATTTTTTTTAGGTTAGTGGTGCCAAATTAGCTTCCACATTCACGTGGTTGTCACAGTTAGTAGAGAATTTCATATTCTAGAAGCTAAAATAAGCTTCTGATTCATGTAGATGATTGACTATTTTACCTTATCTATGGAAATGTCATTTTGAGGCAAGAAAGGGTGCTCAATCTCATAATCAAGCATAATTGAATGCCAATAATGTGGTCCTAGAGGTTAATCATCACCCCCAACATGGTGGAGATGCTAGTTTAAAGCCATAACGGCCTAGAGATAGAGATCTCCATCTATGGCTTGCATCTTGCATCTAGGGAAATATCGTCTTGAGGTCAAAATGAGTGCTTTCTCTCTTAATCGAGCATACTCAAATGCCAAGAATGCATTACTAGAGGTTAATCACCACCCCTGATATGGTGATGATACAAGTTTTAGCCATGAGGCCCAAAAGATATATACCTTCAACTACAACTTGCATCTTGCATCTTAGTCTATAGCCCTATGCATGATGTTTAAAACCCTTGTTTTTTGTATTTGATTTAAAAAGTAAGCATACAGTAAATCAAAAATATGTTAAATAAAATAGAATACACCTAAATATATATATATATATATATATATATATATTATTGAACATTTAAATAATTTGATTTTTGGAGCATATGTATTTGAGTAAGGTGATGCATGTGCATCAACTAAGGAGATTCATGTATGTAAATAGTAGGTTCAATTTTGTCTACACTTGGAGGGAATTTTGGATTAGTTGAGAGAAATAAGGAGCATGAAAACAAAAACAAATTAGAGGTATGAAGAGACAATAAAGAGAAAGAGAAAAAGTCCCAGAACATGTAAGTGTGATAAGAAACTTCAAGAACTCAGAGAACGGAGAAAAATATCTTAAGACAAAGTTTTATCAAGAACTATTGTAACTCAGTCTATACTACAATAAATGAAATTAGTCTATACTATAATAAATGAAACCCTAATTTATTAAGGTTCTTATTTTAATACCAATATTGTATTACTTGTGATTAAATGCCTATATCATCTTGAAATAATATTTTTTCATAGTTATTGTGTTCTTGAAGTTGCAGGTTTGGAAAGACAGCACATAGGGTTTGACAGTCAACAAAAACTGGTCTTTTATCATGTTTGAAGATTGATTAAGGGATAATAGTAAGTTATAGGGATATATTAGGGTGTGAATAGTCTCCCCCAAACCTAAATTCTCTAAGAAAATCTTCAAAATCCAAATTTTCATGGTGTTCATACTCGTTGTTTTGACATAGTCTTCGAACCCTTAAATCAGGGTTTAGAACACAAAAACCTCCACAAATAAAAAATTAACCCTTAAAATAAGTTTAAAATTTGTATAAAGGTGTGTTTATATGTTTTGAATGTGTTGAAAGTGGTTTCATTCCTAGAGGTTCCTATAACTCAAGTTATTTCAAAAAAAATGACGGCAGGCTTGTAGATTAGGCCTAAAACCCTTTATTTTCAATTCTCCTTGAAAAAACTAAAACATAAGGAAGTGATAACTTGGATACTTGATTAAAATTACACTTTCAAGGATATGATAATCCATTACAACTAATAAATTATTTTGGTAAAGGTTTTACAACTGGTTTAACACTATAGTTGAGCATGCTACTAGCCTAGAAAGAATAAGACTCTACATGCATCAACTATAACTATTAAAACTTGAAATCTAAGGACAAAATTATTGTGAAACTTTTTATAAGGTTAAAATATAATTTCATTTAGGTTTAATAATATGTTTAAAGTGTTTTTTAGGTACATATAGGAATATATAGTTAAAACTTAGTCTACAAACTTGTGTATAAGGTCTGAAACCCTTGTTCGTTATCTTTTGGTAAAGACCCAGTTCAGTGAAAGGAAATAGTTGCTTATTTTGATTAGATAACCTATTTAGTGATGTGATAAGCCTATAAAGTTAAGATGATTATGATTTTTGAGTGATATTTCAAACCAATAAGGTGACAGACCTTAAAAACAATCATAGAGAGAGAACCTTGTTTTATCCTATTGTCTTAGAGAAGATAACACAGTGAAGTGCAAAGGTGTCTTATTGGGTTATAAAGTTGTTAGGAGTATAAGAACATATTTAAATAACAATAAAAAGTCAAAGTTAGGAACTAAAAGCAATAAAAAAAAGGCTACGATCCTATTTTATGAACAAAACTTTGAAGACCTTATGACCCCAATTTTCATCATAAAGTGACAAATTTGAAACAAGGTCTAAAACAATGTGTTTAGGATTTTTGATAAGATTCATACATAATTTAGAGTGAAGGTTATGTCTAAAGTTATAGAGCACTAATAAGAATATGAGAATCCTTGTAAGTCATAAGAAAGCTTAATTAGATCAAATATTATTTCAAGATTTAATTCAAGAACAAGACAATCCTATTCAAGACAAGGTAGACCTATAATGAAGAAGACCTAGTGGACCCCCTTTTATAGGTAAATAAACCATGGAAAAGTGTTGAAACTTTGTATAAAGATGAAAAAAATGTTTATAAGGTATTAAAGGTGATTTCAAGGTTTTAGATGACCTACAATTTAAGTTATCCCCTTTTATTACTATACAGATTGGACAGTAAGGTCTAAGAACCACATAATTTTGTTTTCTTACAAGAATCACACATAAAGAGATGTAAGAGCTAAGTAATGAATGTATATGCCCTTGATATGAATGCACTGACCCTTGAAATTTATGAAGTATAGTGGTTGACCCAATTAGATAGTTGAAAAGGTGACATACTTATTTGATAAGGTCTAGGAAAGTTTGTGTTTCCTATCTTTTTGTAATAATCAAGTATCAATGAAGGTAGATACTATTTATCGAGTTATAAATCACCAAGAAGAGGCAAAGAACACTGATAAATAATTAGGTGTCTAAATTTGGAGTGTTTAATTGAGTTTAATATAAAACTTACAAGAAGGCTATAAGCATGCTTAAGAACAAGACAAGGGACTAGTTGAGTAAAAAACCTATTAGAACCCTTACATCACAAAGTTTTCTCCTTTTCATTCCCAACTATTTTTTTATCAAACAACTTGAATATTTTTTGTGATTTTCCAACACCATAAAAATTGTAAATAAAATTGTAGAAATAAAGGGAATGATTCTTTGGTACATAGTTATTTCAAATTCGAAATATATATTCTATGATCACTTACCACACCTTTATAATAATTTTGTAACATAATTATAAGTAAATTTATCATACATTTCAACAACATTCAATAGACTGCAAGGTATATTTTTAATGCTCAACAAAATTTTAAGGCATACTATAATGTGAACATGTAATATAATATGTAATATTACAATAAAATATAAAAGGTGAAATCAATGAGAATGTTTAAAAAGTGAAATTTTGAACAATATATGTATATAATATCCATAAAAAGGCATACAAAATGTGAACACATTACAATATCTTGGGTCAACATTGTACAAGCATACAATGCTAAACAATTATACAACAAGGCATATAGGTATACAATAAAATGTCATAAGATATGATCCTAATCATCAAAATGCATCGCTCTATTTACGTTGCTTGTAAAAATGTCTCCCTTAGATGCCTTGCTCACAACTGGAAGTGTCAGCTCTGGAAGACTACAGGTCCTCTTCTACTTAAAACTCATATGTAACTCTAACTGTTCATATGTAAATATTGTTAGAAACTTTACATGTACTGGAACAAGATACTTAAATAATTAATAAGTTAAGTTTTTAAAATGATAAAAAAAAGTATTCATAGGTGCACTTACCACAAGCTGGTGGTCATAGTCAATTTGGAACTGACACTCAATAGGGTCAATGATAGGTTCACAATAGCAAATAAGAGTGTGAAACAAATCACCAATAGGATTTGATGATGTTCTCATGATAACAAAAGGGTTGGGTCCCTGAAAATGTATAAATATACAAAATAATAATTTAAAATTAGCTCATAAACATTTAAGCCAACTAACTAAATAATTGAAATATGATATAAAAAAATAAAAAATTAAATTATCAACTATAACATGCCATTCCTGCTAATTGTTTCATGAAGACTAGAAGACATTATCAGAGCAGTCTACATAGCCAATTGTTTCATGTGTCAATTATTTACACAAGTATAAAGGAAATTTACAAAACACAAATCCATATTTACACTTAAACATTACGATAACTCTCATGTACTTCGGTGAGTTTTTGTGCAAATGAAATCATAGTAGTAACACCTACATTTGCTCCCTCCTGAATGGATGGTGGAGTGTCTAGTGTGGCCATCAACTGAAAAAATAAAATATCATTGTTAGTCATTTCAACATATATATACAATAATATACATGTACAATGAACCACAACATTAATTAATTCTTAGAAATCACCTCCATATAGGTATATACAGGTGTAGCAGTAGCAACACATGTGCTTGTGTGGAGTCCAAAATCATGTTGCAACATAAAAAAATTCATATACATTATTGATATTTCTATATGAAAAACAATTATTACTTTTTAAATTATACAAATATTTGAAATTTAATAAGTTTGACAATTTTTCATAACAAATAAAATATTAAAGATACCTAAGAAGTTGTAGCCAAGATGTCCAGATAAAATGTAGAAAACTAAAACATAGTGAGATTCATATCATCATCTAAACCCATGGAAATGCCATCATGAGTGGGGTGCATGATATCTTCCTCCTTGGGTCTAGTGTATATAGCACCACATGATCTTCAATAGTGAGCTCGTTGGGTAGCAACATTTGACGAGGCCTCGCCATGTCCACCCTTTCCAAAAAGAGTATGAGAAACCTAGCTTATATGCTAAACAAAGGTGTCAATAAGTTTCTTAAGTGCATGCAAAGTATTAATATCTATAATGTCCTTGACTATAGAGGGTAGGGTCTTAGGAGGATGTGGTTTGTCGATATGTAATGTCCTACATTGATTATGTGCACGATGTGTACTTGGCCTATCCTGCATAGAGTTCTTTCCTCTGCCCTAGAAATCTAAGAAATCAAAATAGTTTGGAACTTCATTCTACATAAACTCACAATAAAATTTTATAAAAAATGCATCAGGACCTCATTATTGTTACATTTTGAGTGATCAAAGACCATCCACCACCAGTCCCAAAAAAATTGTTTGAGCAAATTGTGAGTGTACTAGTGGATTGGAATCCATTTGGATGTAACATCTAGTGATGTACCAGTTTTCCCATCATTGAATAAGGCATAAATTTGGGCTTTGGTTATGTGTTTATCTCTCACAATAGTTGCAATCAATTTTTTGTAATAGTATACCATAAATCTATTTCTATATTCAACCTACCTATCAATTTGACCTGTGAACGAGTCAATTTCACCTAATAATGTTTGTAATGTGTTTGCCAAATAAACTTAGTGGGGGTTATTTTCATGGGGTCACCTCAATGTCCTAAGCAAATTCTCAAGTTTCATCTTATTTTCAATGATATGGGTTACTAAAACCTCTTGAATACCTTGGGGTGTTTGAGGAAATACAAGAAGGCTGAGAGGGTTTTGTGGGTGAGGAAGAATATGAGGGTTTTGTGGGTTAGGAGGGATAGGAGGGTCAGGTTACTCATTGCCACTTGGCACATTAGCCACAAAAAGTGCTGAAAAATAAAAAAATAAATAATTTCAAGAAAAATACAAAAAAATTAAATGATTTTGTTTATAAATGAACTAAAACATGTTTGTATGCCTCTCTTTCAGTGTGTCATTGTCAAATTTGAGTTGTTGGAGTGTTCTTTTGGTATATTTCCTCTCCCTTTCTCCTAGTCATGGTTTGCATTGATTCTAAATGAATGGCATTGATGCTTTGTATTTAATTATAAAGAAACAAAATTATGCAAGTGGTTTTAGTACATTAAACTACGTATGTAATTTAGGCTCAGTGATCACCAAGTCTATGTCATAAAACCTCTATGCACTTTTAGATATTATGTACATGAAACCATTTTAAACACCCTAAACATGAATTTTTGTCTACTTTTTAGCCGCATCTTTGTGCACTTATCCCAGATAGTAGCATTGATGCAACCATCCTAGGTTTATGTTAGTATCTAGAGCTCTAAAAGCACTAAAGCTAGAATTTGTTGACTATTTTAGAATCTCCTTCTGGCTTGTTTTCTACCTATTCTAGATCTAACATCATGTTAGCATCAGAACCAACTAAGTATATCACTTATTTGTCATTTCCATGCATAGCTTAGTTGTGCTTTCTATATTTAGCCTATTCTCAGCATAAGAAATTCAACATATGTTTATATCTGAGTTTAGAATCTTATTGGCCTATCGTAGATTTGATTATCACCCTTGTGCATTATTATTTATTTATTATTAACCCTATTAACACCAAGTTAGGATTCCTCCAATTTAAATTAGGGTTAAATAATTTTATCCAAATTTTAAATTAATGTAATGATCAACCCTAATTCAGATAAATGAAATAAAATATAATATAACATTGTAAATCAACTTGTGATAGACATAATGAAAGTAAAAATATTGTATTTAATAAATTGCAATCCAATGAAAGAAGACTAACTATGAACAAAGTGTAAAACTTAGTTATTTATTGTCTATGTGTTGGCTATGTGAAATTGAAAAAATATTGAAACTAACAAATAATAATTAATTTTGAAAGTATATAAAGATTGACGCTAAAATAGGTGAAGGACATAATCATCCAACTTAGGATAGGATCAATTGCCACTACTGCATTAAGTTGGTTGATCATGTCCTCTGCTAAAAAATAGGAAACTCAAGTCACAATCATTTGTGATGGTTTAAATCAAACATGTGTGTGGAGATTTGATCTTTGGATGTACATGAAAGACTTGCAAATGACTTATTCAAAGTTTAAACCCTAATATAGTTTATAATGATTGAAAACTTTAAAATTTAAAAAGGGGAGTAAAATAGGCTGAGCTAACCCCAATCACCCCTATGATGATTGAATGTTACCTACATTTCCAAAACTCTAAAGAGGGAAATTATGCCTACGTAATTCTTCCACTTAGAGTGTTTTATGTAATTGCATTCCTTTTAATATATATGGATTTAAAATGGCTTGAATATGCAGTCATGTTTTGCTTTGGCTTAGATAAAACAAGCTTTGAACTTGGTTGAGTACTGCTTCAAGTGATTACAACCAGAATAGGAAAGTTTTACTCAATGTGTAGTAGTGCAAGTGTGTCTTAGTATTGAAATTTCCAATTGATAGAATAGGTGACTTGAGTGTGCCTTTATAATAATCCAAAAGGGGGAAAACATCACGTTACCTATCCTAAAAACATAGACTAAACTATAAGAGAGGGTTCTAATTTGAAATGTGATCGTTAAAAAAGCTAAGGATAAGAACGTTCCATAGGGGACAAGAATGTTTTCCATTATTGTCCCCTAATGAATAATTTTTTCCTTAAGGGAAACATGTGGATTTTAGGTCTAGGGATGTCCATAAAGATGCTTAGTGGGTTTTTTTTAACAATTCAAACATTTATGTAAAATTGATCCATATAGGTGCTTATGATAGAGTGAGGTGATAAAATAGGTCCAAATTAAGTGGTCAAGTCAATTAAAGTGAAATATAGCCAAAATTAGGATTATTAAGTATTTGTGACCAAATTTTAGTGACTATACTATCTTCCTCAATAATTTAAGTTAGAAAGATTCAGTTATTATAGGTAAAAAGGAGTCGTAGCATGCAAATTGAGGATATGGAAGTGAAGAATGACACCAAATGAACAAATCCTAAATGTTATATTTTAGTCACAACCACTCTACCAAGATAAAAATTTATACATTTGGTGGCTGCCAAGAACATTTTATACAAACATGCTAACGTTCTTCAATAATATTTAAATTTTAAGACAACCTCATTAACAATATTGGGCGTGTATTTCTAAGTTCAGACTTCAATGACAAATCTTATATAATGTTCTATATAGGGTATACCATTTCTATCCCTTTATATTTACTACATTATTGTTCCATTTGTTAATTAAACATTATTATTAGTCCCAAAGGGTATACTAAATGAATCAATTTCATTTAACCTCATATTGAACTACATTTTTTCCACCAATCAAAATCTATTATTTTTTGTGCATTGAATATTTTTAAGGTTTTCAATAGTTAAGTTGCACATATATTAAAAAAATTATGAAAAAATCCATTTTTCTATTTTGTGATTGGTTGAAATTGTTAAGATCTTATTATCGGGCAATTGAGTGATGGCATGAATAGTGTCAACTATATTCACAATGAAAATAAATAAGTGGTGTGCACAAATGATATAAAATCTTACTAGATCCCTTCATTAACTATGGTATAGGGAAATAAGTACAAAACAAAAAGAGTTTGATAGCCTAGCTATCCACCATCAGCCATACTTGACAGTGCAACATATGTTTAGGGTAAGTGCACAAAGTTGGGGGAAAAAAAGTGGCCTATACATGGACATGATTTTCTTGAAATTTTATAAATCTAAACTTCTGTAGATAATTTGAGATGTCTACACTCCAAATTTGAAGATGGTGTAAGAACATTAAATGTAAAATTTTGAGTCTATTTTCCAAAACTCTTTTTTATTTTAATATTTAAGTATAACTAGGTCAAACATATAAAATTTGAAGAGGAAATCCTATTTTTTTCCAAAAAACATAGTAGATAGACATAGTGTGGTGCACCATTTTTTGAGCAGCATCTAATATTATTTGAAACCATTGGGGAAAATTTAGATAAGATCTTCTAGTTTGTGACCTATATTTTTTTATATTTTTTCAATGAATATTTTTTTTATGAATTTTGTAAGTAAATAGATCCTAAAAATTGACAAAAAAATGGATAGCCATTCGTGCGGCGTGCCTAACTACCTCAAAACAAAACAAAAATCTTTTTTTTTAATGTGTGTAGAATTAAGCCTAGTTTTTGACCATATAACTTGTTTTTCACTTGGATCAATGAAAGACAAATTACATGAACATGTATAGGCATGTATGTTTGCAGCATGTAGTGGTCTAAAAAAAGCATAGTTAAAAATCAACATAGTTTGAAGCCTTAAATTAGTCCAAAAATTATTAAAATCATATTTTTGGAAAGAGGAGAGCGTGATCGTCATGATGGTATTAAGTTTTTGAATTTTCACATTGAAATTCTTAGTGTATTTCCCAATCAAAGTTGAATTTTTTTATTTTTATCATACCTTTCAAAACTTAACTATACATTTACAATCCAAGCCTTTGGCTTGAGAATCCAAGCCATTCCTAAGCCAAAAGGCATGGGAATTGAATTCAAATTTAAATACAACAATCAAGTTGATAAAGAGATCACCTTATTAACTGTGTTAGCAACATGATCACATTACTTAATAATGCAATCACGTTATATATTCCCAACACCCTAAAACCCAAATAGGAGCAATTAGGCCTAGTAGTCTTAAGATCAAATATTGGTTGATTAATATTGTTGTTTGGGACCAATGTTCTTGTCAAGAATTGATAGAATTGAATGATAATTAGAGATGTATTAACCTATGAATCAATTTATTATTATTTTGATTCCAATATGGTGTGCAATCAGGCTAATAGATCCCAAATTGACAATAAATGGACATGTTTCCTTGAATGGAGCTTGCTTGGCCCCAATTATGTATCAAACTAAATAAAATACTTGGTTCTTTATAATATGTTGTCAAATTAGAGACCCAATTGACATCATATGGACATAATTTCTTTCTCATGGCTCATTTAACGCTAATTGTGTATTAGATTGAACTAAATATTCAATTAGTTTAATATGGTGTGCTATCAAAGCCCTAATTAACATTATATTAAAGGAATTCCTTCCATGGGGACTGATTACTCTTAATTATAGATTATATTGAAGAAAATACTCGATTGGTTAAATATGATGTGCAATTAGGGAAAAATGTTCACAATGGACATTAGATGGACACAATTCCTTACATGGGGTGAAAAATGCCTTGATTGATATTAGATTGAAGCAGTTAATTACATAGGACTTCATTGTCCCCAATTGTCTATAGCATCAAAAAAAAAAATCAATTGATTTAACATGGTGTAATTGAATCCCTAAATGTTATTATATGGATGTAATTCCTTGCTTGAGGATTTAGTGGCCCCAATTACATATCATATTGAACTTAAATACTCAATTGGTTCAATATGGTGTGAAATCAGGGCTAACAAAACCCAACCAAAATTATATAGACAAAATTGCTTTCATGGGTCTCAGTTGGTCCAATTTATGTATAAGATAAAACCAAATACGTAATTAGCTAAATATAGTTTACAATCAAGGCCAATGAAGTCATAATTGACATTAGATGTATTCAGTTACTTGCATGAGCCTTAGTTGGCCATAATTTCATATTTAACTGAACTAAATTGGTTGATTTAATATGTTATGTATTTGGGACCAACAAAGCCCCCTGTTGATATTAGAAGGATGAAATTTCTTACACAAGGCTTATTTGGACTAAATTTCATATCACATTGAACCAAATATTTTTTTAGTTGAATTTGGTGCACAATCAAAATCCCAATTGTTATTAGATGGATGCAATTCATTATAGAGGGTTCAATTGGTCCTGATTTCGTATCAAATTAAATCAAACACTTAATTATTTGAATAAGGTGTGTAATTAGGGCCCTAATTAAAATTATGTTGACACGATTCCTTAGGTTAGCCTCGATTGGCCCCAATTATGTATCATTTGGAATGGAATACTCGATTGGTTCAATATGGTATGCAATAACGGCCAAGTAAACCCCAATTTCCATTATACATGAATGTAATTCCTTGCACATGGCTCCTTTAGATTGAATTGCATATCAAATTCAAAAAATACTTATTTTTTTAATATGGTGAACACTTGGATCCCCAATTGATATCATATGGATGAAATTACTTACATTGAGGCTTAGTAGGCCCCTAAGATTAATTTATCCCCAATTAACATCCTTTATATATAGTAAGAATTAGGTTAATAGGGATGAACTTGGTGAAAATTACATCACTCATTACCATAATTGACTTCGTAGGCGCAATATGTGATGATGTGGGGGATAATTGATCCCAAATTCACATTCTTTACTCATAGATCTAGGTTCAAGGAACTCAAATTTTCCCCAATCACCATCGTGATTGTACCGTATTTACTCTAAAACCTATACCCTAAGCCCTAATCCCAAAATTGCCTAATACCTAAACTCTAAACCATAAATATAAACTCTTTAAACCTTGAACCAATTATTTTATCCCAAATTAACATCATTTAAAATAAGAATTATGTTCACAAAGCTCAATTTGGCCTAAATCACATGACTGATTGCCCCATTTGACTAATTCACTCAATCTAAACAATGACATCCATGGTATTATGGCAACCCAAAAACACATTATATAGTCATAAATGGGTCTGAGTGATTCAAACTATCCTCAATTATCTTTGTGATTGACCATGTGTACCCTAAACCATATATACATTAAAACCTAAGCTGTAAACCATAAACCCTAAACACTATACCCTAAATTTCAAACCATAAACTTTCTATATTTACCAACTTTAATTTAGTCCCAATTAACATCCTTTATAGTAAGATTTAGGTTTGAACATGGCATATAATGATTAGACACCAAGATACAGGTCCTTAAACCTAAACCCTATGCCCTAATCCCTAATCCCTAAAACATAAATTGTAATCCCTATGCCTTAATGCCTGTTACATTCTACAAACATACATGCCTTACAATATAAATCATATTATCATGAGATGTCATAAAATCTACTTTTTAAACCTATGGCCAAAACTTAGCCTTTGGAGTACCAATCTAGTTATGCATCTAATGTAAATTAGGGCTATTTCGATCCCCTTCAACCTAATTAACCAAAGAGGAGGAGCTAGATGATTATTTTAATCAAGGAGGCATTTAAGGCCAATTTTAACCCCTTTAATAACAAGACATGATTTGGGGCAAAATCAAAATATCGGCCTTATATCATGAATTGATCCAAGTAGTCAATTTGTGCAATTCCTTGCATGATTTGGGTAAAATTGAGCCCCTAAACCAAATTTATGGCTCAATCAATTGTATAACATGTATACAATATGTATGTGGCATATTTTAACCTATTTTTATCAGAAATGCAAACATGAAGGTAATCAAGTTGTAAATAATTAAACAAACAACTCAAATATTATTTAATTACCTTAGTGATTGGACCCTATATCTGATATCTTAAACCCTAAACCCTATACCATTTAAATTTAACCATAAATCCTATACCATTTACATTAAACCCTAATCCATAATCCTTAAACCCCAAACCCTTTAAATTATAGACCCTAAACCAATAAATTTAGCCCCAATTAACATACTTTATATATATAGTAAGAATTAGGTTCACAGGGATGAACTTGGTCAAGATTGCATCGCTCATTAAACCACAATTGACTTAATTATCTCAATATATGATGATGTGGGGGCTAATTGAACTCAAAATCACATTCTTTACTCACATATATAGGTTTAAGGAGCTCAAATTTGCCCCAATTGCCTTCATGATTATACCTTATATACCCTAAAACCTATACCCTAAGCCCTAATCCTTAAAGTTCATAATCCCTAAACTCTAAACCAAAAATATAAACACTTTAAACCTCAAACCAATCATTTTAGCCCAAATTAACCTTATTTAGACTAATAATTCAGTTCACAGGGCTTATTTTGGCCTAAATCACATGACTCATTTGACTAATTCACTCAATTTGCACGATGACATCAAGGGTATAATGACAACCCAAAAACACATTCTACAGTCACAAATGGGTCCAAGTGATTTAAATTGTCCTTAATTATCTTTGTGATTGACCCTATGTACCCTAAACCATATATACATTAAAACCTAAGTCGTAAACAATAAACCCTAAAAACTATAACCTAAATTATGAACCATAAACTTTCCCTAATTACCAATTTTAATTTAGTCCCAATTAACATCCTTTCTACTAAGAATTAGGTTTAAACATGACACAAAGTGATTAGACAGTAATATAAAGGTCTTTAAACCTAAACCTTATGCTCTAATCCCTTATCCCTAAAACGTAAATTGTAAGCCCCATGCGCTAATTCCCACTACATGCCTTACGATATAACTAATTTTATCATGAGATGTCATAAAATGCATTTTTTAAAACCATGGCCAAAACTTAGCCTTTGGAGTACCAATATAGCTATGCATATGAAGTAAATTGGGGTTATTTTAAGTCCCTTAAACCTAATTATATGACTATAAAATGTGATTTTGGGATTGATCAACTCCAATCTACCCCAATCACCATCATGATTGTACCTTATATACCTTTAAACCTATATTGTAAGCCCTAATGCTAAAAATTCCTAATCCCTAAACACTAAACCATAAATATAAACTCTTTAAATGTTAAACCAATCATTTTACCCTAAATTAACATCATTTAGATTAAGAATTATCTTTGTGATTGACTCTATGTACCCTAAACCTAGGCCCTAAACATTATACCCTAAACTGTAAACCAAAAACTTTCCCTATTTACCAATCGATTTAGTCCCAATTAACATCCATTGTAGTAAAAATTAGATTCACACATGGATTAGAGTAATTAAACCTTATATACACCCTTAAACCCAAACCTTGCATGTCCTAATGCCTAATCCCTAAACCCTGAAACATAAATTATAATCCCTAAAGTCAATGCACTAATTCTGTAATCCCTAATCCATAATCCCTTGTCTATATTAAGTATAACATGATCACATTATTTAATAATGTGATTGATTTATTTAATAACACAATCACATTATTCTTAATATAAGCAACACTTGGTTCTTATTACCAATTACTAATCCCAAAGCATTGGATGGAACATAACTTTATACAAAACATAACATGATCATGTTATGATTATTTTAGACTAAGCTCACTTTACAATGATTATTTTAAACCCAAATCAAGAATTCTATCCCCAAAAGCATTCTCTGCAAACTTCTGTGATAGCTACAGTACCTATGTACTTGACCCCACCTTTGAAAAGTTGTCAATTGTCCCTTCTCTAGATCATGTTTGAGGAAGAGGAAGATGTTGAAGAATAAAACACTAGAGGAATTAGAAGATTTGAGAGAGAAACAAAAGGTATGAATATAAAAACTTCATGGTCGACAAGATACAAACCCTAATCTTGATGAGCTAAATTCCATAGATACTGAGCCAATTGACAATGATGAAATTGACCATAATCAATTGATTAACGATGAAATTGACCACAATGAAAAGAATAATTATGAAATTGAAAATAATGAATTAGTTAATGTTAGAAGCACATTCAAAGTTTTAATTTTTTTATTTTGTTGATGATGAGTCTATATATGATGTTTCACCCCCCATGAATGAAGAAAATTTGATGGAAACAAATAATGATGAAATTAACCATCAAGAAAATTTGAAAGAAACATATAATGGAGAAATTAACAATGAATAAAATGTCATCCCATAGAGAAACAATGAAATTAATAATTATTTTGAAACACCCTCTCAACAAATTCCACCATTACCAACACCTCCAAGAATTATGCATAGAAAAGATAAGTACTTGATTGAAGTCGATGAAAATATTTTAGAACCAACGCATAACAAAATTTGGCAATTTTTGGCCCACATCAAAATTTTCCAAAGTATGAAAAAAGGAGATTTCAGGCAAGAAAATGGCAAGTCTTTGAGAGGACTTTGGGTTTTCTAAAAGTGACAACATCAGGTTTCTGAGGGCTTAGTGCAAATCGAGTTTCCAACAGTGCTTGACTTCTAAATGTTTTATACATAGAAGTAATTCAAGTTTACAAACCTGAATTACTCATGGATAGTGTATTTTAGGTTCTCTAAGAAGAACTAATTGATTACTTCATAAGTTGTGAGCAGTAAAAATCCCAAAATAAGTAAAAGGGCTTGACAAACCCGATTTAGTCTTGAAAGTGCTTCTTGGGTTCTTCAAGGGACAAGTCCACTTCAAAAATTTGAAGGGAATTTCCAAAATGCCGAAGTGACTTTTTAGGGAAAAAGGGGTCTTTTCAACATTTTTAAAAGACTGATCAACTTTCAAAAAATTTGAAGGGCTTTTCTAAAGATCAAAGAAACCGAATTACTCTACATATAGTAAAATAAAATTCTTCAAGTGCTTGACTTAAACTTGGTCCAGCAATGCAAGAATCATGATGTAATGAACGAAAGGTTGTCACATGGTGTAAGCTAGTAGAAAGGGCTAATCAATAAAGGACAAGTGGCATAAGGATGACCAATGAGCATGAGTGAGTCCAAGCAACTGGTAGCTAGAAATTATAAAGGCTCTCATCTACCATAGTTCGCTCCCCACAATCATCGTTTGATGCTTAAATGAAGCATGGCTAAAACAAATAAAGACACACATCCTTTCAATAGGGCACATAAAGAGAAAGAAGCCATGTCAATATTGAGAGCCAATATTAAAGACATCATGCCAAGAAGAGACATTCCAGATGCTCACAACATGGCTTCTCAGATGTGCCAAAGGAAAATTTAATGACGAGAGGGGCTTGAGAGGATTGTTTAGTGATCTTGAGCAACACATTTAAGAATAAAAAGGGAGTATAATGTCAAAGTTCCAGCCATCAGCAAATTTTTCATTCTCCCCCTTCTCTCTCCCCCCTTTATATATATAAATAGAGGCCTTGGAGCCAAGCAAATCATCCCTAAATTGGTGATAAAATTACTTTGCAAAAATTGATTTATAAAAGACAATTTTAAATCAATACAAGGAAGACTTTTATGTTTCTAAATAAAAAAATGTCCACATTTGGTTCCATTTGCAGAATGTATTATTGTCATTCATCACCTACGATTTTTTCCAGCACCTTGCTTTTGATGCTTTCAATTTTGTGTAGGATTGTGTGAAGTGTCTGTGAGTCGAACTCTCTTTGAAGTGTTACCAGTTTATAGTGTCTCCCGTAGACTTATTTCTATTATCCTTCAAAGTGAAAGGTTTCCCTTTAACCTCCATGTAAAAGCTCCATGCCTATGGCCATGAGATAGAACTAGAATAACTTGTGTCTTATTTGGGTTCATCAGTAGTTGGCTCTTTTCCTAGACCAAGTGGATCACTTCTTTTTGGTGCATCAACTCCCTTAGCTAAGATTTATTTTTAGTCATCTACCTACCCCTTTTCTTAGCTAATAGTAGATTTTAGTGTGGGAATCAAGGAGCTAAAGTGAAGCACCTGAGGAACTAGACTCATTAAAAATCCTAGAGGTTCAACCTGACCATAGGATACCCACATCTTGAGGTTGTCCCCATGCTTGTAGCTAGAATTGAGAGAGCCTGAAGAACTCTCTCACAAGGGTGCAATTCTAAGCTATAACAATTTTGGCATGCCCAATGGGACTACTACCATTTTATTTTCATTTTTTTGAAAGATTGGTCAAGTTTTATGTTATTTTTATCAATTTGCAGTAGTGGTAGCATTTATCCTTTAGCATCTAGTGACTCCAAAGAACACCTAGCTATTTGGTGGTAGAGCAGTAGCTATCAATCATGCCAAAGGTGACTATAAGATTAACTTCTATAGGTATTTATTTTGATTTTGTTGAATTAGCTTTAAACTCAACAAGAAGGTTACATTTTTCCCATATTCATCCATATGTAGGGCACCCTCCTCCTAGACCAGTAATAAGGTATACCTACGCAAGAAGATCCTTGTTAGCTCCTCTTGCTACCATGATTCCCCAAAGAGCTTTTGTGGGCTTAAACGGCAACAGTATGAACCTATGCCAATGACAACCCTCAAAAGTCTTCCTTATTATGTAGGAGACCAAGCAATAACTCCTAATGAGCACATAACAGACATAGCCAACTTTATTAACATTCATAATGTCATAGTCAAGAATGTGGTTGTTAGGATATTGGATATATCCTTCAAAGGAAAGGCATTAGAATAGTATAGGGGCCTAGATCCTAATTCTATTCACTCATAGGATGAGCTGGGAACAACCCTGTGTAAAATGTTTACAAATAAGAGTGACCACCTGTCACTTGTAGAGTAGCTGACCACGATCAAGAGAGCTCCTCATGAAGTCATGCAAGACTTCAATACAAGATTTCAGAAGGCAGAGGATAGAATTCCAATAGTTGTTAGACAATCTCCGAACTTTGATTTCTTATATTGATTGAAGGCTCTCAATAGTGACATAGCTATAATGATTCAATCTATGGGAGGAAACATACTACCAGATGCATACGAGGTGGCAACCAAGGCAGAAAATTGCCTAGTTCAGGCTGGAAAGCTTACTCCCAAACCCCTAATACCTCTTTTCTATAGATCAGACCACCTCTCACAGTCATTCCTCCACTTTATGTTATACTTCCAATGCTAACAATTGATGTTGTGCCTTCACCTAAGCAAGAGAAGGCCTCTACTAGTGGATCTAATGACTCCCAAGAGTAGAAAAATTACTTGAAACTGAAGAGTATGCTCCAATCCTTGGGGAATGATGTGGTCAATGTCAAGAGGCAACAAGTTTACAACAAGCCTTATCAAACTATGTATCAACCTCACTAGTAGCCTTATCAAGATAATAGGCCACCCTACAAAGGAGGTTTCCAAGGACAGGGGTAGCCTAACTATGCTAGTCAACATAATTATAATCTGAATGTTGCAGGCCTTTCCAACTCCTTGGTCTCACTTCAAAAAAATATGGCTAAAGAGGTTGAAGGGACAATGCCTTAAAATCATTCTTTTAGATAATCCATTGTCCCAACTAATGGCTCAAATTGGGTGTTCAATGATCAATGGAAGCAAGCTATTGCTTATGGATATAACCAAGCTCTTATGGCCCAAACAATAGAGGTGCCAATGCTGATAAAACAAAGAGTAGCCTCCACAAGAACAAAGCTCAAATCAGGGGTCAAACCAAATGAAAGCCTCAATGGTCATCAGTGAGCAAGAAGAGTGATATGAATTCAATCTATAGGCTACTCCCAGTTTGGCCCACACCCCAGTTTCAGCGAACATAAGGTTCAAGAGAAGGAATATGGGTGACAATCAGGAAACCTTCAAATAACCTCTTATCACTGCTCCTTCACTAATAAAGCCAATAATAGTTGCCCCTAAAACCTAGGCAAAGGCTTGGGGTATGCCAATAAAGATTTTGGAGAAAATGAATAAATCTAACTTGAGCGTACCAATGTGGGACATGCTTTCCATGCTTGGCCAAGTAGACATTCATCATAAAGGTTTGTCCAAGATGAGTGTTTGTACAACTACAAGTAAGTGACCAAGTAAGGAAGCTCAAGTATTCACTAATATAACTAAGAGTCTTTTAGGAGAAAGGTCAAGTAGTGTGACCAAGCCCCCCTATTATACATCTCATTAATCATCGGTGACTCCTTGCTTCACAGTTGCTTGGTGGATAGTGGGGCCAACACCTCAGTCATGCCAAAGTCTATTGCTGACTAGTTGAACCTCAAGTATGAGCTGCACACCAAGGGAGTCCTGTAGCTTGATGGTTCTCCATGAATCCTTCAAGTATCATCAAAAATTTGAGGCTAACATTGCATGTTTGTCCTAGCATGTCCATGATGCAAGACATGTTGATCTTTGATGTCACTCCTCGCTTTGCATTGTGTCTTTCTAGAGAGTTCATAGCTAAGATTGGGGGTTACCTTGTAGTAGATTTGGTCTTACATGGCATTCAGAACAAGGTATGGGACTAAGGTCTTAATCAAGACTGAACCCATGGCATAATTCCACATTAAACCCCATTAGCCAGATAACATAAACCTCAATTGTACCATCTTTGATGAGGATGCGTTTATAATTGGTCAAGGCTGAACACTCATCTTGAAGAGGTTCCAGACTTGTTCTTGGATGAGTTATGGGAAAATAACCCATTTTTCAACCCCTTGGAAGTTGTTGAGGAAAGAGACACGGGTGTCTATCTGTTGCATGAAGAGAATCAACCCATGCCTTCCCTCATTAGACCTAAAGAAGACCCCAATGGTTTATGTAAATTCTTCTTTGATGGCTCAAGGAGCAAAAATGGTGTAGGTGCTAGGGAAATGTTGATTTCACCCTTAGGTAATAATATTTTCTCTTCTTATAGGTTCCATTTTAGCTACTCTTAAAATGCATTAGAATATTAAGGCTTGATCTGTGGCCTTCAGTAGGCCACCAAAAGAGGAATCAAACTACTGCAAGCTTATGGGGACAGTGAGCTCATAGTTAACCAAATATAGAGGCTTAAACATCACTAAAAACCCTTTAATGAGGTACTAAAAAAATAGAGTGTGGGACCTAATTGAAGATTTTGAGGTCTTTGACATTCAATATATCCCAAGAAATTAGAACTAGCATGTTGATAGGCTGGCAGCCATGAGAGCTCAATTTAACATTTTGAGTGAGTTGAAAGAAGCTAAGGTTTAGCCACATGTCAAGGTGGTAGTGAGGCCGTTAGTACCAGATAATGAATCCCACTAGCAAGTTTTTGAGAGTGACAAGAAAATTACTTACTTCTTACAGCAGGAATTTGAATTCTCCTCCTCCAACCAATCTAAATTGTAGCATCAAAATGAGGATCAAATTGTTTAGCTAAAGTTGAACAAACTTCTTAAGTGGCTAGTTACACTCGAGGACCTTTTTCATGAAGGAGACCATATGAAGAAAGAAAATGCAGTAATGTATACTAACAAAGAGAACTATAAAAGATTCCTCATCCTCAAAGACAAACTTCTCAAGCATGGGAAAGCAAGCAATAAGGCTGAGAGGCACACTTTCATAGCACTTTGCCAAGAGTATACAAACATTTTTGCTTAGGAGTACAATGACCTACAGGGTTTCGATCCTAAGTAAGCTCAGCATACCATAGAGTTAGAGGCCAAAACCAAGCATGTAAGATAAAATCAAAGGCCCATTAACCCCAAGCTTTAAGAGTTGATGAGGAATGAGCTAACCGAGTTGATCGAGTCCAGGATCATCTTTCCATCAAACACTCATCATGGGTAGCCAATTCGATACCTATAAGAAAAAAGAGTGGGGATATTAGACTTTGTGTGGACTTTAGAGATTTGGACAAAGTCTCCCTAAAGGATCACTACCCTCTGCCATCCATGGAGCAACTTCTCCAAGTAGTTTCAGGATTAGAATGCTTCTCTCTATTGGATGGATTTTTTGGCTACAACTAAGTCTAGGTGAAAGATGAAGATTGGTATAAGACTACCTTCACCACCAAATGGGGCATGTATGCATACCAAAAATTCCCTTTGGTCTATCAAATACTGGTGAAACTTTCTAAAGAGCCATGGACATGGCTTTTCAGGGGCTGTTAATCCAAATGTTGCTGGTATTCTTGGATGACATCATAGTTTTCTCCAGGAATGCCAGTGAGCATACGCGCCATGCTGAGGTGTGGAGCTAAAAGCTTCACCAAATGAGTATATTGTAGGTTGCAGGAATTACACAGTCACCGGCGTCGGTCAGGAGTCGACTGGGAGATGCCAGCGTCGGTCATGATCGGCTGACGTCGGTCAGGTGCAGACAGGCAAGGACCGACGTTGATCACCTGTGCGTCTAGAATGCTATTTCTGTGGACAGAACAGAATGTTTGCATGATAGGATTAAGTGATAGTCTTAAGTCCACATCTCTATTTTAAGCAAGACTGTTTAGAGCCCTTGATTAGGAGGTGCATCTAATGGCTATAATTGTATGCTCATGTTTCCTAATTATTATATATAGGATTAGATCTTCTTAGCTTATTGAAAAAGTACAGTACAAGATTGTATACGTGAATCAATCCAGGTTGTTGGAATTGATTGTAATTGAGAGAGAGAGCTCTTGAGGAAAGGAGATCTAGAAAGAGATCTGTACATCTGAGAGAGGTGTGGAAGAAAAGAAGTTTTTTCAATTGTATTCCTTCTGTAAAGAGTTTAATACAAGTTTTCAGGGTGGTTTCTTGTATCTCTTGTTCTTTTCTATTTCTGATTCTAGTTGCTTTCAATTTCTCGTTTAATTCCGCATTTAATTGCTTTTATATAGTAATCAACATTGTTGGTTGATCCCCTACAAGTGGTATCAAATCTTAGGTTGACTAACAAGGGTTTCAGATCTGGTTAGTGTGTATTGATTACAGGTTACTCACAGGGGTTTCTGTTTGAGTGGGAGAAAGCAATGGCAAAAGAAAGTAAAATGAGAATGGAGAAGTTTAATGGCAAGAATTATCAACATTGGAGAATGCAGATAGAGGATTATCTGTATCAGAAAGATCTATACTTACCGTTAGGTGGGGTTTTAAAGAAGCCCAAAGACATGGATGATGAAGAATGGGAAGTTCTTGATAGAAAGGCTCTTGGATCTATAAGACTGAGTCTGGCATCTACTGTGATATCTAATTTATCACAGGCAAAGACAATGGTAGAGTTGATGACTACTTTAGCAAATTTATATGAAAAACCCTCAGCTTCAAATAAGGTATATCTTATGAAGCAGTTATTTAATTTGCAAATGCAGGAAGGTGGATCTGTATCTAATTATCTAAATGATTTCCATGGAATTTTAAATCAATTAAATTCAGTCAAAATAGTGTTTGATGATGAAATTAAGGCTCTTTTAATTTTATGTTCTTTGCTTGAAAGCTGGCATAGCTTGGTAATGGCAGTTAGTAATACTGCATCTACTTCAAATATTTTAAAAGTAGAAGATGTTGTTAGTGTAATCTTGAATGAAGAAATTTGTAAAAAAATCACAGAGGAAACATCAGAGAACGCTTTAAGTTTTGAGAGCAGGGGAAGGCAAAAAGATAAGGGCAAGAAAGGGAGATCAAGGTCTAAGTCAAAGATGAGAGGTAGATCCAAATCCAGAAATGGCAGGAAGCCACAATGCTGAAATTGTGGAAAGATAGGGCACATAAGCAAAGATTGCTGGTCAAAGCCAAAATAAGACAATCAGCAAGAAGGTAAAGAAGAAGCAAAAGTTGCAGGTATTACACAAGATGCTCTTATATTCTCTTTGCATAATAATATAGAATCTTGGGTTTTAGATTATGGTGCCTCTTTTCATGCTACCCCTAATAGAGAATATTTTAGTGACTATGTCCATGGAGATTTTGGAATAGTTTATTTAGGGGATGATGAGCCTTGTAAAATTGTCGGCAAAGGAAAAGTACAGCTGAAAATGTAGAATGGCAACACATGGGTGTTGAGAGATGTCATGCATGTTCCCAGCTTGAAGAGGAATTTGATTTCTACAGGAAAGTTAGGGGATGAGAGTTGTACAGTAACTCTCATAGCTGAATCTTGGAAGGTGACCAAGGGTGCACTTGTAATGGCCAGAGGTAAGAGAGTAGGTACTCTCTATTTATGTAATTGTGTTACTAATAATTCTCTTTCTGTATTATCTACTTCAGATGTGGATGCAAAGTTGTGGCACTCTAGGCTCGACCACATGAGTGAGAAGGGAATGTCTATTCTTAAGTCAAAAGGTAAGCTTTCAGATTTTAAAAGCATAGATCTAGATTTTTGTGAGCACTATATTTTTGGAAAATAGAAGAGGGTGAGTTTTCTCAAGACTGGGTCAACAAAGAAGAAGCACAAATTGAAGCTTGTTCACACAGACGTGTGGGGACCAGCTCAGGTTGCTTCTATTGGAGGATCACGGTACTATGTTTCTTTCATAGATGATGCTATAGGAAAGGTATGGGTCTATTGTATTAAGAAGAAATTTGATGTTTTTGACACTTTTAAGATTTGGAAAGCTATGGTTGAGGATGAAACAGGCAGGAGATTGAAGTGCCTGAGATATGACAATGGTGGTGAGTTCTACAGCTATAAGTTTAACTGGTATTGTTATATGCATGGAATACGTAGGAAAAAGATGGTTCCAAGGACACCTCAGCAAAATGGAGTTGATGAAAGGATGAATAGAACAACAATGAAGCGTGCACGGTGTATGAGATTGCATGCGGGTTTGCCCTTAGAGTTTTGGGCAGAAGCTGTGGATACTGCAGTGTACCTGATTAACAAAGGACCCTCTACAGCTCTGGATGGTAGAATTCCAAAAGAGAAATGGACAGGTAAAAAGGTAGATCTCTCATTTCTCAAAGTTTTTGGTTGTGAAGCCTTTGTGCACATTGATAAGGAAAATAGAAAGAAGCTGGATGCTAAGTCTATGAGGTGCACATTTATTGGCTATGGCTCTGATGATTTTGGATTCAGGTTTTGGAATCTAGGAACTAACCAAATAATTAGGAGCCATGATGTTGTTTTCAATGAAAAAGTGATGTATAGTGATCAGCTCAAGAAGTTGAATCAATCTAGGCAGAGCAATGGAGAATTGGACGAGGTGACGGTCCAAAATGAGCTCGTGGGAAAAATTAATCACAGATAGGAAAACACAGAGACCGACATCGGTAATATAGGAACCGATGTCGGTCATACAGTGACTGACGTTGATCAGGCAGGAACTAAAGTTGGTCAGGCAGAATCGACGTCGGCCAGTTACAGGACTGAAAGTGATCGAGGTCGGTCACTGTCAGAGAATTTGGGTGGACAGCGTGTTGTGAATAAGTCTCAAACGCCCATCAGGAGGTCAGAAAGGGTAAGTAAACCTCCAATTCGATATTCCCCTTCATTATTCTATTTATTGCTTATTGATGGTGGAAAACCAGAGAGTTTTGATGAAGCAATATAGGTGGAATCCAAGAATCAGTGGGAGCTAAGCATGAATGAGGAAATTAATTTCTTGAGAGAACCAAACATGGGATTTGGTTGAGTTGCCAGCGAGAAATAAGACACTGAAGAACAGATGGATCTACAGATTGAAGGAAGGTGAGAATGGACAGATGAGATATAAGGCCAGGTTGGTAGTGAAAGGATTTGCACAGAAACCAGGTATTGATTTTGGTGAGATTTTTTCTCCTGTAGTTAAAATGACTTCTATACGGACTGTATTGTATTTAGTTGCTATTGAGGATTTGCATCTTGAGCAGCTTGATGTTAAGACAGCATTTTTTCATGGAGATTTGGATGAAGAAATATATATGGATCAACCGAAAGGATTTGAGGTCAAAGGTAAGGAGAAACTTGTGTGCAGATTGAAGAAAAGTTTGTATGGCCTCAAGCAAGCTCTTAGATAATGGTATTTGAGATTTGACAGGTTTATGACTGAGCATGGCTACAGTAGGTGTCAATCTGACCATTGTGTGTATTTTAAGAGATTGGATAATGGTAGATATATTATTCTGTTGTTGTATGTAGATGATATGCTGGTTGCAGGATCACACATGCAAGATATCTCTGAGCTTAAGGTGAAATTAGCTCACACATTTTCCATGAAGGATTTAGGAGCAGCAAAGAAAATCCTTGGCATGAGCATTAAGAGAGACAGGAAAAATCACAGGTTGATTTTGTCTCAAGAGGATTATGTGAACAAGGTGTTGAAACGGTTCAATATGCAGGATGCAAAACCGGTAAGCACACCTTTGGCTGGACATTTTTAATTGAGTAAAGAACAATGTCCTAATTCACATGATGAGGTAGAGTACATGAGTAGAGTTCCATATGCTTCCGCAGTAGGGAGTTTAATGTATGCAATGGTATGTACTAAACCGGATATTGCCCAAGTAGTGGGAGTTGTAAGTAAGTATATGGCCAATCCAGGGAAGAAGCACTAGAAAGCAGTTCAATGGATCCTTAGATATCTGAGAGGGACCAATAGTAGGCATTTATGCTATGGATGTTCAAATACTTCTCTACATGGTTATGTAGATTCAGATATGGCAAGTGATTTGGATGGCAGGAGAAGCACCACAGGATATGTTTTCACTGTTGGTGGAATGGCAGTTAGCTAGATATCAAAGTTGTAGAAGGTTGTTGCCTTGTCAACTACAGAAGTAGAATATATTGCAATCACAGAGGCTAGCAAAAAGATGATATGGATGACACAGTTCATGGAAGAGCTTGGAAAGGAGCAAGAGAGTTGTAGATTATACAGTGATAGTCAGAGTGCAATTCATTTGGCTAAGAATTCAGCCTTTCATTCAAGAACAAAACATATACAGCTTAGGTACCACTTCATTAGACAGGTGTTGGAGGATGGTGAGTTGAAGCTGGAGAATATCCATACAGATAAGAACCCTGATGATATGTTAACCAAGCCGATAACAAATGAGAAGTTGAATCTTCATTCAACTTTTGTTGGTCTTCATGATTGAGTTTGAAGATGGAAGAGCTAGAAGATGTTGTTGTATAGGTACTGGTGCAGTTGTTTATCTCCAAGTGGGATATTATTGAGGTGTGGAGCTAAAAGCTTCACCAAATGAGTATATTGTAGGTTGCAAGAATTACACAGTCACCGGCGTCGATCAGGAGCGACCGACATCGGTCAGGAGTCGACTGAGAGATGCCGGCGTCGGTCATGATCGGCTGACGTCGATCAGGTGCAGACAGGTAGGGACCGACGTCGGTCACCTGTGCATCCAGAATGTTATTTCTGTGGACAGAACAGAATGTTTGCATGATAAGATTAAGTGATAGTCTTAAGTCTGCATCTCTATTTTAAGCAAAACTGTTTAGAGCCCTTGATTAGGAGGTGCATCTAATCGCTGTAATTGTATGCTCATGTTTCCTAATTATTATATATAGGATTAGATCTTCTTAGCTTATTGAAAAAGTACATTACAAGATTGTATATGTGAATCAATCCAGGTTGTTGGAATTGATTTTAATTGAGAGAGAGAGCTCTTGAGGGAAAGAGATCTAGAAAGAGATCTGTACATCTGAGAGAGGTGTGGAAGAAAAGAAGTATCTTCAATTGTATTCCTTCTGTAAAGAGTTTAATATAAGTTTTCAGGGTGGTTTCTTGTATCTCTTATTCTTTGCTATTTCTGATTCTAGTTGCTTTCAATTTCTGGTTTAATTTTGCATTTAATTGCTTTCATATAGTAATCAACATTATTGGTTGATCCCCAACACGCACCACCTGAGAATGATTTTTGAAAGGTGCAAGGGGTATAGGATTTATTTGAATCCTAAAAAGTGTGTGTTTATCATGTATGAAGGCAAGCTACTAGGACACATCATCTCAAAGGAGGGGTTGTCCATTGATCTTGAGAGAATAAGTGCCATCTTGGCCTTATCCTTACCCAAGTATAAGAAGGGACTCCAAAGTTTCCTTGGAAAGATAAACTTTGTGAGAATATTTATCCCCAATTTTTCAAGTTTGGTCAAGCCCATCACTACTATGCTAAAAAATAACCAAGTGTTCACTTGGTCAAATGAAGGTAAGTCAACATTTGAGGCTATCAAGCAAGCCATCACTCAAGCACCCACACTTATGAATCCTGATTTCTCAAGGGATTTTATATTGTATACTTTTGCCAACATTGATAATATATCATCTATGTTGATGAAAAGAAATGGTGAAGGACTTGAACAACCATTAGCATTTTTCAGTCAAGGGCTTGAAGGAATATGAGGTGACGTATACCTTTTTAGAAAAACAAGTCCTTATAGTAGTAAGGAGCCTAAAGAAGTTCAGGCCAATGCTATCCAACAACAAAATCTACCTTATGGTGTCTCATCCTAGAGTAAGAGACTTCCTTAATAAGTATTTGAGAAAAAAAGAGTTGGTTGGATTACTAAAGTCATGGAGTACGATGTGGAGATCAAGGTCACTAAGCTAGTAAGAGGTAAAGGCTTATGTGAGCATATGGTTGATGACCTTCATGAAGACAAAGAGGTCATTTTGTTAACACAAGATAACCTACAAGCAGATGAACCTCCATCTCACACTAGTTGGCTCCATGATATGACCTACTTTCTATTAATAGTTGAGTGCCCTCAAGGTATGGACAAAGTAAAAAGAAGGTATTTCAAACTTCAGTCCATACCTTATGCTTTAGTTGATGGGGTTTTATTTAGAAGAGACCTCAATAGAGTGCTCTTAAGGTGCTTAGATGATGATCAAGTAGCCAAGCTTTTGGAGCATTTCCATGATGGGCCTATAGGAGGTCATTTTGCTCCAAAGACTACTATAATAAAAAACATGAGGGTTGGTTACTACTGGCTCAACCACTTCAAGGATGCTTATGCATGGGTGAAGAAGTGTCAAGAATGTGCTCTCTTCATAGGTAAGCAAAGGTTTACAGCTTTCCCTCATAACTCGATTCAAGTGGAGTAACCATTCATGCAGTGGGGTTTGGACTTCATTGGAGATATCAACCCCCCATCAAGTGTAGGGCATAAGTGGGTGCTTATTGCAACTGATTATTTCACTAGGTGGGTGGAAGCCATTGCATTGAAGGAAGCCAATGAAAGCACAGTCTTAGATTTTTATGACATCATTGTGACTAGGTTTGGTGTTCCATCCACTATCATATCTAATAATGCTTTGGCTTTCCTTGGTTTGAAAACAAGTGAATGGGATCTCAGAATGGGCATCTACCTCAGTACTTCCTCAAACTATTATCTTCAAGGCAATGGGTTGGCCGAGTCCACAAATAAAAATTTGTTGAGGATTATCAAGAGGACCATGGAGGAGAATCAGAGGATGTGGCACACCAAGTTGAAGACAACCTCATGGGCTAACCGGGTAACTCCTAAAGTTATTTTTAGAAATTATCTATATGTTCTAGTATATGGAAGGGAGGCCAAGTTACCCATTTCTCTTGAGCTACCTGTATTAGAGCTAGCCCATCAGTTGGAGCTGGTAGAAGATGAACCCATGAATGTGAGATTGGCAGAACTCACAGAACTTGAGGAGACAAGGGACCTTGCAATGAAGATGCGGAGGAACATCAAACTCAAGTTTAAAAGGCTTTTGATAATAGATCTATAGCAAGGACTTTCAAGGAGGGAGACCTAGTTCTCAAATGGGACTCAAATAAGGCCAAACCAGGCAACCATACCAAGTTTGACAGCTTGTAGAGTGGTCCTTATTTGATCCATATATGCAAACAACATAACGCTTTCCAACTGGCCCATCTGGATGGGAAGGTATTGCCCATCCCAATCAATGGGATTCATCTAAATCTGTGTTACTAGAAGAGTTTATAGCCATTGTATGATATTGTACATTTTGTATAGCTTTTCATGTTTTTCTCTAAGTACCTTATGTACATCTATTTTAGTTGAGTGTTTTCCCTTCCCTAAGTTCCTTAGGCACAATTTGCTTCATTTTAGTTATTCTTATTGCTTCAAGGGAAATTTCTAGATAAATCCAACTTTGTAAAAAAATAGGGACTCCATGCCCAATGGATCGAATGAAGCAAATAAGCTAGATTCTCAAGCATAACATGCATGCTTCCCTACCAGTCACTAGAAATGTTGGCCATTTTTATTCCACATATTAAAATTTACCTAAGTATGAAAAAATTAAATTTCAAGCAAGAAAATGGCAAGTCTTTGGGAGGACTTCAAGTTTTCCAAGAGTGACAACTTTGAGTTTCTGAGGGCATAGTGCAAATTGGGTTTCCAAGAGTGCTTCACTTCTAAATGTTTTATAAGTAGAAGTAATTTGGGTTTACAAACATGAATTACTCATGGATAGTGTATTTTGGGTTCTCCAAGAAGCACTACTTGATTACTTCATAAGTTGTGAGTAGTCAGAAGCCCGAAATAAGTAAAAGGGCTTGACAAACCTAATTTGGTCTTGAATGTGCTTCTTGGGTTATTCAAGGGACAAGTCCACTTAAAAAATCTGAAGGGAATTTTCAAAATGTCAAAGTGCCTTTTTAGGTAAAAAGGGATCTTTTCAACATCTTTGAAAGACCAATCAACTTTCATAAAATTTGAAGGGCTTTTTCGAAGATCAAAGAAACCAAAATAGTTTGCATAGAGTAAATCAGAGTTCTTCAAGTGCTTGACTTAAGCTTGGTCTAGTAATGCGAGAATCATGATGTAATGAATGAAAGGCTACCACATGGTGTAAGCTAGAGCAGAAAGGGCCAATCAATAGAAGACAAGAGGCACAAGGATGACTAATGAGGATGGGAGAGTCCAAGCAGTTGGTAGCTAGAAATTATAAAGGCTCTCATCCACCATAGTTCCTTCCCCATAATCATCATTTGACGCTTAAATATAGAATGGTTGCAACACATAGATACCTGCATCCTTTCAATAGGGCACGTAAAGAGAAAGAAGCCACGTCAATCTTGAGAACAAATTTTAAATGTGTCATGCCAAGAAGATATTTTTAGATACTCACAACATGGCTTCTCAAATGTGCCAAAGGAAAATTTAATGATAGGAAGGGCTAGAGAGGATTGTTTAGTGATCTCGAGTGATGCATTTAGGGATAAGAAGGGAATGCAATGTCAAATTTCTATCCATCAGTGACTTCTTATTTCTTACCCTTCTCTCTCCCCCTTTTTATATATAAATAGAGGCCTTGGATCCAAGCAAATCATACCCAGAATGGTGATAGAAATACTCTAAAAAAAATCACTTCGTAAAAGACTATTTTGAAGCCATACAAGGAAGACTTTTTTGTTTATAAATAAAATAAGTGTACACATTTGGTTCCATTTATAGAATGTATGATTGTCATTCATAACCTAGGATTTTTTCTAGCACCTTGCTTTTGATATTTTTGGTTTTGTTTAGGGTTACGTGAAGTGTTTGTGTGTCGAGCTCTGTTTGAAGTGTTACCAGTTTATAGTGTCTCCTATAGACCTATTTTTGTTATCTTTCAAAGCGCAAGGTTTCCCTTCAACCTCCATACAAAATCTCAATGCATATGGCCTTGAGATAGATCTAGAATAGCCTGTGTCCTCTTTGGGTTCATCAGTAGTTGGTTATTTTTCCAGACCAAGTGCATCACTTTTTATGGTGCATCACCTCCCTTAGCTTATATTTCTTTTTAATCATCCTCCTACCCCTTTTCTTATCTAATAGTACATTTTTGTGTGGAAATCAAGGATCTAAAGTGAAGCACCTGAGGAACTAGCCTCATTAAAAACTCTAGAGGTTCAACCTCACCATAGGATATCCACATCCTTAGGTTGTCCCCATGCTTGTAGCTAGAAGTGAGAGAGCCTGGAGAACTCTCTCACAAGGGTGCAATTCCAAGCTATAATAGTTATATCATGCTTGATGGGACTACTACCATTTTATTTTCATTTTTTTGAAAGATTGGTCAATTTTGATGCTATTTTGATCAATTTGCAGTAGTGGTAGCATCCATCCTTCAACATCTAACAACTACAAACAACACCCAACTATTTGGTGGTAGAGTAGTAGCTATCTTTCATGCCAAAGGTGACTACAAGATCATCTTCTATAGGTATTCCTTTTGAGTTTGTTGAATTACCTTTAAACTCAGCAAGAAGGTTATGGTTTGCACATACTCATCCATATGTAGGTCCCCTTCCTCCTAGACCAGTCATAAGGTATACCTATGCAAGAAGATCCTTGTTAACTCCTCTTGCTATCATGATTCCCCAAAGAGATTTTATGGGATTAAGCAACCATAGTCCTTTAAATTTACCATATTATGATCATATGCCAGTAAAAACCCTCAAAAGTGTTCCTTATTATGTAGGATACCAAGTTGTAACTTCTATTGAGCACATAATAGACATATCTAGCTTTTTTAACATTCACAATATCACAGTGGAGAATGTGGTTATTAGGATATTGGCTATATCCCTAAAAGGAAAGGCATTAGACTAGTATAGAGGCCTAGATTCTGATTATATCCACTCATGGGATGAGTTGAGTACAACCTTGTGTAAAAGGTTTGTAGATAAAAGTGACCATCTATCCCTTGCAGAGCAGCTGACCACAATCAAGAGAGCTCCTCATGAAGTCATGCAAGACTTCAATACGAGATTTCCAAAGGCATGGCATAGAATTATAATAGTTGTTAGACAATCTCTGAACTTTGATTTCTTATATTACTTGAAGGCTCTTAATATCGACATAGTTGTAATGATTCAATCTATGGGAAGAGACATACTTCCAAATGCATATGAGGTGACAATCAAGGTAGAAAATTACCTAGTTTAGGCTGGCAAGCTTACTCCCAGACCCTCATTACCTCTTTTTATAGAGATCAAACCACTCCCGTAGTCATTCCTCCACTTGATGTTATACTTCCAATGCTAACAATTGATGTTGTGCCTTCACCTAAGCAAGATAAGGCCTCTACTAGTGGATCCAATGACTCCCAAGAGTAGAAGAATTACTTGGAACTGAAGAGTCTGCTCCAATCCTTTGGGAATGATGTGGTCAATGTTAAGAGACAAAAAGCTTACAACCATCCTTATCAAGCTCTGTATTAGCCTCAGAAGCAGCCTTATCAAGCTAATAGGCCACCCTAAAAAGGAGGTTTCCAAGGATAGCGGCAGCCTAACTATGTTAGGCAGCATAATTATAATCTAAATGTTGCTTGCCTTTCTAAATCCTTCATCCAAGTTCAAAATAATGTGTCTTAGGAGGCTAAAGGGACAATGCTTTGGAATAATTATTTTGAAAAATCCATTATCCCAACTAATGGCTCTAATTAGGTGATCAATGATCAGTGTAAATAGGTTATTGTTTATGGATATAACTAGGCTCTTATGACCCAACGCACAGAGGTGCCCACACTGATAAAATAAGAGTAGCCTCCAAAAGAATAAGGATCAAATCAGGGGTTAAACCAAATGAAAGCCTTAATGGTCATTAGTGATCAAGAGGAGTGTTGTGTATCCAATCCATAGGTTAATCCCATTTTGGCCCACATCCCAGTCTCAACAAACACAAGGTTCAAGAGAAGGAATAAGGGTGACAATTAGGAAGGTTTCAAAGAACATCTTGTCACCTCTCTTTCACTAACAAAGCCAGTAGTAGTTACACCCAAAACCCTGGAAAAGGCTTGGGGTATGCAAATAAACATTGTGGAGCAAATGAATAAATCTATCATGAGCGTACTAATGTGGGACACGCTTTCCATGCTCAACCAAGTAGACATTTTTCAGGAAGGTTTGTCCAAGATGAATGTTTTTACAATTGCAAGTAAGCGATCAAGCAAGGAAACTGAAGTCTACATTAATACAACCAAGAGTCCTTTAGGAGAAAGTTCAAGTAGTGTGACCAAGTCCCCCCCATTCTACATCTCATTAATCATTAGTGACTCCTTAGTGCACAATTGCTTGGTGGATAGTGGGGCCAACACCTCAGTCATAGCAAAGTCTATTGCTGACTAGTTAAACCTCAAGTATGAGCCACACACTAAGGGAGTCATAAAGCTTGATGGTTCTTCCACAAAGCCTTCAGGTATCATTACAAATTTGAGCCTAACCTTGCACACTTCTCTTAGCATGTCCATGGTGCAAGACATGTTGATTTTGGATGTCATTCCTCGCTTTGTATTGTGTCTTTCTAGAGAGTTCACAACTAAGATTGGGGGTTACCTTGCAGTAGATTGGTCATACATGGTATTTATAAAAAGGTATGGGACTAAGGTCTTAAATTAAGGCTAAAACCATGGCATAATTCTCGATTGAATCCCATCAACCAGATAACATAAACCTCAATTATACCATATTTGATGAAGATGAGTTTACAATTGGTCAGGAGCTAAAATCTCATCCTGAAGAGATTCCAGATTTGTTCATGGATGAGCTATGGGAAAACAACCAATTTTTCAACCCTTTGGAAGGTGTTGAGGATAGAGACATGGGTGTCTATCTACTGCATGAAGAGAATCAACCCATGCCTTCCCTCATTGCACCTAAAGAAGACCCCAATGGTTTATGGAAATTGTTCTTCGATGGCTCAAGGAGCAAAAATGGTGTAGGTGCAAGGGCAATGTTGATTTCACCTTTAATTAATAAGCTTTTCTCTTCCTACAGGTTCTATTTGAGCTACTCTTCAAATGTAGCAAAATATGATGGTTTGATCTGTGGCCTTCAATGGGCCACCAAAAGAGGAATCAAACTATTGTAAGCTTATGGGGATAGCGAGCTCATAGTTAACCAATTCAGAGGCTTGAACATCACTAAAAACCCTATGATGAGGTCCTAAAAAAATAGAGTGTGTGACCTGATTGAATATTTTGAGGTCTTTGACATTCAAGCTATCCCAAGAAATCAGAACTAGCATGTTGATAGGCTGGCATTTGTGGGAGCTCAATTTGACATTCCAAGTGAGTTGAAAGAAGCTAAGATTTAGCCATATGTCAAGGTGGTGGTGAGGCCAATAGTGTTAGATAATGAAGCCCACTGGTAGGTTTTTGAGAGTAACAAGAAAATTGCTTGCTTCTTACAGTAGGAAGCTGAGTTCTCCTCCTCTAACCAAGCTAAATTGTAGAATCAATATGAGGATCAAATTGTGCAACTAAAGTCGAAAAAACATATTAAGGGGTTGGTAACACTTGAGGGCCTTTTTTATGAAGGAGACCATATGAGAAAAGAAAAAGCAGTGATGTCTACTAACAAAGAGAACTATGAGAGAGTCCTCATCCTCAGAGACAAATTTCTCAAGCTTTGGAAGGTAAGCAGTAAGGCTGAGAGGCATGATTTTATAGCACTTTGCCAAGAGTATATAGACATTTTTGCTTGGGATTACAGTGACCTAAAGGGTTTTGATCCTAATTTAGCTATACATACCATAGAGTTGGAAGCTAATGCCAAGCACATACGATAAAATTAAAGGCCCATTAAACCCAATATTGAAGAGCTAATAAGGAAGGAGTTAATCGAGTTGATCGAGTCCAAGATCATCTTTCCCATCAAACACTCATCATGGGTAGCCAACTTGGTGCCTGTAAAAAAAAGAGTGAGGAGATTAGACTTTGTGTGGACTTCAGATATTTGAACATAGTCTCCCTAAAGCATCATTACCCTTTACCATTAATGGAGAAACTTCTCTAAGTAGTTGTAGGATCAGAACACTTCTCTCTATTGGATGGATTTTTTGGCTACAACAAAATCTAGGTGAAAGATGAAGATCGGTACAAAACTACCTTCACCACCAAATGGGGAATGTATACATACCAAAAGATGCCCTTTTGTCTATCAAATGCTGACATAACTTTCTAGAGAGACATGGACATGAATTTCCAAGGGATGGTAAACCAAATGGTGTTGGTATACTTAGATGACATCATAGTTTTCTCCAAGAATGCTAGTGAGCATATGGACCACCTAAGGCTTATTTTTGAAAGGTGTAGGGGGTATGGGATTTATTTGAATCCTAAAAAGTGTGTGTTTGTTGTGCATGAAGGTAAGCTACTGGGCCACATTTTTTGAAAGGAGGGGTTTTCCATTGATCCTGAGAAAATAAGTGCTATCTTAGCCTTATCCCTGCCCAAGTATAAGAAGGGACTCCAAAGTTTCCTTGGAAAGATAAACTTTATGAGAAGATTTATCCTTGGTTTTGTAAGTTTCATCAAGTTCATCACTGCTATACTAAAAAAGAACCAAGTGTTCACTTGGTCAAATGAAGGCAAGTCAACATTTGAGGCTATCAAGCAAGCTATCGGTCAAACACCCACACTTATGAATCCTAATTTCTCAAGGGATTTCATAGTGTCTACTTTTACCAACATTGATAATATATTACTTATGTTGATGCAAAGAAATGGTGAAGGACTTGAACATCCATTAGCATTTTTTATTCAAGGGCTTAAAGAGTATGAGGTGAGGTATACCTTTTTATAAAATCAAGTCCTTGCATCAGTAAGGAGCCTCAAGAAGTTCAGGCCAATGCTATCCAACAAAAAAATCCACCTTATGGTGTCGCAGCCTAGAGTAAGAGACTTCCTTCTTAAAAAGGATTTGAGTGAAAAAAGAGTTGGTTAGATTACTAAAGTCATGGAGTATGACATGGAGATCAAGGTCACTAAGCTAGTAAGAGGTAAAGGCTTATGTGAGCATATGGTTGATGACCTTCATGAAGACAAATAAGTCATCTTGGTAACACAAGATAACCTACAAGTAGATGCACCTCTACCTTAGAATAGTTGGCTCCATGATATGATGCACTTTATGCTAATATTTGAGTGTCCTCAAGTTACGAACAAAGCAAAAATAAGGTATTTTAGAATTTAGTCCATACCTTATGCTTTAGTTGATGGGGTTTTGTTCAGAAGAGACCTCAATAGAGTGATATTGAGGTGCGTAGATGCTGATCAAGTAGCCAAAATTTTGGATCATTTCCATGATAGGCCTGGAGGAGATCATTTTACTCCAAGGACTACTACAACAATGATCATGAGTTCTGGTTATTACTGGTCCATCCTCTTCAAAGATGCTTATGCATGGGTGAGGAGGTGTCAGGAATGTGATCTCTTCACAAGTAAGTAAATGTTAACAGCTTTCCCTCTTAACCTGATTCAAGTAGAGTAACCATTCATGTAGTGGGGTTTAGACTTCATTAGAGTAATCAACCCCCCATTTAGTGTAGCGCATAAGTGGGTGCTTACTGCAACTGATTATTTTACCAGGTGGGTAGAAGCCATTGCATTGAAGGAAGCCAATGAAAGCGCAGTCTTAAATTTCTATGATAACATTGTGACCAGGTTTGGTGTTCCATCTAATATGATATTTGATAATGCTTTGGACTTCTTTTGTTTGAAAATAAGTGAATGGGATCTCAAAATGGGCATCTACCTTAGTACTTCCTCAAACTATTATCCTCAAGGCAATGGGTTGGTTGAGTCTACAAATAAAAATTTGCTGAGGATTATCAAGAGGACCATCGAGGAGAATTAGAGGATGTGGCACAACAAGTTGAAAATAGCCTTTTGGGCTAACTGGGTAAATCCTAAAGCTATTGTTGGTAATTCTCCATATGTTCTAGTATTTAGAAGGGAGGCCAAGGTACCCATTTCTCTTGAGTTGCTTGAATTAGAGATAGCCCATCAACTAGAGTTTCTAGAAGATGAACCCATGAATGTGAGATTGACAAAACTCATATATCTTGAGGAGATAAGGGACATTACAATGAAGACACTGGAGGCATATCAAGCTCAGGTCAAAAAGGATTTTCATAAGAGAGCTACAACAAGGAATTTCAAGGAGGGAGACCTTGTTGTCAAATGGGACTCAAATAAGGCCAAACCAGGCAACCATACCAAGTTTGATAGCTTGTGGAGTGGCCCTTATTTGATCTATAGATAGAAACAACATAACACTTTCTAACCAACCCAACTGGATGGGAAGGTATTTCCCATCATGATCAATGGGATTCATCTAAAGCTGTGTTATTAGAAGAGTTTGTAGCCATCGTATGTTATTCTATATCTTTTATAGCTTTTCATGTTTTTCTCTACGTGCCTTATGCACATCCATTTCAATTCAGTGTTTTCCCTTCCCTAAGTGCCTTAAGCACAGTGTGTTTTTTTTTGGTTGTTCTTGTTACTTCAATGGAAATTTCTAGATAAATCTAGCTTTATACAAAAGTAGTGACCTCATGCCCAATGGATCAAATGAAGCAAATAAGCTAGATTCTCAAGCATAGTAGGCATGCTTCCCTATGAGTCACCAAAAATATTGGCCATTATTGGCCCACTATAAAAATTTGCCTAAGTATGAAAAAAGGAGATTTTAGGCAAGAAAATGGTCAGTGTTTAGGACTTCAGGTTTTCTAACAGTGACAACTTCAGGTTTTTGAGGGCATAGTGTAAATCAGGTTTCCAACAGTGCTTGACTTATAAATGTTTTATAAGTAGAAGTAATTTGGATTTACAAACCTAAATTACTTATGAATAGTGTATTTTGGGTTCTCCAAGAAGAACTACTTGATTACTTCATAAGTTGTGAACAATCAGAAGCCCAAAATAAGTAAAAGGGCTTGACAAATCTGATTTGGTCTTCAAAGTGCTTCTCGTGTTCTTCAAGGGACAAGTCCACTTCAAAAATATGAAGGGCATTTTCAAAATGTCAAAGTGCCTTTTTAGGGTAAAAGGGATGTTTTCAACATTTTTGAAAGACTAATCAACTTTTTTGAAGGTCACTTTCAAAAAATTTGAAGGGATTTTCCTTCTCCAAGTGGACAATTGCAATTTTCTCGAAGGGTATGTTTCCCTTTAGAAGGACCATTTCAAAATTCTTGAAGGGTATCTTTCCATTTGAGAGGATCATTTGTGGAAGCCCGAAGGGTCTCCCACCCTTTGAGAAAGTCCATTTCAAAAATTCTGAAAGGTAATTTTTTAAGATGGACGTGAACAAAAAATCTGAAGGAATTCCTTTAGACAAATTGTTTGAAGAAATTCCTTTAGGAGATTTGCTCAAAAAAATAGGCCGAGGGAAAGAAAGAAAATATAAAAGAATTCCTTTGAAAGAAAAGCTGAGCAAGAGCCATGGATAAAGGCCTAAGAAAAAGGAAGCTCGATACCAAGTGTCCAAAGGAAATGAAGGGCTAATGGACGTGAAAATCAGGATAAGTGACTAGCTTTTGGAAGTAATCAGGTTTAAAAAGCCTGAATTCTTAAAGCTTGGAAATAGAAAAGTGAGAAGACTTCAAGATGGACAAGTCTGAAGTAAGTAAGATTAGAGAACCCAAATTACTCTGTATATAGTAAATTGGGTTTCTCCAAGTACTTTACTTATAAATCTTTATAAGTAAAATATTTGGGAAAGTTCAAAGTTTGAGAGATCAAAGAACCCAAATTACTCTGCATAGAGTAAATCAGAATTATTCAAGTGTTTGACTTAAGCTTGGTCCAATATACATGAATCATGATGCAATGAATGAAAGGCTACCACATGGTGTAAGCTAGAGTAAAAAGGGACAATCAGTAGAGGACAAGTGGCACAAGGATGACCAATGAGCACAAGAGAGTCCAAGCAGTTGGTAGCTATAAATTATAAAGGCTCTCATCTGCCATAGTTTTCTTCCCACAATCATCATTCAATGCTTAAAATTAGCATGGTTAAAACACATAGAGACTCACATCCTTTTAGTAGGGCATGTAAAGAGAAAGAAGCCACATCAATCTTGAGAGCAAAGATTAAATGTGTCATACCAAGAAGAGACATTCCAAATACTCACAACATGACTTCTCAGATACACAAAAGGAAAATTTAATGATGGGAGGGGGTCAAGAGGATTGTTTAGTGATATTGAGTGACACATTTAGGGACAATAAAGGAGTACAACGTTATATTTTTAGCCATTAGTGACTTTTTATTTATTCCCCTTCTCTCTCCCCCCTTTTATATATAAATAGAGGCCTTGGAGCAAAGCAAATCATCCCTAGATTGGCGATAGAATTACTCTACAAAAATTGCTTTGTAAAAGACTCTTTTGAAGCAATACAAAGAAGACTTTTCTATTTCTAATTAAAACAAGTGTGCATATTTGGTTCCATTTATAGAATGTATGGTTGTCATTCATCACCTACGATTTTTGCTAGCACCTTGCTTTTGATCCTTTTGGTTTTGTGCAAGATTGCATGAAGTGTCTGTGTGTCAAGCTCTCTTTGAAGTGTTATCAGTTCATAGTGTCTCCCGTAGACCTATTTTTGTTATCCTTCAAAGTGCAAGGCTTCCCTTCAACCTCTATGCAAAAGCTCCATGCCTATGGCCTTGAGATAGAACCAGAATATCCTATGTCCTATTTTGGTTCATAAGTAGTTGGCCCTTTTCCTAGACCAAGTGATCACTTATTTTTAGTGTATCACCTCTCTTAGATTAGATTTATTTTCAGTCATCCTCCTACCCCTTTTCTTAGCTAAGAGTATATTTTAGCGTGGGAATCAAGGAGCTAAAGTGAAGCACCTAAGGAACTAACCTCATTAAAAAGCCTAGAGGTTCAACCTCACCATAGGATACCCACATCTTAAGGTTATCCCCATGCTTGTAGTTGGAAGCGATAGAGCCTAAAGAACTCTCTCACAAGGGTACAATTCCAAGCTATAACAAGGCCCAAATTCATGCACTAAAGATTGTAATGTTGCCTGGTGTATACTTACAACTTATGCAGTAAGTGACAAAATAGGGGAAAATGAATGGTTTCAAAAATAAAACAGATACTTAATATAAACAGAAAAACAATAATGAAAGCAATTGAAAGATATGAAATATTTAATGAACCTAATACCAATGAACTCTGGGCATTCTCTCGTAGACTTCCATGAAAGGACAAGGCTATAGACAATACTCTCAAAGAGTTACTTGCTCAATTTTGGAAAGACGATACAAGAGTTTTTCCCAATGCAAGAGATGTTGTGGAAAGAAGAGTTGGTTCTCGTAACTGTGAACTGCATCTAAAATATTTATTGGATATGACTCAAACATAATTTTAGTCTATTTTTTTGAAAAACATCCACAAATTTCTATTTTTCTAAGATATTTTGAGATGGCAAAATCTTTTTATGTTAAAATAAATCACACATGCACCACTTATTGTTGTAAGCAACATATTGAATTTTCAATGCACTATGATGTTTTTTGCCATATTCACTGTACTTTGTATACTAAAAACATTTTCTAGGAGTGTGGCATTGAATTTCCACCAAAATAAGACAAGTAATTTATTCCAACTATCTTTTCCAAAAGACCGGATGGACAATTATTTTACAATAAACCATGTCTAAATAGAAATTACAACATTTGTGGTAGATTGCCAAAATTTTAAAAATGTATCCATGAGGAGATTATAAGTACAATTAGATAGGAATTATTTGGTTTAAGCAAATATAAATTAGTGACTTATCAAGTAAAATATGGCAAAGAATCTAAAAGGTGTGAGTTTGTTACAAAAAATATACCTATTTCTGATTTTTTGATCAAATTAAGGGAGAAGATTATTTCTGAGTATTGCAAGCACACACACAAGGCTAGATGGTTGGATGAACATTTCAAGATGAGCAAGGATACATTCCCACTTGGTTTGATTGTTTCAATAGTTAATTTTGCTAAAAATTACACATTCACACCCCAAATGGAAGTTTAATCATAGTATTACAACTCATCACAAGATACCATATTCCTTCATATAGCATTCATGCATGCACCTGATAATACAAAGTAATAACAAAAAATATTAACGGAGCAACATTTTTATATCAATGATGATAGATCACATTGTTCAGAGTATGTGCAAGTTTGTTTTCATAAGTTTTATGAACAATTGAGTCAGAGGAACATTACTTTTAATCAACATTAAATTTGGTTAGACAATTGCACATCATAATAAAAAATGCACGAATGTTTTATTGGTTGAGCAAGATACATGTTACCAATGGTGTAGAACACATTTGGAGTTTCATCAAGGCTTTCCATCCATAAGGGGAGCATGACGGTGTTGGAGCATGTGTAAAAAGAGATATTTCAAGGGAAGAGTTGAAATTTGAAGAGAGTAGAGAGAAAGAAAAAATAGACTTCCTCAATTATAGATGGACAAAACATTGACTATCCCACTAGGTCAGTGGTAGTCACTGAAACTTGGTTACAATGATATCCTATAAAATATTTAGATCAATGGTTATTTGAAGAGTTTAAAATGCATAGAAAATACTGCACTATTCAAATTTGATTCTTACAACAAAAATTTAATTACAAAAATATCATGGGAGGCCATTAAATAGGAAACTATGGAAAGTTTGGGAGTCAGACCATGAAGCTGTTCTTGATACTATCAAGCTTAGAGCAGATCTTAGTGCCTCATTGGATTGAAACACAGAGGTATGTTGACTTTTGAAATGTACATGTAATCAATTTTACCAAATGTTTTTTTATTTTCTAGGTAGTACATATAAATTTCATTTTTAATTACTTGCTAATAATATTTTGTAGGTCATTGGTACCAGATAAGCTTCCACCTTCACATGGTTGACACTGATTCTATATTCTTGAAGCTAAGAGAAGCTTAGGTTAGATGTGATCAAAGCTCAGAAAATGACTTACAAGTTTCATTTTATGGGTATTTGAACTTAACCTAAAAAAATGCATTTTTTTATTGGGAAGGGTGTTCTTGAGGTCGAAATTGGTGGTGGGTTTGTCAATCGGGCCTGATGGGAGGCCAAGAACCTGGTCCTAGATGTTATCCACCCCTCCAGATGTGTTGGCAGTGTTAGTTTTTAGTTAGGAAGCATCGTAACTAGAGTTCTGTAACCACAACTTAAACTTTGATAATATTTGTTGTCAGTGTTTCTGCTCTCTAAAATAGTAGTGAAAATGTACTTTTAGGTGGATTTGAACATCATGGCAGTGTGATAAGATGTAATTTGTCTATTTAGATGTCATCAAAGTGATATATTTTTAGGTGGAGGTCCCAGAGGTAGAAATGTTAGGTGGAGCTCAAGAAGTTGCTTATTTATTGACAAAAAGTTGCATTTTTGGACCCATCACTGCAACTTGCCTAATGGATTGATCTCAAAGCTTCCACCTGAGTGATTTAGGGTGTGATTTTAGGGCTTAAATAGGTAGGTGAGGGATATAATGGTTCATATAAATGAATTATAGTTTTTGTTTTATGTGTGTTTGAACTTAGGCTAAAAATTTGCATTTTTCTCATATTGGAAAGGGTGTTCTTGAGGTCAGAATGGGTGGTGGATATGTTGATTAGGCCTGAAAGGAGGCCAAGAACCTAGTGATAGATTTTATCCACCCCCAGGATGTTCTGTAAGTTTTGGTTTTTATTCAAGAAGCATTAGAACTAGAGTTTTGTAACCATAACTTAAACTTTGATAACATTTGTTGTCAGTGTTTCTATTCTTCAAAATGGTAGTGAAAATGCACTTATGGGTGGATTTGAACATTGTGGCAGTGTAATAACATGTAACTTGCCTATCTGGACATGATCAAAGTGATAGATTCATAGGTGGAGGTCTCTTAGGTGGAAATGCCAATTGGAGCTCAAGAAGTTGTTTGTTCACTAATAAAAAGTTGCATTTTTAGACACGTCATTATAACTTGTCTAACGGATTGATCTCAAAGCTTCTACCTGAATGTTCTAGGGTGTGATTAGAGGGTTTAAAGAGGTAAGGGAGAGATCTAATTACTTACAATTTTTTTTACATGTGTTTGAACTTTGGCTAAAAATTTGCATATTTCTTGTATTAGGAAGGGTGTTCTTGAGGCCAAAATGGGTGGTGGGTTTATCAATCGAGCCTAATGGGAGGGCAAGAACTTGATCTTAGACATTATCCCCCATATAAATTTTGGTAGTGTCATTTTTTAGTCAGGAAGTATTATAACTAGAGTTATGTAACCACAACATAAATGCACTTTGATGTGGATTTAAACATCATAGCAATGTGATAACATGTAATTTGCCTAATTTAACGTGATCAAAGTGATATATTTATAGGTGTAGGTCCTCAAGGTATAAAAGCCAGTTGGATCTCAAGAAATTGTTTGTTCACTGATAAAAAGTTGCATTTTTGGACCCATCACTGTAACTTGTCTAACAAATTAATCTCAAAGCTTCCACCTGAGTGCTTCAGGGTGTGATTAAAGGGATTAAAAAGGTAGGAGATGGATTTTATGGTTCATTTAAATGAATTATAGTTTTTTTTACACGTGTTTGAACTTTGGCTAAAAAATTATATTTTTTCTTGTATTGGGAAGGGTGTTCTTAAGGTCATAATGGGTAGTGGGTTTGTCGATCAGTCTTGATGGGAGGCCAAGACCCTAGTCCTAGACATTATCTACCCCCCCCCCACCATCCCTCCAAAAAAAAAAAAAAACATGTTAGTAGTGTTAGATTTCACTCAAGAAGCATCAAAACTAAAGTTCTAAAACCATAGCTTAAACTTTGACAACTTAAACTAGAGACCTCGAAACTTAATGAGTAATTGACCTATTGACAACTTTGAAAACTTTGACAACTTTGAAAATTTTGAAAACTTAAACTAGATACATATAAACTTAATGATTAATTGACCTATTGACTTTTTAGGTGGTGGTAGAAACTTAATTGACCTATTGACCTATTAGGTGGTGATAGAAACATAATTGACCTATTGACCTAGAAAGTGACTTGTTGTGGATTCACCATTCAATGTATGAAATTGCATTAGTTTCATGTTATCCTTGAAGGTCTTTGATTCCATGAATATTTTGTCATTTGTGTAAGGTTACAGGGGGATGAATGATTGTAGGTGGTAACCAAGAAGTGACTATAGGTCACAATCAAGGAAGGGAGCTCGGAGTGATTCCATTAGGTTGGTAAGTTGTGAGTCATCATGATATTAGTTTTGAACATGTTGAACCTATAAAAACCTATATATAAATGAGTAAGACATTTCTACATGGATAACTTAGCAAAAAGGGTTACCTCTGCCCATATACCTTATTTTGCCTATGACAGTCCAATGTGAAAGTAAATGGTTGTTTCTCACGAGAGGAGTATGACTTTGGTGTAGATAATGATATATATATTGAGAATGATCATTGAGGTGGAAGTTTAATTATTTTTTATACAAAATATAATGGTAAATAATCAACATACATTCCTCTATAACAAATAAACCTTGTTTATACGCTATTTTGGGTTAACAGTCACATTGCAAAGGGAAGTAAGAGTTGTATCTTAATCTTTTCAAGTATGACATTGAATATATGGACTTGGAAGATGGTAACATAATAAAATGAGGTTTTTAATATCTTATAAGATGCATGAGATATTTGAAATTGAACTAATGCTCCATGTTGTTTTCACAGACCTGTAGGGTGCCTTGTTGTGCACAGTCAAGATAAAGAGGAGACACTTTTCTTGTATAAATGTGTATGATAATGGATATAATGGTTTATATGGTTGTTTATAGGTGTAAATAAGGCAGTGATAATTATAAAATCCCTAAGGATATTCCTTGACACTCATTGATACATAAAACATGTTGTCATAGTCCTAAATAGGACTAAAAACTAGTGTTTTGATGGTAAGAAGAGAGAATAAAGAGAAATGAGATGTATCACCTATTATATAAGGTGTGTGGGGTGAAAAAATACATATATTTGGTATTTTTTATAACTCAAGATATTGAATTATATAGCCCCTTGGCTTGTGTAGAAGCCTAACTAGGGTTTCAAGAGCAAAAACCCCTTAGAAAGAATTTTAACCCTTAAAATTTGATGAAACTTCATAATATGACATGTTTTAATGTATGGAAAAAGAATAAAGTGGTTTTGTTATGGTTCAAGGCCGTACAATATGGAATTGGTGATTGTGGATTTAAGATAGGGCTAATTAGGCCTAATTGAAGGGTGGTTTACAAACGAAGTGTGGTCTAAGAGTGGGGTTAGGTCATGGAATTTGACACACACCTATAAGGAGAAATAGGGTGGTTATAAAAGTTTTAAAATCTCCATAATATTTTATATATTTCTCAAACCAAGAGAATTTACACAAAAAGGGCTATAAGCCTAAGGAGATCATTGTGAGCCCTATATTGGAATTGAATGTTGAAGTGTGTTTGAGAAATTGTAAGTGGTTAATTTAGGTTTGATTTGACCATATAAGAACATATATGACATAATAATAACTCCTTGAGACCTATATCAGGTTTTGGTACTTGAAACCTAAGAGGATTGCCTAATGAGAAGATAGTGAAAGAGTGAGAGGATGTTTGTGAATGGAATGTATGAAATGAGTTAGAGAATGAATGTGAAAGGTTTGTAAGAGGTATAATGACACCAAAGAGTGTCTCCAAAGTGTATAATAATCAAGAACAAAGAGACAAGGCCATTAATACTAAGTGATAAGAGTGTCATTAGTCATTTCCACTACACATAATTAAATAAAAACTTTAATTTAAAAAAATATGGGAGATCCGAGATTTATAGCATTAAAAAGAATAATTTTTTAATCCTCATTTGTGTACAATATTAAATATGATATCTGATAGATAATAATTTGGAAGATCAAAACAACATTGTACAATAACACACAATGAAATAAAAACTAAAAATAAATTAGATATATTGCCATGTTAGGCATACAATATAGGCACATGTGTGAAATGTCAATAATACATAGATTGTCATGATAGGCATATAAAAAATTACATCTACCAACATAGTATCTAATGTTGGGTGAATGTCATAGGCACAAATACAATGCCAAAATGCATAAATTGCCTTATAGGCATAAAAAAAAGTACATCTCATGTGTAAGACATCCTATTCATCAAATAGATTCCCTCTCTTTACCTTCCTCGAACAAGACTCTCCATGGGATGCCCTGCTAGTAGATGGAGACCCCTTTAATGCCTTAGATTGCTTCAAGGTTTGACTACGGGTCCTATGTTCATAGCTAGCTTGCATTTGAGCATGTTTGAATACAAGAATTATTACTGAATTAACATAAAATACATTCAAACAATTCTTAAGAAATTAATTTTAAACTATAATAAAAAATCATTTAACATGCACTTACTACAAGCTCCTAATCCTACTCAATCTATTTTTCATGCTCAAACAAGTCAATGGCAGGCTCTGTTGTCCAAATAGGCAACTCAAATATGGGAGGAACATGAGAAGTTACCCTATTAATCATTTGATTGGGACTATCAGATGTCATAGGAAAAACATGCATACATAATACATTTACATAAGTTATATTTTCCCCAAGTACATGTACTAAAATTATTAAAACAAGTCTATTTTTACAATTCAAAATTACAAGAACTCATATATACCTCTATCAACACTTGTGCAAATGACATTACAACAACAATGCCTATGCCTGTTTCAGCTCATAGCGAGGGAGGAGTATCTACTCTAGCCATTAATTTATCGTGTAAGCAAGGTCTCACTTACTTTTATATAAAGTATCAAATCTTATATATGGAAACCATGCATATCATGAAAAGACAATGTAAACCAAGAATAATGGAAGTGTAACTGCCATACAACGTGCATATCATGAAATGACACTGTAAACCAAGGATCATGGAAATACATAACTACCATACAACATGCATATCATGAAAAAACAATGTAAACCAAGAATCATGGAAGTGTAATTGCTATACAACGTGCAATGGCCAAGAATAGCAAGTAGTTTACATGTTGGAAGTAATATAAAAATTGTAATGTATGTAGGAAGTGTGATTGGAAGAGTAGGAGGTGGAAAGAATAGTATCACTTTGACAAGTCAAAGTTAGGGAGAGAAAAAGTATAAGAGACATATCAAGAACTCTGTCCTTATTTGTAAAGCTTATTTGGATAGAGTAAAATACGATTATATATTTATTGGGGAAAGGTTGAGCTACACATATATGGCCATCATCCTACTATTACATGCGTGATATCAATCATATGTATCTCTATATATAATACTTGGTTTCATATCACATTCATTTATAATATATGGATGACAAGTGATTTATGGGAAAGCACTCAACCAATAGAAAGGAGGATGAGCCATGGTGAATCCACCTCTTGACGAAGGTGTGTGTAAATAACACTCTACCAATAGGTCGAGGAAGGGAGGTCCTTGTCCAATATATCAAATTTTAGCCATCTATTTATATATTGTCTTGTTTTGTCTCAAGAGAACAAAATTGGCAAATAGTTTGGATGTTGAATTGGAAGAAATTGCAAGGTGTAATTGTCAAGGCTAGCACATATTTTAATACCAACACAAATGGTGGCTCTACCCTCAAACTTGTCTATTACCTTACATTCTTCTCTTTTAGTATGATTGGAAGGTGTATCAAATAGATGTGAAGAGCATGTCCTTGAATTAGGATTTAGGTGAGGAAATTTACATAGTACAACCAAAAGGATACATGCTCCCAGAGAGCAACCATTGGGTTTACGAGTTTGTAAAGTCATTATAGGAACTTATGCATGTTCCACAACCCTATTACAACAAAATAAATCAACGCCTCCAAGATTATGAAATTAGAGGAAGTCTTTATGATCTGAATTTACATGTTAAAAGTGATGATGATAGCATAGTGATACTCATTGTCTATGTTGATGATATTGCCATCACAGGTAGTGATGGCCATTGCACTTCAACAATCAAAAACTAATTTTGTTCTAATTTTGACATGAGTAATTTAGGCCACCTAAATTATTATTTAGGCATAGAGTTTTGGAAATTTTATCATATTATATGTACAAAAGATAAAAATATGTCAAAGCACTTGTAGAAAAGTTCATGATGATAAAGAATGATCCATCAACTAAAGCCATGGATGTTTATTATTTATAGGCAACATTGCAAGTAGATTGGTGTGGGATATTTATTGCATACTCCTACCATGAAATATATATATCTGTGTGTGTGTGTGTGTGTGTTTGTGGATCTTATACAAATTTTGGGTGCACAAATATATATGGGAGAGAGAAAAAAGGGATTGTTTTAATTTACCCATATAAAAGATAAGGAAGTAAATGTTACATGTGCAGTCATTTTAAGTTTGCATCCTTATGGTTTTCGATGCAATATGGTCATAGGAATTTTAGTTTGCATTATTAGGAAAGTCTTTGGGGAAGAGGTATATGAATGAGACTCCCATTTAATAGGATATTATCACTTCCAAACTAACTTCCACTATGAAAATGGGTGTATATTCATAAAGAAGCTTCAAATATTTTGTGGAAAAATGTGCTTCATGTTTTCTTCATAAATAATGTCCTATCCCTAGAAGCATGTAATAGATTTCTTGTAAAATAGTGTATTGACCTTAGGTAACAGAAAGAGAAAACGTAACATATGGGTAATGGGTAGAAGATATGAATACAACATCTACATCCTTGATCAGTGACCCTGTAAGAGCATTGTACGATGTTATTCCTAAGGAAGCATGGTCCAACATAAGACCATTCATGACTTTTATGTTTTTGGTTGTGTTATTTTTGCATTAATTATTGAGAAGAGAAGTAAATTAGATGCAAAGAACAAAACACATATGTTTGTTATGTTATGCCTATTGTTAATGATGCACATTTCTTCTCTTTTACCTTAAATTTCCTTGTTATTATCACTCATTTTCAAGGGTAACATGTGGATTTATGTATAATGCTAATGGTGACATAAGTCAGAATGAGAATATGACTATATTGAGCTTAGCAACTTCATTTTCAATATAGTGTTACCTAAAAGGACCCCTACATAAGTGTTCTTCATTTTATAAGTATCCTCGTGGCATGTGAACTACCCTTATCTAATCTTAAATTAGATTATTCATGGGATATTTGTGGGATTTTCCAAAATCAGCTATATAAATACCATTGAGCACATTCTCATAGCTTTCAACTATTGTGGTTACTCTTTAATGGTTTGTGATACCTCATAACAACTTCCAAAGGTTCACGGTACCCCCGAGATGATCAACCCATCTCCAAAATTTGTGGATAGGTGTATTTATATTGGAGGAAGAGGATTTTTAAGGTTTAAATTTGATTTGAGCCCATATGGTATGATTTCAAAATTAGTAGTCTTTAATTAGGCTTAGGAGACCTAATTAGTCTTGAGGGGTGTTGAGTTAGGCGTTATCCAAAGAGAGTTAAATTATTAAACTCCTTACATGAGCTATGTGATGTAAATAAGTATCTGAATGTGGGTTTGATTTGGTTGGGAGCTTTGTAGTTTACTCAGAACAAGGAGGTTTGCCTCAAAAAAGGGCTAGTATAAGGAAGGTGTCAAATAGGAAAGAAAAGTTAAGTGAAGAGTTGAAGCTTGGGGGTTGTGTGGAATGGTTGGATGCATGAAATGAGATGTAATTGAGTATTCAGATGCTCTTATGAGTATTATGGAAGGATAAAATCAAATTAGCATGCAAACCTATGAAAACACATAAGAATATTGTAAATATCAGAGCAAAGATAAAGAGAGAACATGAAAATAGAGAACGATAAATTTAACTTAAACTTACAAGTCAAATATACATAGAATTAATGTACATAAAGCATAAGATTAACTTGAAATTTTACCTCTGTATAGGTAGATGGTGTCATCCTAACAGAGATAGATTCAGTAGTGGATGGGGCAATAGCTGGATCCGAATATATAAACAACTATTGTAACAACTATTGTAACAAATCAAATGTTGTGAACGCTAACTATGATGATGAAGGCACCGTCACCTCCTGCAACATAAAAAATGACATATATATTATATTCAATTTCTATGTAAATTACTTATTAGCTAAATTAAATTTGCAAATATAAATTAAATTTAACATGACATTTATATAAAATAGTGGTTGATGTATGCACACCAAATGTGCATGCCAAAAACTCATCACTTATAAGAATATTATCTAATATTCCAAATCACAAACACCATCATCATAAAAAATTATTATGCACGTACCTCTATAAGAATTGCAAGGGTGGGTTCGGGTATGCATAATAGGTGGCGTATATATAACATCACTATGTGAAAGCCTACTCGTATGTTGAACGATTGTATTGGTGAGTGAACTAGGAACATGGAGAGTGTTGATCTCCATGACCTATTGAACTATAAAGGGGATTTCAGGCTTAAGAGGCTTTTGGATATGAATCTATGCAGGTTGATTAGTTGCACGATGTACACCTGGTCGATCCTATACAGAACCTTTTCCTTGGCCTTAAAACTCACTAAAATCAAACTAATTCAGAATCTTATTGATTCCAAATTCACACTAAAGTTTCCTCAACAAATATAATGAGCCCTTATGGTTGTTACATAATGGATAGCCAAAGACCATCCACCATCGATCCTAAAAATTAGTTGTGATTAAGTTATGTACACATCGATGGATAGGAAAATGTTTAACAATTATGGGAAATCGGGCATTGATGGCTGGGTCAACAAATAGGGTGCATGTAGAGGCTTTTGAAATTTCTTTGTTCTTAACCTGAAGTGCTGATAATTTGTCGACATAATATGCCCTACAAGTATCCCTATATGAGGTCTATCTATCAATTTGACTCGTTACAGAGTCAATTTGACCTAATAAGGTCTCTAAGGAATTGGCTATCTAGGTGTAGTTGGGGTTGGTCAAAGTGGGATCCCTCATTCTCCCAATTAAACTTCAATTTCAAGTTTATTTATCATAATGTTGTCAATCAGAATCTCTTGACTACTAGGGGGGTTTGGGGAACTATAGGAGGGTTAGGTGAAGGGATAGGAGGAGGAACAAGAGGGTTTTGTGGAGGAGGAGAAATAAGAGGGTTCTTTGGAGGGTTAGGAAGGTTAGTAGGATGGGCTATTTAAAAAACAAATTATAATTAAAAACAAGGATTAAACAATGAAAATAACGAAAAAATAGGGTTAAATAAGGAAGATTTTTATCACTCACCTCTCCTACATGGTGGCATCTTTGATTAACAGGTTCATGGGATGAATTTGGTAACTTCTTGGCATTTTCTAGTTTATTCCATGCAAAATGTGATCATGGAAGCTAGAGGAGAGCAAGGAAACTCAAATGCAAAATGAGGATTTTGCATTCGGGTTTCACTTTTTTTTGGATACATAAGTAATGTGATCATGTTAATAACATGATCCCATTATTGAAAAACAAAATAACATGATTGCATTATTTTTCAATATAATGCGATCACGTTATATAATAATGTGGTCGCATTATGGCTTGATAATCACCAAGCCATAATTCAAATAACACAATCGCATTACCTAAAATGTCCACAGAATTGTCCCCCAACTCTATGCACTTACCCTATATCTATAATCTCTATTTTTACCCTACATTTTTATGGGGTGTGCTTTTATTTCACATATTTGACTCGGGTGGTAGCAACAAAAGAAAGAAAGTGGATGACAATGAAGGCGATCTTGAAAATTTCAGATCAAATTGAATCTTATGGCTGATGAATTTGTTTTGCATTCACTCTCCATTGGTGTTTTTGAACATAATAAAATTGGAGGGAGAAACAACAATATATGGGTAAGCAATCGTACTTTTCTTGATGTATACACAAATTCATCAAAAATGCGATTATCCGATCTTTGAAGATCATATCACACAAATCCCTTGAGTTATTAATATAATTGATACTAATTTGCATATTATATCTTGTAATTTAAGTGAAAGCTCCATTTTTATATTATTCCCAAAATATTGGGGTAAAAAATGAGAAAATTGTCTTATTTTCTGATCAAATTGATTTCCATACTGTAACTGGGCTTAGTTTCCTTTCATGTGTATGTGGCCGCAACATGTGTAAAATTATGATAATTGTATGGCTCCCATTGTCTGTTAGTAACATTCATGGGAAGTAGTAGTTACTTATATTAGTCTTAGTATAAAAGTAAGTGTTGAGGCCAATGAAGGCATCCAAAAATGTATTGTTTGAGTTTGATCGAAGGAGGTTTCCCCCTAGAAGAGGCCAACAATTTTGTAATTCAACCATTGTAATTCAGTTTTGCTTATTTGAGTTAATATATTACTAATTTTCATAGTTTATTTCATGTATTTACAATTATCTACTAATTTTTTCATGAAGGATCCTCTCATCTAGTATCAGACTTCTTTCTAGGGCCAAATTTTTTCTTTCAAAAAGTCTTAACTCTATTTTGTTGCATAATCCATTTAAGTAATTTTTCAAAAAGTAATTGTCTTTATCACAATAATCTATTTCAAATTAGGGTAAAAACTTGACCACATAACTATGGGAATTGCTTGGATGAAAAACCTAAAACTCATTGTGAGGAGTACCACAAAAACCCCATAGTAGTTAGCCCATTGAGAGGACCTACCAACGAAATATGCAACGGCCCCTTTTCGATTGAGTAGTTCCCATCCCTAAAAAAAACCAAGAGCTATTACTGAGAAGTAAATCCATAGCCAATTTTTTTTTGAAGAGCGATATTCGCTTAGACAACATTGGTGGCCAAAGTGATATCTTTAAACCCTTGGGTAACCATTGAAACTTGGGGCTCATTTCTATCAGTTTTAAAATATTATCGTGGAGTATAAAAAAACTTGCCATATCAGATCTTTGCATATTATCAATATATTTACCATACCGATTTCAACATATTACCAGTAGAGTATCAAAAAATTGTCATATCATATCTTTAGCAGTGTATCAGTAGACTCTCCATACCAATTTTAGCATATTACCAGTAGAGTATTAGAAAACTACCATATTAGATCTGAATGTAATTTTTTTTCATGTTTTTGCCATATCTCTCCATCTTTAACCTCGTTGATCCTCAAATTTTATTTGAACACCTGAAATTCCATTCCCCGCATTTTTTTCCTTGAGATCCCATATCCCGATTCTACTCCTAATTCCTATAAATCTTAATTTACCCATTTTTGGGGTTTTGCCATAACTTCTATTTTTATCCGTTTGCCTCAAAAAAATTCCACAGTGTTCATCTTCCCTTTTTGATACTTTGTCCCTTTTCAATAAATTTTATATATTTTTTATTTTCACTCCTGAAATTGCCCTCACCTTCATCAATCATACTCCCACTATACAAAAAAATTAGTAAAAGTAATTTTACCCCTTATGAATTCACCCAAATCAAAAACTTGCATTACTAAATGTGTCTTAACTCTAGTTTTCCTACCCATTACAATATATATATATATATATATATATATATATATATATATATATAATCTTATTCAACTCATGGTAGTAACTTGAACAGGAGTAAAAAACATGGAGGATGAAATTGCCACCCTCAAGACACATATCAAAGATCTCGATGAAAAAAATTTTAGCCTTAGTTTTCAACATACCACCTTCAACAACATACGACATCTAGAGTCCTCTTTTGACATCAAATTTTCTTCTTCTAGTAATTTTTGTGGGTTAAAGCTTGATTTTCCTCGATTCCATGGTGTAGATCCGACTAGATGGATCTTTTAGGTAGAACAATATTTTAGCTCACATAATAATTTTGATTCTAACAAGGTTTTACTTGCATCTTTTCACTTGAAACTTGAAGCCCTTCAATGGTATCATTGGTATACCAAGGCTCATCATGAGCCAAGTTGGACCAATTTTTTCACCCTTAGTTTACAATGTTTTAGACCTATTGATTTTGATGACTTCATGGGAGCACTCACTAAACTTCACCAAATAAGAACTATGAGAAAATATCAAACATAATTTGAAAAACTAGCCAATCACATAGAGGGATTGTATGATAAATTCTTTAGAAGTTGCTTTGTTAGTAGACTGAAGGATGCAATTCGATCTGAGGTCAAAATGTTTCAGACCAACATGATGATGGAAGCCCTAGGGTTGACTAAATTGGTAGAGGACAAGATCAAAACTAAACAATGATTCAAATCCAATTTTTCTCCATTTAAAAATACAACTCCATAATGATCTCAAATAATGCCAGCCCCCAAAACCACTCCTAACAAGCATTTGACTGAAGCAAAGATGCCAATCCATAGAGAAAAAGGACTATGTTATAATTATGATGACAAATTCACTCAAGGACAATGATTTGTCGAGCAAAAGCTCTACCTATTAGATGTGGACTCTCCACCTAAACTTGAAGATGGATGATAGGACCAAAGTTCCCCAAAGCTCTGACACAACTTGTCAGATTTAAGAGCACACATGATTACCAATGTATAAGCAACTTAAACATGCGGAAATACCCAGAAGAACAAATAACTATCAATGAGAAATAACACAGAATATGAGAGGCAACACATAATTGTATTCAACTCATTACAAAGGAAATTACAATAAAGAGATCACACTCTTCTTCCACCTCTGTGAGGCTTCCTCCTCAATGGCTCCCAGTAATCTTCCCTCCAGAGTAATCTTCTCTCAATAGGTCACAACACACAGCTAACACAAGCTGTTGTTTACCTCATTGTACACCTGTACAATCGAGTATGAAACGGTACTCCAAGTAGATCTCACCATGATCCTGCTCCTTGATGTATTGCTGTCACCTTGGATCTAGCTCCCCCGCTGATCTCTGTTTGACCCTTGCATTCACACACCCTAGCAGACCAACCCTGATCTTACTTATCACATGTAGATCTCCTCCATGATCCTGCAACACCCTGCTGACCAAACCTTATCTTACATACTTGGAAGAACATGCACTTCCAGGGGAAGAACTCTCCAAGTTCTACTTAGTTCTTCAACTTTACAATACAACCCATGAGTCTATTATATAGATATCATGCATACAATGATTAGACTTGCGGCTCAAGACTCGAACTCATCTTCATCATGCAAACAACCTGTTCACTTAACTGACTGTTCGTCAACAGCAGTTATGGAACCGCACAGGCGACCAATGTCGGTCCCTATTTGACTGGAGGCGACCGACGTCGACCGACTGCTGTCGAGGTCAGTTTCCTTCTGCACATCCACTGACCGACGTCGGTGATCCTGTCGACGCCGATGACTGCATACTCAGCATCCTCCTTCTGTTTGCATTTGGGTGAAGCTTTTAGCTCCACACCCTAACAATGGGGAAGATGTTCAAGATACAATAAATGATCTAGAAGAAGCTCCATCGATTGTGGAACCTGCTTCTTAGGAAGACCAACCAGAGATCTCCCCATGCCTTATCAAGATTCACCACCCCACAAACCATGCGAGTTAGGGGTTACTTCAAGAAGTTCCCTCTAATAATACTCATTGATTCTAGTAGCACTCATAACTTCATTGACCCTTAGATAGACAAACATGTTGATTGTTTTGTCTATCCTTACTCTAACTTCAAAGTCATGATTGCTAATGGGGGCACATTACCTTGTAAAGAGAAGTATCACAAAGTGTGCATGTCTATTAGAGATTATAACTTACCCTCCAACATGTTTGCATTGCCCTTAAATGGATGTGATGTTGTTTTGGGAGCCTAATGGCTATGCACACTTAGACCCATCTTATGGGATTTTTTTGAACTTTAGATGTAATTTTCAGACAATGGGCAAAAGCACACATTGAACGGCTTACAACCAATGTCCCTCAGAATCATCAGTTCGCATTGCATGGAAAATATTCTTAAGAAAAATTCACACAACGTCATTGCCCAGATCCATTCCATTCAAATGCAACCATCAATGGTCTCCACTCCTCCTTCTGATCTACAAACCATTTTGCATAGGTACACACGTGTCTTTTCCAAGCAAGTGGGATTGCCACCTTCATGGCTAGAAGACCACCATATTTAGATCCTTCTTGGAATCATTCCTCCTAACATCAGACCCTACTGCTACCCATTTAAATAAAATATTGAGATCGAGATACTCATTCGAGACTTAATAAAGCAAGACATTATTCACCCTAGTACCAGCCCATATTCTTCCCTAGTTCTCCTTGTGTATAAAAAAGGTGGGTCATGGCAAATCTACATTGACTTTTGTGTACTTAATCACATCACCATCAAGGATAAGTTCTCGATCCCTATTATTGATGATCTTCTTGACGGGCTTCATGGTGCTCATTTTTTTTCTAAGTTGGATCTTCGCTCTAGATATCACCAAATCTGACTTCATGATGATGATATCCCTAAGATAGCTTTTCATATGCATGATGGCCGCTATGAGTTTCTGGTCATGCCCTTTGGCCTCACTAATGCTCCTTTAACATTTTAGGCATCGATGAATAAAATATTTTGGTTCTACTTGTGGAAATTCATTCTAGTCTTATTCGATGACATCATCTATAGTAAAACATGGTCTGAGCATCTCCAACATCTGAAGCTCACACTACAACTTCTCTCTAACCATCGTCTTTGTGCAAAATAGTCCAAATGTGCTTCTGGACAAGACGAAGTGGAGTATTTCGGGCATATTATTTTAGCCTAAGGGGTTTGGGTGGATCTTGAAAAAATAGCTATCATGGTAAATTAGCCTCATCCTCAGACACTCAAGAGCCTTTGCGGTTTTTTAGTGAAGCTCCTTCAACATTTTAGGCATCGATGAATATAATATTTTGGCCCTACTTATGGAAATTTATTTTGGTCTTCTTCGATGACATCCTTATCTATAGTAAAACATGGTCTGAGCATCTCCAACATCTAAAGCTCACACTACAACTTCTCTCTGACCATCATCTTTTTGAAAAACAATCCAAATGTGCTTCTGGCCAAGACAAAGTGGAGTATCTCAGGCATATTATTTTAGCCTGAGGGGTTTAGGTGGATCTTGAAAAAATAGCTATCATGATAAATTAGCCTCATCCTCGGACACTCAAGAGCCTATGTGGTTTTTTGGGATTCACTGGATACTATCACAAGTTTGTCAAGGATTAAGGGAAGATTGCAACTCTATTGACAACTATATTAAAAAAGGATGCTTTTACATAGACACCAGTTACCAAGTGTGTATTTGAAGAGTTGAAACAAGCTATGTGTATTACACCTGTTCTAGCTATTCTAAATTTTACTGAGACCTTCACTATCGAGAGTTATACTTAAAATAATGGACTTAGTATTGTTCTCCTCCAAGAAGGATGCCCCATTGCATTCACTAGCAAATCCTTTTTCTAGGAAGAATTTAGCACTCTCTACTTATGAGAAGGAAATGATGGCCATTTTACATGTAGTACAAAAGTGGTGGCCACACCTATTGGGGAATCGTTCTTGCATCAAAGCTGATCACCAAATTCTAAAACATTTCCTGGAACAACACGTCTCCACCCCATCATAATAGAAATGGGTCAGTAAACTCATGGGTTATGACTATAAGATCACTTACAAGAAGGGTGAGGGCAATATTGTGGCTAATGTTCTGTCTCACACATTTGTGGACCAAGCTTCCCTTTTAGCATTTCCATGCCCATTCTAAATTGGTTGGACACTGTTTAATAGGGGTATGTCAATGACTATTATCTAAAATCATTTAACATTTGTCCACTAACCCCTCTATTATACCGCATTATTCTTGGAATGGTGATTCTCTACGATACAAGGGTCATCTAGTGTTTCCTCGAAGCACAAATCTTCAGCAGGATATATTCTATGAACTCCATGCTTCTCCATCTGTAGGGCACCCAGGGTTTCTCAAACTTATGAGTGAACATGACACAACTTATTTTAGAAAGGAATGAAAAAAGCAATTCAACAGATGGTGGTTGAATGTGATATATACCAACATAAAAATGGTGAAACCACATTCATCCTTGGGTTGCTCAAACCCTTGTCCATCCCTACCATTATTTGGATAAATATTTTTATGGATTTCATTAATGGGCTCCCTAAATCTAGAGGGAAAACAATGATATTGGTTGTGATTGATCGCCTCTCCAAATATAGTCATTTTTGTGCCCTCAACCACCCCTATATTACCTCCATGGTTGCACAAATTTTCTTGGACCAGATTTTTTGTCTTCATAACATTCCTTCATCTATTGTCTTAGATTGTGATGCAACCTTCACCATGCATTTTTTGATAGAACTATTTTAACGCACTGACACCCAACTGAAGATGAGTTTCAGGTATCATCCACAAACGGATGACCAGACTGAAATTATCAACAAATGCTTGGAAACTTTCCTTTGTTGCTTCACCTCAGAACAACATCAGTGGGCAAAGTGGCTTCACCTCACTAAATGGTGGTACAATACCTCCTACCACACCTCATCTAAAATAATTCCATATGAAGCAGTCTATGGTCAAGTACCACCAGTGCTCCTTTCACATACCCCAATAGTTCATCAGTTCAAGCGGTCAACACGATTCTCCAAACTTAGGATCAGATCCTCAGCACCCTACGAGATAATCTTCATATGGCACAAAATTGAATGAAATAATACACTGATCATCATCATTTTGAATGCACTTTTCAAGTTGATGAGATGGTTTTTCTTCACTTGCAACCATACAAGTAATCCTCCCTAAAACTCAAAGGGTCTCAGAAGCTGGCTCCCAAGTTATATGGACCCTATAAGGTTCTTTAGAAGATTGGGTTAGTTTCTTATAAGTTGGAGCTTCCACCTTCTTCTCAAATTCACCTAGTATTTCATGTCTCTTGTCTGAAAAAAGTTCTTAGCACAAATATCAGAGTGTAGACTATTTTACCAGAGCTTGATAATGAGGGATCTATCCTTCTTGATCTAGAGGCATTCTTGGATAGGTGCACATGCCAATTTTACTCCCACTCCATCACAAAGGTTTTAATTCAGTGGCACGAAATGCAACCAGAGGATGCCACATGAGAACCACTATTTCAAATTCAACACCAATTCCCACATTTGAAGCTTTGAGGACAAAGCTTTTTCTAGGAGGGAGGGGATGTTAGGAACCTGTGCTACCCCTTCTCTTTACTTTGTTAGTATAATAATTGCTATGGATGCATATGCTTTACAAATCATCTTGTGAGCATTTTGTTTTATTCCACATTCATGGGAAGTAGTAGTTACTTATATTAGACTTAGTATAAAAGTAAGTGTTGAGGCCAATGAAGGCATCCGTGAATTTATTGTATTAAGCTTGCTAAAAGGAGGTTTCCCCCTCGAAGAGGCCAATGATTTTGCAATTCAGCTATTGTAATTCAGTTCTGCTTATTTGATTTAATATATTGCTAATTTTTATAGTTTATTTTGTGTATTTTTAATTATCTGCTAACTTGTTTAGGAAGGATCCTCTCATCATCTCTAAGAACCGTAATGGTGGGGAGGATGTGTGGGAGGCTGTTGCAGCAAACCATCAAGAAGCAGAGTTAGGTGCTAGTAAAAAAAATCCCAAGTATCTTGTAATCATGGTGAATGAGATTATTAGCAGGTTAGTTATGGATACATTCTCTATTTCTCTTGTTAAATTAGCATGGAAAGATTCTCTTAGTTGTAAGTTTAATTTATTTGAAAAGTTGCTCTATTTCTTCATTAAATTTATACGTCTATTACGTTTGAATGGAAAAGTCTATTTTCAATTCAATTTGTATGGAAATATTCTCCATTTTTTTAGTTAAATTTGTATGGAAAACCTCTTTATCATTTCAGGTGAATTTTTAAGGAAAAAATATCTCTTATTTTAGTTAGATTTGTATGAAAATTCTTTCACTTTTTAGTTAAATTTGTTTGGAAATTTTATCTATCATTTCAGTTAAATTTATATGTAAAATCTCTCTATCATTTCATGTAAATTCTCATAATTTTCTTGGCTTCAGTTTTCTTATTAATTGACATAAAATTTCATTTTGATTAACACATGTTCTCGAGAATCTTATCATTCTAATAGATTGGTGGGTGCCCATAGAGCCTAATCTGATATATGTTGTTAGATCTATAATGCAAATCTTAGCTTCTTATGCTAAGTAAAAATGTATTGTAGGTTTCCTATCATGGCCAAAATCATCCTCAGGGCTCATATTCACAAACTGATCTTTTGGGGATTGTTGTTTGAACATTGCATTAGGACTCTTGCATTATGAGCATGGATTTTCATCCAACTCTTAGGTAAGATGGTGTGATCATCTTGAACATTCTAGTTTTGTTATATTTTTTTATGTGTATATTTTCATATGTTCTCTCAAAGAATTGAGAATAGAGTGTTGTTGTTGATAGACAATGTGTTTATGAATGTAGTTGGTACAAATGTTAGTGATATAGGATAGTGGGATGTAGGTTCATGGGAGGGGTTAGGACATAGAATTTTTAAAGTTGGGGATTTGGGATTTTGCTCTCTTACTTTGGAGGTACCCATTTGGCTATCTTTGTTTTGTTCATCATCGCGTACTTTCTTGCATTTTATATTGAAAACCCTATAAAACATTCTTAATACTTTATATTAGGGTAACGAATAACACTTGTCAGGGATCTTGGTGTGTTTGTGAATCGTGTGATGTGGAGTCCAGATGATGCTTTGTTTGGTATTCCACTATGGCAGGTCCTTGGTAGTTTATACCGCATGTGTTATATATCCATATTTTTTGGAATGAAATATTCGATTTTGCACAAACAAATTGAAAAATCTATTTGTATGGTCTTTTGATATGAATAAGAGTTGAGCATCTATTTACAACTTTCATCATGAAATCTAATTTTAGTTAGTTTTCCCTTACAATTCATGGATCTATAATGATTTTCAAATATTGGAGAAGCAAATTTGCTACTTTACAAATAAATGGTCAATTTGAAAACTTTTATATTACACAAAAATACATATTTCTTAATTCTATCCCATGAAATACAACCTTTGCTTGGTATTTCCATGTCTCATTCCATCTTGTATTAAATTGTTTATTTTAAGACTACATAGTTGGTGAGTATATTTATCTAAGATAAATTAAGAATTTTCATCATCACATAAAAACACCAAAAGTTTGATATCATATTTAAGACAAAGAAGAAAGTACAACAAGCTGGTCTCGAACACTATTCGATTTTAAAATCTATATAAAATCATACCCTCATAATTACCCCAAGTTTTGATATATATGTAAACATACCTAAATTATACAATTAAAATTAAAAATTAAAAAAATAATAATAAAAAATCTTGTTAATGGTAAGAGTAAAATATTTTATAAGATAAATCAATGTAAATAGATAATTAAATTGATTAAATGCATATTATCTTAATAAAATTCATAGTATAATAGAGTGCACAAAGATATCAAATAAATGCATGTTAAGTTTATACAGTACATATATATTCCAACCCAAAGGGGGCTCTGATAACACTTAGAGGTACCTATATAAGATCCCACAATTTATTATAAATTAGAGTCAACATGGCACTGTTGACTTCATAAAGTTTTGTGTACAGGTAATGGTCTTGAGACACAACAATGATGCTTATGTTAATTTATGTATCAACTTTAACAATCAAAAGACAAAATAACTTAAGCACATTAAATGCATTAAAACATCAAAATCCACACACTAAATGGTAAGTGTGAAAGTTTCAAAGCTTTGATAAAAATCTCAACAAATAGGGGTTATTGAGGAAAATATGGATCTAACACTGTCACACTTATTTCCAACTTCATTGCAACAAAAAAAGTAGCATAAAACCATTAATAAGATTTAACAAAGCAGTGAACTACTATTAAGACGCTAGAATTCCATATAGCTGGATTGGGCTATATATAATATGGGTATATATTCTAGTAATGACATGGCACGATAATATTCCAAGTGGTTACAAGCTTGAAGTTGAACCAAGATATATGCATTTTCAAGAAACCCATAAAGCTATGGTCCAACATTAATGTCAAGGTTAGAGAGAAAGTTATAATGCAACCCTGGTTCAATTATAAATAGGTTGTGATGTGGTTAAAGTAATATCAATCAACATGATGGTAACCCTGTTCAAGACCAATTGAGCTATAACAAAATGTTAGAAACACACTGCTTTCAGTATATACTTACTCCCTGCATGCTATGGTCAAATATTAAGGTAGTAGAATAGACTGTGTAATTAGCATGAAAATAACCTTGTCATCATAATTTGAGTCTAATCCTAGTTTGGAATAGTTTGCCTAATAACTTGTTCTATGGTATTGTATGACTTTGGTCTCGTCACTTTTCATTTCAAAAAGAATCTTCAATATTATGAGATATGCGCTGTCAGTATTTTTTTTTTAAAGCCTTTTCTCTATCAGTATGGTAGTTATAAGAGACACAATGCTATATGCTTTAAATTCTATCTATATTTGGGGGTGGACATGCCAATTTCCATGAAGATGAGTGAATATAATATTTGAAACACTTTTCATTTGATGTATTTCTTATTTTATTGGGAGAAACTCCCACCTTTAAATATACGGGGTAAAATAAAGTCATGTATTTATGTTGGTTCCCTACTATATCAAATCGTACTCAACTATAGATCACTGACTATAATAGTTTTGTTTTATTTGCTTTCTAAATTTACCCTACAAAGCTTTTGTAGCCTAGTACAAAACTTTTGATATATCATCTTTCCTAATGAAGATGCAATTTCGTTTTGAATTACTTCACAACAACGAATAAGGATTAATGTATGTTTTAGTCTTTTATAAGCTTCACAATCATTATCCAAGATATATATTAATATTTTGTATTACTATACTATTATATTCTCTAGTTTATATGTGATATATGTAGTGTTAGTATTTTATTGCAACATTAAAATAATCTTGTCAAGTTGCATCTTGTTGCTAAATCATTGCATTGCCTTTGTAAAATACTTCCTTGAGCTTATGCATCTGTGATACATTATGGTACGATTCCTTCTTTCTACGCTTATTTGCCAAGAATTCTCATAGCCAACCTGCAACTTGTCTTCGTGCTTGTGATCAATGTGACTACAATTTTGATGTACAAAAAAGTCCCAACTTGCATAACAATCCTTGCAGACAAGCAATAAATATTTTGACTAAGGGAAACATGCTTTGGAATATGCTTTTGCCTTGGATACAGATTGTGTACAAATGTCTCTATTGTTCTTCGCACAAACAAGATTGGTCTCTAATGTGAAGACAAATACTCACATTGTAATTCATGAGCGAAGGCTAATGGGTAGTCATGAACATTATCCTTTCACAACTTGATTCATTCCTTCACCATAAATACTTTTTCTTTTTTAAATATATAACCTTCAAGAAGATTGAGCGTTAGATCTCTAACTACAAATTTATTTTTCTATTTATAATTACAATATAATTTTAATATATGGAAATAAAAATGTTGTTATCTTTAAACAACATATATCACACAAGTAAATGCTAACCAATTTGTTTAACATTTATTTATAAATTCTTTGCATACAAAGTTGAGATAACGAATTTTAAGTTAAATGTTGATCTATCTATCCACTCATATTAATACTAGCTTCTCGAAGACTTAACATTATATGCCTTTATTGTATCTTACATGTTTTATAATATTTATATCTAAGATTTTAGATGTTTTATAATATCATCCTAGTAGAATGGCGGGAAATCTTAAATTGTATTTTACATGTTTTATGATATTTGTATCCGGGATTGTACATGTTTTATTAATAATATCATCCTAGTAGAATGGCGGCCAAACTTGAGTTGGTGCGGAGTGAGAAGAAAATAACAAGAACAGAGAGATGGAGAGAAGCATAAGCTCAGCGGTAGTGTACCACTACCCTTGTACGGATGGAGCATTTGCAGCCTTGGCCGCACATCTGTATTTTTCTGCACAGCAGAGGCCCGTTGTGTTTTATCCGCATACGGTGTATAAGCCAATCAGGTTAGTTATTTCTCCTTCATCTTTTAACGATGACCAAGATAACATTTACTTCTTTTTATATCTATAAAGTTGGGGTTTCATCACAGTCCCATGCCACCAGATACAGAGATTTTAGTAACGTCCAAGAGACCGAACAGAATGCATAGCTTAAGAATGTGAAATTACCCGCATAGCCACAGAGTGAGAAACTTCCCCCTACCCACCCTGCCACCTGCCGCCACCGTCTCGCCACCCCCACCGCAACCCCACTCCCCTTCCCCCAACCCCCAAAAAAAAGAAAGACTCGTGAAAGTAGTCCCCGACAAACTAAACCGAGGCAGGGATTATACTTAGGCACCTGCATAACCGACTCAACAAAAACTCCTAGCTGCTATACTGTCCTCTGAACATGAGAACAAAAGTACATAGAATCTGAAAACATTTGACAGTAAAGCAGGATCTAACAGAGCTGCCCTTTTATCAAGGGACTTCAAGGCAGCACTTCTATAATAACAGTCCCGTCAAAATTTAGCAACAACCCATATAAAGAGTTAAACCAACTAGGCAATAGATGCGTGCAAGTACTAAGCTTTGACTTAATAAAAAGTTACATACTGAAACGGAGCCATACCAACATTTAAGCAAAAAGGAAATCTATTCAGACGAGAATCGAACCATCATTGAGCACCAAAAATCAAGATTGACTGACCCATTGCCAGCGATATAGGCTTCTCCAAGGCAATGTCTAGAGCGCTGGCAATAGTTTGCTCATTGTGCCCAATGAATTCAACCCATGTGTTGAGAAAGTCCAACTAGTCCTTCACCTCCTTTATAAACTTAGAGAAATCTGCTTTGCGGCTGCCTAAAGCCTTCTTGCCTGCATAAAATTTTGCCCCCTCAAAGGCTAGGATTCCCGAGTACAGTTGTTTTTGGAATCCAGCAATGTATAGTCATCAAGGAGAGTAGATTCCTCTCTATAAGCCAGAATATCAAGCTCATGTCCTGTGTTCATGGATCATACACCCATTCTAAAACCATAAGACCCTCAATTCTTTGGCACAATTCATAATATAGCAATACTTACAAACTATCAGCCAACCTCCTCAACTCGGCATCAGGGGTTAAAACTGATCTGTAACTAGGATTGATATTTCATTCCTAATTGTCTACACAAATCTTAACATTACTAGAAATCTGTTGTAACAGATTTAGATTTGCTGCACTTTAAGTACTTGCTTAAAAAACAGAATTATCCATAGAATTGTGATGCCTCAAGTGCTGAAAATTGATGAAGTAGCTGCATACAATGAAATTAAGCAAGTAGATGATTTAAGCAACACATAGAAGAGAGAATCAACATAAGAATTTACACTGGAGAAAACCAATATGGGAAAATTCCCAAAGAGTGGGGCTGTACCTCCTCATCTCCACTACCATCATGCAAGATTTACAAGACAATTGTTCCAATGGGGCCTCCAATCCAAGAACACCGGGATCTTTGTAGAAACTACTACAATGCTCTACAATTTTGCCTTGCTCGAAAACTTGCTCAAAGAATATTCCTCACTACTCTACTCAACTGCACACACATCCCACAACTCCAGAATGAATAATACATGATCCCAAGGGATATATTTATACAGTTATGATAGCAATTGAATTGAACATAAACTCTAAACACCATTTCCCACGAGTAGACGAAAGAGGAAATGTTATAGCTTCCATTTTGGATTATTGAATTTTTAATTGCCTTGTATGGGGTGGATTCAACATGTGCGAAATTAGTCTGCATACCCCCCTGAAACTAAATGAATTGGGTATATGCTGAATATGTCTGCGTATTCAGCACCTGCTGTGTCACCACAGACTGTTTTCACGTCTTCTGTGGGCCCAAGGATGTTCGGATCATCCTTAGACCTGTCTGAATCTATTTCCCAACTCTGTCCAGCCTCTGTAGTTCTGTTTGTCTGATTCTGCTTCAAAGGAGTGAGTGTGAGCATGACGCAAAGTATTTAATCATTATGAGCCAAAGTACTTAATTGTCATACAAACTATGAAGTTGGTCTAGTGACTTCAATCAACTGGATTACAACATTCTTTGTGATCCAATTCGAATCATACCTCCCCAATTGAGAGGCTTTTGGTCCCCAAAATCTTAAGGACTCAAAAGGTGAGGAAATAATTCCCCCTCTTTATGTATGGAATACCACTTGGATTTGCTTTTGAGTTATTATTTTGTGCTTTATGAGAGAACATGGCCATGGATTTAAATTGACTTCTATGTCTTTTGGCATCTCATTTTGAATATGCAGAATGTTGATGATTTCATTGAAATTATAATTCTAAATTTACTCTCTTTTTATCTTTATAAAATCAAAATTCTTGAAATTTATCTTTGATTTATAATATGAAATGACTTTTTCTATGTATGCCAGAATTGAAGACCTTCCAATAGAGCATTTTAATGCAATCTACCTTTTGGACTTTGTGGGTCCTGATGGTTTTGTCGATGAGCTATGTTCAAAGGTTAAAAGGTTGTAACAACTTGTCTTCAAGTTATTCTTATTTTCTATGATTTTGAAATGTTTAGAATGGTGGCAGAATGGTATTGTTATTTTTCATCTCTTATATGGTGCATGATAGAATTCAAAATTATGTATCAGGAAGTAAATGACAGCTAGTTTCATTTAGGTCGCATATTAATCTTGTAACAAATTATTGAAATTTGACCATTTCAGCAAAATAGCTTTGCCCATTTGCAAGATAACAAGATCCATATATTTAAAGATAATCTACATAAACAAATGAGTTATCCTCAAGAGCTATAGGACATTATAACTACACAGAATTATGTTCTTCAGGGTGCTAAGATCCGCACAACATTTGCCAGATCCTCCAGAAACATCTAGCTGATCGCAAATTAGAATGAAGAGTTGCACAAATCAGTCACTCAGTAAAACAACGAGACCAAATCCAATCCAACACTTCTCCTTATTGACATCAAAATCTTCGGATAATTCTAAATCTTCCCATTTTTTCCCACTATGTGAGGACCACCTGTCGAGCTGATAGATAATTCTAAATCTTCCATAGGAGTCATTCTTAAGGAGGGATGAAACCTGGAAGCATTCTCTTTGACAAATGTCCAAGCAGCTTTGCAATTTCTTCAATCCTTAGATTATTTATTTAGATTTTGATGGCATCACCTTCTTCAAGAGGGGGTTGGTTGCATCAATTATCCTCTTGTATTTGCATTTGCTAGAATATATATTTTTAAATCGATCAAAAGAGTTTTGAAGGGGGTCCCTCACCCCTTATATTAATATCATAAAACCAGGTATATAATATTTAAGGACATCATATCTAGGCTGCCCATAACACTATGGCCTAGCTAGCAGCCAAAACAAACTAAGACCTAGGCACCAAATAAAGTTGGTCTAGTGCTTTGCCTTGAGTCACCAAAAAACCAGAAACAAACTTATTGGCCACCATTACAAAATAGGGGTTTCATCCCTAGGTATGGTTGGCCAAGAAACAGAAAACAGAGTCATGCATGCAAAAAATATCCACCACTTCATTTCACTTTCCAACATCTGCTTGACCAGCTTCCTCTGCCTTCGAAGATTCTCCCACATTTGAAAGATGTGCTCCACTTGTGGCCTGCCTCTTCAAATTGATAACCTCAACAATTTTCTCCAGGAGTCTGATTGCTTTGAAATTTGCTTCCCCAATCCCTGTCAGATCTTGGCACATGTAGAAACCCTTGTTTCCCTGATTTCTGAAACTGAATATTTTTTTTGGACTGTTTTGTGTATTTTGATTTTTTTGTGTTTTTGCATGAAATAAAGAGTGCGAAATTTGCAAGATAATTTCGTAAAAAATTCAAATAAATAAATATTGAAGCAGTAAACTCTTCTTTTGGCTAAACTATATTATTATTATTATTCTTTCTAGATGATTACAATATCATTTCTCTATCATGCATATAAAATAATATCAAATATTGTTAAAAAAACCTGATTTTTTCCAGCAAACCCTAGATCTGGTACAGCCGGTACGGCTGCAATAAATACCCCATTCTCTGCGCTTTTGAAGGTACAGAAAAATGATAGAAGTGTAGGCGCTCAAAAGGGTATCATCAGTTTTTTCAAAAAGGCAGCGATTTGCACCAGAAGTGAAAAAACGCCCCTGCTGGTACTGTACGGCATGTTGCAGAACCATACGGATTTCGTACGGCGGCAGTAAAAACAGTACAAACTTGTACGGATTCCGTACAGCAGTACTTAAAACTGTACGGCTTGGGTTTTTAGTGCCGGATCTTGAGAAAAATAAGCGCCAAAATTTATGATCTCCTTCTGGATAATTTCCGGAACAAAACCCTAATGAAATAACTCTATAAATCTCTGTGATAACCTCTGTGTGAAGTTATTTCTCAAACTGGCAATAGATCAGCGGATATCTCACAACCTCTGAATTGCACACACTGAAGATTGCACGTTCTCCAATGCAAAAGAATATTGGAAACCCTTGGCTCAGTCTTTTCAGAAAAAACACTTGGCAAAAATTTTTCTTCAACATGAATATGACGCTTCTCCCAATAAGAAACCCTTATATCCTCAAAAAAGTGCGCTTGCCCTAATTAGGGTTTTACAATTAAAAATTGGGGTTTCTTTTTTTCTTTTAATTTTTCCAAAGTCTAAGACACAATTTTAATTATAAAATATAATTAAAATGGCCCCCTTCATAATGAGCGCCCCCTTGGCCCAAAACGCCTAAGTCATAATTATGCCAAATAATTAATATTTAATTAAATCAATTAAATATTAATATCTCCCTCGATACATGTCCGATTCTTGATCCGTCAGAAGCTGGCGAACAAGGGAGTGATTCCTCACATGACCATACCAAAACAGGGGTGCTCCGCTGCGTGTCAAATATCCCTAAAAAATAGGAGCTCAGGCAAACATGTCCGAAAGAGCCCGAACAAAAGCCAACTGGAAAAATTCTGCTAGTCGAAGCCAAGCCAAGCTCCATCATGACCCTCTATCCATCCTATTAGCCTACGAGGGTCGCATAATAGGCTAATCATCAACTCTGCGAGATGTCAACTGGAAAGGGGACATGATAACACAGCATTTTCAGATTGCCAATGGAGATGCGCAAAGTCCAAAGTTGGAAGTGGCTGACCACCCCACACATGGTTGAAACTAGATAAATACCTTTTCATAGCTTCAATGTAGTCCCCACTGGCTGAAAGAATCGACCCTCAAATTTTTGAACAAAGCCATTTAAACAAGTTCCTTATTTGCCACTCCTGAGATGGGCAGCCAGCTTGTAGGAAGAATATCAGTGGTGTCAAGGATGATTTCCAGCCCCCCTCTAAACTCAGGATGAATTTGAAATGGCGTGACACGACTTTGACGATGCCTTTGTCAAGGACAATAGAAAACAAATTACTCTTCAACATGGATGCCTTTTTTGAGTTTACTCGTTTCCTTATATCAGCTTCAAAACGATCCACTAGCAAAATCTCTCTTACAACTTGTTTTACCTCGTCTGTTTGGATAACAAAATCGATTGTCAATATCTCCTCAGAAATTGGGGAATGGAAGCTCATTTCCCAGTTTGAGCAATAGAGATGAAAGAGAGGTTCCATTGTAGAGACAGGAAGGCGACTAAGCAGGGGGCAAAAGGACAGGAATGGAGATGGCGAGAGAAGCAGAACAACATTTTGACACTACGCTTTTCTTGAGAAGCTTATGCTTCTGTTCGTGGATTAAATAAGGCCCCTAGGAATAGAAAGATGTGGTATAATTGCAATTTTCTGTATATGTCCTATTAATTGTAAAGGTACGGGAAGAGGTGGTTTAATTTCTTTAACCTGTAGCTTCCATTCGTTGCATCGGAGAGGTGGTATAATTATATGTGCGAATGGAGTAGGCTTTGTAAATACTTTATTTTTATTATTTCCTTGTCCCCTTGCAAGTTGCAGCAGTATTTTATTATTGGGTTGTTTATGAACATTCATTTAAATATTTTGTGTTGTCTTCCTTGTGTGCATCACAAACTTGATGTGTTTACCTTACCTGCTACCTTGTTTCACTCACTTTATACTTTTAAAATTTAATGGAGAAAGGGAAAGTGAGTTGTTTAGCATATCCACATGAGATTCACAGTGGTAAACAGTTGAGTATAATGTTTTTGGGACAACATTTCAGAGTTGAGAAGTAGAGCAGCGAAAAGATTTCTTAGTCGACCACATGGACCTGCACACCTGCTGTGAAGGTGCGTGGGTGGAACATAGCTTAGACGACTGTAGTTTTGGTATTGATAGAAGTCAGGAATTCACAGCCCAACCGCCAGATTTGTTGGAAAAAATTCCTTTCCCTTAAGCTCACTTATTTACAATGACTAGGAAGAGTGAATTTATGAATGTAAATGATGTATTTTAGAAAAGAAATCCGTTGATTTTATTATGATGAAAATAGTGGACAGAAGCATCATGCTTTTGTTTCAGATTGTAGAGCATGCTAGGTTCAGCTAGCTACGAGAAATCAGGATAACCATCTATTTTCAGCAGTCTAGAAGATCATAATGAACTTTAACAGTTATGAGTTGTAGAAGAGTTGTTGGTATTAGAAATTGCCCCTATTTGGGACGGCCATCTGATTTTGGTGTTACGCCCATGTGTTTATTTATTTAGTCTTCCTATGGGAAGGATTTGGTTGCCTTTTGGTGGTGTGAACTTAATTGGTGGGCTGATGGCACACAACTATGAATTTTGAATCCCCATAGACCATCTCTTTTCTTCCAAAATAAAATGGTCTTTTAGAAAGATGTTGTAGCTCTTTCAGTTCTAAGCAAAGATTACATGTGTTCAGTTCTACATATATACGAAACACTTATGTGAGATTTTAATAAAAGTTTCATATGAATGGTACCCTTTCCCGTGAACTGATTTTTGTTTGAGTAGTAAAACACAAGCTTGATTCATAGCTCTTAGTGGACCTAAGGACAACTAAAAGTAGCCATAGTGATGAAGGTTAAGATTTATGTTTCACTGTGAAGCCTTCCTCTTAGCTCTTCACACCTCATGTGTGAAAAACACCATTTGATGATCACCCTTGTTCATTTATGCGAATTGAATAACCTATGTTGCTGGAATTTCTTATTAGCTTGAATGTGCATAGATAAGTTTTGCACGAGTAACTCTTTTGTGTTGGTTAAATTTCTTGTAAACATAATAAAAAATGTGATATAGGGAATAGTTGCAAATATAAAGGCGGAGATGTGTTTTTTCCCCTGGACTTGTTTGCAACCATGGAGATATCCCTTTTAATTGCCAAAGTGGTTCTTCATTGTATCCCTTTTAATTGCCAAAATGGTTCTTCTTTTACCATGTCTTGAATTTTTTTGCAAAAATAGTGAGAACTTTGCAGTAAAACTTTTGCTGGGCGAAAGCAGCTTGATGGATATAAACCTGGAAATTTGCATGGGGCTTAGTTGAAGTGCGAGCTAGAACTTTGTAGTTTGCTTTGAACCTCCATTAGTTCAATTTGCACTTCTTCTTGTGCAATTCACAACTTTTCTGAGGCTGTTTTGCAGAAGTCAATTGCAGCTTATTTGCAAGGCATTTTGCAGGTCGAAATGACTTGCTGTTTGTGCAAGGCTTTCGGAAGATGATAAGTGGCGTTATGGGAACATTTCTCTTCACACTGCACACCTCCTATAGTGGAGTCACACCTTTTTTCGCAGCTCACCTATATGACTGTTAATAGTATTTTATGCCTTATATGTAGTTAACAAAAAAGATTGAAGTGTAAGTTACATTTATAGTCTCAATTAATTGTGTAAATATAAGAAATTAGTGTCAATTTGCACCTTCTGGAAGTAGTCTCAGACCTCTCGGAGCTACTATTTTGGAGATTGTTTTACAAAATTCAATCAATTTAGAACAATTTTAAGTCAATTTAGAATATCTATTTTAATTATTTAAGTCAATTTCATAAATTCTCTAATTCACAATTTAGAATAATTCTTATGACTTACAAATTTTTTTTCTAGGTCACAATATTAATAGGTAATTTATAATTTACAATTAATTTTTTTTAAATAAACTTTTAATTCTTTAATTTTTTTTGGATTTTAATAATGAACTTATTGATTTTAAATTTATTTAATTATAAATCTTTTTCTTTCTTTTTTCAACTACCCCTATCTTTTCTACTCAACCTGACTCGTTGACATCACTCGGCTCTATTGTTATACCTATATAGGGAGATCTAAGTCTGCAATCTTATCATTTTCATTCTCTCATCCTGATGATGGTTCATGGAATGTGAACCGAAACGTTGATTTAAAATTTTTGACACAGTTTTAACCAGAAACACATACATACTTAATACATGGACTGTGGAAATACTATTGCTTTGAAATTCAATCTGGTTAATACTTAGCCATTTTTCAGTATTTTGGCATCTCACCCTTAGCTTCCAAATTTTGCACCCAATGTCTGAATTGGGAAAATGAATATTCAATCCATAGGTTTTTGGACATTTTGGATTGATTGATGAAGTTTCTATAAGTCCTAGGTGAACTGAAATTGAGTTTGCAGGACAGGGTATCTCTCAAGAGTATGTGAGGATTGTGTGTGTAATTGCATGTGTATTAGAATATGTTTTGAATTTATCTAAGCATAAATATGTTATATATAAATGATGAATAGTAAAATAAAAATTCAGTTTGGGATTTTTGAACCCCGTTTTATATGTTTTTGTTGTTAGTGGCACCATGGGGGTGCTACAAGTATGAATAGATCACATAATGCAGAGAATACAAAGACCCCATGGAGAAAATGTAGTTTTTGAATTAACATGACATCTAATGTTCAATCTTGATAGTGATGGATATCCATGCCAGTAACCTCATGTTTAATCCATCTATATAGTCTACTACAAGAGTGGGTGCCATGTATGTGGAACAACCACCCCCATTTGGAACACCCCATTGTCACTAAAAATTAACAAAATATGTACATCAATCTCATAAGACAATATGAATCTTTATAGGCTTTATTATCACTTTATTCTATATGTACAATCAAGCTCTTATAAAGGTGAATGCTTTTTTGATCTCTACTCTCAGGACAATGCTGCCTGAAATGTAGGGTCGTAACTTTATACACAAACTGTTGTAACATGGAGTGATTAAAAACACGAACTGCAAAGAACATGAAATTAATAAAACATAGTTTTTTTTCATTAAAATAACATCTGATGTTAATTCCTGAATGTAACAGAAGCTGATGGAAATGCATGGGGGTAACCTTATGTTCAATCCATCTATATAATATGCTACGAGAATGGACGTGATTGTTGGAACAACCATCCCTATTGGGAACAACTAATTCTCACTAAAAATAAAATAAGAAATACACACATCACTCTCATAACACTATTAAGCTTTATTATCAATTTATTCTCTAAGTGCAATTGAGCTCCCACAAAGACAAATTTTTATGGCCATGAGCCAGCCATGTTTGATCTTGGCTTAGCCACTAGGCTTATTAGTATTATTATTAGTGAACCGTAATTAAATGATATCAAGAGTATTACTTGAAACATTTTTGAAGAAAAGTCTAACAAGTGACATAATTTAATGAAAGAAGATTGTTGCAATCATCTTCCTATAAATGATTTGCAATTTTTGAAGCCACCAAATCTTAGAAATCCATGAGGGTTAAGTTTTTTTGGAAGTGATATTTTATGCCAAATGAGAGTGTTACACAATTTTGCCAAAAGATAAAGCAAGGTCCACCAAACACGCAGATGTTGAGTCATTAGGTTTTAACCTGGGATCTCTCTCTTCTTCTATATCAATGCTGAATTTCAATGCCCAAGCTCAAGTTGTATGGATATCCTCATTATGGTGAGGGTTTTACAGCACGTAAACTATTTGAAATTCAAGACAGTCCAATCCAAATGAGACCAGGTTGGAGAAGGATAACAAATCATGAAAAGTGACCCGGACACAATCTTGCAACAGTCATATTAATTGATTTCAACCAAAGTTTTGTTTAGGACATTGTCCAATCCAAAGTGTTGTTGGTGTTGAACTTTGGGAGGGGAAGCTTAGAGTTTTGATCTTGGATGGGAAGCTGAAACGTCATCCTTCATGAAAGCATCTTCAAGCTTCCCATTTGGTTTTCTTAGGCTTTTAAGTTTGTCCTCTTTGTGTCTTTAGTATCTCTCTGTCTTTTTTGTTTCTTTTTGAATTGTGTTGTTTGTCATTGCCCTGAAAAGCAACCTTTTTACTTTGTTTTAGGGTTTTATGTGTTTGTGGTTCTTGTGGGCTTCTTGGGAGTAAGGTCAAACTTATATATTGAAACTTTGGTTAATTTCCCTTTGCTAAGTTGCATGGAAGGGAACACTGTAGAAAGTTGTGTGGGAAGTGATTTAGAGAAAGGAACCTAATGGCACTGTTACAAACAAACAAGGCAATATTAATCAAGAAATCTATTCTAACAATCCTCCTTCGCATTTGCGACCAAAGAACGCTAAGAAATGTTTTTGTGAAATTCTATGAGAAAAAGCAGTGGTGTTTGTCATAGAGGGAGCTGAGTTTGTTTTGGGAAAAAATGACGCTGAGCGGGAGCGGGAAGGGAAGTCCAAAGGAGCGAGCAAATGGTAAGCTTCATGCCTTATCAAAAACCCTAATGGTATTACCTAATTAAGAAATGTATGGAGCTTTAAGCAAAGAATAAATTAAATTAGAAAATGTGGATCTCTTTTTGGTCTTCTTAAATAAAAATGCTCGCCTTTCTAGAATATTCTTTGATGCTAAGACTGATGTTGTTATCACTCTGGAGTACACCTTGCTTGAAGATGTGTAAAACACACCTTCATTCCAGCTGATACAATTGGAACTTTTCAGAGTTTGGGTGACTCTTTGATGAGAAGAACCTCCAGAGAGGGCTGGTTCCCTTTAGATTTTTTCAATAAATTTGACTACTGTGATTTTTTAGATGGAAAAAGGGAAGGGAAAACTGAAAAAAAAAAATCCTATCTAATGGGTTGATGCCCCTGAATTGTTCAAATCCTCTGAAGTTACTGAAATCAATGCACACATATAATCAAATGAAATCTATAATTCTGTCCTTAAGCATAAATATTTCAAATGAAGGGTTGAAAACCTCTTCAAATGACTTGGAAAAGGTTGAGATAAAGAAAGATAGGTGAGGAAGAGACCTACAAAAGGAGAAAAATCTTACTTATACGCTGATGCACAATCAAATACACACTATTCTTCTTTCCAAAACTCAGATTCAGAACATAAATTCTTTATTGATCACTAGTCCAGCTTACAATTTCTTTCTTCGAACTTCAGGGCTCTTTTTAAATGGCTTGACTAAGCCAATAAGTAAGCTTTCCAAAATTTAAAACAACCTATGTGGAGTTTCTAAAAAGGGAAAGGGTTAGTCTTGGTTAATTAAGTCAAGGCTTAACCCTTTTACAATATTTAGAATATTCAATAAAATCTTTTCCCTTTACAAAATCTGCATGCATCTCCAAACTTTGGCGTAGAAAATAAGTGGTGGAGCTTGTTTGAAAGATTAATTTTAAAAATAAACAATACACTATCCAAAAATCTTCAAACATGCATGAATCCAAGGTAGCGTAGAAATGTGGATGGTGGGCCCATTGAAAGTCAAACTTCTTTGCATAAAAGACTACACCAAATCTCTAAATAAGGAACTCCATTTGATTCGTTTGAAAGCTGAGCTGGAGGCAGAGATATTCCCATTTGCATGGAAAACCAGTAAGATGTGTATCATGTTTGTCCAGTCAACTGCAACTCAAGACCAGTCAAACTCCAATGGTTTCCACTTGCATGAAAAGCTATGCCACATCATAGATGGAGAGCCACTTGAAGTGCCTGAAACGTTGAAAGCTTTGGATTGCATGAAAACTAAGGAGAAGCGTGATTTTGGTCAAACAGTCAACTGAAGCTTTGACCAGTCCATTGTAAATAGCCCTTGCTTGCATGGACAAGGATCTTGCTGAGTGAGAGACACGTTTAGATTGAACCTTGTTATTTCTTAGCATCTGTTCTCGGTTTCTTTGCTTCTGTGCATGCATTTTTCACAGCCTTATTTGTTATGGCTTTCCTGTACTTGCTTGTTCTATCGGAGTTTTTTTCATAGGAATTGCATTTCCTTGGCTATTGTCCTTTCCAATGTTGAATTGGGCATTTGTTTTGGCATTTGTTTAGCCAATTTCCCATAGACAAAAAGTCCACGGGAATTATCTCGGACTTCTGTCTTTTCTATAGCTCGGACTTTCCTTCGAACAAAAATTCCGAAGGAATTGTCCCATTTGGATTTCCACTTTTTTGCAGACAAAATGTCTGTGGGAATTTGTCTAAGACTTTTCCTTTTGAACTCTCTCCCTTTTCCGAAGGAATTCCTTCAAACAAATTGTTCGAAAGAATTCCTTAGAACTTTTTGTCCGCAACCATTTTGCCTGTTCATTTCCTTGTTCCTTCGGACAAAAAGGAATTGTCTTCTCTTCTGCCCATTTGTAAATGACCTACCCTTCGGAAATCTTGTAGATGAACTTTCCCAAAAGGCACATACCCTTTGGAATTTTTGTAATGCCCCTTGAAATCATGAAATGAACCTTCCCAAAGGGCAGGTACCCTTAGAGATTCTTGCCAATGACCTTTTCGAAGGGTACATACCCTTAGGATTTTCTGAAAATGTACTTTCCCGAAGGGTAGGTATCCTTAGGTTTTTTTGGAATTGCCCCTTGGAATTTTGAAATGGCCCTTTTTTCCTTTGAGATTTTTTGAACTTGTCCTTCCGGACTTTTGTCTTGAGCTTTCTCGAAGGGTAGGTACCCCCCTTGGGGATCTTTGTAATGATCCTTCCCGAAGGGCAGATACCCTTCGGGTTTCTAGAAAAGTCCATTTCCCTTCGCTAAACTGTTTGTCCCTTGGAAAGAAAAAACAAATGAACCTTAATCTTTCGGACTTCTTGCAAAGCCCTTTGAAATCTCCTTTCACTCGGACCTTTTCCCTTGGACAAAAACTCCGAGGAAATTGTTTCCACACTTAGCCTGAAAGAATTATGAGAAAGACAACACTTAGAAAATAAAACACTTGATGTAAAATCTGAAAAAGTAAACCTATACTCATGCCTCTGATTGTTTGCTTTCATCTGAAAGTGAACCTACAGGCCTGTAGGTTTACTTTAAGGATCGCTGTAGCTTGATTAATTCTTCATTGGCTCTTATCAAGGCCTCACATGTTTTATAACCGAATCCTTGTGAATGACCATCACCCTGCATATGTCCCTTGTAGAGTTATCTTTTTGGTGACTGACTGTAGGTGCATATGATGAGCAACCCTATATAAAGCCTTTTGAACCTAAATATGCCTTTTTGAACCTGCTGTAGGTGTCTTGCCCTTGCACGGATTGTAGCTTGTCTTTCACTCCAAAGAAGGCTCCAAGGCAGATTTGATCATAATTCTTCTTCATGGTTGTAAGTATTTGTCAATAAATCTTGATAAAGACCTTTCTTATTTCAACATATCATCCCTTGTGAACACACTTGACTGTGTAACATTGCGGTAGGTCTCTTCATCATGACTGTATTTGATACCTTGACTGTCTACATATCCCTTTGTTCATGCTTTTAGACTATAATTCATCAATTTGACCAGCTATATAGGGAATTTGACCTTTTTGGAGAAAGTTTCGAATAGTAGGGGTAGTAATTTGGCCTTGACAGGCCAAATTAGTAACAGTTGTATGGGGGAAAACAAGGGCTATATATTAATCTAAGTGGAATGATTCACAAGTTTTTTTTTTTAAAATCTTATCTAATACTTTCAATATGCAAAGACCCTTTTGGAATATGGGTCATCTTGTTTTTTTGTGCCCATGCCTAGAATGCTGAGATAGACTAGGATGAGTTTGCTCTGCAAACCATCCCGAGATGGATTGAATTAAAGGATATCCTCTTGCAAATTTGGCATTTCCTACCAAAAGTGTTTAACCTCGTGAAAAAATGGTGAAAGTTGAAGAGATAAGGGATACACTAGCTCATATGAATACCAATGTTTTATTTTTTCTAAGGCTAGCCATATCATTCCTTGAAACCCTAGTTTTAATAGGGAAAAGTATTTGTTATTTTATTTTGTTGAGGTGTTGGGAGGGTTAAACGTATGCTATGACTACAATAAAGATGGACATGTTAAGAAAAGTTGCCAACTGATTGTCCCCAAAACAAGTCCGACTGTTAAAATCATCCCCAAGGAGATTCTTTGTCACGAGAAAAGGAACAAGTTCAAATTTAAAAAAAACCTTCATTCTCACTTTAGAGACATTATGATGCCCTTTTTTGTTGGAGTTAAAGGTCCTTACCCTTTTAGGGTTGAATTGATTCTTGTCCTTGAAGCTATGGAGGAATCCCCACTTCAAGAGGGTCGCCCTTTTGAAGAATATGAAGGTATTCTTGCACATATTCCAAGTTAGATGAGGCTCGAGTTGTTCTCTATAAATGCCCCCACTCAGGGTACTAAGATTGGTAATAAAATTAAAATGGATCTTTAATTAAAAAAGATTGAATGAGAAATCATCTAGTTTCCCTTTGCTTGAGAATGAGCTCCTTCCTACCCATAGTGTTTTCATTGATTTGTAATCCCTATGGTGGGAGAAAATATTAGAAATCCTGTTGGTTTGATAGAGAGTAAAATCCTTGCCCCTCCTAAGAATAAGTTTGGGGTCAAAAGGCTAAAGAAAGATGAGGGTTTTAGTGAAGTTCTCTCAAATGATTTTGGGTCCAAGCCTATGTTGAGTGATGGGTCGGAAAATATTGTAGAGCTTGGGGAACTCAAGGAGTTGAGGACCCTAAAAAATTAAAACCTACAGATCCCTTTGGGGTTGAGTTTGGAAAGAGGAGAGGTAAAGAGGAAATATTGCCTACCACCTCATTCTCCTCATCAAGAATTACCTCAATTTAATGTACCTGTCCCTTGCCACGACAATTGTGCCCTATTTCCCAAGGGTTCTTACAAGAGAAACAAAGACCCTTCTCAATTCAGTCCTTACCTCATAGCTACTTTTTGGTGGTTCCTTTTGTTGTCCCAAACCAGGTGGGTTTGGCCTAAT